>QLPL01000029.1:258421-956224 GCA_003314315.1 Annulohypoxylon stygium | reverse complement strand
CTAACCCTAACCCTAACCCTAACCCCTAACCCCTAACAACTAACAACTACCTTTCACCCTATGCCATAACATCCCTTAACAAACAATTTAATAACCTCTTTTTATATCATCAGCAATTTTCTCAGCAACCATGTCTTATAATACACAGTCAGCCAGGCAATTCCCTTCATTGATATTAGCAAAGTCACCTACAAACAGTAGCCTGAGGCACGCATGGTACTAAGAACGGGAAGATAGAAGCATCGACGACTCGCACTTGGAAGATTGCTTAGATATTAGTACATGTGTTTGATCTTCTTTTGATTAGAAAAGCACTCACAGTTCCGGACACCATAAACCCTGGCATGGTTATCGACGACAGCATATTTATCAGTTGCCCTGCCCATCTTACAAGTAGAAACAGCGTGGAACATAGTGTTAAAACTCTTCTTAATTTGTGCTAATATCTGATCATCTGTGTGCACTTTCGACCCTGGATAGTATTCTTCTCCGATGATGATGTTGTTCAACGCGGGAGACGCTAGTATCTGTCGAATTCGCTTGAAGGCACCAACTACTACGTCTTTATCCTGCAGCTCCGTTAGCCAATTCGGGTTGATGAGCGGTTTGTCTCTCATGTTTGGAGACGAGATTCTGACGTTGCCCCTTGAGGCTGGAGTCGCTAGTATTGCTAGAAGCGATGCAATCATAGTTCCGTCGTGAGGTATTGCCTCGTTCGCATACTCTTCATCTCCAATATAAGCCGGTGCCGCCACAAATTGGACTTCAGGCCAGTCTTTTGGGTAAGAAGAAAGCCCTAGAAATATCACGATCAAAATGATGCATTCAATGTCGATGACGAAGGGAACCTGCGCTTTCTTACATTTCAAGGTAGATGGTGCAAGCCCCTGTCTAATATCCCGGGGTAGTTTCTCGAACCCGAAGTAGTCGGCCCCAGGACTGGATAAGGGTCCACTCTGATTCGCGTTGAACTGCCGAACCGCTGCCTCGAAAATATCGCGGTATTGCAACGAGGACAAAGTTTCGAGATTCACCTTCACAGCTATAGCGAAGAGGACATGATCTTGCATACCATGTCCGACGCCACCTCGGTCTGCTACCACTGGAATCTTGTGCTGAGCAAGTAAATCTGCTGGACCTACACCGGATACCTGAAGTAGCTGAGGGGATTGGAAGGTTCCACCTGAGATAATGACCTCACGCCTGGCCTTCAATGTAAAAGTACCGCCGCCGCTGCTGGTCACTTGGACGCCGGTTGCCGTTTTCTTGTGGTCAAATAGAATCCGTTCCGCTAGCGTCAGATCATAGACGTGTAAGTTATTGCGATGTATTACAGGTCGCAGATAAGCCGTAGCGGAGGATTCGCGAAACCCTGAGGTGCCGCTAATTGTCGCAGGCATCCAAGATGATCCCATTAAGTTACCATTCAAAAACGTGTTAACCTTAGGTATACCTACAGAGGTCATCGCTTCAGCGATCCATGTAGCCCAGCTCTGTGAGTATGCGCTAAATGTAACGTCTACTGGACCGCCTACGCTAAAGTCATGGGCGGTTATGGCGGGCGTGGCATTTCGGGCTCGGGTGGTTCTTGATGGGACGTAGTTCAGGCTTTTGCGGTAGAACTTTATCGCGTTGTTGTAGAGAAAAGAATCGTCTCCTACAGTTTCTGCCCACATCTGAAGCGCTCCCTTGTTTGCGAAAGCATAGTTCATATAATTCAAAGCGGTGGATCCACCAAGCTAATTCCGAATCAGATACCATAGAATCATCGTTGCTTCGATGACATTACTGACCGCTTTTCCTCGAGCATAGTGGATAGTCTGATTGTTAATTCCCTGCCAGTAAGTTAAGCTTATGATATAGATAAGGGACAGGGGAGATTAGGAACGCGGGACGTACGGCTTGAGCTATGGTCTCGAATCCCCATTCAACCTGCGAGTTTGTTTGGTTTCTTGCCTTTCCGGAATAGAAGTAATCATATCCTGGAACTTGGGTTTGATTTCCGACAATATTCTCAGGCCAGGTTCCAGCTTCGACGACGGCAACTTTCATGTCTCGGTTCTCAGATAAGCGAGATGCAATGGTGAGACCACCAGCGCCTCCACCTACAATGACATAGTCATATGTCCCAGCACGATTCTCTGAACTTCTGATGTTCTTTGGGTGAGTTGTCGTTGTGCCTAGAGTGATCAGACATACTAGAGCGATCGTTAATAGGGTATGTCCATTGAGGGTGATCATTCTTAATGACATTGATGTACGCCTAGGTACGGAAATCGTAATTCTTAAAAGGAGTCCAATGCTTTCTCAAGAATTATAGATATATGTAAACAACTCTGCATGCATCAATGATTCCAAGGACTTCGTTAAGCTGAGTTCAAGGTATGGATATATTGAAAAACTTCACATATGGTTTCCACTAATCCTAGTATCATTCAAGCACTTAGTTGTCTCACATACATCTGTAACCTCGTAAGAGACAGGTTTCTAACCCAACCCGCCAGCAATAAGCATCGAGTATGATGAAATGCTGTGGTTGAAATTGATTAATGACTGTTCTACTACATGGATTTCAGAAGCCCCTGCGTCGTAATATGTATCAATTAAATGAAACAGTGAGATAATATAATGCTCCTGGTTGATTTTCAACCAATGGTCGTTGTTATTCATACTCTACCTATACTTTTCTCGATAAAAGTCTAACTTACTGTTTTTGGAGCGACTTCTCTAGGATCTGTTGCAAAATCCCACACAGTGAAATCACCTTCCCTTTAAACTGGTATCCTAGTTCATAAGGCTACCGTATTATTGGTCATGTATATTATCTTGTGTGAGAGGCTTTAAGCTGTCTTTGCCTTGATTTCAACATGATGCTTCAGTCAAAATGATCCTCCTCCTCACTAACCATAGAAAACGCTCTACCTAACATAGGTTAACATACGTGCATCATAATGTATTCTATGTAAGCTTGACTAGGAATAGAACTGATTATGCAAACAGGTTGAGTTTGTGCGTTTTAAGCTAGGTAGTAATATAATATAATGAATAATCGAGTCATCCAACATGATTTATTCTATAATATCTGTAAACCTGCGCATACATTCCATGGTGACTATATACTTATACTAGGTAAACCTAAGCTGATCGCCATAGTCACATCGTTTTCGATACCATCTCTTGGAATTTTTCTTTCCGTATGGACTCAAAAGCTAGAGAATTCATCCGAGCGTGACCAACAGGAATCTCATCCTGTCCCTCCGTGAGCCCGGTCCAAACATCACGGATGAACTCACTCAGGGGCATTCCAAAGTTTGTGTTGCCACTTGCCCGTAGGTCATCCTGCGACTGGTGAAGCTCTGTCTGAACAGCCGGTGGTATAATTTCGATAACCTTGATGTGGGCACTATTCTTGTCATGTTGGAGCTGTGCCCGTATAGACCATACGAGAGAGTGTAACGCTGCTTTGGTAGCACTATAATTAGCGCATCGTGGCATGGGCACAAGCCCCAGTCCCGATGATACGGCTATGAGTCCAGCTGGTGAGTGGGGTCCTTTTTGTTGCAGATGAGGTAGTAAAAAGGTAATCATCGTCACGTAGGACGTATAGTTAGTTGTTATCTCTTGATACACAAGGGGCAGATCGATCTCGGTAGGCCTAGCAAAATTCAGCGGTCGTTGAATACCCGAGTTAAGCACGACACAATCGAGGGATGGATATAGAGAGGTAATGCTACATCATTAGTTAGTATATGAAAAAGCGAACTAAGTATACCAGAGGTTGATAGGTGAAGATCAGGTCAAAATCGAAGATGTGGACGAGAAACAAAATAACAAAATGAATGATGTCTTTGAATCGTGAATCTCCGGAAAAAATAATGCTTACGTACCTATCCACCCATTGTTTAATGCCGCCCAAGTTTGTTATGTCAAATTGCACAGCACCCGCCTTATCTGAGCCGTGCTTAGAAACGAAGGCGTCAAGCCGCTCTTTGCGGCGGCCGACTGCGATCACGAAACTTCCGTTGGCGATCATTTGTTCAGCTAGCGCAACGCCGATGCCCGCGGTACAACCGACTATGAGAACGGTCTTGTATGGGAATGCCATCTTTGTCTAGGATTTTCAATGTAATTGGAACCACCAGCGATGACATGTGACGATCGTGAACAATCTGTTGTAGCTTGATCGATATCAAGTGTACCCGTCAGTAAGTGAAAAGCCTTGATACTTATCTTGTTTTCTCAAACTACGCCACAGATGTAGGTTGAGCAGCTAGAAGAGACACAAGCGTCATAACTTTCACACTCTGAGTAGCAGGTTCAGATCGCTTACATTTACCTAGTTGGGATAGGGTCAAAGTAAGTAGCCGAGACATGGCACACTGGCTATCCGAGTCGTCTCCTTGAGTCCGTGATGTGGCGTATTTCAAGACAAATTGAATCAGCATAGGCCCGAATATAATGATCGGGAGTACTGAGATTGTCGCAGAAGGAATTTTAAAACCCCTAAGATTCTCCCCAGTAGGCTTGCTTGAAACTATCGAGACAGACACATCACTGCAGTAGACAAGGCTACCATGACTTTGGAAGGGAATGATCTCGATGGTACGACTAGTAGGTAGTGTGATACGGATGGCAACTTTGATGGCGTTGGTTTTTGTGAGTGGTTTTAAGATTTGGACCTTTGAGAGGACGGGTAGTACACTTGAAGCCTAGACATATTAAAGATTGAACGTGATTGGTTGAGAACGCTTAAAGCTAATTCTAATCCCTGTACCCTGGCTGAGAATATTGGTTGCAATCGAAGGAAATCACGTGAGCTATCAAACTTTGAAGCCATTTCCAAATAGCAAATTAGCACACAGACCACCATCCGCACAGCATCTAGAAATAGTGATCACATGACGTGGCAAGACGCGATCAATCTGTCAGCTCTAGGAAACGATACCTAGGTAGGTAATTACTAGACGAGTATTTCTGTCGTCATCGCTAGCTGCTCACATGCGAAGTCGTACGCCGTTTCAATTGCTGACCAGCCATCGCCGAGCTTGTCCTCCTTCGGCCATAAATCAAACCCGTGGCCGCACTGTTTAGCGATACGTATTCCGCAGGGGACACCGCGCTGGTGGAGAGCCGCGATCGATTTCTCGGACATCTGGTGTGGCAGCCAATCGTCATCGTCTCCATGAACCATGAACGTGGGAGTCCGATACGTGCCTTGGAGGATATGCCAGTAAGGGTTGCACTCTCTCACCTTTTCTATCGGCGGAAATGGCAGAGCTTTCCAGTTGGTCAGGTCATCGGTCGCAACACGGCTCTTGTGTGGCAAGCCCCGTATTAGTAGTTGCACTGTTTGCGCTTTCCAATTCATATGCAGTATCAACCGAGCACGATCATCTTTTAGGGTCAGAAACAACGCAACGCCCTTCTTATCACTTATTGGGCTGTACTCTAGAATCTGCAAATGGTGTCACGGTTAGTACTAAAGACATATCTTGAGTAGTTCTGACTTACGGGCTTCTCTTGGACGCTGTCAAGCTCACCCCATATATCAGTTGGTTCTTCTTCCGCTGCTTTTGGGTAATGAGGTTCTCTCCAATCTAGAGGATATCGCGAGTTAGAATTCGTTCTAGCAACTGACAATTATCCGTAAAGGAGTAGATGATGCGTTACTCACAATCGTCTTCCAGGTCACTCGGGGAATAGAAAGGAAGAATGGCATCTGGAGGCTTAATGCCCCTTGCTCTGGCAGTGTATCCCAATGTCATTGCCAATTGACCCCCGCTGGACCATCCGAGAGCTAGCAACTTGCTCGGGTCAATTGTGACCTTGGGGCCCGTTAAATCCAAAGACGGCAGGGTTTTTCTCGCCCACTCTAGTGCGTCACAACAATCCATGATAGGACCCTCAAAAAGCGTCGTCTCTGGGCATAGTCTATAGTCGACGCTGACTGGAAGGAAGCCTCGCTGTATAAGGGTTTTGACGTGCTTCATGGGAATGTCTTGACGGGAGAAGAGGAGATGTCCTCCTCCGTGAATCATGAGCGCTATGGGAAGAAGTGTGTTAGTTCAAATCTCTTTTCTAACGGAAACGGAGAAGAAGTGTGGAATGTTTCCCGTCATACCTATTGGTCTTCGCCTGTACAGTTTGTCGGCGGTCTTTGGAAAATACACATCTGCCTTGAACTCCAATTCGCATTCTCGTTTCCATATAAATGTCTCGACTGGGATTCCTGACCTCTTTGTCATTCCCAGCGAATGAGGGTTGAAGGGCTGAGTTTTCTCGGCAGCACCTTTAAATCCGCAGATAACGCGCATCGTTTGCGCTTCGACACTACTGCCGTCGGTCCAGGCAACGTTCTCAAATCCCGCTACTCTCAGGGTTTGCTGCCAGAACCACTGATCAGCGAGCGCGTGCTGTCGCCCGTCGTTGAAAGCCCACCAACCTTCTAGAAGTCCGTATACAAGGTCGAACCAATATAAGCCTTTCGTGAACTCAACGAGGCAGAAGATACCTCCATCGCAGAGTAATGTTGCCATATTCCTCGCAGAGCAATTCGCATCTTTCGTCGCATGTAGGCAGTTGGTAGCTATTATGACGTCAAACTTGCCTCGAAGTTCCGTTGGCGGCACCTGGTCGCAGTCATATGTAGCAAACCTCATACCTCGTCGACCTGCAAAGGTTCTCTTTGCTTGTGCAACTAATGTTGGCGATAGGTCAGTAAAGGTATATTCGAAATTGGTGCCTCGGTTGGAGAGATATTCGACCAGGTATTTGGCTGTTCCCGCGGTACCTCCGCCTACCTCGAGAATGTTGAAGACGCGATTAGAGATAGGCGACATAGACCGCGCCAAAAACTCTGCGAGGAGCCGTGTTGTTGCCTGGCACATGGGCGCGTTCTCATACACGTCTTCCATGATGTCTCGATTTATTCCATTGGCGAATAAGAGTTTGATTGGATCTATATTCCCCATTAGGCACGAAGCGAATTGAGACCCAGTGGCATTTAGAAGTTTTGTCTCTGGAGAATGTTGTGGGTATTTCTGGATCATGCGATCAAAAAGCACCCTAGATGGAGTCGGATCAACTGCCTTTCCTGTTCTGATGTGGACGTTCTCAGGTTGGAGGTAAAGGAACCCGCTATCGACCAGTATTTTGCAGAGTTGCTGCATCAATCTCTCATATTTAGGTAAGACCTTCATGTGCGAAAGAGGTTGACCAGGAGCGAGAGTACTTATATCACATCCCAGGTCGCGGAAAGCCTCTATGATATAGGCATCGACCAGATTTGACTGGTCTGGATATACTTTCTCCCAAAAGTCAGCAAACATGGTCTGCTGACTGTATGTATCAAAATCTAACCGGAGACTTTCGAATACCGGCTGAGCTCCCCTCAATCCTTGGGCATTGCTAGTTAGGACTAGTTCCGACAGGACGTTCGCCGTAATGCCTCGAGAACTCCTATTGGTAGTTTGACTAAGCGGTTGAGATGTTGAAGTGGTTAAAACACGATTGGCGTCGCCGGCGGATTGTGACGTTGTTTCGTTCCGCGGCGTTGAATCATATAACCTATCTGGCACTTGCCCATTGCATTCATCGCTGTTACTCCTGCAGCCACGCCCCTGCAGATATCCCACGATAGATTTTAGGTTGGGTAGCTGCTCAAGCTCATCGGGTAGGAATTCTACATTGTACAAACTTGAGATCTCTCCGATAAGTTCAATCATCATCAGAGAATCTACCCCCAAATCCTCTAAAATGACATCTTCTTTGATATCCCCTCTCGGAACATCAGCAACTGTTTCTAGTATGTTCACAAGGTCTTCGTAGATAAGTGTTTGAGCATCTTTCCCACTAGGCTTGCTGAAACTGTTCTTCACGAGGCTTTCTACCAGGAATTCTGATTCCATGCAACCCCCAGAGAGATTACCAGCTAATGGGATGGCATAACTCTCCTCCTTTCTTTCAGTTGCTTCTATATTTATCCTACTTTCTTTGATAACTTGCATGTTATCTGAGGATGATCTTTTCGACATGACGTATCGAGCACCGAAGATGTAAAGAACAAAATCCCCGTTGTTCGTATCGTAGACGAAGATGTCGGAGGAAAACCCATCTCCGGTTGCAGATACGAAACAAATCACGTCCCAGGAAGAAACTTCACCATTCCGGCTGCTGCTGCTTGAGTATCTGTTCCCATATTGGACTTCGTCTATCATGGAAAGTCGATAGATTCCTTCATTGGGGGCTTCGTAAACACATTTTGCATGTAAGCTGGCAACCTGAAGGAACCCTTCGAGGAGGTATGAATGGATCTCGGATTCCTTCACACAAGTGTAGGTCTTGATGGGTCGAAAAACCTTGGCAACAGCTTTAGTTCCGCAAGAGACAATGCTCCTAACACCACGGTAGATATCCGCATATTCCACATCGCCAGAGAATAGCTTGTAAATCAGAGGGCCTTTGATACACGTATCTTCTCGATCATACGGAGGCATGGATACCCGCTCGGGACCAGTTAGCCTCGAGTATCTCTCAAGCTCGCCTTGCAATTTAGTGTTGTTGCATGGTCGCAAAGAGATAGTACCGGTCGCGTGGGACAGTGTTGCCATTTTTCCTTGGTTCGTCGTATGGCTGGCCCGGCTTAAGATTTGGAACTTCCAAGATTCGTCTTTGAGTTCTTGGACCCGGAGGCTGATAGTCCGGTCTGAGGCAATACCTAAACGAGATCCCATCTGCAGATTTTGGATAGTAACTATCCATTTTGACTTTTCCTTTTCAACCAACCTAATTGCCCTAGATACTAGTTCGATATAGACGGACGCGGGACATTCTGGTTTTCCAAGCACCACGTGCCCCAAGACCAAAGTCTGGTATTCCTCGCTTCTCGAGTCAACAGCGAATTGATGTCCCTGGTAATTGGAAAATTGGAAGTTAATGAGACCGGCTGACGGCGGAAGCGGTGTTTTTATCGTTCTATTCTCGGGAAAAGAGCTTTGAGCTGAAGTAGGGCTTGCTAATTCTAACCAATGTTTCGTTTTTTCGAATTGATACGACGGCAAGCGTAGGACATCATAAGTAGCTGCTTGCCTTCTATGGAAGGCCCAGGGGTTGAACTGGTAGCCAAGGTTCCAGAGCCGGATAGTCACGTCTACCAGCTTTTCAGGTGAGGCTATCTCGTTGAGCTCCATTGCCATGAAATTGTTTTCTGCTGGCGCGGGGCGGCCCAAAGCTCGCCGAACCATTGATATTACGCCGGAGTTAGAGCCAGCTTCAAGGAAAGTGCAAGGACCGAATTTGTCCTGTATGCGTTGAACTGCTTCATAAAAAAACACGGGTTCTCGCGTATGCGCAGCAATGTGTCGAGCGTTGGGCTCGGGCCAACTCATTTCCTTTGTACAGGTTTCGATAGGAATTCTGGCAGGGTTAAAGATCAGGGTCGATGCTAGTGATTCCAAATGAGGAATCAATGGATCTGTAAATCTAGAGTGGAAACCATTCGTGACGCTCAACCGTTTATGTTTTATGGAACGGCTCTTAAGTTTGACTTCAAGCTGTTGAGCAGTCACCTTGTCGCTGACAGCAACGATGGAGTTTGGGCTGTTATAGCAAGCTATCTCTACTATCCGGTCAGGGTTGGCACCTCTCAGGCTCGTCGCGAGTTCCTCTATGATATCTTGGTGTGACTCGACAGCAATCATGATACCCGGCTCTGGGCCCCAGTGCTCTCTCATCAGCGAAGCCCTACCCGCGACTAGCCTTAGACCGTCGCGCAGTGAAAGTATCCCGGAAATAGAGAGTGCGGCTATTTGACCAAGACTATGCCCGATGACAGCGTCCACTCTTAGCCCCGAATCCAACCACGCAGACGCACAAGCAAATTGTACTGAGAATATAGCGGACTGTAGCGCTACAATATCGGAGATGGCGTCTGTTTGGAATATCACTGGGTAGAGTCCAGGATACCCCATTGAGCGCAAGGTTTTGTCGCAAAGGTCTAGATAAAAACGAAATAGTCCTGATTCGCGCCACAAGCGACTGCAGAGACCTATATGCTGGCCAACTTGACCCCCAAAGCAGAGGATCACAGGACGTTCATCAGGTCGTCGCTCTATTGTGTTTCTCGCTTCTGACTGAGCTTGGAGACTATTACGGAGCTGACCGATATCTCCGGCAGTCAGGATCAGCATGTAGCTAAGCTCCTGATTTTGTTGCCTCGACAAATTGAAAGCGACATTCGCAAGAAGTTGCGCAGGTCCACCAGTAATAGGCGAAGATAATCGTTCTTGGCAGAAATATTCCAATTTTCTAATGTATCTAAGAATGCTGGACACTGAGTCGGCCGTCATTTTGATTGGAAATTTGGCCGGTGTTGCGTCTTGGTCCGCGGAAGCCTTGATATGTCGTTGATTCTTGCGTGGCGGTTCGGTGACAATTATTGTGGCATTGCTCCCTGATGCTCCATAATTATTTATACACGCTGTGAGAGGATTTGGTGGTAGCGACCTGCTGGTACTTGGGATGCACATCTGATCACCCTCAAGGGAAGGTATATTTGGATTGAGACTCGAGAATGATGCCTGAGCGCAGATTATACGATGTTTTATTTGAAGCAGAGCCTTGACTGTGATAAAGAATGTGAGTCAAACGAGGGGAAAATATTTTTGTTGATAGTATAGAAATTAGGCCAGATGACATCACATTTTCGTATCAAAGGGGGAAAAATAAGAGAAGATGTCAAATCATAGATGAGACTTACTTATTGCTGCCATCCCCGAGGCGGCTTCTAGGTGGCCAATGTTGCCTTTAACGGATGAGATGAAGAGTGGGAAAGCTCTTCCTGTCCCGCCAAAGACCTCACGGATACTTTCTATCTCAATTGGGTCGCCAACGGGCGTACCAGTTCCATGAGCTTCTACAAACGCAACTTCCTGTGGTAGCACGCCAGCTAGTTCGGTCACTCGTTTATATAGCTTGCTCTGTGACCCTGAGTGTGGCACTGTTATTGAGACGCAATTGTCGTTTTGGTTGATAGCTGAAGCTGCAATGACACCTTGAATCTCATCGCCATCAACGAGAGCATCGGAAAGCTTCTTCAGGAAAATGACACCAATACCCTCACCTCTGCAGTACCCATCTGCAAAAGCGTCGAATGGCTTTGTTGCCCCGCTGGGACTGAGAAAGTGAGCTGCAGAAAGGTTTTCGTACGGACCGGGGCTTGTCATTAACGTAACACCACCTGCAAGTGCCTGAGAGCACTCGCCATTTCTGAGAGCCGCGCATGCGGTGTGGATAGCGACTGCTGAAGAGGAGCAAGCGGTATCCAATGTAAGGGATGGCCCTGACCAGCCAAAATAGTGAGAGATTCGGCCGCTGAGGAACGCCCTAAGCGTCCCTGTCGCTGAATAAGCTGTAGGAGGATGGCTACCGACATTGCTGTCATAATCTGCTGAGCCAGCACCGATGTAGCAGCCAATATCTCGTGATTTTGACTTGTTTGAGAAGTATCCCGACGACTCTAATGCTTGATAAGCTACTTCAAGCAAAATCCGCTGCTGGGGGTCCATTGATGAACTCTCCCTTGAAGATTTCCCAAAGAACTTGTTGTCAAAACACTCAACGTCTTGCACGAAGTTCCCCCAAAAGCGCAATGCTTTGGGTGACCTTGCAGTATGGCTCATATCAAACCTATGCTTTGGCATCTGTCCCAACATGGATTTTCCTTCGATTAGTAGATCCCAAAATTCATCAATGGAGTCGGCGCCAGGAAATTTACATGACATTCCAATGACTGCTATAGAATTGCTATTACCCAGATTAGTAGAGTTATGATTTGGTGCAGAATTCGATGCGTTAGAAACGATGTCCAATCGGTGTGCAATCCCACGTAACTTTACAACGCGATAGCCTTTCATGACTGTCGGAGGAACTGCGTCTGACCCAATAGAGAGGATAAATGGGTCTCCATCCAAACTTCTCAGTGCTGAGGCCGACGAGGATATAGTTAGATACCAGTTTGAATGGTGTAAAAGAATAGAGTTGAGAGCTACACGAATAGCATCTTCGTAGGAGATAATACGAGCATCGGAATTGGACCGCACGAGAGTTTGCCTGCCGAAACGAGGATCTAAGAGACCCCTGCACACATTTATGACTTTAGCAGGTATATCCGCATGTATATCGGAGTGATATCTCCCGTTCAAGCCGGTTTCAATCGCCGAGACGCCTCTACACTTGAGATCCTGCCGTAGAGTTTCCAGGGTGGATATCGACGATGTCACAGTGACTTCCTGGAGGTCTCGGGTAACTGCGATATAAGCCTGCTGATAATCAGTATAATATATTTATATATCTGGGCAGTCATGTACACTACTAACATCGGTATAATCTAGCAACATCTTCTGAATATCATCTTGAGTCATCGGGGCTTTCAATCTGATAGCGAGATTTGAGCTTCGAGATATGTCGCCGTGTTTCATCTGATCTAGGTCTACATAGGCCCCTATACAGAAGGCCAAGTTGACTGATGTTGCTGCGAGCTCGGCCACCTCTTCTTTAGTCGTTCCACTCGCTACAGCGAGGGCACTGAGAAGGCCAGCGCAGAAACCCTGTATCCCACCTCCAGCAGAGACGCTTCGTAAGAGAGAGGAATGATCCCCTGGGACTTCAGTACTTTCCAGATATTTTAAATACTGGATCGTATGGATGACGACCGTGATTGGTAAAGTCATCATATTCTGTTGCCAGGAACTGATATTAACTTCAACTTCCCCAACTGCCACCCTGCGCAGCTTCTCCGCGGCTACTTTTCCAGGGACTACATCCAATATTGAATCTTGAGTTGCTATCTTTTGCCATAGCAACGGCAGATCACGCATCGTAGCAACTATTGGCCCTAGCGTTGTATTTTGTTGCAAATCCGTGATCAACTGTTGCAACTGGTCTTCATCCGGCCAGGACGCTATCGAGCCAAATACCACGAGTGAAGGCAAGGTAGACATCTTTTAAAGCAAGGTTTTAAACTTGTATAACTCAAAGAGTAAAACACTAGAGATAGAATTAGGGTTATATACGTCCAAGTGAGAAAGAGACGACGTTTTCAACTTACGTGAATGTCTAAGTTTAACAGAACCAAGACTGAAATCTTAACATCAAAACGAGTTCTGAATTAGCATCAATCTAGTCTATCAACTATATAGGTATATATACCTGCTTGCTTTTCAGCCGAAACAACTGCCGAGTACCTATACAACTACATCCCTAGCACCCAAATGGGCACCTGCCTAGTTAGTATGTGCAGCCAAAGAGTGAGCGTTGAACAAAACAGTGCCTCAGTTTTCGTATGACATCATGGCAACCTGGATTTTCATATGAATCATGCGTTCTCTTGGGTCCGTTCAATGCATAGTGGACGTTTCACAGATCATTGTTGTAGGGTGAAAAACTACCCGATAGGTAAGGTTTGTGAAATGACTAGAGTAGAAGAAAGACCCGGTGTAAAAATTATCACCAGTGATCTACATACAGCTAACGCTAGATCAAGGAGTAATCACAAGGCATTAAAGGAAAACTTGCTCATATTAACCGTGCGCTTTTGTGAATTTAAGAAACGCGATGATGACGATCAACTTGCAATTATCCAAGATATCTGTCAATTTACACATTTTCGCCTTTATCGTATGATAGACCATTCTTGTCAACGCGAGCCCGCTTAAAGTTGAATTCTCCTGAGCTACGAGGTACCTGTCTGGGTAAATACTGGGTAGACATGGCTGCATCTGAATCTAAATCTAAGGCTCTAGTCTGGACAGTATGTACATTCAAGAAACCGACCATGGAAGAAAAAGAATTTCACCGCTACATGAGTGAAACTCATGCACCTCTTGTACGAAATGCGTTAGCCCGACACGGTATCACCCAGTATACAATGGCAAGTTCAGCAAGACTAGTTCATCACACCACTTGCTAATCTCTAGTATCTAGACTCACTTCACAGCTTCAACAGCAGAATTAGCACGAGACGTGACGGATATTCAATTCTTCAATAACACGACATACGACATCATTACACAGATCAGGTTTCCTGACATAAAGTGCTTCGTTAACTTTAGGAATGATCCATATTATAAAGAAACGGTGATGGCAGATCACGAAGTCTTTACGGATCCTGAGAAGCAATTGTAAGTCAGATCTCAGACAATTGAGAAGAGCTCTTTTAACATCTAAAGCATGTCGGTGGGCTGGGTAGAGGACCACATTATCGATGGCAGAGTGGTTCAATAGATGCCCATGCTTAAGCTAGGTCTTTTGGTGCATATATATGGCTGTTCATAGGTATTAGTGCGCTAAATGACCAAGTACTCCCCTTATCACGACGGAATTCATTATATTCAAGCTCTTGATGTATGAGATTTGATTTTTATATCCTATAGAGATAATTCTTTGGAAAAAGTAATTTTTATCCTTGACAAGACTCGTTGGTAAAGGAAACGTACGAGTGCCACTTTTGGTTCTTCATGATCTGACGAAATACTATATTACTTGGAGTCTATGCCCTGTACGTCAGGGCATATAACGTACTCCTACGACCTATCACCTGTGTCTAGCACTTTAACCCTCTAAAATTAATATACACACAATGACACTTATATCTTGCACTTATCTCGACATAGTGTCATAGTCGATGGATATCGAGGTAGATTACTTTCTAAGGATCAACTGTGTATTATATGATTCATATCCCGTTTCCTCTTATTTATTAATACGCAGTTCTCTTCCCCTGTGAGATGTCTCCTTTCTTAAACACTTCCATAGCTTTCATTGATTCTCTTCAGCAAGTGTTGCTCCACATTGAGGGAATTTTTTTCCGTGGTGGTATCATTGCGGTAGAACGGCTCCAAAGTACAATCCAAGGCTCCATCATAGAAAAAGGCAGCTGAGTAGCGATCTTCTGACGCTTTGTTTATAACTCGATGAACGCTGCTCTTGTATTCATTGCCGGTCCAGAACGAAAGCATGTCACCGACGTTGAAGACGATTGCATTGGGCGTCGGATTCACAGGAACAAACGTATTAACCATAGGATCTAACACCTCCAGACCACTGTGCTCATCCTGTAGGAGCAAAGTGATTGCACCGAAGTCTGTGTGCGCACCTGCGCCTAGCTGCTGTTGTATCCCCTTAGAAGAGTACACTGGCAACAAAGATGGAACGGGCGGGTAGTGCAGAATTCGTAAGACTGAGACGGTGTTGCCTCTAGTGAAATCGCGGAACACTCCCGAGCCTTGACATAGAGTTCGCTCAATTATTTCAAGCATCTTCAGAGCGAGTGTGTGAATTTCTTGGAAGTATGTCTCCACAGGACCGCGAAAGGCAGACCTGGAGAGTACAGTCGATTCTGGCCAGACGTTCTGACCCATGAAGAATCTTTTGGCCTGCACGTTGGGGTCATCTAATGGGTAATCGTGCCCAACAAAAAAGCCCTCTTTTAGATCAGGTTTTGTATCAGCGTGGTAGGATTGGGACTCCATAGCGTCGTAGCCACGTCTTCCAACAGTAGTTCTGGCGTCGAGCTTTGTCTTTACTTCTTCATTGAGGGAAAAGAATCTCTGAGCGGCTTGGAAGAGTTCGCGCTGTATGCGTTCCGGGAGACCATGCCCAGTTATTTGGAAGAAGCCCGTTTTTCTGCACGCTGCGCGAACTAATTCCACAACTTTTTGAGCTTCTGGTGAAGAATCGTCAGATAGAAATGCTCCTATGTCGACTGTGGGAACCAGAGGCTCGGAATCATTGTTGGGTACAAAGTCCATTGCGAAATGTCTTGCAAGACTGCGATGGTCTGCATATAAGTCTAAAGCCTTTAATCTAGTAATGACATTTCTGACACGGTGACTTCACTGTAGTCAACTTATATTTGGGTTATACTTCGAACGTTGAACAGGAATGAAATTGAGCGTTTGATTTCTCTATAGTCGCTGGTGCTAGTTCATCGCAGACTATACATTCTACCTCTCTAAGTAATGAGAGTGCGAACAATAGTATCTATTCAAGCAATAGCAGCGTTGCCAGGGAGTAAAACAGAAGTCTCGGCTCTTTCATCGATCATTAATTGGGCAATCGGCAACTTTTTAGAACATGCAGAATCCTGATGCAGGTAAGCGTGGACAGTGTAACAATCAACTCGAAATAGTAGTGACGTAATACTAAAAGTCGTACGAAGACCTTTTGTGGTAAGTGTCTCCTCTTACTAGGTATGATCTGTTAATCAATTTTCAGAGCCCTTATCAAATTTCTAACCTAGTTCATTCACATTCGTGATTATCCCTCCCAGTTTTTGTCAAATATTCCCCTTCATTTCCCGGACTTAGCCTCAACACTCTCGAGCATATTAGTTAATGACGCTGAAAGGGTCATAAGAAAGCCGCTCCACAAGCCGAAATTCGTCAAAAACATGTTCGGTTCCAAAGTTGGTTGTTCTTGTCTAGAGGAGATAGCGGGTGTCTGGAAGTGTGTAAGCTCTTGGAACGAAGTTAATTTTGATGATATAATTCAGGCTTGTGAGAAAGCGGTCGACTTTTCTATAAAACTTCCTTCCTGCAAACTTCGAGTCTGTCCGTCGGAATCGACTATCAATGAGACGTTATTAGATATCTATGAGAAACTAATCAATCTTCTCGAATTCTCGATAAGTACACACATACAAAGTCCTTTGCTAGCACAACGATCACCACCAACATCTTCGGATAAGGTTGAGAATAACCGGCCTTCACAATCGACCGTTAACAGTGGAGCCGAGCTGGCGGCGTTATCAATGAGGGTTGCCCAATCTGAAAACAATGTCTTATGCCCCATGTCAAGAATGTTTTTGGGGGACTTCGAATTAGATGAAGAGCAAAGAACTGTTCTATCGTTGGAAATATCATGTCAAACGCTAAAGAACTTAGCATACGCACTTCAAAATATGGGTTGTCGGTCATTGAGAAATGAAGAAAAGGCGGTTGAGAGGGCCATCACAATGTTTTCACAAGTAATGAAAATTTTAGGCACCAGCACAACTGCTCTGATCAACATGTCATGAGGATTTATAGCTCAATTTCCACGGTCGAGTTTCTTAGACAACTAGCTATCAGGAGAGGAAGACTAGATAGGTACTTAGGTATGAAAGATATGGATCTTACCTATCCATATTATACCACTAATTCTAGAAATATGTTACCTATAATACTTGATCGTCTAAACCAATCTAAAGACAAGGTATCTAAGTACATAGGTAGAACTTATAGTAATTTGCATTAAAATTTTAATTACTTATCGGTAGTCTTGACAGAGTAACCTGGACTAGTATGGATTTCACATTAGTCTCCGGTTCATTATTTATCAGGACAATTGAAGCAGGCTATATCGGGTTTGGTGTTTTCATCAAGGGGTTACACCGCCTAAACCACAGGGCTGTGAGATGCAAATTATAGCGTTTATTGACTAAGATATCCCATATAATGCTAGGTACCAAGTTTCCTGCCAAGGCCCTTGTACTTATCATCTGGAGGTATGATTAGCCCTCGAAGGATAAATGTACAGTGAACAAAATTTCTCTATTATTGTACATACTTATGGTTACAATGCGCAGTGAAAACTGTACATAGTCCTTCAAACGCAACACTTCAACGTGCATACCCTAATATAGGATCTCCCTCGCAATCTTACGAGCTGTACTTATATCCGGTCTCGATAAAAATTGCTACGCTAATCAACTTGGTATTCAAAGCTTAGTGTAGCACGAGATATCTTCATGCGATAGATAATCGGATTTCAGTCCTATTCGCTAGAACTTATGTAAAGCGCTCGTACAGGTACAGCATATGCTGCATTATGATGCCACACATATAAAACCTGTTTTAATATTACCTTCGTATATCTAGTAGGTATGATGGATAATTAACTGCAACTACAGGCGTTCTTTACTGACATTCTTCAATCTAGTCCTTTGATTATTTCATAAATCATGCCAAAAGTCAAGTACCATTCTTCCTGCGACGCCTGTCTCGGTAGCAAGGTAAAATGTAGCCAGACTAAACCGTCGTGTATTAGATGTGTTAATCAAGGTTTCGAATGCGTCTATGGGCAATATAAGGCCATAGGACGCCCACCAAACAAGTCTTTTCACACGGGACCATTACAGCTCGGCACGAAGTCACGTAAAGAACCCGCGACTAGGTACAATGATACTAGGGGCCAACGACTTCACAGGCTATCGCCATACCCTAGTACACAGTACACTTTTCGTCAAACAGAGCTTGATATAAGCCAAGCAGGCAATCGACACACTAGCTCAATTATCGATTCTTCTCCCTACTCTTATTCCTTTTTACAACAAAATCCACTTGATGATGAGGCTCTAGCTTCATGCATTACGAATACAGCCTCGCCAACTGATATTGGTATAGTGGCTCCAGCAATAGATTACACCAGCGACATTGATTTAACGATTGACACGAGTAATGGGGACGGGCTTTATGATCTATTTCTCCAGGATACTATTCAGGAGAGCTTGGACAACCCGGCCCCTCACGATGCAGCAAATTATTTAAACCCCTTATTAAATCTGACCCCTCTATTACAGGAGGTGGGTCCAGACAAGCGAATGGAACGGATACATTCGATTTCTTTAGGCATTAATGAAACTTCATCATCGTCATCTTCCCATCCCTACCCTAGGTCTCCAAAAATAGATGATCCAAGTCGATTTATCATCGGGTATAACTATAGCCAAGACGGGATTTCCATGACCGATCGATCTACTCCAGGTTTTCCAGGATGTTCCGATTATAGTGGCCGCAAGATTGAAAGCTTTCCTCTGATTGATGAGACTTACACTCGCTGCACAATGCGCTGTCATGACGGAACTAACGAGCATCTCGCGTATCTCACCGAGATCCAAGCAACAAAATATAATATCTCTCTTGATACTTTTTTCAATATCGATGCAAGCATTTCTACAATGCGTAACCAGATGCTTCGCTGTCCTACCTGTTCTGGGAAGCCGCGTTTTAGCCAAACACTCTTGCTTACCACGATGGTTCAATCTCAACTTCTTGGTATTTTCGAACGCGAGTACGCACCCATGGCCACTACAATAATAAACACATTTGCCAACCCAGAATCACTATTCTCTGTTCCATACACATGTGCACAACTCACAGTAGGCAAGATCCAAATTGAAGGCTTGGTAAAATCAAAGTTCTCTGAACAACTGCTGCGAATGTACATCAGACGGCAATTATCGCTCTTTGCGCGACTACAGGCTATTCTAGACGATTTGAAGGATGATGATATCAGTTCAAAGATTACGAGCGACCTCCTAGTTGATGTTTCAAATAGGGCTGGCTACTTACTAGGGATTCTTGAATTGAGAAACGGGATTCGATCTAATAGCGTGTGCCGGATAACAGCCCCGTATGCAAGTTAATATAAGACTTTCTAAAAGGGCTGGAGCATACTGAACTGGTAAAGATGTCATACCTAACCTATGGCCTAACGCTTAAAATTGATATGAGGGAGATCAGAAATAACCAGCGATACAATGTATCTTGATAATCAAAACTATCAAGCTTATTAAGCTCAAAACATCCGGGCAATACTCCGTATATCAGCTAAGCCTTTTTGTTCACCCATGAAGAGGCTTACTCAATAAACTCTCTTGCACGCCTTACATTCCCAAAATCGATGCGTATGACCTAAGTGGATAAATGAGTTGCTAGATGGAGGTCTTTGTACTATAATACTAATTAGCTAGATAATGAGAAAATAATATATAATAAACTCAATTAAAGGTGCTTAATAGGTAGATAGCTAGCTATAGAAATACGCACGTATTTTCCCATGAACTTCACTGCCTTCAGAGTAGATCAACTGCTTTAGAAATTTCTTTCTATACCTTCTTGACTATCTTCCAACCTCCATGATACACACGGGTCGTCGCAAATAGGAGGCCGGCTATTATAGTAGCTAGCCCAGAGAAAATCTTCATCCAATCATACGAGGCCCCGCCAGTCGTACCACCAGCACCAATAAGCAGACCAGCAAGAGGATTACTGAGTAAGCCTGCAATACCATTAACGAGGAATGTTGCACCAACACGGACGCCGATCTCGTGAATGTCGGATATTTCGGCCGCCAAGGCAGCAATTGCGGCTAAAAAGAATCCCAGAGGCGCACCGTATAGTGCAGAAAAGGCTATGACAGCATTAACAGAGTCTGGGCTTGGGTACCAAAGGCCCAAGGTTAGGATAGCACCATATATAACGAAGATAGTGGCTATGTTGAAAATCCCAAGGTAGTCCCCTACCCAGAGAGGAAGGATACGACCAAGGATACTGTACAGCATAGGTCAGATTATAATTTGAACTTATTGGGATTGGTATCTCTAGAAATAGATCGACATACCTAACACTGTTCAGTATGGGGAGTAAATAGATAGATAAGGATGGCTTGACGCCAGCAGCTTCTCCTGCCACTTTGAGATATGTGAAGGGAATTGGCAAGCCTAAGATACCGAAAAAGGTAGCGGCAGCATTCAAAGAAAATATTACATCTTTAAATGGTCTCAAAAGTCCCAAAGGATTAAAATGTTTTCGGTTATGTGTAAGTCGTGAGCGAACGGTGAAGATGGAAATGAGCTGCAAGGGAATTAACAAAAGAGCGATCGCCCTAACGGACCAGGGATATCCGATCCGTTCAATCAAATGATCAAACATGATACTGTCACGCGTGTGTAAGTAGCTGGCGTCCGATTTAAATATAATTGGAAGTATGAGTGGAATAAACTTACGGGAGGATAACACCGCCTACCCCTGATCCAGAAGAAGCTAAGCCCATCGCAAGTCCTCTCCTCTTCTTAAACCAAGTTGGTATTGAGTTAGCAGTACCATGGAATATCATACACATACCAAGGCCAGCACAGATTGACTGAGATAATAGCACTTGATAATACTCGGTTGCGAAGGACTGCATTGTGGTTCCGAATATGACTAAGAAAGAGCCAATTCTGATAAGCATGTTTGGACCGTAGCTATCGAAGAAAGAACCCATGAACGGTGCGAGACCTGCGAGGGAGAATAGTTGAAGAGAAGGGATCCATGAGATCGTGCTGGGCGAGTAGCTGCTTAGAAGACTCGTCTCATAGTAATCCTGGAAAACACCGGCGCTAGAGATGAAGCCATAACTAGAAAAGAAGCAGAACCAACCACCTAGCACAGTGAGCCACGCACTTTGACCACCTTCGGGGTAACCAGAGGTCATATTCCGTGGAATTATGGCTAGGTCCATTCGACTTTCTTGCTTGTTGCCGCTTTCAGGGGCTACATAAGGTTCCAGGTTCGTAGAAAAAGAGTCGTTGCCAGAACGTGAAGCAAGGTCGACACCTCTGTCGTTAACTCCCGTCATTTTCTAAAGTTTATGATATATCAAACGGTGATTCCAAGAAATTTATAATTGTGTAATTAAAATTGCTGATAGGATAAGAATGAAATTCATGGAGTTATATAGAGATCCCACATAGCGTGATAAAATATAATGGTAAGAAGCGGATTTCTATGTATGTATTATATTTATATTTATGATATCCCCATCTAACCAACGATCACGATGGTACTATTTAGCAAACACTAAAGACACTGATTCAAATTATATAAAGTCTCGCACCTCGCGAACCCCTTAATTCCGTAAAGCCGAGAAATGGAACTGTAAAAAGCATAGTGTGTTGCTTGCCATGATCACAAGGGGCACAGCCTAGCGCCTAGGTAGATTTTCAGCCGTATGTCGTGTATGGTAACTCAATCCAAGCTATAATCTGCTAGTCAAACCTGTTTAATAATAACATTTGCAGTCTTGATCCGAATAAAATGTCCGAAAAATCGACCGAGATCTACGTCACAGATCTTACCCTCCAGTTTTAGGACACGAAGTCGGTAGAGGTCAACACTTATGTTCCTTAGATCTTTTTTAATACTTGAATAAACTACCTAGTTACAATACTCTGCACTTGATGTTATGGGGACAATAACATCCTCGAAAATATATGGCTTTCTCGACCAGGGTAGGGATGTCGACGATAGTAGGTGGTTTGAGAAATTCCAATCTAGCTAATGTTGACCCCCGTTGTCCGTCTACTGCAAAGCAGCTATTGGTTTTACTAACAACGTTATTCACAGAGCTTAAGACGATATTTAGATTCATAGAAATTGCAGCTCCAATAAGTTTGTTTGTTGAGCACTGGTTACCTATCAACCAATCCGAACATGACAGAAACTGACTTTAACTTAAAGATGACACAGAGTCCTTGGTTACCTAGACAAATGGGTATATAAAAATTGATTCGTAGACATCTTTCGCCGAACGCGTGGGCTTTCGATACTTACATACGTAGCGCAACTTATAAAGGAAAGACAAGATAAATCATAACATAGCAAATTCAGAAAAAGAATAGAGAGCATGATACTTACAACTTTGAGGGGCAGCTACGACAAGACTTTGTGTCCCAGTATATTGAGATTCAAGAGAAGAATATTTGTAGCATTAATAGGGCACCACAAGCGTGAGTTTTTACAAATGTCGTCGCCAGTTCTGATTCTGTTAAGACTGTGATGCGTACTACACTTTACCACTTACTCTTGAACCGCGAGACATTAGACAAACTATACGAAGAATATATTGACGCCTGTGTGCAAGAAGCACTGCGCATGCATCCTTCATTCACATTACTTTTTGAGCGCACTGTTCCTGCTGGCGGCTTGACTGTTTTGGGGAAATATATTCTGGCTGGAACTATGATCCTTACGTAGATAACCGGCACAAACCCACCTCGAGTCAGGATGCAGAGTCCCGGCGGCCGGAGAGATGGATCGAAGGTGGTAGTAAACACAAGATGGAATTAGAACAGTCGATGATCACGATAAGTACATCTACCTTCTGACCTCTATAATATACCAGAAATCTTAGCCATGGTCAAGATCCATATTATACGTTTGCGTTTCGGAGGCTAAGTAGCCCTTAGTTTGGAGCTAGGAGGCGAGTCCGCCTTGGTAGACACATTGGTATATTTGACGTGAAGAAGCTTACTGCCTCCTTGATAATGATCTACAATGTGAGTTTTTCGCGGGCCAAGCCCAAATCAGGTTGCTGTTGGCAATTTGCACAGATTCAGGTTGACAAGCCTCAGTTGTTCAAGGTAGAAAATATGTGGGTCCTCAAGCAGAGTGGATTCTACGCTTGTACTTCGTATAGAGCATCGTTAACGGAACAGGTCTCTCTACCTAGTACCTAGGTACAACCAAATACCGATAGCTTTCGTGACCGGTCAGGGAATAGTAGAATAGCAAACTTATTAAATCGAAGTATTAATACTTGGTTGGAGGCCTGTTTTTCTGGTCTTGTTGTTACATGAACACTAGCACTGGCTTATACATACCTAGGTACCTAGAGAGTAGATGAGGGGGTATCACAACTGAGGTGATACCGTGGTAGAAACTGTAAGATACTAGTTGACAAAACTTACAGGGAATTACCTATTTCGTTTCTTCTACTACTAGTTATCTTATCCCTGGTATGGAATTGCTTGGTCCCACAGCATTAATGTTGGATGTCTGCTGAATCAAGATATTACCCGACTGCAATGCAAGACATCGTGCAGCATTGGCAAGTCCAGATATCATTGATCAATTATGCGTTTCGTCTCGACCGGCGAGCCTAGTAAGCCCCACCCTCCGGCTCCTTATGATCTCAGGTTTGATGGGCAAAATAAAACTGTGCTTTGTAAAGGTACCTACTAGGTAGGTACCTACAATATTGGTATGTTACACAAGACATCGACTCCTTGGTTCCCTTTCTGTCGTGAACCTAGCATATTAATAGATATTATCAACCCACACGGAGTAAAGTCAATGATCTAAAATACATTCTAATGAAGTGGCAGTTCAATATACAGTAATTTATTCTAGATACTCGCTTCTGCCCTAAACTCTTTGACATAAGGCACGCACATACCCAAAAAGTTTGATAAATAGCAGGTGATGACAATAGTTAGGTAGGTACTTAAAGATTAATTCACGGCACAATGAGTTGAAGCAGGTGTTTTGTCTTAGAATATGACTTTACTGCAATATTCCCAAATCGAAGAAGACTCGATGCTCATTTCGCTCATGCTATGCTGTGCCTATGTAGGATCTTCTATACTAGTGGCGCTTCCCTCATGCGGCGGCAGACGCGGAAGCGGAAACCGAAGGTGACGCAGTCCCGTTGGGCGGGGCGCCACCGGGACCACCGGCGCCTGAGTTCGGGTTGGCGACACCTCCTTCCTTGTAATAGAATGCTGCGGGAGTTATAGATTGAGTCTGGGTAGAGTTAATACCGAAAGCTATCCAGGCAAAGAGTCCGTCGGTTATCTCATTGCCTAAGAGAGTATACTCAAAGAAGGGGTCAACACCGTCTGTGGCGGCCTCTTCAGATAGGATACTGTCATCAGCGTTCGCAGTGAGTTCCTGTGTATTGGTATTGTAGGGCTCGGTAAGCTCGACAGAGCTGATTAAATCCTGGTCAAAAAAGGCTTGCCCGACATGGCTGGCGCTGATGTTGTTGCCGAGGGTCGAATTAGCGAAGAGGATAGCATTCTGATGGATCATGATATGAATGTGAGTAGCACGACCTGTGTAATGGCCAGGAAAGATCGATTCGAATTGTGCTACGCCGTCCGAGTCGGTCTTCTGGATGCCTCGAAGCCAAGTATTGTCAATGTTGGTCTCATCAGAGGAGTCACCATTACCGCTCGCCACGATACCTCCATATACACCGGTAGCGTTGCAATGCCACATCTCGACGTAGACATCGTTGACGGGCTCGCAAGTATTGACATCGATTACTTGATAATCAAGAATCGTGTCAACGCCAGGCTGTTCTTCGACAAGATTCTCTCGAACATACTCGCCGCCGACGTCTTGATATCGCTGTTAGTCGCGTCACCCATCATCGCAAGCAGGGTGCCTTACAGTAGGGGCCCTGAGTGACCTCGGGGGTCAGAAGGCAGGCATTATAGCCAGCAAATAGGGTGGTAGCATCAGTGTTTGGGGTATATCCCAAGCCTGTATCATTGTGGCTTGTAGCTAAGACAGTGTCGAGATCGCGCTTCTTATTAAGGCCTCCTGTTCATTATACGTTTAGAACATTTTCATCGATGGAATATTAATAGGCTTCCGATAGAAAGGTACTCACTCTTCGCTCGCGCTTTCTCAAGTAAAGCAGCTCGGCGCTCAACGTTACGTTTCTCGACACCGCGCGCCCTTAGCTTCGGGGCGCAGTGATCGAGGTTAGTACGCTTGATAGAGTTGAGGAATTCGCGCCGCTCCAAGATCTCATGAGAGATATCGTGGCCCGGATGCGCCAGGACGGGACCTGATAGAATGGCTAAGCCAGGCACGACATAACTGTTAAACCTCATTCTGTATAGTCGGCTTGGAATGGGGAAAATGAATGATGCTGGAACCGAGAGAAGCGGAACCTAGGTATGTAGGTAGGTAGATAGTTCTGAGTATGAAAGAGTGAAAGCTATCGGCGTTGGTACCTACTCAGACGGAATGGAAGAATTTTCGATACCATCGCCGCCTTATTATACTCCAATTCCTGATCTCTATATCTGTGTTACGAATCATCATCACTATCGGCAGTGCTCGTTTTTTTGGCCATTCTCAAGAGTCTGTGGGTCCAGGGTCATTATCGTGAGCTCTTGGCGGCAGGTGGTTACGTGTGCAAATAGGTCTAATATTACTGGACACTCACTTGGGCACAAGGGCAAGGCTCACAAAAATTCGATCAAATATATGTAAACTGCAGCTTCTGACAGGGCTGCACTTTGCTCAAAGGGGAACAGGGCCGTGATAGGCCCGGTATTCGTGATGCCGCAACCCCAGAATTAGTACCCAAGCTAGGGGGGCCGTCATGTTCAAAACAACTACCGCTTGGCACCCGCCAATGATAATTTCCCAATATCTAAGCCATTCCGAAAAACAAGCCTCTTGTTCTATCGACAGGGGTTAGAACCTGGTGAAAGTTGCGTAAGCTAGTTCTTGCCACTCGAATCAGATTCGCCGTACCGAAAGGATGAGCTGTATGGGTTACAGTGACAGGATCGAAGCACGACTCATTGCACGTCGATCGTCAAAATAGGCGTGTGGGTTCGAACACGCAATGTGGGGTTTTTAGACGCGCGTAACTACCCCTTTTTCTAGGTTAATACTATGACATCTAATTAGCTCTATCTTAAATCCACAACATTGGCGAAAGATGAAAACTTCATAACCGAATCATTTGAGAGATTTCAAAACAGTGCTATTTTGTACCTAACATGTTTACCTCCAGCGCTTATAAAAAACCGCATTAAAGTTTCTGTGTCAAAACCTGAGTAGACGTTACAAAACCTCTGAGAACAGCGATTTGTTTGCAATTGGGCGGAGTAGATTTAAAATCAAAATTTACAGCATGAGAAACCCACTTTACGTGATGATATAACCCATGCTATGACCTCAGCTATTTCGACGCCAGCCGTTAGCAGCCTTGGCAATGGATGTAGCGGTTTCGGGCGCAAATCATTTCTAATTCCAAACAGTACTGCCAGTGTAAAATATTAGTTGGCAGATTAAGTCGAGTTAATGGGGGTACGTAAGACTTCAGCGAGGTAGTATAATAGCTCTTAAGAATACACTTAGTCATTTTGATTAGTATAAGGTCATTATCCATATATAACATGCACCGTTGATCGTTGATATAAAAGTCAAAGGTGATATGTCAGTAAATATTTACATTAAAAGTAAAATACTTCTCTTTCTTTTCAATAGCAATCATCTACAACTAAATGATAATATACTACCTAATTAACAAGTAGGTAATAGCCTGATCAAATTCAAATATACCTATACTTAAGTACTTAAGTAAGCTTTTCTATTGGTGCCTCTATCCTGTAGTTTTGTCACGATGTAAACCAAGAAGCATGGAAAAGACTTTATTGTTACACGAGGAGCTCTAAGCTACCTCGTATCAGGAGACCTACTATATACGGAAGGATCTCTTTGTCTATCTAAGAACTACCTGAGCAGTGAGGGATGCTGCTAGGAAACTCCTCTACGGGTCGATCCTAGCTCATGGGAATCTTCGTAGAAGGCTTGACAAAAAGAATGATTTTAAGGTATGGTCGATCAGCTATTTACTGAATACCTAGGTAGGTTGAAAATAGATTGGTCATAATATGTAAGTCAGCCATATATTACACCACAATGAATGTGTTGGGAATAAAGATTATTATTTTACGTTTGTCATTACGTCGTTGTGTAGGTAGGTACTTACTTAGTGGGCAGTGTAGGGTTAAGGTAGGTATCTAATACCTAGCAACCACGTTTTGCTTGACTTTACGGGGGCAGTACCAACCTAAACAAGTAATTGACAAAGCGCTAAAATAAGTACCATTTTGAAAAACGTGGATAAAATATTCATGACTATTATTTTTAAGAGACCATACATCAATAGATATATGTTTTACTTTAATTATTCGCTAAGATATATGATTTTCAATGTTGGTAGTTACTTTCATTATAAGTCATGTCCTGATGCTTACTTATGGAAGTTTATGCTGACCCGTTATTAAAAGTAGGTAGGCAAGTTGAAACACCACACACCGTCAGGGCGACCTTATCAATTTTCGTATCGTCGTATACGATTTGGTTTGAGTTTATACGAAAAATCGCCATTATACCAGTACGATATTTCCCTATATTATAATACTAATGAAAATGGCTTCTTATTCAGAAATATTCATAATGAATCTTCTGTCACTTCTATCTTTGTTTTTTTCTATCGTTTTCGTTACTCCTCTCTACCTCCGTACTCTCATTTCTTTTCTCGAACCTTGATCGACTTTGCCTCGCGAAGTTCAAACTACGCCATCGTTGGGATTAGACGGACAATGGACCTGAACTCGACTCTTTACAATACAGGTGACGGCCCTTTCGGTCCTGTTGTAAATGGCACGCAGATCGTTTTCTATCAATATCGACCGAGTAAGACCGCCGGCTTCGCGTTCATGGCATTATTTGCGCTTGCGACTCTTGGTCATTTGATATATTTCTTTTGGCTAAGAACATGGTTCTTCATTCCCTTCTTGCTAGGTGGAATCGGTTAGTTTCTACTCCGTTGCCTCTGCCAGGTACCTCCCTAGGTAATGATTTGAATCTAGCTATTAACTTTGCCTACCTAGCGGAACTATTCGGTTATTATGCTCGCGCCATGGCCCACGATGAGCCTACAGTTGTAAAATGGTTCATCTTACAAAATCTTCTTATCCTCGCAGGCGCTCCATTCCTCGCAGCATCGGTATATATGAGTCTGGGTCGAATCGCGACCGTGTTAGACGCCAGGCATCATTCAATACTTAGCTTACGCTGGATGACTAGGCTTTATGTCCTGATAGACTTTGGCTGTATCTTTACGCAGCTCATCGGTTCCATACTCCCAGCATCCGGTGACCCCTCAGCAATCGAAACTTCCAAAATCATACTCATTTCCGGTATCATAACCCAGTTTGTCGCGCTCTCTTTTTTCGAGTTGCAGGTTGGCTTCCTTTATAAACGTATCAAGCAAGACTTAACTATAGTCCTCCTCCAAGATCCCAGTATCAGGTGGCAGTTCCATTTCTATAGTATCGGCCTCGTAGCCATACTTTTAATTCTGCGAGCTGTCGTTCGCGCGATCGAATACTTACAAGGAGAGGGAGGATATGTTATTTCTCATGAAAGCTTCATTTACGTGTTTGATGGGGCTTTGATGTTTCTTGTCATGTTGATATTCTTGATCATCCATCCTGCAAGGCTTGTCAAAGACGTACATCGGCTAAAGAAGATCGGAGATGTGAGTCAAATTTGAAGAAGCCCACCGCATTTACTAATTCATTTTCATGCAGGTAGTTAGTTTGGGATTTGTCAATGAGGAACGATAAGGTAACACTGTTTCTCAAAAGGAGTTAGGTGCCAGCGACCAAAAATATGGGCTGGACAATATGCAAATATTAGGAGTTACATATACATACCTAGTATGTGTCCATCTTGGGAATTTGCTAGTCAAAAACCTAGGTTGACTTTAATTCTGGTGCATTACTCCTTTTCTGCGAAAGGTTTTCGTGTGTATGTTCCACCGTACAACCCCTATTACAATAGCTACTAGTTTATGCGTGAGAAAACTCTTATTCTCATACACCCACAAGCCCCCCAGGTGTGAATCGGAGTTTTCTATACCCCCCTTCGCGTCAATAGGTAGTTGTATATGAATCATAACATCGTTGTTCTGTTCCATTTCTGAACTTCTATGCTCTCGGCTATCTCTAACCCGAATACAAATTGTTCCCGGTGGAAAATGGAACTGTTCCTTCCTCCATTAGGACCGTGCCAATTCTTCCGGGCTGCCGCTTTCCTTGATGGGTTAGGGCGACAGCACTCAGATGAGGTTCATTTCCATCATTGGGACTTTTAAGGATCAGAATTCTACCTTGCTACCTACCTACATTTATATGCTCGAGTATTGATATTTTCATGTTTACGGATGGAACCTCGGGAAAATAGGAATTATAGGTACTTCCTATAGTTGCATTGTCCCATAGTACATACCCAGGTCATACATTGAAATTGGGAATACGACAAAGCGGACACGGTTCACGAAAGTGTAAATACAATGTGCATCGCTTCAAGTTCAATTCAACCTCCTTACACTTCTCTGGCAGAATAGTATCTTTTCGAGGTTCTCGGCTAAGTCGCTAAGCATGATGATTATTACTTTTGGACTCCTCGCTCTGACACTTCTTGGAAGTGGCGCTGATGCCACCTTCGGCCTGACGACTACGAGCAATACGTATAAGGTTCGTGCTTCAAACGAGTCCAATTACTTTACCAGCTTCTCATGTATAATATGTCAGGTGGATACGAATGGCGGTCTCGTATTTGAGGTCAATAGGTCTCACTCTCTAATTCCCCGGTGTTGATACATTCGCCAATTAACCGCAAAATAGAGCGAATGGGGATGTGACGAGCTTATTGTTCAATGGTGTCGAGTACCAAGGGAGTAGTAAGGCATCCGGTATAAACTCTGGCCTCGGGGCGTCTCAGGTGACAGCGGAAAATATGGATAATAAATACATCAAGATCACCGCCAAATCGAATTCGCTACCAGTTACACAGTATTACGTTGCCAAGCCAGACGACGCGAGTATTTTCATGGCCACTTACATTACTGGAGAGGTCGATCCGGGCGAGCTTCGATGGCTTGCGCGCCTGCGTCAAGAGAGCCTGCCTACGGGCGTGCACGGAGACGTCGGTAACAAGTAAGCAGAGTCCAAATCCATCATTTGTTCGCTCCAGTATACTGGATATCACGTAACTTCTGTCGACTAAGATCTTTACGCACGTCACGGATCCTAACCCCAAGTCATGTAGTATCGGTTGCACTGCGTTTGAGGGTAAAGATACGTTTAAATGTTCTAATGGACAGACGCGATGCAAGATGTACACGTCGGATCGGTTTATTGACGACCAAGTACACGGTGTATCTGGACCAGTAAGCGTCTTCCCACGATTACGATTAGTATGAACGAGCTAAATTATTCATCTTCAGAGCGCGGCTGTGTGGATGATTATGCCCGGGACAGCATACGAGACATCATCTGGTGGGCCATTCATGCGCGATATCAACAGTCAAACTGGCAGTAGCGATCAAGAACTGTACTGGTATATGAATAGCGGTCACGTTCGGACTGAGGCATGGCGCTTCGGATTGATGGGGCCATACGCTATGAAATTTACGTGAGTTTATAAATACTTTCACCCATGGTATGGGAATAAGAATCTGACGGTTCGATAAGAAAGGGAGATGAACCATCCGCAGAGCTGGACACATCCTTCTTTGCAGATCTCGATATTCAGGGCTATGTTTCAGCAAGCCAACGCGGTTCTGTCTCTGGCTCGGCATCTGGCATCCCGAGTGGCTTCGAAATTGTTGTTCATTGGTTTAACGACCAAGCCCAATATTGGGCTAAAGCCACCGGTGGAACTTTCAAATCTCCTTTGATGAAGCCTGGAACATATACGATGAAGTTATATAAAGGGGAGTACGAGGTAGCCAAAGACGCAGTGACCGTAACGGCTGGTGGTGATATAACCAAGAATATCGCATCTGCGGAGAAGAACCCATCGGTAGTGTGGCGCATCGGAGACTTTGATGGTCGACCGCAAGAGTTGAAAAATGGGGATAAGATTGAACGGATGCATCCTAGCGACGTCCGAATGAGTTCTTGGGGTGGTACGTTTACGGTCGGTCAGTCATCTCCACGAGACTTTCCTATGGCCCTTTTCTCTAAAAGTGGTGGCACTGCCAAGGTAAATTTCGACCTTGCGGCCAATCAAGTTCAGGACCTCGTGTTGAGGGTGGGGACAACACTCTCATTCAAAGGGGGACGTCCGTCAGTGGCTATTGGTAGCTGGACAGGGAAGGACCCCGGTGCTCCGGTAAGTTATACCTGCAGTGTCTAGTAAGCGTGATATCGACAATAAAACTAATGGATATATGTAAAGAAACTTATCGATTCGAGGGGAGTAACCCGCGGCGCTTATCGAGGATACGGCGAGGTTTACAACTGGACGGTTCCAGCAAGCGCGTTGAAGAGCGGGCAGAACACGCTGACAGTCGGTGTTTACGGTAGTGGTGACCAAGATTTCCTTAGCGCGAATTATATCGTGGATGCCATCGAGCTTCAGGGGCCAGCAATAGCGGCTAGCTAGGTCTCCTGTATCTTCGGGGCGTGTGTATGACAATATCACGTAAGACGGGCATAAAATACAGGTAAACAGAAACAGTCTGCCAGTGCCTCGTGATATCTCTCCTCTACCCAAGAGTTTGGACGCACGTTCGATGACGGTGTGTTGGTGACATAGGTGTATGCTCTTGGTGGGATATTGATTTGATGCCTGTTTCTTACAGCATAAGATTCTTGGTCTTGTCTTGTCTCATCCGCCCTCCCCCGCTATTCTGTGGCTTCGACTTCGATGACGTGCTCTTCTCGATGCGGGATTATAATGATCCGTCGATCGAATCACATTCGCCAGCTACCCATCTTACGAACAACATAAGACCACCACACCCGAGCTAAACAATTTTTCTGGGCATTGTCCGGGGGTAATACCATTAAACGTCTCTTGTCTACTAAAGTAGAGCCTTTAAGTATCACCCATATATACTGCTAACTGCTAGATTGTTTTCTCGATCGGCATACTCCATAACATTTCCCGAGATGGGAAATAATGAACCTTTCAAGGTGATTATATCTGGCGGCGGCGTTGCCGGTTTGACATTGGCCAACGCATTGCAACAAGCGGGAGTCGATTTTGTCGTCTTAGAAAAGGGGGAAATTGCCCCTCAAATAGGTGCTTCCATATGCTTACTATCCCACACCGGGAAAATACTCGAGCAGCTTGGTATCTGGAAGGATCTTTGCTCTTCGACTCTGCCGCTCACGAATCGCCATCACATTGATGAGCAGGGCAGACTATTTGACATTTCCCCGATGTTTAGAGAAGCGATGGAAAAGTTAGGCAGACCAACAATATTTGTGGAGCGATATTTTTGTCTCAAGACTCTATACAACACTATCAAGGATCGCTCCAAGCTACGGGAAAATACAGGCGTGATATCATTTTCAGAGAGCGAAGATGGAGTAACAGTTTCGACCAGTAATGGTGAGGCTATCCGTGGCAGTATCCTGGTAGCAACAGACGGCGTTCACAGTACAGTTCGGCAATTAATAGCGAACTCAGTCTTCGAGAATGATCCAATGAGGTCCCGACATCTAACCCAAGGTAATTTGGCAAGCCTTAGCCATTTCGAACACGAGGTATCTAATGAGTTATACAGCGTTTACATCAAGTTACAGAGTAGTCTTCGGTACATCTCCAAATCGATCCGGAGATACTGCACTGCCATCCGACGGAGTTGCCTATCACGTATATTATAGGAACTCATCCGGCATTTTGACCGTCGGCTCGAAAGATCTCATTTTCTGGTTCTTATTCATAAAAGAAGAAAACATTTCCAGTACACCAGACTGCCCCCGCTACACAGAATCCGACGCCTCGGCCAGTATTGAGAAGTACGGGGATCGAACAGCTTGCCCGGGTTACTCGTTTCGTGATCTTTGGAATGCCAGAGTGAAAGGGGGTATGGTAGCTATGGAAGAAGGCGTTGTTCAAGGGTCTTGGAACAATGGCGGCAGAGTCGTCCTTGTTGGGGATTCTGTATCCAAGGTGAGTTTTCCACACAGGCTTACAACCTTCTCGTCTAACAGCAACCTACACAGACAACAGTCAATGGTGGTTTGGGGGGGAATCTCGCTATCGAGGGGATATGCAACCTTGTCAATGAGCTCGTGCCATTGATACGAACAACGCCAATGCCAACTACTCACGATCTGGTAGACGCATTCAAGAGATATGAGCAAAAGCAGCGACCCAGGGCCGAAATCACCTATCTGTCTTCAAATATCGTGACACGTTATGAGTCGATGGACACGCTGAAATTGCGGTTCTTGAGGTGGCTATCATCTTGGATTCGCTTTCGGTCTGAAACGAAGGAAATTCTAAGTTACATGGAACCAGCACCTTTTCTCAAATTCTTACCTGACCCAGACAATTAGCGGAGAATAAGGTGTCGTCTAAGTCCACGAAATATGACAGACCCCACTTCAATGCACAATTTAGAATATTATTTTATAAGAATTTTATTTCAACTTCAACCTGCTATTAAAAGAGCGACAATGATTTTCCATGATAACAAGATAAAACCGACCTCATGTAGTCGGTCGTCTACTACATCACAAATAGGAGAGATGAGCCATCAACCTTCCTTTCTCTTTCCATCTAGAACTTCAGTAATGATAGTTCGAAAAGTCTTCCCCTTCACACCAGGATATAGCTCATGGAGATCCAAATAGCCTAGATATTTGGCGGACTCGGGGGTATTGTCACCTCGCAAGCCCCACGAATTCACGTACTCGTTGAGGAGCAAATTGAATCGTGTAGAATGGTCCGTGGGGTTATTTGCCAGCACAGATCTCGCCGAAGAAATAGCGTCGCGAATAGTTTCTTCGCTTAGCTGTTATTAGGTATCTTCTATTAGCTCATCCTTCGCTAGCCTTAGTTTAATATCAAATATGTGTAACTTACATGTTTCCTTATAGCTTTTTCGCCGCTGAGTTCTTCAATAAGCTGGTCAACTTGGTTTGTGCTAAGAACCTCGGTATAAGCAAAGACTTTCTTGTTCAGGGTCCTTGGGTCTACGACGATCTTCGCCACGTAGGTTCCAATATCTGGCAAGTCCGTATATGCTATCGGGACCGCTCCATCACCCGGGCGAATGTTTACGGGTTCTATGACCACGTGCTTCGTTCTACCTGAGGCCAATGCCGGCACTGCCTGCAAAGACCACCAGCCAACATCAATGACGGTATATGGCAGGTAGAGACGTTGGACTGCCGCGAGGATGTCATCTTTCTACTTAAACCATTAGACCAATACCTATGCGCCTAACAGGTCTCCAGAAACTAACCTGATCGTGCATTGTCATTACACCCCTCGGCGCTGGTGTAGCGAAATTGCAAGGCACGAATCTTTTCACGCCAGCTTCTTTGGCGGCCTCTGCCAAGGGGATCTGGTCATTCAAGCTGGTAAAAACGATGCAAGAAATGACGGCGTCGGCTCCAGTCAAAATCTTTACAAGTTCCTCTCTAGGACCTGTCAAATCCGCGGCCACGACGCGGATACCACGGCTTTTGAGAGCATTGTTAGCTTCGTTATCAATAGAAGATGGCCGGGAGAGGGCGGTAATATCCTGCAACTTGGGGTTAGCAGATGTAATAGAGTAGTATAATAAAGGCCACGAACGAAGCTTGTTTCAGAAGCAAGTAATCCGTTCACAATGGAATTGCCAGTTTTTCCCGTGGCACCAACGATTACGACTTTGAAATTAGTTGACATGTTGATTAGCAGTTGAATATAATATGGTTCAAATCAAAACCAGGGAAGTACGCATGGTATATCAGTTTGATTATCGAAACGACGAAACCTTCCGCCGTGCTTTATATAACTACCCTCTAAACAAATAAAAAAAGTACTCAAGGAGTGTAAAAACGGTATGTAACATTATGTGTTGGCTGTCTTGGGTGTTTGTAAGCAGTCTACTGCAGCATCAAGTATTTGTAAGCCCAGAAGCAATCCCACCAAGATTTAGCGTAGCACCCTGCGCTATAGTTCCCAATCACGTCAGAGTCCGCTAACAAAAGTGCCCGAAAATTGTCATATTATAGCTCTCGGAACCCCATCTCGGAGAGATTCCTAACAACTAGCCGTGTATTGAAAATGATTCGAAATGATGGAACTAGTTTGTTATCAAAGAATAAATTACCTCTAAATCCATTTGTAAGATTGTATCAGGGGGCTTGTTTAAGTTCGCATCTCTACCTAGGTAATCAATCTACATTACCAATATTTTGGATTTCATTAACTGTTGGAAGTCTACAGCCAGGGATTACGAGGGGGAGGGGTAGCGCACTTGCACACCGGAGCACTGGCGACATATCGAAACTTAGCGTGCATTCCCCCCTGTAACTCCAACTAAAGCTGATTTTTATGGTTACACAAGTGTCACAACCACCACCCATTAAAATGAATACCCCAGGAACCCAGTCACGGGTAAACCTCGGACAAGGATATGCTGGATGTTGAGGATGTCTTAACACATCCACCACATCCATTACATCCACCACATGTTTGGATATGGATGGATATGTTCAAGAATGTACACATCCAAGCATACCATGACAACTTCACCAAAAAGAATAGGCAGGGAGGACATCTATATAAACAAGGCAGGCTCTCATGTATCTAGTTATTTATTTAGCTCTTTAGCTATCAATCTAAGTCTATTACTTCAACCGCATCGAACTAATAGGGAGAGGACTCCAAGCCTCTCTTACGAACAGACTTAACTTTGATCTGATCTCTACGAGTACTGCTAACAAACAAGGAAACCCACGAAGCACCCCGTATACCTGAGTACCTAGGTATAGGTTCGTAACAACAAGTTCTTGGTGAGGACCTATGGATAGTGGAGGTGCCTCTGGTGCTTGTTAGGTAGTCGCTACAATTACCGCCCTACCCTCTATATTACAGTGATTAGAACCTAAGGCTCCAGCTATTTTCTATTTTCGGTTTTATAGCACTCAAATTCCCTACATTATAGCTACTGTCTAGGTACCAAACATAGCTGCATACATAGGTAGCTTTAATACTTAAGATCAAAATTAATTCAACTACCAGTTCTAGAAGAATCTAGGTACATATAGTACCTGTTCATAATGCATAACGCCAATTTGTAATGTTTAATGCTCAATTACCCAAGTCGCCCGAGCCACTTCCTCGGCGGAAGTTGAGGCCAGCTCAGTACATAGCGAAACCCTTTAAGATGTAAGAGGTAAGTCTGAGTTACAAAACGACACAGTTGGGAATGCGGTTACTTACTCCACTTGCACTAATAGTCTGTCCAGTAATCCAAGCTCCATCCTTGCTAGCGAGACTAGCTACTATATTTGCTACTTCTTCAACCGTCCCTATCCTATTTTCGATAGGGGTGAGGACCTTTTGCAGGTCCACGATATGTTTTGGGATGTCGTCGAGCATATCACTCTGAACTGGCCCTGGTTCAACGCAATTAACCGTCGTACCGTTATGACCCAACTCGGCGGCCCAAACCCGGGTTAACCCTTCAAGCGCCGCCTTCGAGGAACAGTAAAGACTGAAATTCTTAAATGCAGTCCTCGCAGCGACTGAACTTATGTTGATGATGCGCCCGTTGTTGTTCAGGTACGGTAAAACGGCTTGGGTCAACAGGATGGTGCCACGCACATTCAAATTGTAGACATCGTTATAGTCATCAACCGTCAGTTCCGCCAAGGACATCGCCTTCTCGACACCGGCATTATTGATAAGTATGTCAACTTTGAGCTTTTGTTCGCTCCACTCGAGGAGACCGCTTATTAGCGACCGAGCCCCATCGAGAGTGCCGAGGTCAACTCGGAAAGCGTAAGAACGAGGCCCGTGGGGAAGAGCCTCAATAATTTGGCAAACTTCTTTCACAAGAACCTCGCTGCTTTGGGACACGTACGTCAATAAAACCTAGCAAAACTAAGATCAGTTGTTTGAAATGGAGTTTGAAACATATCATACTATGGGAATATACCGTTGCGCCACGACGAGCGAGTTCTAAGGCGATACCTCTACCAATCCCTCTCGAAGCTCCAGTCACCAGAGCGACTTTGTTAAGAAGCGGAAGACTATAATCCGACATATTCGTATTTCTCGACCCTCAGTTGCCTCTAAAAAGCCATAGCACCTGACAACGTCTCATTAAAGGCTTATTATATCACGGAAACCCCCTTTTAAGTATAATTTGAGCTAGAATGGTATAAATACATCTAGTAGCCAGCATTCTACGATTCGGCTTTGTCGCACTAAACGCCGATAGGGTTTCTATGTCCGATGATTCATGTATCGCAATATAATGATATCTTCCGCTAACTCTAAATCGATGGAAATCTATCAAGGCCTGTAAAAAGGTAAGCGATCCAGTTTTAAGAGCTATGTACCCAGTATTGACCCCTGAGTTACGTCACCGTAGAACCTAGGCATCAATTTTGGTCCTCAGTGGCGCTAGTGATGAATGTTTTAGAACTATTCAAGTGGATATCCATCGGACCATTGCTGATATCTCCTAAACTACCTACGAAAGGATCCATTCCAAAATCGACGGGAATAGGGCTTGGCGGAGTACAACTGAAAAAACATAGCATAGGCGCCTACCTATTATATCTCGGTGGACAGAAGGGCGTCAGAATAAGTGCCCCCTATATCAATAATACTGCAATTTACCGTGACAATTGACCAATCAGAGGCTAGAGAGTATACAGTGAATTACAGTATTATTAAAACATAGGGCATTTATTCTGACGACCTTCTGAGTGGGTCAGTTTGTCCATACGTACGTTAGGGTTATGACAGATAGGAAAGGAGAGGTCTCCCATGAGGACTAAATTCTCTTTCCTTACGGTCTGAGCCTAGATAGAGACAATCGTTATCATAAATCGGTTTATAACTCTCGCGATGAAAAGGAAATTTCAAAAAGAGAAATATATATACATATACATACACATATATCCATTCATTATACCATTCTTAAGTCATCTACGTATCCTAGCGTGTCCCGTTTCTCATCACAAACGCGCGCAAACTCGAGAAGTAACCTCCAGACATACAGCAGCATGTCCTCCCTCCTAAGCACCTTAGCGCCCCACGACCTGCCTTCTTCAGCAATGAAACGCGCAGATTTATCACCCTTTCCATCCCGAGTGAAGTAATCCAGAACAGCGTATAGATCCTGGAAAGTATTATCCATCGGAGCAAAATGCAGCCAAGGAACTAGACGGTCATCATGCCATTCGGCATAGATGGTAGCCTTCAACGGCAGCGAAGTCGACAATAAGAAGCCCCTAAACCTAGCACTAAAACTATTCCCATCCACGTCGGGCATGAACTTGTACTTGTATTGTTCTTTCATAGGGATGCTTTGAAGCTCGGAGAAATATGGCCTAACATAGGCGCAGTCGGAGTCGTCCGGGAAGCAGAGCAGGTTGACGAATCCCGCGTTGGCAAATCTCTGTAGCCAGGTTCCGACGGTTCTCTCCCGCCTCCTCGGAAAATCATACTTCTCTAAGGGTGGCATCTCGAACGTCATCGCACGAGAGCTATTCTCCTCCATTCCGGCAACGGTCGTCCCGTTCAACATCTCGATAAGACGGTGACGTTGAAAATGAGACCAGTTCTCCTTCTTGTTACGACCACCGGAGGCTACACCGCGCCAAACGACGCCATCAATCTTTTGCCTCCACGACGGGCCATGCGTATCTCCCCCGGAATAAAAAGGGTCATCTGTTAGATACATAGCACCGGGGATGAGTATCTCGTTATTCACAGGCAACTTGCAACCGCCAAATAAGGGGATAAGCTCCTGACTTGTGGACATGGTCAGGGGTTCGGCAAAAGTGCCATGCATACCACGGAGGTGGGGCTGAACGCATGGATCCGTCGCAGAGGTAAAGTTACGAACATATCCTTTGTAAGCATAATCGGGGTTCCAATCGTCCGGAAAGACCGGCAGTTCCTCAAAATTCTCAATTGGTGCGACGTTGCGGGACGGGGAATCCGGGGCACAAGCGACCCGTGTCAAGTTCCAGTAGCTCCCTCCAAGCCACTTAGGACGATAAGGTTCGGCTTCGTCATTTGAAGTAATAGCGTCAACCTTAGCTAGGCCGCTATATTTCGTAACCACCTCGTCGATTGGCATGATCGTCCGACTTTCTTTTTCTTTTCCTACAAGATCCGTCACATTCTCCCACGGAACAATCAAGCGAGATTCGTCCATGTAATTAATCGGCATATCCACATCTGGCAACCAAGGTGCTGCTTCAGCTACCAAGCTAGTCCAGAGTTGCAACCACGGGACTTTGTTCTCCGTGTTGCCTGTGCCGTTGGCAACCCCATTTCGAACGCGAACCACATGCTCCCATGACGAAGCTCTCTCTGCAGTGGTTTGGGGGTCAAGGCCCCAGAACGGCGCGATATCAGCATATATCCGATCGAAGAAAGACTCGACGATGATCGCGTCGTGCTCTGTCGTATATTTAAACCAGGCGTCAAATCCTGGAGGAGGATGTCGCCCTCGTCGTTCTCGATATCGGGCTGCGGCTGTGGGGATATCGAAACTTCGCTGCTTGAGCAGATTTTCGTGAAAAGTATGCGCATCACTGATGAGTCTATCGATCGGATGGTTCGCCGTGCGATTCCAGAAGTATTCAAAATAGTGCGACCCGCCGCTGCGGAGGAATCCCTCTGGGCGGCGAAATAAAAACACCCCCGACAAGGTTATGGAGACGATAAATGTGATGGCGGCATATCGAAGTATAGACTGCCACCTCAGTGAACATATGCGACTGTCAGGAAGGCTAGTTAGCCATTCGCGAGGACTACGGGCGCCCATCCTCGACTCGTTTCTAACGCAGCGCACCGCCTGTGGGGAACTGATTTTCCCCCTTCTACCTCGGCCGATTCTTTAAATCATAAAATGAGTACACCTCATGGTGGTGATCGCGGTGTGAGGCAAATCAACGAAGCAGGTCCTAGGAATTGAGAACAACAAGAGCGATTATTGGATACCTCGATACATCGAGAGATTCGATCGTGGTGGATGAGAAGCACAAAATTTTAGGCAAGAGGTTCCCGTTAACGCGATCATCGCTGTCAGCCCTTGACCGAACCCAACCCAATCGCTCCATAGACCATGGTCCATGGGGGTTACCCGCCACTCCCATGCTGGAACCAATTTAATTATCACGCTGCCTACTTGATGCAACGATGTCAGTTCGGCTTGGGTAGACGAATCTGAATAGCACCTAAAGCACCAATAGAGCGGAGCGGAGCGGTCTTGGCTGCTTCCTTCAACCTCAATGTGAAATAGTGACAGAATTGTACTCGCTACAAGGACACGCCCAAGATTGCCGACGATCTGGTCCGATAGTCGACAGTTGATAAGTATTCGGTACAGAGTTCTAGAACCAAGCGATAAAAGAGAACGTGAACCATGTCAATTAATCTATTCTGGGTCCTCTAAAGAGGTCAGCGGTCATCTCCGCAGGGCAAAGCGCACCTCTCTCAACCAGTTATATCTGCCGCCGTCTATCTGCTACTCCACCTCCTCTAATACAACCCAGGATAGAGGGACAGGGGTCTTCGTGAGGGACGATCCGGTCCCAAACTCCTTATTATATCACCCATTATTCCGTTATTAAGCTACACGCAATATAACTAGTACTACACGTAGTACAACGAGGACACCTAGGCGTGTCTCGTGTCTTCGACTCGAAGGTACCAGTTTTGAGATGAAAGCCGAGAGCTTCAATGCGGAATAATTCAACATCAAGTAGAAATAGACGAACACTCCCGAGGCCGTACCAAAACCACCGCCACAATAAGCTCACCGACACCAAAGATCAAGATCAGAAATAATCACTCATATTTGTACGTTGGAAACTGCTTCAATCTAAATATAGGTCGTAGTAATTGGTTGAAGTCTAACAAATATTTCGCTACGACAGTCAGCATAAATCCTTCTATGCCAACGCCGCCTCCTGCTTCAAAATAACCGTAATCATAGCTCTTCCCGGTACGCTGACCACGGCCGTTCCATCGCTCAATGACACATTGAAGTCGCTTATATCGTGACTATTGTCAGTAATAAAGGCAGTCGCAGCGCTGGGATTGAAACCATTTCCTCCGCCGGCTTTGACCTGAACATTTGCCGCTGACCCTCCGCTATTGATAAATTGGACGGCAACGGAACCGTCGACATTTTGAAATGCCGCTGTACGTAATCCTGACGAAGCGCCCTGGACGCCTACGCGAACGGCGCCGGGTCGGACAAATCGGCTCCACTGCCCAAAGGCCCATAGACGCTTCGAAGGGGAGACATTGTCGCCATCAATCCGAATCAGTTTTGAATTAGTCACCCCTGTTTGAGCACCAATCCAGTAGAGATAGCCAGAAGCATTCGCATTTACGATGGCCGCATATATGCTATTCGCCCACGTCATGCCATCCCCAGCGCCACCGCTGCTGTACCATCCACCTTGCCACTGACCATTTAAGTCGGCGGCCTCTGTCTGCCAGACGCGATGGCGGGTGGTCATAGGTGACCCAGGCGATGACGTGTAAGAATGCGCCGTGATAGTTGATATGAGGCTATCGACTGAAGTTAGTTGGCCTAGCATACTCGCCTGGCTTCCCCAACCCTCCGTATCGCAGCAATTTATGCCGACGGTACTAAGGTTGGCCTTTTCGAGAGTAGGATGGAGTACTTTGATGAAGTCCGCCGCCTGGGAGCCTGAAAAACGCATCGACGCATAGCTCGTCCTAAATTATCGCACGTGTCAGCGAACCACTATTGAATCACTTGATCTCTCGGACTATACTGACGTGAGATCTGGCTCGTTAACAAATCCTAGGTGCGTTATCGTCACGTTAGACTCTAGGTAATATTTGATGTATTGCACCAGGTAGTCAGCATATGCTTGCTTCCAGTCTCCGCTAGAACACGAGGCACCACTGACACCACACAAAGTCCCTCCATTCGCATCGTTTCCATTAGTCTTCATGTAGCCAGGCGCGCTCCAAGCATTGGCGTAAATCGTTCTGACACCACGTTTGACGGCCTCTTGCGAAACCCATAGCTGTTTGTTGTCTGAGCCGTCCCAGACATAATTCGGGGTGCTCGACGGGCCCCCGGGGCTCTTAGGCTGGATGGAGACCATATGATCGGAGCTCATATCAGGCGACGAACCGATGCCGTTGCGGAGGATAGACAGTCCAGCGCCTTTCGTGGTGCTAAAGAGCAGGTCGAGGACATACTGCTGTTGATCTTCACTTAGCTTGGACATTTGCACGGCTCTCTGGAAAGCCTCCGAGCACCCGAAGCCATCGATAGTCTGGTATCTCTGGTCAAGGTTCACAGTAACTGTATTCCCTGACTGTCGGCCTTCGAGACTGGCGCTCCTTACGAAGCCTGTCAACGATAGTAAGACTACTCTAATCCACAATAGGAGCGGCATTGTGGTAAATATTGTTTGATAGTTGAAGCTTCATCCACGCTATGCTAGAGCCGAGTCGTGGGAAGATATATACATACCTACCTAACAATACCTATTGTCTCGAGCCTTCTTATGACTGGGCCAACAAGATTTACCCGTATCCATCCACTCTTGGTATCACAGGACCCATATTGCCTGAGGTCTAGAACTTCCCCACGATGTCTTTTACCGATAAAAGCAGATTTAGATGCTATTTTGAGAACCTGAACACCATGGTTGTCGCAAGGGTTTTCCACAAATTGGATGATCCACAGGCTACAGGGAGCGGCTAAATAGGCGAGATGCTGCCTCACGAGAGCAACGTCCGCATTACAGTCTTTGTAGACATCAGCTAGGCAGTGCAGCTCCCCGCTCTGAATAAATTGGGAAAATACAAATGTGGCAATTGATCATAATCAGCTGCTTAAGAACGAGGTCTGATGTCTCCTACATAATTTCATCTTTCACCAAAACCGAATTCGCTTTCGTCCGATGTCATCTTGGTAGCAACGCGTGAGTAGTAGTAGCAGCTCAGAAAGACTAGGTAAGTAGTTCGTAAGTAGCTGGGTAAGTTATAGAAACGAAGCCGTGTAAGAATGGATCATATCAGCTATCAGTTCGTAGGGCACTCTTGGCTTTCCGTAGAATTGCATTTTCCTTGTCTCTTCGCCATTGACAACTCTCTGCAAATTCACATGATCGACATTTATAAGTCTCTTCGATGGAGACTCCCTCGGCCTCCCTCTCGCCACGCCACCATTCGAGGTTCTGTTTAAGATATACGTCCAGCGCCTCAGGATCGTTAGGAAATGCATTGTCTCCGAGAATGCGACCATCATCCCTATGGCGATACTGGACGGCGAGCAGTTCGCCTAACGAAGCGGCACCACGTGTAAAAGTTTCCCGTAGCTCGGACTGCAGCAGAGGGAGTATATGAGCAATAGATCGATATCTAATCAATTCTGTGGATTGCATCGTCTCATGCGAATGAACCGAGGACGCGCCCCCTTGCACGGAGCGGGGAGAACGGGGGGTTGACGGTGTAAATCCAAATTCCGAGTCCGCGTCGTAAAATATCTCATCGTGGAGGTCGCCCACTTGGGCCATGAAGGCGTCTGAAAATAGAGCATCAGCTCTCAACCCGTATCGGTCTAGTATAGCACTAAAGTCTGTTAAGCCAGAAGCCATTTCGCTTAGAAGCCGATGGTACAAGAACAGTTGGACCCTCGCTGGTCTAAGAGCTGCACCGGTAGGCAGTCTTTCTGAAGCGCGAGTCTTGACATCTGTTAGGTAGAACGTTTTGTGATGAGGTTCAAGATAGTCTGTTATGGCCAACTGATCTTTTAGGCGGGATTCGACGAAGCCCTTAGATGATTGAGAAAGGTTGAGCTCCTGTTCAAAGGCGGGATTTGGACTTTGGTGGCTTATTTGGTCTATCACACCGTTAACAGTTAGGCCCTCGATGACGCCCCATACCTCTAATTCTCTCGTCATGCCGGCGTCTCGAAGAGTGCGAAGTCCTTGGATGACATTCCACAGCCGTAGCGCAAAGGCCTCTTCTTTGGTAGCTATATTCACTTGTACCGTGGTATGGACTTGATCCTCGAGTGTCTGGTGAACTCGGGAACCGCCTCGCATGGCGGCAGTTCTCGTCTTCCTTCCTCCGGGCAACCGAGTAAGGGTATACCAATACTGTAGCTCGCACCAGGCGCCGGATGACAGGTCAGAAACGGTAAGCGGCTTCCTGGGGAAGGAACGAAAACGCTCCAAGGGAGACCGGAAATCTTTTGGTGGTTCAAGAGTCTCTGAACTCTCTAACGGAGGAGATACGTCTGGGTTGGTGCTAGAAAGAACACGGCTAACTAAGTGCTGCTAGTTAGTTAGACATGTCTTGCGGATAGGGAGATGTTCCGCTTTAGCAAACTCACGATCCGGGTACTGGACGTCATCGGACGAGAAGTGCTGTAGCGAGGATGTAATTGCACTCGAGATGTGATTTGAATCATCGTTATATTTCCTACGGCTACCTGGCGAAGGGTTGGCCTTGTTCGACAAGGTGCCCATTTCGCGATGACGTTGATCCAATTCATGCTTTTGGCTTTCTAATTCAGGAGGTAGAAGGACAGGTAGACTTTGGGCGACTTTGACATTCGTATCTGTCGTATCTGTAGGAGAGGTAGACCGGACAGGGCTTGGAAACGTACTCGTAGTTTCGCTCGGGGAGGAAGCTTTATTTCTGATATCTTGGAGAAGTTTATTCACAATAACTTCCTCTCCCACCGAGAAATCGGATCCGTAGTCGCTTTCATCTAAATGGGTTTCGCCCAAGACGGGCACGGAAGCAATGGAGGTAGCCATCATGGACGTTCATATGGTCTTATTGTGTGTATATAGGTAGTAGATAGCTGGAGGCTAAAGGTCATCGCGATATGGAAGACGTCAAGTATATGATAGTGGGGCAAAGAAGCACCGGAGAGGACAAAAAACGCGGCAGCTAGTGTGTAGCGCTGGTAGCGCTGGAGGCTTGGTGTGGTTATGATCGGGGGCTAGATTAGGAGGAATTTGTAATTTAGAACAATCCGACGGCTATGCTATACATCGAGTCGTGCGAGTCATGATCTTTGGAGTCATTTTTTGCGAACCAAGAAGAGCATCTGCCGTCAAGCATGACGACGTCGATTTGATACGATCATGGATGGATGGATGGATGATGGTCGGTTGATGGATGTGTGTGAACCTTGGAAGTACGGTGGGGACGTACAGGACAAGGCACCGAGGGGAGGGACAACAGCCTGCAGTTTCCAGCAGTACACGCGCTAAGATGATCTTGTCCGTCGCGCGATCACATGCCCCCACCGTACCACCGTACCTACACCTACATACACGGTTGCCTGCAGTCAGCATTTACGTATTTAGATTCTCATTGACACTATTGGTCAATTACCCTTCGTACCCACCTACGTTTGCCTACGGTATCCCTACTCGGAAGAAGAGGCGACCTAACAGTCAAGCCACATTTGATAGCCCTGGAGGTACGTGAACGGTACTTCTAAAATCGAGTTTCAGTAAGGACGTCGATATTTAATGTTAGTCTTCACTTATTATGTAAATAGCAATTGAATCCTTTTTCTCTTCTTCAAGACTTTAATATTCAAATAGCATTACTATTTCGATTCGATTTTAACACTACTAGGTATTTTATAAAGTATCCCGTGCCATTCCTAATCTATATCCATCACCTAGTGCTGCCTTCGTTCCGCTACAAGACTCGTACCCATCCTATCAATATGACATAAGGGGTTACCTACCAGCCTACCAGCCTACCTACTAGATATACTGATGCCTAACAATTATACCACTATTATCCCAGCATTTTCGGGCGATTATCTTCTTTCTTACTTTCTACGTGGCTCTCGTCATCCATCATTGGTAGCCTAGCTAAATCTGTTTATATATATCCATCCCAAACTACTCTAGGTGGGTGACAATCAAGCTGTCGCAAATGTGAAGAAGTTCAAGTTGAAGGTGGATATCCATGTGAGACACGATGCCTACAAAATCAGCCTAGCTTCATACACGAGAAAATCAGATCTAGGCAGTCAGTGTTTACAAAGTAATTTCCAAGGTTACCATCCCGAGACCACCATCGACGACTAGGTCGCTTTTAACACGATTTATCGGGTCTTCGATAACGAATCACCAATTGCGGCTGCTTCAACACAGAGGATTTACCTACCTGCATACCATACCTACCTAGGTACTAGGTAAACAACGAACATGATCCGCCGCTTTCATAGGTCTAAAACAGACACTGCCGAGCTACTACAGCCCGAGTCTGATACCCGGCTTCAGTCCGGAAGGGCGTCAGCTTTCGAGAACCTGCCGCCTGAGATCCATCTGCTGATTAGTCAGCAACTCTCGTATCCCGATGCACTGTCCCTCAAGCATACCAATAGCTATTTCTACTACCTAGTCGATACCGGACTAGAACTCAAAGTCGATTGGCTGATTGAACGTCGGAGTTTGCACCTAGAGTGCCCAAATGATCGGCAATGTGATCTCGGCAGCGATTTGAAATTCTGTCGGGGCAGTGTAAGGTGAGAGTGAAAGAAACCATCCTGCCATCCACCCTTCGCCGTCCACGGATCCACGCTTGCGTTAGAGCCCGGGTGAACTTGTCAGCGCAGCAGTGCTGTTTTGATATGGCACCGCTAATTCTTCTTTCCAGGTTACTCATGCAGCGGCGTCGCGAACATATGGAATGCGAATCGCGACCTGGCTTAGGATGTCTAGTTTACGGAACGAAGAAGTGCGCCCATCAGCGCCTGATCAAAGTCCGGGTCAAGAGATGGCTGAGATCCCGTCTCACTATTGAGCTATGGTGGATTCTTCTCGCTTTGGTTCCCATATTCCTAGGCTGTCTTTGGGTGACCGAACTCACGAAATGGCAGGCCGAAGGATGAGTCCAAGATCGTGCGGGCACCGTCTCCGTTCTCGACCTAATTACTAGTTAATTCAATTCAAGTCCTTTTTCCATTTGTTATAAAAGTATAAGAGCCGCATAATCAAAGACGATTTTACGTTGATAATATAAACGGCTACATACGTAAGGGTTGAGGAATAGGTACAGTGTGTTGAGACAGTGCATGAAATAAAAGACGCACATGTCATAGTTATATCTTCAATTTTAAAATCCAAGAAATGAAACATCACATTTTTCATTTCTTTTTTTTAAAAAAAAAGTAGCATTTACCTCAAACACATCCGCTTAAACCCGATCGTCAAATATTACGGTACTTTATATATCATTATTCAGCTCTTAAATATAGGTACCTTGGTTACTTCATCATGTCTTCGGCACGATACTGGCTAGATAAAGTGTATCTCACATATTTCCTCATCCATCTCCCAGTTCTATTCTGTACGTATCTCACATTAATTTCACTCTATTATGTGCCGTTTCAGAGCCTCTCATCTAATATCGATAGGCATTGATCTCGTACCACTCTATCCAGCCTCTCTGTGGGTGCCTCCATCGTCACCGCTTCACTTCTTATATAAGCTGCGGGTCTATTATATAGAGACATACAATGACCAGTTCTTTGCACCTCCTCCGGCACCAATCCCGAGCTTCTTCCCGCTATTCGCCTTTCTCGAGCTCGTCTTTCACTTGCCAGTATCGCTGTGGGCAGTACGCGCATTCCTTGGCGGTGGGCGCAGGACCGATGGCACGGTGAAGCGGAGTGGTCTAAGCGGCCACGCTGAACTGCTACTTCTCATCTATGGTATTGAGACGGCACTGACTACCGCCACCTGTATGTACGAGGCCTATCTCTGGGATCCTGCCGTAGTCACTGCGGAACAGAAGGTCGTATTGTTAGGCGGCCTGTACGGCGGTTATCTCGCTGTTGGTAAGTTTGTCTCTATCGGACGTGATCTATGAAGCGCAGAGGTAGAGACATACGCTAACTAGGGAATAGCTGTCCTATTGACCATTGATATGTACGTACGACAGATAGATCGTCTAAATGCGGTCGATTCTGGAAAGAAGGACCAATAGTCGAAGGTCATCACCTCATTTTTACAGAATCATTAGGATACTGGTTTTGATTGTAGATTGTCATTAAGAGTAATGGGTTTCGATGTTATCTCATCCGTAAATATCCATAGCTCTATGCTAGGAAGCCACCTATCCCCCCCACCACCCCCCATATGGTATCATTAACGTAACCGTTCTTTTGGCACACCCGAGAATTCCAGAAACAGACCAGCACGCGCGATTCCTCACTACGCCCCAAATATGTACAATAACCCGTCCGATTTGCCGGGCCGAGGGTCATTCCAAGCGTTCAATCGATTCTCTTGGAGTAGCCCCATCCGTTCCCTACACTGTTCATACCATATCCCAACGGCGTGGCCCCACCAAGACCTCTGCCCTTCAACCTTTTAGGTAGTATGATGCCAAAGAAGTAAACGCCTGATACTAGGACGCCGGCGATGAAGGACACGATGGCATAGAATACGGTGCTAGCGTAGATATGGCCTCCCATACCCTGCCACTCGACCTTCCCCTCGGTTTTGGGCAGAGCCGGAGTCGGGAACCACCTCACACTAAAGCTTAGAGGCAAGGGGTCGCCGATGACTAGACGTTTGGTAAAGCTACCATCCATATGGCTGAGGGGGCTTGTGCTGTATGCGGCACCGCTATCTAGAACGCCGCTGTCGTGAGGGTGGATGTGGTGTTTGGGTGTGCTGTGCAGCAAGATGTTAAGGTGAGTACTGATATGTAGGTGGCTAAGTTGCAAGGTGCCAGCCAGCGCAAATACCAGGGGTATGTATTCTTGTTCGTAGGGTTTCTCGCCAACCATCTCGACGTGAGCGGGCGGTCGGGCAGGAAGGCGACAAGCGAGAGGGGCGTCGCTGTGGATGTAAAACTCTAGGAGGTGGAAGAAAGGATCGTCTATCATAGGTATCGTGCAGTTCATCTCGCCTTCGACGCCGTAGTTGAATTCGAGGGATTTCCCTGTTTCGTTACAAACTGGGAAGGGGATCCATTGAATTTCGTCCTTGGCATTTTGGATATGTTCGCCAGTCTCTCTAGGAAAGAAAAGTGTTAGCCAAGATAAATAGATGGATTCGTGGGAAGGTAAATAGTGGCGTTAATAGGATATTAAGTGAGCTGAAGGCAAAAAATAGAAGTTGCTGTACTTACATGCTTCTGTTCATGCACTCAACGCCAATAGAGGCGCCATAGTGGTAGGAGGGTAAGATGCCTTCTTTGAGGTTGCCGTTTGCTGTCGCAAGTTGGACAAGCAACAATGCGCCTAAGTAGTAAAAGGGCGCAAACGAAAGCATCGTCGATGATCGGTCATCGATTCGATCAACTTGGTATCGATATTAAGGAAGTAAAAGGAACATATCTACCTAGGTGAGTTTTGTGGTTTCGAGATTTTAGGTAGCAAGTGGTTATTGCGACGTTTGTCTAAGTATACATGGTAGAACGAAGAACAAAGGTGAAGGGCTGGACGACAGCCTTGGTCAAAATTCATTTGGTCGCGTTTGCACCTTTGAACGACGATCACTACGAAATTTAGATTTAGTGCCCGTAGCACTAGACACATATGCAAGTCAGATCCATGGTGTATGTACCTAAGTATTCGTTACATAGGTACGTACATAGGGATTAATCTGCGGGGTAATGATTGGGGTATAGGGGAATCTGTGTAGGGAATAATAACAATAATGCGACATCATTCTTTCATACACCGTCAAGTTCAATCACCATTATTCCCTACATTCATCCATTACACATGCTCCCCTATCGAAACTCGCTCAAAAGTCTGGCAACCAAGAATTCATACGATACACATACTATCAGATTAACAAGGCTTCTGACATGTAGCCAAAATCACGGACCAGTCCAAATCCCATCCCTCTCCGTTGTACTTCTCCTTAAGGTGCTTCACAATATACTCGTCTAGCATCCCCTGTGCCTTGTTCTTGCTGTCCTCACTCCAGTATGTGTTGACCATCCAGTCCTTCATCATCGTATAGCTCCTGAGATAATCCTCGGCTCCATTGACATGAACTACGTGAGGCACCGTTTTGACCTGGATATTATCAAAACCGTGAGCCCTCAACTCTTCTTCGACGCCCTTCGGGTCCGTCCACTGGAGTTTCCCATGGATGGCCATGGGAACCGGGTTAGGCATTGGTGCCTCAAATGGCAATGCTTCAAAGCAAGATCTCATATCAGGAACCCACCCTTTCGTGTCCTTGTGCCAGACACTGAAAGCAAAGACGCCGCCCGGCTTGAGTAGTCTCATGGTATCTAAGGTATCGTCAGTAACCTTATGTTCAAACAAAGACTATTCCTATCGGCGTACCCTGCAGCACAGTTTCCGGCTTTGGGATTATATGCATCGCAAAATTGATGGTTACGTGTGAGAAAGATTCTGCTGGAAAGCTTGAGTGCTACCAACAAAGTTAGTTCTATCCATCTCAGTCATCTTGAGTAAGATATGACAATATGTCAACCAACCTGGGCATCGCCAACGGCCGTCTCGACATTTACCCAATCGTACTTCGCTGCTCGCCTCTTCAAAATGTCCACAAGATTCCCGTTGAAATCCGCGCATACTACCTTGCTCTCTGAGAGAAGCTTCTTGTCGATATGGTCTTGTAAGTGCGCCACGATGGGGCCTGTTCCACAGGCGTTGTCTAGCAACGAAAACGACCGAGTGGTTGACTCATCGAGCCCGGCCTGCGCAAGCAATAGTCCTGCGGGACCTTTCATAATTCGTTCAGAATTCGCGACGAGTCGCTCCAACTCTTCATCGTTGAAGCCTCCCGTAACGCTGCTATAAAGTTTCTGCAACTCTTTTTCTTGAGTGGTTGCCATGGTAGACGTTCAATGAGAAGTCAGGTATAATAACAGATATAAGATGCTCTGTTTGTTTCGAGATATGATATATTGATTGACTGGCAAGAAAAGTGTTTGGGTTTCTAGGCTACGTCTCTCGGCATCCTCAACTCTTTTATATACCCCAGGATATACAGGAGACAACTCATCTCCTCAGACGAAGTCCCCGGAAAGTCTCCGGGCTAAGCCACCTTGAGGGTCACAAAACCAGCTCAATCAATCAAACTTAAGGATTTTAATCCTGGAAGATTTCAGCTTTCTTTTCGTTACGTTATAATATAATATTTGCCTTGGGACTGCAACTTGGCTGACCTCCATTGCAGTTGCTCTTTTCTCGCTTTAGCCTCCGGGCCAACACGCAAATTGAGACACCACCTACACCTGGGCGACAGTATTGGGTACACCTATCTAATGGATTAGATATATGGAGAGACTCTAAGTGCCAATAATTCCTACTACTTAAAGTTTGCCACTTTCAAGATCTTTTACCATCATCGAGGGCCAACGCCGTATTCTCATGAATAGGTATTTTTCCATATGAACAAAAACTCATCCTTCGCCTATGAGAGACCAGATTCATCCAAACCATCCTCTTTCTCATATGCATTGCTCTCGGTACCTTCCGTCAGCTTTGTATCATAGGCTGTCGCCAATATGGTGAGAAAAGACGTCTCGAAGTCGAGGCATTGTTGCCAAAAGCCCTTACGCACATTCTTCTCTTGGGTACTTCTGGCATGGCTCTTGCTTTCATCTTTATCTGACTGAGTTGAGCCCCGGTCTGGATAGGGGGAAGGCGATCGTCGGCGCAAGCTGCGGCGTCTCTGTCGATCTTGATCCGGAGAAGGAAGCGAACCAAATTGTATACGTTGTTCCGTTGCTCTCGCAGGATTGTTATCTGGGCTCGGATGGTCCGCCGACATGTGGTATAATGAAGGGATCCTCGAGGAGGACGTGGTGTGTTTGTGTTCACTTGATCGGCCTGGCTGAAGCCGGTCGGGGGTGCTTACAGCTAGGGGACGAAGAGACTCGGCTCCAACAATCGAGGCCGTTTGCCTCGTCTGCAATTGATTTGCCCAGTGGATATGTCTCGTATATACCTTAGGTGATTTGACTAATATCCCGATTGGTTTAGTGTCATGACGCGGCATCTCATGTCCCGTAGGATGAAGAGAGGAGCGTTCGGTGGTCGAATCGTTGTTTTGAGATAATCCCATGGTGACCAGATGGATTAAACTGTGTGGAATATTACGATTAAACCTGCGGCCGTACACGTTATAGGTAGAGATTCAAGTGATTGAATGCCCGATGAGTCGACTTTGTGAGAATTGACTGATGTCGTGGCAAATTGATATATTGCTTTGTAGCTAGGTAGGTAGATAGGAGTTTGAAGATTGGGTAGATTCTTTCCCAGGTAGTCATGTTGTAGAAAAATACGGCCAGTAGTTATGATACAATAGAAGACTGTTAGAGACGCCATATCCAAGTTGGCTGTAAGCCGTGGCGTATCACTTCAATAGCAAGATATAGGTTAAGTTTATGGCTTGTACCTAGTATAAAGTTGGGGTAAGAAGGTATCGACATAGTTTATACTAGGGGTATAATGCCTATGAACCCGTACTAATCTTGTAAATTAACATCGCGCGCCTAGTTTTAAGCCCCGTTGATCAACGCCCTCCTACTCACTAGAAACGAACTCTGTGAGCAGTGAGCTTATTATCAGAGCCACCGCCGTGATTTATACTTATCTAATAAACCAGGTAATTAAGCAGAGATATACTATTCATATTTACATTATCGCGGGGACGTAGATGCTTCTTGATGATTGCCGATTCTGGCGGGTTTCACTATGCTTAGGTGGAACATAAATACCTAGGTGGATAGGTACCTAGATTTAGAGGTTATCGAAAAAGCAATGTTGCATGGTAAGGGCGATGTCGGTGTATTCAGAATTAATTGATCGTCGACGTTGCGAGATGCACCGACAAGAAAGACCTAGACGGTATACTATTTTACATGGACATTACCCAGCGTCGAGGTGAAACTGTCATCTGCTCATTTCGTGACATTCTAGCACGTTAGAGGATGGCACCCGCCGTCCAATCCAACTCCTATCGCCGGAATAGTAGGATAAACGTATGACGCGTAATTTCTAGGTGTACTAGACCTAGTTTGCCAACTACTACTTCCGTTTGAATTCCTTGGTATGAATTTCATTATTCCAACGCCTGACACGTCTTCGGCGTCTGGTATCTCAAGCTTCCAAATCCTGAGCGGGACTCTATACTAGAATTTGGCAACTCTTAATAGAAGCCCATGCTTCGACTGGCCATTGGCGACATGATCAACCCCTCAACGGCTCGGCGGATTTCTTTCACGCTTCGCGCAATATCCTTAATATCTGCGCCACCTTCATTGTTGCTGCGTATATTTGCGGATACCCAATTGTCGCATCCTAGCATTAAATCGCTGACCCATGGGTCCAGTCTCGCCTCTGGGCGACCGTTCCGTCCTAGATCACGGATCCACTGACCTACGGCAAATGTGATCCATTCGATGACCCTTACTCGACCGGCGCCGCGGAATGGTACTTCTTGTGTCTGGAACATTTCTTCCAAGACACGAACTACTAGGTCACAGCTGACTCCTAGACTGAGGAAGACAGCCACTGGCCAGTTGATGTCGGCGCCAGTTCTGCTGTCTTGCGCATTCTCGAAGGCGTATCGGCAAATCTCGGGCAAAAGAGTTGGAACGGGGAAGATAAAAGAGTCGTTAGAAGAGCGATGACATATCTCTTGAATCTGACCGATCAACACCTCGTAAGGTTGTGGGGGTGAGTCGCTAGCTTGTTCTCCGCGCCTACGACGTTCCGCATTGTGCACAGCCCACTGCTCTGCCACATTTTCGTGAGTCTGTTCTATAAGACTGTTCCAAGTTTGAGCGATAGTGGTCGAATTTCGGAAGTCGGCAACGTGGTAGATGAGGAGACAAAGATCGTAATAGCCGGCTTGGTCGGCATAGCCATTGAAAAGCTAATTGGAAACGTCAGCAGCCGATTTCAGAAGGAGTTCGTGACTGTAATAGCACGGTTGTGCGAGAGATTACTTACCTCCGAGAGCGGTTGAATCTTGCCATCTAAGGCTTGGCGAATCTCTGGTTGGCGCTCAGGGGGTATTCTGGCGTCCACCTTCAATCTCTCTAATAGGTCATCCTGGATGTGGGCAACTTCGAGAAGCTCAGTAACCTCGTGGTTGAGGAGCTGTTGCTCTTGTCGGCTAACTCCGGTGGTCATAACACTAGCGTTCGTTTTCGCTTTACTGAGTAGGGTAAGCCGGTCTTTGATAGAGATTGGGAAGTCCGACTGTACAAGGTCGGCTTGAACTTTGGCAGCGTCAAAATATCTTTTACGCATGGTGTAGAACCTACAGAGTAGGTCTGCGTGCTCAACGTCTTTGGAAGCAAGACGCCGGAGAAATGTGGTGACGTGAGGTGAATCAATGTTTAAAAGACGATCGGTCCAGCCTTGTTGTATATACCATTCGTAGAGATCAAAGTGAAATACCTCGTCCGAAGATGTGCTAACGACATCATAGGCCTCAGCGCGTTTAGTGGCAATCAAAGTTGGTTTCCCGTCAACCATCTCGGGTTCCCTGCTTGATGCTGCATCTAGGTCTTGGAGAACAAGGTGGATCAGGCCGTAACAAACTCTGCGATCATTAAAGAACTTCGCCCTTGGGTCGCCCATGGGTTTGCCATCATTGACCCAGGACAATGCGGCATTCCCCCGGTCCTTTTCATTGGCAACTGCCAGACATAACTGAATAGCTCCGGCATAATATCTCAACCCTACATACTGGTCAATGGCCGATTCGAGATTGGCCTGCGTCAAATTCTTCGCAACCTTCTCGAACAGCCTCAAACTCTCATGTAGGAGCGTGCGAGATGTATTCGGATTTAGCGATGGATCGGACGCCCTCTTTAGCTGCTCTTGGGCCTTAAAGACGACCACGTCATCAGGGCTGCAGAAGCTACCGCATTTTCGTCGCAACGCGTCCGCCACGGTCTCAACGTTGGACCCGTTCTCGATGTTTCGATTAACAATAGCTTTTACTAGTACCTTCGCAAGTTCCTTACCGCTGTCTTGGGAGAAAAGCTGTTCGTACGTGAGGTCACGCAACTGCTGCCGAGCTGTGTCATCAAGCCGAGCGAATATTTCGGTGACTCGCTCTTCGAATAATGTCGTGACGAAAGAGATTCCTTCCGTGATACCTGTCATCAGAGTTTCTAGGGCACGCATAGCTTGATGTTCGCCTTGGAAACCAACCTCTTCTTGCTTGCTTCCGGCTCTGCGTAAGTCTGCAGGTCCAGATAAGCCTTGGATGAAAGACCTGTTTGCGTCGAGGAAATTCCTGAGGCTTTCCACGCTCCCTTGGACGTCCTTGAGTTTTTCCATTGAGACGAGGCTTGTGATAGTTAACGCGCCACCGGCATCAACCCCTTGTCCAATGACTCTCGATTTCCATAGTTTACGAACAAGTCGGCTGATATATAGGGTTAAAGCGGCATGACGAGTAGATGGTTGAACCATTTCAACAGTGGCCGGTTGTCCATCCTGGTCAGGAAGCCTCGGGTGTCCACCAAAGTTGATATACACTTGCTTAGCACGATCTTGAGTACCTTGATCAATGGCGCTGCGACCTATACCAGGACGGCCATTCTCACCTTGACGGCAGGCAACAGCAAGCGCAGCGGTGATAGTTTCAACATTGCCATAAGCGCTCCGAAACTTAGTCACTTCGGCCTTCAACCCTTCGTCGCCGGCAACGCTCCTAATGGCCGACGCGAAGATGTCGACCAGCCGTCGACGACGTACTAAGTGGATACCCGTATTTGTAAGGATAGCAAATTCGCTACCATTTGGGTCGTCAAATTGGACTGCCAATTCGTTACCGAAGCCTTGAGGCTGGCCGGTTGCAGCGAATGGCTTTGTCACGAGACCAACATCTTCAGCCCTACTGCCGATCTCGATCCAATTCGCGTGTTCATAAAATCGCATGTTCTGATTCTGGCGACCATGGTTAATCCGACCGCTGTCAGGAGCAGACATGAATAAGAGATCGCCATTTGGTTGATCTGCCTTGGTGATGAAATCCAAGAAGTAGCCTGGCGCGAAGCGGATTCCCCGTCTACTCGTCTCGAGAGACCGAGCTTGAATGTCGGTATATTCGGCGGGGCCGCCAAATGGATCAACCCTAGGTCTTCTTTGATCAGAGGGTGGAAATTTTATAGATTGCAGTTGCATACTTTGAGGCGCCTGGTTGGAGGAATTGAGCATATAGGACGCTGCGCTCGTCGCACTCATAAAAAGACGGCAACCGGTGTTGGTTAATGCCATAAGATGGACTTTGAAGTCTTCTGTTGCCGTAATTGGACTAATTGAGACGATATCCATGCGATCGTTGAGCAAAGGAGATACAACGCTTAAAGCGTGAGCGATATCGCGTACGAAATCATCCTTAGTCTTCTCAATGACTTTAGTGAGCCTGTGCGGTGGCTCCATGTGATAAGTCCGTACAGTAGACAAATTGGAAAGGGAGTATACGAGATTTCGGCTATCGTCCACGACAATGTCTACAATATGTTCGGTTGCAACCTTGCCCCAGAACATATGAGACGGATTGGGGACCGTAGCAGTCCAAGGACGGTATGTGTGGTTAATTTTATCGGTCCTGCCTTGGAACCATTTCTCCTCTTGTTGATACTTGAGTTCGTAGATGTCGTTATCAGACTGGCCGGAGAAAAATATACGTCCATTCGTAGAGCCCGCGATGACACGAGCTTCTGTGCCTTTCAAGGGCTGTGACATCTTGGTGCCGTAAAGCTCGATAGTCTTAGCGCCGCCCGGCGCATCCCTGGCAGCGACTCCCAATAAAAACATCTCAGAGGTGGTGGCGACGACTAGTATATGCGTAATGACTTTGTTAAATACATCAGGCTTCGGCGGCACAAGCTTCACTGCAGTTATGCTGTGCTGGCTATCTTCGTAGCCGATCAGTTCGGGATTGGGGTGAGTATAATCCCAGAGGTAAAGACAATTGTCAATTGTAACCCAGGCATGATTCAGCTCAGCGAATAAGCCCATCATGGTAGAAACTTCGGCTCGGTTGTATTGCTCGAGCACGTTCTGTGGGATCGGATACATATTCGTCTTCTGGAAGGGGGCCCAGGCAGAGTCATTGCGCGTTAAATCGTAGTCGGATGACATTTCTGCGTTGATAAGTAGGTCAGTATATGAGACATGTCAATAAAAGCTATAGGAGCAACTCACGTCTGCAGTAAGAGTCAAGCTGTGGATATTCGGCATCTCGATTGAGGGCAGCATTGATATAGACAGCGGCTTTCGTTAGCGGAGGTTGGGGGGCCATATTTTGCATGTTTTGAATCGGTAGACCTCGAGCGGCCTGTTCCTCGGCTATACTAGTAGGGGCATCGAGTCCATGGCCATGATCCTGACCGAATCTTGGAGCTTGGCCACCCGAAGCAGTCGGATTATCGCGAAATAGACGACGACGAACAGGGTCCTGTTGTTGCGAATTGAGGCGCGATGCGACGGCAGGTGTGTGTAGGAAAGCGCCGGGCAGTGCATGTGACGGTGTCTGTGGAAAAGCCATCGTGTATTGATTGCGATTCGATGGACGAGGCGCGGAAAGGAAGATGGGTTAGTCGCGTAAAGAAGTTGTTAACTAAGTTAACAAGGACTAAAAGGTCCAATGCAGGCGGGCAAGGCACCGCGATGCTACTAGATCATCAATCGCGATGTCGAGTTATTTCTCGCTGGAATGGTGAAAAGACGACGGAGGAATATTCGAGAGGAAAGATGGATGTAGTGGTTTTTTTTCAATGATGCATCCAATTCGAAAGGATGCTTATTCAGCAGGGAAACGTAAAAAAAGTTTCCAGCCTGAGTTGCTAGGTGACTTGTCAAGGCGAAGCTGCTGTCAACTTGAGATACGAGGTCTATCAAGTTGTTGCTGGTGAGAGAGTTGAAATTAGAAATATCCATTCGACGGATGTTACCTTATTTTTTTCAAAAGCGGGAAGCCTACGACAACGCGCTTTCCCTTGGAGCTCCCCTTCGTTTTTTTGGACTGCGCGACTGAAATGCGCTAGTCCTAATATAGCTGTTAGCTTGGTAAATGGGGCAAACAGCACAAGCCAGGTGCCAAAGTACCTTTTTTATATACATAGGTACTTAGGTAGGTATTTTATCACATGTGCAGCCCTGGAGGTCTTTAGATAGACTGGCTTGAATAGATACTACATAGACAGGTAGGAGGTAGGTTAGATACCTACCCATTCACACTGCTCGCCGTCATAATAATGCACACACATATATCAAAGGATGCGGGAAGCCAAAGACATGCAATAGTACCTAAGAAGTAAACAATGTTTAAATAAGTTGGCATGTCAATGAAACATCCTCGGGGGCATGAGTATGAATATCATAGTACTGTTCAAATCCGAGTGATCATTTACCTGTAGTAGACTCTTAGCTCTTGGTCAGGGTGATTGGTAAATCAAAAATTTCGTTTCATAATCATCTGCATACGCCTATTGGCTAAAAGCCTGTACAATTACATATCTCTAAGAATGTCCTATTCCATGTACGCACTTGCCTTAAACCGTAGACTACTCCTCGTCACCTCCCAAAGCAAACTCGTCCATACATCACATCTTACTCCTTCTTTGCATTTCGGGCTGCCTTCTTCAAAGCTCGGTCCCGGATATCCATTTCCATCTTTAAGTTAACCCAGATGCCAAGGCGGTGACCAACGCCAATGGTGTTCTCGATGGCCCAAGCCATCAGTGCATGACTCCAAAATGGGGTGTATGTATACGCCATGCTCTGCCATCCTCCGAGTCCCACCTTGCCTAGGGCGGCACGTACGAATGGCTTAGGACCGGGGATCAATACACTGGCACGTCGGACCTTGCTCATGGCGGTGGTGACGAGGTAGCTGAGACAGAGTTGGACATCTACGTTGCTAGGCTTGAGCTCTGCGGCAAGAGCAGACGACCAGTGCTGCAAGAACGCCTTGCTTCCGGAATAGGTGGCTAGGTATGGGGTCGGGATCCAGCCACCAAAGCTTCCCATCGTAAGAATCAAGCCACGCTTACGGGCCTGCATGCCGGGAGCAACGGCCTGGGTGACTTTCAAAGTGCCGAGACAGTTGATAGTGACGATGTTCTCAAGCTCCTGCTGCTCGGTTAGGAGGAAAGGAACAGCGATGCTGTGGCTCTGGCCGACATTGTTGATGAGGATGCCAATATCAAGGCCGGTGATCAACTTGGCAAGGCGAGCGTAGTCGGCATCATCGTCAGCAGAGAAATCCATGTCGAGAACTTTCGTTTGCAACCCGGAAAACTTCTTCTCTAATTCCTGAGATAGTGCTTCTAATTTTGATAGAGTCCGGGACACCAAAATTAGGTTGAAGCCCTTGGCAGCCAGTTGAGTAGCGAATTCTTTTCCTAACCCATCCGATGCACCTGTTACCACAGCCCAGGTACCCTTTTTGCCATATTTCCTAAGCTGCGCGGTAAGGGTTTCAAGCGTTAGAAGAGGGCATAGGACAAGTTGGAATAAACAATAAAATATATATAGGGAAACATACGTTAGTACCACTCAGAATGAAAACGCTTAAAAACAAACTGAGGAAGCTCAGTAGCTTAGAGGCCACAAATAGAGCTCCGAGACCAGCGAAGGTCAACACCACACTCTGTGGAATCGAAGAGAGAAAGTCATTCACAGAATCCATGTTGGATGGTGGATGTTGGATGTTATCATAAAGAAGCCCGCAATCTATGTGAGATCGTCTCTTTGTGGGTGAGTTGTCCCGTCCTTCTCAGGCGGAATATGAAATATGCGGAAAGAGAGAAGAGAGAAAAATTATGGCATTTGTTGGCGTGACGAAGATCAACGCCGGAGCTAATGTGGGTCTCTGATACCTTATTAGATCAACATGGATCTCTTGGTTGATTTGCTTTTGCTCGGTACAACGCACTAGAGTCTAGTATAGGTACCTAAGTACCTCCTTCTGTTTATCGATGTTGGGGGATATTAGCTCCAGCTCAGGTAATGTGGAGCCGTAGAATCCATCAAGCTTGAAGCTCTTCACCCATGTACATACCTTGATGGCTTCGAGATTATTCAACATCCAAAAGTTCAGTCTCTGAAAGTCTTTCTACACGCATATTGGATTTATAATTGATCATCATACCGCCATGGACATATTGAAAGACTATCTTCCTCAGTCTGAGGGCTATTTGCCCTACTACTTGGTTTTGGTATGTTGAGCTCACCTTGACCCTTTTTTTTCAAACATCGTATATTCTCGTCTCCCACCGCTTCTAACTAGATCACTAGACATCCATCCTCGCCGTAGGAAATTCTCTTCAAAACTATTTAACGCTCCACTTTTCGCGACGCCTCTATAATGGACAATTCATACCAAATCTATCATTACCTCCTAAGTCGGACAAGTTCAACCCTGAAGACTCGACACGCAAATTCTTGCCGGCAAACGCGGAATCTAATCCGAAGGGAGCCCGTACTCAAGACCAGGTCACCCCTCTTGCCGCAAGATTATTCGGAACTTACACCATTATCTCGGCCATCGTGCGTATCTACGCCGCGTACTACCTTCATCTAGCTCCTGTCTACCAGATGACTATATGGACTTACGTCGTGGCCCTATTCCATTTCGGCTCGGAATTTGCTGTTTACCGGACAGCATATTTTGGCCCGATCACAACAACCTTCTTCTTTGCCACTGTTGGTCTTACTTGGATGGCTAGTCAGTACGGCTTTTACGTCCAAGCGTAGACGAAAGAGAATATATCACGAGGGAGAATACAGCCTGCTTTATGGATAACTAAATCGTATCTGGGAAACAGATATAGCCTTGGGGCTATCAGGTATTGATATGTATGCTACTGACTATGTATATATCTAACATCTATTTTTTTTCCTTGCGCGTTATTCTTACTAACCAAGTCATGATCAAAATTTCCCGGTCATTGAAGTTTCTTACGATATAGCTCTCCAGCGCAATCTCTCAGCTTTGCGGCGGCTTGTTCGGGAGTAATGTCCCGCTGTGGCTCCGCCATCAACTCGTACCCGACTAGGAATTTTCGCACCGTAGCTGACCGCAGAAGGGGCGGATAGAAATGCATATGAAACCAACTGCTTTCGATTTCTTCCTCCGTGCCATCTAAGGGGGCTTGGTGGATTCCGGAGCTGTACGGGAAGCTCGTCTCGAACAAATTGTCATATCTCCTTGTCACCTCCTGGATTGCGTCGGCAAAGTTGAGCCTCTCCCGTTCCGAGAAATCTACCAAGGCTCGGATATGTCGCTTGGCAATTATCATGACTTCGAATGGCCAAACCGCCCACCATGGACAGACTACTAGGAAAGACTCGTTTTGGTATACAATGCGCTCCTGTTTCTCCATCTCTAGCTTGACGTAATCCCCAAGTAAATGTCGGCCCCCGTGTTCAGCCTTGTACTTGGCCATATTAACGAGTTCTGCGCCCGGCTCTTCTGGTAGGGTACTAGTTGTCCATATCTGGCAATGCGGGTGGGGGTTTGAGCATCCCATTGCTGCGCCCTTGTTTTCAAATATCTGCATATATCTAAGCTGCTGCGATGGCGGGGGTACGATAGATTCCTGTGGCGCTTCGCGGTTCAAAAGATCGAGCTTTGCGGCCACCTGGTGGAGAGGGTTTGTCGACGAAAGGTGGATAGCATAGATTCTTGTCCAAGTTTCGACGATTGGGAGTGTGTCTTGAGCGGACATGTCAGCCAGGGTAAGATGGTGCTTCGGCGAGAAGGTAAGGACAAAACATTTCCCCTTGACACCCTCGGCGCGAAGCAACAACGAAGATAGATCTATTCGGATTTGGATCAGCACACTGCGAAATGAGTAGGAGGCTATCCAATTACCATCAGCTGAAGATTCCGCTTCGTAGTCTTGCTGCTGCTCCTTCACGGCGCTGTAGTCGTTGACGAAGACGAAAGTCTGGGTATAATCAGGGTTGGCATCCCCTTGCGCGCGCGAATTTCTAGGACATAGGTAGCACTAAATGGAGTCAACAACGGAAGTCCTTACAATGAGCATTTCAAGGAGTCGCGAATTGAGGAACCATTTACCTTGGGATCATATTCAGGTAATTTGTTGACGCTTGGCGCTTCCTGCTGGCCCCTACCCAGAGATGTATAATGAGCAACAATGTCGATGGGCAAACACCAACACGACCGACATGACACACTTACTGCCACGGCCTCTTGGTTCTATGAGGCGATACTAACAGCCACGACCCTTTTAAGGGGTTATAGCGTCGGTGAGAAATATCGTCTAGGATCTTGTCGGGCATTGCGGAAAGAGGGATATAATTGAATGTCGAAGAGAGGAATGATCTATTGACTAAGGAGCTAGCTTTATGTCTGGTAGAAGTAAGAAAACACGATATAATGGAATACGAAGAGGGAGCTGAGGAAGAAGATGAAGAGCGAATAAGAGGAGAAATCTTGCCAGAACAGCAAACAATGGCAATATCTGTCTCTGATTATCTGCTCATTACCTAGTACGATCAAGAATTTCTCGGGAGATACGAGGATACACGTGAATGTCTATTAATCTATCCTGTATTATGTGTATATGTACACGAAGATATCATGTGGTTCGTAAAAAATGTACACGGTACAGGTGTAATAGAGGGAGAAAAAAAAGCAAACGGCAACCCCGCCCGAGCTCTTACTTGAAATGCTATGATGCAATTGGGTAGGTTCGAAGTTTTGAATTGATCTCGGTGGTTCGGTCGGCCGAATTGTACAAAGTAATCCTACACACTGGTTCAAGTATAAGCGCTTCAATGCGCATGTACCTACTATGTATTTATGCTTTGTGTGACGAAATAGCTTAGCGTGAGCTGTTTAAGATGATAATACTGGATGATATATGTTTTAATGAATAAATCATTGTCACGCAACAGGCACTGTAGTCTGTAGGTGGGTTTTAAAATATTCCGAGGTATGGGGTTCACCAAAGTTCACCTAATTGAGGCTAAGCCTAGGTCAGCTAGGTGTCGTTCCTAAGGTAAAGTCCCACTGTCACCGTCACCTGCCTAATACCCAGTTCTTATCCAGTTCTTACCCAGTAAGCGTCGCAGTTTGACGCATCGCGATCGACCCCAAAAGCATTGTTATCAATCGTAAAGCGACCTTGAAACCATCCAACACTAATTACTATCATCCGACTATCATCGCGACATACATTCATCATCATCACATCCATCAACAGCCTTGTTGATATCCTTCTGCTTCCACCAACCCTTCCTCTTGGCTTCTAATTTTTCCCTTCACTACAGCTTTGCTATTTTCCCACGAAGTCCTTCCGGACTTCGTAACCGCTATATTTCACACTGGACGATATGGGTGTTATCCGCAAAAAGACAGCCACCAGGGGCGGAGAAGGTGGTGTCAAGTACGTTTGCGATGTCTGCTCGGCAGATATCACATCTACGGTATATGCGCCCATCCTGTTTTCGCTATGATTTGCTCTGCCCGCTTCCGTCTCAAGCCCGATATCTCCGTGATCTGTTTGGGCACGTTGTGGCTAACATTGATTGATTAATATAGGTACGAATACGATGCGCCCATAGTGCATGTAACGATTATGACTTATGTGTCCAATGCTTCGCCAGCGGTGCCTCCAGTGGTTCTCATCAACCCGCCACGCACCCCTACAAGGTCATCGAACAGAACTCATTCCCTATTTTCGATAGAGACTGGGGCGCGGACGAGGAGTTGCTACTTTTAGAGGGTTGCGAAATCTATGGTCTTGGATCATGGGCCGATATTGCTGACCACATTGGTGGCTATCGTCACAAGGACGAAGTTCGAGATCACTACCTTAGCGTCTACGTAGATTCCTCATGCTTCCCGCTTCCTGAACGATGCAAACCTTCTGATATGGGCTTGGCCCAGGAGATATCTCGGGAGGAGTTTCAGTCGCGCAAAAAGCGGAGAATCGAGGAACGACGAGAAGCTCAGAAGAACGCGCCGCCCATGCCGCCTAAGACTAAGCCGACTGCTAGTGTCCCTTCGTGCCACGAGATCCAAGGCTACATGCCCGGCCGCCTCGAATTCGAGACTGAGTATGCCAACGAGGCTGAGGAAGCTGTCCAGCTCATGCAGTTCGATCCCGGCGACGGTATCAACCCCAGAACGGGAGAGCTCGAACCGGAAATGGAGCTGAAGCTCACTGTCATGGATATATACAATTGCCGCCTGACCCAGCGTGTAGAGCGAAAGAAGGTTATATTTGAACACAATTTGCTCGATTACCGAGAGAACACTAAGCAAGAGAAGAAGAGAACAAAGGAAGAGAGAGAATTATTGAACAAGGCGAAGCCCTTCGCTCGCATGATGAATCACGACGACTTTGAGTCCTTCTGCCAGGAACTTATCGATGAACTGAACCTAAAGCAGGCCATTGCACAACTTCAAGAATGGAGAAGCCTCAAGATTGGAGATCTTCGTAGCGGGGAGAAGTATGAGCAGGAGAAGGGCCAGCGTAACTTGAAAGCTCAACCTATGGGGTCGATGGATAGGGATCGTTTGGCATCGGTGCAGCGTTCCAAGCAAAACGTACAGCCAGATCCTCCTAGCGGCGCTGCCTTATTAGTCGGTCCTGAGATCCCGTTTCGCCCGGTCGCGACTGGTACCACGTCCCAAGGCGCCCCAGACGGCTTGGCAAATGGCGAGCCCAAGCCGCTCACCAACGGCCACGCGAATGGGGTTAACGGAATTGCGACTACGAACGGCGTATCGACGCCAGGCAAGCAGAAGTTTATTTCTCAGCCTATCTCTGGCGTGCAGCCTCTCGCATTCACGCAAGACAACACGCCGGATCTCCATCTTCTTACCCCTGAAGAAGTAGAATTGTGCAAAGTCTGCCGAATCCAACCAAAGCCTTACTTGATGATCAAAGAGCAAGTATTCAAGGAAGGTCTCAAGGGCAACGGGGCATTGAAGAAGAAGCAAGTAAAGGAGATTTCCCGATTAGACTCGCAAAAGGGAAGCAGGATCTTCGACTTCTTCATCAACTCCGGTTGGATTTCTAAGGCTTAACCTACTGTCGGCAAGATGAGCTACCTGACCCAGACAGGTCGTATTCTCACCTCCAAGATTACCATCAACTTTGTTTGCTCACTCTTGAGAAGTTACGACTAGAGCTTTTTTATTACACCTGAGCTTCTCTAGTTTTATCTCTCATCCTCCTCTTCCTTGTCACTACTTTACAAACTTGTTAGAGGTCCTAATGGTGGGGACCTTATGAGAGGCAAGATACGTGTTGCGATTAATTGTACAGATGATACCAGACTACCAATCAAGAAACCCGAATTGAAACCAGTGATATTTTCGAATTTGACTATTGTCCTTCTATGGCCCGTTTATGTTTAACTGGAGTACCTATTTCCAGACAGTGTTGGGTATACGATGTACTAGGTACCTAGGTATGTAATATGTAGGTCTTAGTAGTGCGACTGTTGCCGAGATAATTTGGTGGTCCGCAGCTAGGTACATACATCCACCATGTGCACATAGATATTATACTTGGTGTAGATGATTCCTATAGTATTGGCTATAGGTGTCTTAAGGTGAAGCGAGAAGTCGTGTATCGTTATACAAAATGGTTGTGGGAAACAACATTCCTAGGTAGGTCTGGGTGTTTATAATACCGATGACCGGGAACACTGTTTCGTATATAGTACCTACCTACGTGTAGTTGTCTCTTTCAAGATCGCTTCTTAGATGTATGTAAATACCTAGGCAGTTGCTGCTTGCCTGGATAAAAAGAATATTGAGTTCACGAGAACCGGGATCTTGGGATCCAATTAGATTTGATCGTACTGATGGTGCAGGATCAACCCGGAAATTGACACCCAAATTCCCACGTTCCCCACATCCCTACCCCAAACAGCCCCAAGACCATTCCTATTTCTACCGAAGCTTCACTCCGGCGCGATTGTTTTTCTTCCACGATGGCTATTGGCTATCAATGGAAACTTGTAGGCTTCATGCCGCGACGAAATATCCTCCTTCCGACACTCTGCATCGTCCTTCTCATCGCAGCATGGACTTTCCGTGCCCCTCCTCCATCTATCGATAGATGGCTTGATGTCGCTGCCATTCGGGGTGGCGCATCCTCGCCCACGTCCTCCCTCAGTCCTCCACCTGCTCTAGTTCCAGCTCCAGCCCCAGCTCAATCGCCTAACAATGTCGACCTGTCAGCTCCCGATGCGCCCTTCGTCGGCTGGCCTTTACAACGAGTATGCAATGAAGCTACATGGGTTCAAGGTCTGATATTCATCTGCGACAATAATTCTGGGGGTGTCGGCAACATAAGAAACTACATACACACTTGCATACGATATGGTCTTGAGGCTGGCGCAACCGGGTTCGTCATGCCCAAGATTCGGAAACGCAACGAGACAGATCTGGCTGATCTTTTCACCGATTACCTACCGTTCAACTACATGTTTGACGAGAAGCATTTCAAATACGCCTTCTCCACCAACTGTCCGCAGATCACCATCTACGACGATATCAAGGATATACCAGGCGTAGGCAGTAAACCTAACATCGAACACATCACTCCCAAAAAGTTTGGAAATCGCGAGGGCTGTGACTTTAGAGACCAGAATCGCCACACGGACCGCTTCGGTGACAGGTTTCGCAAATGGCTGAACGACTCCAAAGGTGGTCAAAGGCCGCCTTCTCAAACCCGACCACGGCTGATCCGTTTCAACTGGGGCGTGTTATGGGATTGGCAGATCTACCGCGACGGGCCCGAGTTCGCAAACACTTTTGGCAATATCCTCAGATTTAACGACCAGATTTTACGTTTAGGAAAAACAACGTTGAAGAGGATGCACGCTTACGCGGAAGCCAACGGGGTCAAGGATGGCAGGTTTCTCGGCGTGCACCTTAGGACGGAAAGCGACGCTTTGGGCTTCTGGCCCTCGTATAATACCCAGACCGAAGCTTACCTCAAGCAAGCCACGGCTAGGGGGTTCGAGGTAGCCTATATCGCTACGGGCGACTCCTTGGAGGCGCAGAACTTTGCGGGTGCGGCCATCGAAATGGCACAGATGAGAGTCGTCACGAAAGCGGACTTGCTAGATGACGAAGACTTAGATGAACTGGACTCGTTGAGCTGGGATCAACAAGGTCTAATCGACCTCATCGTTTTACTAGGGAGCGACTATTTCGTAGGTGCCATGCCGAGCAGTTTCTCGATCTACACGGCTATGAAGCGACATCTAAGGACAGAGGGTTTGTATACAAGACCGTACAAGGTAGGCACAGAAGGGGACGGGCTATCGTATCTAGTAGGTAATTATGAGAAGTACTGGGAAGGTTGGCTCTATATGTGGGATGGTATGTGGCCTTGAGTGTCGGCGTTCACAAGTAATCATTTGTCATCATAGAGATAATTATTATAATAAGTTTAAGACATCCATGATGGTGACCAAGTTCTTTTGAATGTATATATCAACTATATACATTAATCCGTCCATTATCCCCATTTTAACCATATATTGCGGGGTGTCCGTTAAAAGCCTCGCCAGACGCATATCAAACTTACCTAGCATTTTATGTATTCGGTGCCTTTCAGCAGGTATTCACATGCAGTACTCCGTTTTCGGTACCTACCTATTCAGCATACAACCTTCAGTATTCAACAGTTTAAAACTACTACTCAAGTCTAACGTTGCTCTTCGTATTCAGTCCAAAATGTCGATGGTGACCATATCCAGCTTACAGCGCATTACGGCGTCTAAGTTAGCGGAGATGCTACTCGCCGACACCCACCAGCCATCTTCTGACGGACCAGTAGCTATCGTAGATGTGCGAGATGATGGTATGGACCCGTCTTCAATTCAACATACCCCTTCATATTTGGAAAATATTAAGCATGTCCTTCAATGAGAAGGATGTGTCGCTATGGAACCTCGCAGCCCGCAGCTATTTAACTTAGCTTCATTGATGACAGCTATTCAATTCTACTGACATGAATTTCAGATCACATAGGTGGGCACATAAAGTCGTCACTTCACTTTCCCAGTGGCAGCCTTGACGCCACCATGCCCACACTACTGCGCAAGCTTGCCGACAAGGAAGTCGTCGTCTTCCACTGCGCCTTGAGCCAACAGCGCGGACCCAGCGCCGCCCTCAAATACCTCAGGGAAAAGGAAGCAGCTGCCACTAGCGGGAAGTTGCCCGCAGAGAAGAAAGCCGAAGACGAGGATAAGCCTAGCAATCAACAGCAAGTTTACGTCCTAGACAAAGGATTCGTCGGCTGGCAGGAGGTCTACGGACCCGACGAGAGACTCACGGAAGGATATAGGAAGGAGTTGTGGGAATTGGGATATTAGTCCAGGAACGGCTTTGACAAGGAAACGTGACCGTTAGCGAGTTTCGAAGGATGCGTCGCAACAATACAATTTATCTAGTGAGGCAACCCCGTCAACCATGTCGTGGAACTTAGCTTACAGCTCACTGAATGCTTGCTAGGCAAATGAATTTATTCTACTACACAGAGGTAGCCATCTTTAATATTTGGCAGCTAAGAAGCGTATTTCTGAACCACCCTGATGCTTAGCAAAGCTTCTGTCTGAGTTGCTTTCGAGAAGATATATTTTATGCTGATTTCTTCAGGAATCGAAGGGGAACAATGATATTTTGTTCCTCCACTCAAGAACTGTGCTCACTCTATAATAACGAGTTACTGAAAACAATCGCATTCAAGAATCTCAATGTCATTGTCCCATCTTTAATCAAAATCCAAAATCTTATAAATACCAAGTCTTTGTTTCGAGCTTCACGATAGGAGGAATAGCAGTGCGTAATTTTATCGTCAATTAGACTAGGACCTGGGTATCTTTCAACACCGCAGCCCATCACCTTCTCGACCTACGCGTCGAATTTGACAAGACTCAAGATTTTAGAAGCTAACGCCTGCATCCCTACCGTCCCTCATTTCCAATTGTTTTGTTGCTTCTAAGTATCCCTATACATGCCTAGATACCATGACAACTAAGCTTTGAGGAAATATTCGTACCTATGAAATCGCGAGTTGTCGCTCGACTAACGCACTCTAGCCCGTAGAAAGCCACACCAGAATATACTCAGTGAGTTAGTTGCCACAGTGATACTCGCTCATCTGATACGCCTAAATCATCTGAAGAGCTTTCACGGGATGTTAAGGATAGGGTTCCGAGTCATCTAGATATTACAAGATATCCTACTCGTAATCCTTAGCCATTCGACCGTCAAGGGGCTACTAAGCAAGCAAGAAAAAATACCACCCGTATTAGTCGCGAAATTCAGAATTTAGTTGCTTCGATTCCGTCTGTTTAAATGGAGTCCGAACTTGTATTAACCCATACAAGGCCTCGCCGAGTTTCGGTCAGTACACTCCCAGAGCTGGTTCGAGCCAGGACGTACAAAATGGAGTGTCTCTATGCCATTGCCAAGCTCAGCAACCGAAGCAAAAAGAGTTCCAAATTCCTTAAGAAGATCGGCACAGCTATTGTCAAGGCCCTGAAATTTATCATGGTGGCCCCATTTCTACCTTGCATTCTATTCTTTATCCTAGTGGACAAGATTTTGAGGGCAGTGCAAAAAGAGCTGGACGAATATCGCCGGTGTAGAGAATTAGATCAGTTCATCGTCGATGAGTATGAAAGCATCATGGAACGGTACCAACTTGAGAGATACGATTAAGAATCATGAGCACCAAGCCTTGGAAATTGGTTCCTACCGAATTTGACAAGCCTAGAAGTCTCCCAGGAGTGTAAGTACTGAACCTAATTAATTATCAAATAGGTACAAGTTAAATAAAAAACTTAGAAGGTTCGAAGGTAGGTAGTATTTCGACAGATAACATGTTTTGCTCCCAGCAACCACATAGCATACCTAGGTACCTAGGTATATTTACCCCTTTATATTTGATTCGGGAGACTAGAAATGTAAATGCACTAACCTCCAGAGCTGTTAGCATGCTTGCGCTCTAACGTGTAGCAATTAGTCCCCTATCTTGCCCCCTACCCCGCAGCGTTCCCCCCCACCAACTCTCCTAATATTTAGCACGTACCTACCTAGCTGGTACATGGGGGTAGGTATTAAATACCAGGCATTTGCACTGATCTGAAGAATGTGATCGACGGAATATAAACAACACCTTCTTTCCGTTATCTAGTAATATCTTCCAAACATTTATGTCAATTTTCCAGCCCTCCGATAAACGTCGGCTTGAAAAGCATCTATGAGTGTCCTCATTCTGGGTCCGGACGGTATGACCTGGGCGCCAAACACTCCGCAGATCCCAGCCGTGCGGTCGATAAACTGTCCATATCAAAATTAGTACACGCTAGGTGAATACCTAAGTGAGGAAGACATCGTATTTTGTTAACTTCTTACCCAGTTGAGACTTGCGGCGCCACCCCACATCAGTGTCCCCTTTTGCCAATACGGATGATTCTCTCCTACGATAAGGAGACCGCCGAGTCCAAAGTCGCGATCGTTGGGTGGGGAGGGGAACTGGCTTTTCATCGCAGGCGTTTCCATGAACTTCCGCAGCTCCTCCTTACTTGTGGACGTCAACTGAGGCTCGAAGATCAACTCAGTAGTTTCCTTCCTTAACAGTTTTTCATCATCCATCAGTAGTGAGTGAATCATCTTGAAGTAGTCCGGCATGGTCGAAAACAGTCCGTGTCCACCAAACGCCACTTTTAACCCCGTGGTAACCGTCGGAATTTCGGGCTTTTCAACCGCAGGTCCGTCTGGATCCTTGCGGTAAGCCATGGGCACTCGACGGGCGTTAATATTAGAATGCTGATTAGGAAAAAATGTAGAGCTGGTAGCTCCAAGGGGATCCCAGATATGGTTTTTCATATACTCGTTTAGAGACATGCCGCTAAGTTTCTCTACAAGCTGGCCGACTCGATCAAGACCAGTTCCATAGGCCCAACCTTCCCCCGGATCGAACAATAGCGGAAGATTGAAAGATTCATCAACTGTAATACTAACAGGACACTCTTTCTTCTGCGCAGCGCGAATTTTCCCAAGGCCTTCGTGGAGAAAGTTATAACCAGCACCGGAGCTATGCGTAATCAAGTGGCGTAAGGTTATGGGGTTCCGTCGTTTACGAATAGTCGGGGCCCCATCATCGGATGCTGATATAAGGATCCCTTGATTTGCGAGGGATGGAAGCAAAGCGGATAAATCTTCATCGAGAGCGACGAGACCTCGCTCAACAAGCTGAAGGGCGGCAATTGTGGTGGGGAATTTTGACATGGAAGACAATTCCATAACCGTGTCTAGAGTATATGGTGTCCCATTTTCACATGAGAACGCCTTCGAAATATCGACTTTGCCTATAAAGAGGTTGAGAAGGCGAGAAATAAGGGGCAATTTATGGGCGAAACTTTACCATCCTTATCTTTGGCAATCACAACAATTCCAGGTGCAGTGCCATCCTTCACTGCCGATTCAAGCAAATCTTCGAATGCGGTCATGGTTACCTACTAGGTACTCAGTGTCTAGTATGGTAATTGTTTAAACACCTCGCCGATATTGTTGGAGGTTGTTTCATCATGGGTATTTCCATCACTTTATATGGATCTTAATGGACGTCATGTCTAGGTACCTACCTAGCACCTAGGTCCTGGTCCAGGGTAGCCGCTATTAGCATGCTACGCCGAATGACTCTTCGGCAAGATGGTACCTAACTTTATCCGCTAAATTGATAGTAATCCGCTACAACGACAGGTAGGTATGCATCCCAGCTTATATGGGGAATTGTATTTCTATTCTAGGTACCCTTAATTTATATGTCGAGTGCCATCCATAGTCCTTTACTCTTCTGCTTCAACTTCAACTATTCTATCCACAACCTTCTTAGCCGTCTCGCGAGCTCGCAGGTCAATCTTCTCATCCGAAGCAAAGAGTTGGAATTGTGCCTTCCAAATCCTCCAATTTTCCATGCTCCAGGTGTCTCTAGGATTCTTCTTGTCCACCTTTTCCTTTTTCTTGCACTGTTGGTACACGTACCGCGCCTCGTCGGGCCATATTAGCCACTGCGCTGCAGCTAATATGTGGCCTCCAATGGTATCAGGCTTAGAAGCTACCCGAACACTGAGACTGGGATATTTCTTGCCGCTGGGCAAGATATCGCGCAGTGCGCTAGTGAAGCCACACTCACTAAAACCGGTCAAGGTAATGCGCGCTATGGCAGATTGGTAGTTGCGCCAGCGTATCTCCGATTCACTACCAGAGGTTTCGATTCCCGAACCGGGATATCTGATAGCTGAACGTCATCTGTTAGACCAAACCTCTTAATAAAAAAAATTCAAGATACAAACCATCTGCCCCGATACGGATATACTCCGTCGAATAGCCACGCTCTGACCATAGAGTGATCTTGTTAACATCCTTAGGACTGTCGCCTTCCACGAAGCAATCGGGGACCTCGTGGCTAGGGATGGCTAGCAAGGCCTCAAGGAATTGAATGATCCTGGTCTGGCCGTCGTGGTGCGGCGGGAAAACGGAGCACAGGTTGGGAAAGCTCTGGAAGAAGCGTTCAACGTATCCGCTTGCATTTGGCATGCTGGTGCGGAGCATATGCCCGTCTTCATCTTTCGCGATGAGATCAGGTTGGTCTGTGATTTTTTGCAATCTGCTCGAAGATTCTTTCACAATCCAAGCATCAAGATTGGCGGCGACTTGTGCTGGTTTTTGAGAGCCATCGACCAGAGCTTGCATGAGGCCCTTGCAGAATTGGTCATCAGCGTCATCTTCTTCGTACAAGCTCAGAATGAGAGCAACCGGCTTGTCTTGTTCAGCAGCCATAATAGTTGTAATATAGAGTAAAGAATTAATAAGTCTGTCTTCAGTCGAACTGATAAAAAATAGAGAGAAGATGAGCAGAGATAATAAGATAATTGTCGCGTAAGTGAATAGGTTCCTACTAGGTAGGGAGACCTATGGTTTGTCGATAGATTGGATACTTTAGGTTACCTAGGTACAGTAGGGTAGTACCTAAAATAAGCACGAATTAACGATATTTGTAGGGCAGATGCCGATCCATTGATATGTTCAACAACTCAGCCCCAGCGCCCCAGATTTAGCTAGCCTCTAGTCCCCGTCTTTACCGTCTTGCCCCTTGCAACTCTTGCATTAACACATACAGCCCTGAAATCTTGCTTGAATCGGGTATAGCTGAGCTTAGCAAATGGAAAGACCGATGCGTAAGATTACTTAAAAAGGAAGTGGTCGATGCGCTACGATGAGAAAGTGCCGGTTCAGATGTTTAATTAAATCCATCGCCGTTTAACTTAAATGCTGATTAAGCTTACAGCCCCGTTACCCGCCCCGTACCTGACAACCTGAACTCAAAGAGTTCGGCAATGATTGCCGGCTGGTCCTGCTTCTGACGTATTGGCGTGCCCGTGTAACTTGGTCTGTCAAGTTTAAATCTTAGGTAAGGCTTAAGGTGGTCCGAAGTGGTCTGATATTAGTAAGTACAGAGCTATCCTTCAATAGGAACCGAATCTTGAAGATCTCCAACCCTACAACCCTGTGTATATCCGCCATCACAGCATCGCCAAACCTCGCATTCGTCTGAACTTAGTCACACAACGCTTTTTGACATAGTATGTTTCATGCTGATCCAGATCGACATCTGCCATAAGCCGCCATCAGCCCCCATAGGAAACCAAGAACAATGTACGTAATAGGGATGTAAACGCCATCTAACATACCTACCTAGGTATACTCTAGCTAGTGGTACTCGCCTGTCTAAAAACCTGGAGGGCTGGAGGGCTAAGGGACAACAACACCACGGATGGTTCGGTAACTTCTTTTTTTAGGTGATTGTGCAAGCCATTGCGGCGTCTAATTACTAGCAAGCTCGTGTTGATATTGATCTTCGGTACCTGGATAGATGGATCGTTAGCGGTATCTAAATTTGTAAGAAGTGCAGATTCTACCAATTTATTTGCCAAATACTGCATGAATTGTATCCACATGTAGACAAATTCCGAGGCTATAGCTGTCTCCTCAGCTACTGACCACGCTGACGACATTTCCAAATATCGAACCTCTTGCAGTTCAGCTGAGCCCGATCCCTCAAATTCAGATCGTCATTGTATAAGCTACTCTAAGTAAAGATGTATTCTGTCTCAATTTGGCAATGGGATAGTATCTGGAATGGAGCCAACAGATGTTTTCTATATTTAACGAAATAACATAAAAGGAGAGATTCATCTCATCGAGAATCAATTTTCCTCATCCAAGCAGACAACCTCAAACAGCAATACAAATACTTCATTACCTAGCTCTTCATTACCAAACTCTCAAGTCCTTCAACTTTGGAATTGTCATCCGTATATCCAGCAATATGCATTTCACTAAGATCTTTCTCTCTCTCGCCCTTGCCGGCGCCTCTGTCTCCGCTCTCCCAGTCGAGGAGAACGGCGCTGCTGTCGAGCTCGAGACCCGCGCCAGTGAAGTCACTTGCACTCCCAAGAACAACCAGTCCGGCACCAAATCGTTCAAGGTTAGCATGAGCTACGCTACCGACCAGGCCAAGAAGGCCGCCTTCTCCAAGGGCAAGAGCGGTGACCCCCATAACTACGGCAACGGCGACAACATCCAATGGGGAGTCAAGGGTTGCAACGTCAAGGGCGCTCAGCTGTGGGAGTGTAAGTAGCCAAAACCCACCTTTTCCCCAACACAGCCTACCTATATAGGTATTCTTACTGACATCGATGACGCAGACCCCATCTACTGGGACGACAAGAAGGTTAACGGCAAGGTCCAAGAGTGGCAGAAGGACTCCCCGTCTAGCGGTCAGGCTAAGACGCCTATCCGCGTCGTCTACATCGTGGACAACGGCACCCACGACAAAAGGCCTAAGGTTTGCGGTGTCATGACCCACTCCGAGGTTGACAAGGACTTCCAGGGCAAGGACTTCTTCCAGAAGTGCACCTAAACATGATATTCCATCTGGAGTCTTTATGATCATATACTGGTGGTGGCTGGCTATTAGATATTAGGAACCTTCATTGGTACAAAAGGGCCCTACATCTTGTTAGGGCTGCGTACATAGTTTTATTCACTTCCCATGTTATTTGGATATTAAATAGGTACATATGGAACTACCCAGGCAGTAAAATCAGATTTTGAGCTCCTCCCATAACGTGCCGATGATCATAAGCAAACCAATCTCTTTATCAGTTAGGAAGATGACAGCTTTTAATATGCACTTCACAAGGCTTAGACGCACTGGTTAGTTCTAAGTACTGAGTTTGAAAGTAATACTGACGTAGGAGAAGGTTTTGATTTCTGCTCAATTAGGTAGGTACCTAGTAAGTAAATGAGCATAATGCGTGATATTGGCTTGCCATGTCTCCTTGGCTACCTTGCAGCACTAGTTTACAAACTTCCCACCACAATTACCGCAGAGTTCGTCGGAGATTTCGTCCATAATGATTTCCCGAAGCTGAGGTGCCATTCTAACGAGGTTCTCCCTACTCAGGCACTTGGAGCTGCACACATTGCAGGTTCTCGATAATCCAGGGGCTAAGATAGCGAGGCCCGTAGTCGCGCACGTAACTAGTGCAAAATATCATTAGATCGATACACGGATCAACGTGACGTGTAGAGAGCTGGGGTACTTACCAAAAGGGTGCCCCTTACCACACCGGCATAATTTCCCCTCCGACCTCAGAGGCGATTTGCAGAAAGAGCATATTTGCTGACGGACGACCATTTCGAAATGGTCCATAAGCGCGTTGCGGTGCTCGCTACTCTGAGTCGTCGGAGTGCCGACCCCTGGAACGGGAGGACCTCCGCCGTACATCCACTCCCACACCTCAGCTTCCGTGCTGAGTTTCTTTATGGCTAATGCCGTGAGAGTTTCTTCGTTCTTTTCTGAGCTACTGTCGTATCGGCCAAAGAGGACACGGCACTTAATCCCGGCAAATGTATCTCGACCGTACGAGACAGCGTTGTGATGGCTTATGAAAACGGCGGTAACACCTCCACCTGGGCTAGCGGCCATTCCCCAGATGCGTAACCTGTTAATGTGGACCTGATCCTCGGTATCTATACCGGCGAGGTCTTCGTCAGGGTCGTAATCTGATCCATCAAATGACTCGGCATCCATTTCCTCGTCTTCGTCTGAGTTATCGTCTGATCCAACACTACCACCGTCTACGGCAGCTCTATGTGCCAAAGCCCGTGGAAGTTGATGCTCGATAATTTGGTTAATCTCGGTTGCCCATCGTGGTCCGATTGTTCCGTCCTCAGGATTAGGAGGCAGAGGAAGGTTTGTCTGATACCAGCCATCGTTTTCGTGGGTTGCCGAGAGTCGGACAAGGGAATAAGAAGGTGTTGTCGTGGTTTGAGACAACGACGGCGGGTGGATTACAAGCCCTGTTAGATGTTAGACAGCTTATAGGATCAGGGGAAGCGAGCGAAGAGATACCGGTTATGGGATTATGTGTAGATGCATCGATTTCTAGATCAGGATAGGTGCTGCCACACTTATATGGGGTATGCCTAGCAATCTTCTCACATTGAGAGTCCTTGAACGATACTTGGAATGCTTTCGCTAGTAAGGGAGTAGCGATAATACCACGGCACACCTTCGACTGACCAATGGTCCATATCTATCACCTGATTAGCGGAGATTGAATGATGCGTTTAGGGTTAATCAATTTCTCACGAGATCCTCCCAGACCACAAAGGCATCTTGGGCCAGGTATAGACAGACTCCGTCAGTATCAACTTCATCCACTTTCACGTTTGGGCTTTCCATTCTTTCCTGGGGTGAGTTGATAGTGACTTGTCTGAAGCCGACGTATCCTCTGGCTATATAAGAGACCATGCAACTCTTGGAGGTTCCCTTTTTAAGCCATGGACCCCAGCTGATCGAAAAAGACGAGCCGGAGGGTAAAGAGTCCGGATCATTTTGCTATTTAAAGAGTTAGCGGGCGGTGCATGATTCTCGAGGACTTAATCGAGGACGTACGTTGACCTTTGGATGAGGGCCTAGACCTATGAATCTCGTGACTTCCTCGACCCTCCATTGACCGCAATCACCCGGACCGGCATTAGGGTCGTGCTCGGCTTGTACGGACACTATAACGATGTCATCGTCATCATTGGCATATGCTAGAAGTGCGCCATATCCATCGGTATCTCTAGCCCATGCAAATGCGGTGACATACTCTTTGAAGTGTTCTACCTGATGCCCTTCAACGGCGGGTAAGAGTAGGCCAGCGCCAACACCCCAGGCGGCAACCCAGGGTAGCAAGGTTCTCGCACTTCGGCCGCGGGGCTTAAAGGCATTTTTCCTATCTGAGGCGCCTTCACAATAGACGGTGATAATGCCGGCGCCAGTGAGTACGGCGAGAACAGAACGGTTCATCCGACCTAAACCGCACGGGGACCACTCTAAGGCGATGAGGTGGTTCATAGAGCTGCCTTGGCTAGTGATGGGCCCCGAACCACCGCCACCCGGAACGAACTCAAAATCAGGAAACTCCTGTCCCACATAGTCGAATAGTGGGCGATTCAATTGTGGGCTCCTGTGCTCGACGGTAGGGAAACGGAGAGCGACGTCGTTGTACTGACGCACTACGCTGGGGTCTCTACCATCCTGAGATTTGGGAATGGTAAAGTCCGGTATGAAAATGTATACGCAATCGTCGCACCCAATAGCCAATTCGGCATCGGGAGACCACACGACGTTATGGGTGCTTGCAGGGACGGCTGTTAGGGCGAACGATTCGAGCGGAAGAATATTATCCATGTGGGTTCCGGAAGACATGTTGAGATGATTTAGTTAAAATAGTATTGACAGGTCATCGCAATTGATCCAAGGTTTAACCTTATTATTGGCTTGTAAATAGGTAGAGAAGAAAAATTATTGAAGGTGAAATTTCGTGCGAGTTGTTACTTCCACTTTCACTTTCATTTTGATCTTTGAACTAAAAAGTTAAAAGTGATTCGTAGCTTCCTCATATATAGAAATTTAAATATACCTATACTACCAATGCCTAGCTATGTAGTATCCATATCTAATGCTTAGGTACTAGGTACCTAAATATTTACAACAGAATAATTGTGGTGGTGGATATGGTCTTTTATACCTGAGTGGTATGTATCATGGGCAATTAGTCATTTCAAGCTTGTCACCTAGGTAGGTAACCGATTGTCCCAACATAGCCCTCTAACTAAAAGCTCAAAGTGGTCAACCACTTACTACTTCGCTCTCAATAAACGAATATAACCAAACATACTTTATTTTCATATTGAATGCAATACTTCCGTGTTGCGAATTCCGTCTATTGTAATCATGAAACAAACTTATGAGTCCTCTAATTCTTTGGTATCTCCAAGTACGACCCGAGCGCCCATAAAGCGGCACAACTAGCTAGTGCTGTCGCACCCACCAATTTCTTCGTGTACCAGTTCTCATCTGTCAGCGGCTTGGCCATCTGAACCTTCTTTGGTTGTTGAGAGCGGACTTTAGCTTTAGTAGGCTCCTTAGTATTGCTCTCGTTTGCAGCTGCGGCTTCATCTTCTTGGTCGGCCATCTCTCGTAGCTTTGCTATTGTCTTGCTAAGAGCCAACACGTCCTCGTCGATCGTGTTGTTCCTAGCTCCATCTACCTCCACATTTTGTATGTTTCCGAAGAAGTCGGTCAATAGCCGACTCCGCGCCGCTTCCGCGCCACCTCGGAACAAATCGTACCGGACACCCGCGTTTGAATGAATCTTCTCGTAATTGTAACTGTCAAATAGATCGCCGACAGTCTTCTTGCTTCCCAGATCTTTGACTTCCGACTCGAGAAATTCGAGGTTGTAGTACGTGTACCGGTCGATGACAGCCACCCCAACGTCGTTATCGGCGTGATGGGAATATGAAGATTGATCTAACTCTGAGGATCCGGTTGCGATAATGTTAGGGGAGTAGAGCTTGCTGTACATAGTATTCGCTTGGCACGTGTCGATCATGAATAGAATCTCGTGGTACCTGATCACCATCCTCGTTAGTTTACACGCCAGTATTGCCTTATTTCCCAATAGTCTCACCTTCTCTTCTCCCACATCTGCTCAAAGGCATCCGCCAAATCGAATGCGCCGATTTCTTCCGCATCCTGGAATTTTAGAAACTCGTTTCCTCCATGGCCTGTCATGTACACGAATATGTTGCTCCGGTCATCTGTGAGCAATCGCTTGCTTCTCGGCATCTCGTCTCCGACACGATCTGTTAATAGCCTAATGAAGTTCTCGACGGTAACCTCATATCCCCGGTAGTCGACTTCGATATTGTCTCCGTAAAGATCGACGGCGCGGTCCGCGTTACTATACACGGTACCCGGAAAAGCGTTCCGAGGATTGCAAGCCATGTCGTCGGGGAGCATCAGAATAATTTGCGAATCGGGTATTCCCAGTCGCTTGACGGTTCGGTACATGGACAAGACATTGGCGAGATGACGATAGTTGAACCAGAATCTCGAAGTGCCTACCAAGACAGCCCAATTGCTGGTGTGCTCTGCTGACACGGGTTGTATGGGAGACAGCAACGTCGCTGCGAGGAGCGCGGGGAGATGCAATACGTTTGACAACTTCATGGTGATGACGATAGGCGACAGACTATCGCTGGATCACTAGACTCTGAAGCTGTATCATGGATATATGGAGATAATTAGCGATGCTCTCGTGCTATGGTACTGTACTGATGTGAATGTGTAAATGTGCAAATGTATGTATTAGAATGTGGAATGAGGATTGATTTGATTTGTCATCCCGTCGAGATTCAAGGTTTAGGAGTTAATATCATTAGGATTCAATTAAACAGGGGTTCTTCTCCTGTACCGTGTATCGCATCGTATCCATATGCGCTAGCAAGCGCGGCAGGCACGAGTTGCTTTCATAGGTGCGCCAGTGTCGGCAGGTATTATCTCCGATTATCCACTCGATACTTACCTTGGTACATATCTTAGGTACTCATATACATTCAAGCATTAGTAGCGTCATCGGTGTGGTCTCTGTTCCCCATAACAACGTCGTAATTGCAGGGATTCGGCGAGATGTCCAATAGTTCTCAGCCAGCCCTTCCACATGTCTCCCAGTTAATGCTAGAGATATTCTCGATTTGTCCTATGAGGCGCCCATAGTGACATAAGTGTTGCAGCAAAAGTAACCAATACAGAAGACAATGACCATTGTGCCGTCTTAGGTACATATAGTGCTTACCTTGGTAGATACCTACTAGTAAGTACTCAATTTGTATTGTTAGCTTTCAAGGTTAGCCCCGCTTCATCGTCATGCGCCAACTCCGCCCTTGCATCTAGCCTGCTAGCCTTGGAGACGGCAGCTATGGGCTGTATTTGTAGGCTGTACTTGTAGGCTGTAATGTACTGGCTGGTATGTATCTACCTCTTGTGCAGTACTTGAACCATGTAAGTATCCATGTAAATATTGGAGGTTTGGAGGTGGGATGCGCGAACAACGCAAGTACCTACCCTAATTGAACTTTAACTTTAGTCTATTTTCCCTCATGATTATGTTCTTTGTAGGGTCTTTTTCACTTTCTTTTCCGCATCTCATCTCATCTCATCTCATCTACTCCCATCTAAGAAGACATACATAAATCTTAAAGTCGCACGACAAGGAGATTGTTCTAATCCGCGACCCGCAACTCATTTACCATTGTCACCAGATACTAAATACCGAGACCTGCGTGTTACTTGACGTAACATCTTTGTTACAGCTACACAGTACTAGGGAAACTAGGGAAAAGCTCTCCTGGCAAAAATCACATGCATTTGTTTGGTCTGAGCTGTGACCTAGCTGCCGCCTCGCGATTTCGAATTTGACAAAATTATATTTTACTACAGCCCGATTTGACGACAGATAACCCTACATACTTTTGCTTCGAAATCTATCCTGTCAAACAAATAATTCATTACTGTTCCCATCCCTAAAAGATAGAGGATATGGGCCGTCCTCCGGCTTATATTTTCATAGTTAGGTTTGTACATGTACCTTGCGATATACTTTCCCCTTCCCCTTGAATCCCTTACAAAACGTCTATATCGAAACTAACCACGAGGATTTGAATCTAGGCACGGGAATCGTCTCGATGCTACGGACAAGCAATGGCACCTCTCCTCGCCGACTCCTTATGATCCCCCTTTAACATACGGAGGATGGATGCAGTCCAAGACCGTCGGGGCGAGGATTGCTTCTATACTGCAGGAGAGAGAAAATTACGATGAGGCTGCAACTATCGATCATCAACCCGACACGGCCCCAGTAAAGCAAAAGAAGCGCCGCTACAAAGTCGTCATACATAGCTCCCCATTTCTTCGTTGTACGCAGACATCCATCGCCATAGCTGCTGGTCTAGCTTCGAGTTCCTCAGTTCCCGCAAGCGTCGAAAGATCTCCCTCGCCGCATACGCCAGCCTCGCCCCCGAGCTCTGCTGAAAAGTGCGTTTTGCGACTAGACCCCTTTCTCGGCGAATGGTTATCTCCCGACTACTTCGAACATATCACGCCGCCCCCTAAATCAAGTCTGATGCTGATGACTGCGAAAGCCGAGCTTCTGAGAAGAGAAAACTACAACGATTATCCTCACTTTCACAACCGGCATACTCCAAATGCGCCTACTCAACTTTGGAATGCTTCTCCTAGTCGAGGGGGCTCCTTAGGCGCATCTGCGACCTCCAAGTCCGATGTTCCCCCTGGTCTAGAGAATCTCTCTGCTCTAAAAGGTAGCCTGCCGAAACTTGCAGGTGACCCTGCTGGAAAATCAGACCCAAAAGCCGTACATAAGGCTACGCTGGATTCATCTTGGAATCCAGGTTACGTAGCCCCTGTTCCATCCTACGCACTCTCGACGAACGAGCCTATACCAAGAGGTTACGTTGCGCATGCTCGCGATGCTTGTGTCAACGTCGATTATCAATGGGACTCTAGTAGGGAGGACTTTGGCTGGGGCGAGGGTGGTGTCCTGCCTGAAGATTGGGCAGCGATGCACCAGAGGTTCAGGAAAGGGTTGTGCCGGTTAGTTGAATGGTACAGCACCACGGAGAACCCGGGGGAGATGGTGACCAAGACGGTATCTAGTCTGAAATCTAACAATCCCCCACAAAAGGCGGGTAGTTCAAGTGGTCTGCCTGTTGGTGGTGATGAGGAGGTTGAGGTCGAAGACGTAGTCGTACTCGTTTCGCACGGTGCCGGCTGCAACGCTCTCATTGGCGCCATCACACATCAACCAGTCCTGATTGACGTGGCGATGTCGTCAATCACACTAGCTCAGCGAAAGCCCGAATTTGACGAGGGAGTGAATATGAAAATCTACAATGGTCACGCTTCTTCGATCGAGGACCCTCTATCCTCCAAGCGACCGACGATGTCGGAAATGTTCGAGCTGAAGCTATTCGCTAACACAGAACATCTCCACTCCTCCCTCACCCCGCCTGCAGTTAGCCGTTCCTCTTCAACGGGCGGCCGTAATTCTCACGGTCGATTTAGCAATGGTTTCAATTCTAGTTCCCCATTACAGGACATTAATCTGGCAGCCTCATTATACGGAAGTCCAACACTAGGAAGTCGTGGCACTTCAGTGAACGCCTCTCTTGGTAGCATGCGAAGGGGATCGCCGGTCCTAGGGTCCTCTGTTCGGCCAACAGCACCCAACGGTGCGATGAGCGGTGGAATAACCGTCGGCAGCGGTGTCTCGAAGTTTCCGTCAACTCGGTCAAATCGGTCAGGTTCGGTCGGTCTATGGACGCCTCCAACCCAAGAAGATGAGGTACCGGGTTCGAAGACAGAAGCGCCGCCACTGGCAAATTACAACAATGAAAGTGAGATGAAGGGAAAGGTCGAGGAATCCCCAAAGATGAAAGCGCGTGGGCCTAATTCTAACAATGTGGAGTCTAGAGAGCCGACAGATAAGGTCGCCTCGAAATCAGACTCGCAATTCGAATATGGCGAAGAGCATGACAAATTTGACGAGAATGCGTTCCCTAGCCTCTGGCCAGGTACAAACACCGGAGGTCTCTGGGGTGCTCCCCGACCGCCCGGAGAAGCGGAACGAATTCGAAATTTTAGTTCGACAAAACGACGATGGACGGTGAATGATCGATAAAATTTCATTTCGACATAGGAACTTCACTTGAATGAATTCAAGTAACTGGCACGAGTCGTTTCGCGACTAAGACACCTCGACAAATAATATCACCGAACCGACGACTAGCCCAGTACATCGCATGGCGGCATCGACAGCTCTGAAAGAAAAGCATATGCATGTTAGCGAATTTTTTCTTGGGTTGTATCGTTTTAATCTTTCTGTCAACATGAAGCATACCTATGTATGTCGTTGATATCGTTTTAGTTCTCATAGGGAGGTCGGCGTCTTCAAAATTTCCACTCAACCCATACCCATCTCTTCCATCCGTTTATTTCATGGCTGTCATTTCATTTTGCTTTGAGAAGATACCTTTTGGTCAGCGATATTTGCATTGTCCCGGAAATCAACAAGGGTCCAAGCAAGAGAAGGCTCCGAGGGCTGGAGTTCAGATTGCAGCGATATAAAATCAGGCGGGTTATATCAGGGACAGTGGACCATTCGCCATCCATAGATGAATTAGCGAATGCTATGGAATCATTCAGAACTGGGTAATTATGAAACTCAGGTGCTATCAAAGTGATTGATGAAGTGTTGTTTCAAGTTGATAAGTTTTAGTTGGTTGTCGGTGAACTCAACATTTCTACTTTATTACCGACATTGTCCACTCATAGGGAAGAAAAAGAAAAACCTACGGGGTAAGCTCAATATGTACCCTACCTAATAAGTAGAACACGTAGGCGTGTTTGTAGGGGATTTCTGGGAATAACGGCTTATCTATAGCACCGTCGATCTCCCGGGTGGTTTTCGACCTGCAGACGACTCCTAGGATTATGCATAATTTCACGATATATCCGTACTACGTCAAATACGCCTCTATATTACACAGCATATTGAATCTCCTCACGATACGCCAACGCGAGCGCATGGCGCAAGTAAGCATTTCGCCTAGTTCTTCAACTCGGAAACGAGCAGGGCGGGGTCAAGATATGGTACGACATAGATGCTTCCGTCCAGCGGAAGCAATGTAAGCATAAAACGTCGTATGTTTCTTGTCCTGATATGTAATTTATCATTTCTACGTTTCGAGTCTCGAACAAGAAGAATGGAAAATCGACAGAAGTTTCTCATTTGACCTATGAAGGCAAAGATGCCTCTACATATCTAAATTGGCTCAGGTCTCTAGGCGACAGTGAGAATTAACAAAGGCCTATCCCCTATGAACGCCCTAAAAATGCGATTCCACCACTCTCGTCATATACACCCGCATGCTATACTCTAGATGTTTTAGGGGGATGTGCTCGGTCTCGTGTAAGACTTCCCCTTGTTGAGGCCTCTCGTGACTTCTTCTGCTCTATCGAGTCCCTTCAGCTCACTTTATCCGCATGACTTCAACACGTCCTTCATCGTTTCCCCCCAAGGATACTTGATTGAGCTCGGGCACCCTGATTAAACAGAATGGGTTGAAATGATGATGATATGATGGATCAAAACAACCATATTAGCAAATAGATGATTAATCAATCAATCGAACATCTTCCTGAAAAACTGGTGCGCCAACTCAACGCCTAAGAACGTCGCCGCGTTCGCCGGCACCGCTCTCGCGAGAGCCGGGCCGAAACCAGGGAAGAACGCTTTGACGCCTCCCCTACCGTACACCTCCTTGAACACGCCACCGATACTCACCTTGCCCTCGGCAGTCTGCAACCGGCTCTTGATGGTGTCAATGGGGAAGACGGGAATCCACATCGCCACGCCTGCTGCACCTCCTGCCGCCGTGATAGCCAACAAGCTCATCTCGCCCTTCGGCTTTCCCGTCTCGGGGTCTAGCGGCGTGAGCCGGCGCTTGATGTACTCGTAGGCGGCGAAGTAGGCGGCGGACCCGGGCCCGTCGCGCGCGAAGGTAGCTACGCTACCGCGGAAGACGGAGCGCAAGCCGCCCTCGCGGTAGAGCTGGCGCACGACGTCTAGACCGCCTTTGTATTTTGGCTCCTCGCCGGGCTTAAGGCGTTGCCCTTGCACTTGCAGGATCACCTTGACACGCTCGAAGGGGGCTGTGATAGCCGTCATCGGGATGGCGCTGAGGAAGCCGGCCGTGCTGATCTGGGCGATGGAGAGGGTGCCGTTGGGGCTCGGGGGCGAGAGGCTGGTTACGATGCGCTGGCCGACGTCGTAGCCCCAGAAGGAAACGGCGACTGCAGGGGCGTAAGGGTCAGTATTGTTTAATTGCTGTGAATTTGAAGCCTATAGTAGGAAAGGACATACACATTGGCGTAACGCCGACCAATGGCGCACTGACACCGGCATATAGACCCCTCCTCAGTCCATCCCTTGCGACGCTCTTTCGCACTACGTCGATAGCGGACGAGTAAACACCCTTGTCGGCAGTCTGCAGGCGCACTTTCACAAGATCGAACGGATGTCCGACGATGACGGCGCACACACCACCGAAGCCACCAGCAGCGAAGGATCGTATGCTAGAAGCGACGGCCTTCTCGCCGGCTTTTAGCTCAGCCTTCAACTCGTCTTTGCTCTCAGGAATGTGCGGGAGATGGTCGGCGACAGGAGATGGTAGCGAGGAATGCAGCTTCTCGTTTATGCCGTTGTGTTTCTCGTTCGAGGACATGGTGGCGACGTTCCGGGCTTACGTCCGATCCTGTCCACCAAGTTGCGAGATTTCTAGCGCTATTAGGGAGAGGTTCAAGTCCTAATCAGTCGCGAATATGAGAACTTCAACTTGGTTTAAGGGAGACTGATGTCTAGGTGAAGACGATGTAGCGTATCGGGAATCGAGAATCGAGAATCGAGAAATTCGGAATTATCCTTTGCGCGAATTCACATGTGATGTGGATTTCCGGTCGCTAATATTGTCCCACTTATACCCAGCAATTTCAACCTCTTGCGCCCTAAAACAATGCTTGTCTCTCCTCGAACAAACAAGGCGGAAGTCCGAAGTTTAAGGGGATTGACTTTTTTTTTAATCTTTATATCTTTATCAGATGAAGGTTATGAGTCGCAATGTCCGTTTTGTTCATCCAATGTTTCAATGTTTCGGCAATAGAAAGCCGAGCAAACGTCAGAAGCAACTACAAACCTCGGCAGGCAAAATGGTCTCCATTCCACTTACCATCAAATTCAAAAAGGTTCATAGGTTCCTAGGTATCGGTACCGTACCCACTGTATGGGAACTTGGAAGTTACTTACCAAGGTACTACCCCAGGTACATTCTCAGCTATTCAAGGATGTACCTAAATCTAGATCTGATAAGGCGCCTCATCGTAAAAATGACGTGCGCCCTCGTTTCTCTGTCCGACGATAAAAACATTTAACACTTCACACCGATTTGACTTCTATCTCTCTTCACTCACCAACTCACATCTGCGATAACATATACTTCTTTACGAGGTGCTATAAGATGTCGAATGTTTGAACCGGGGGTTTATTGTGCCTCAACCAAGTCGGCTTAATGGAGACATAAAGATGTATTCCCATTCTTACGTAAACTCTGGGCGTGGCGATACTATAAGAAGGAAGGTACCGAGAACTAGAAATGTCCGAGGAGTACCCCGCCAAATTGATCTACATCCATATGTCCACTAGCTGTTCTTATTAAAAGCATCAATATTGCCGTCCGTCCATTTATACACACTGGTAGGGTTACCTTATAAGAAAAATAGGTAATAGCTAGAAGCAAAGAAAATTCACACATACCTTATAACAGAGCGATTTAATTTGCGCACGTCCATGGGAAATATCCGTCATCAAATCTTTAATATTACATAAGAGGATTCAAGTCATAATCGAGGTACTAGCTCAGGCCGCCGAATTAGAAGCCGGCAGAAGCCGTCCTCGTCCCTCACCCTCGTGCTTGTGCCATGTGGTTTAACATGACTTATACATTCATTATAGCCTATCTACGTCATTATCATGTGTCATAAAGATCACCTAAAAAATAAACAGTGCTTAGAATTTGAATGGGTAAACATTGGATAACTTGATTTCCTTCTAGATAAGCATGTTGTTTATCCGAAACAAGTATATACAGAACGTTACCATACGCTGAGCCCCTAGATATGTCATGGGTATATTCGTTTTTCTCTCCTCCCTGCCTCGCTTGATTCCGTCGCCATGATCGATGTTTCCATCGGTGTATCCTCTCCAACCAACAAATACGTTTTCCAAATAAAACATTGTTAGTTGCCGAGCATTGTGGAGTTGGATGACCCCCTATACGAGAGCATAGCTCATACACCGCTCTCCCGCCATCCTTTAACAACGCCGTCGTTCAAAGCAGATTTATTGCGCCAGCCGTTTTTCCCATTTCAGTAAGCATTCAACCCTCTAGGCGGGACACCGCCGAGTCTACCCATACCACACCAGCATGTCGTATCGCCTTCTCTTTCCATCTGTATCGTGAGATCGATCCCGCGTTTGTTGAGGTAGCTCTGTACCCTATCTCGAACCTCCTCTAAATCCGCTCCCCGAACGGCTGCCACATGCATCACCCCTAGCAGTCTAACCCCAGACTCACCGCCGACACCGTCGTCTACCCAAAATTTGGGTACAGCATACGAAGCAACGCCTCGTTGGTTTGTGATCTCGGATAAAGTGTTACGGAGATTGTACTCTGTATCCGCCGGGATTGTTAGCAATAAACGTTGGGCTGATGACTTGACTAGAGGTGTCGCTGTGATAAGAATCAGGTACGCAATCAGGAAGGAGGCCAGAGGATCCCAGCCGGACCACGGAATGAAGTATGTCAAGACTGTCGATACGATTACGGAGGCACTTCCAAGGGTGTCCGCAAGAATGTGTAGATAGATTCCGTGCATGTTTTCGTTATCATGGTCATGAGAATGGGCATGGCCGTGGCTATGACTGTGATCATGCTTGTGCTCGTGCTTATGAGAGGCGCATTCATGGTGATCATGGTCTTTCTCATGGCTATGACCGTGGTTGTGGCCAAGAGCATGAGAATGCCCGTGATTATGCGAATGATCATGGCCATGGTCGTGGCCGTGATGATGACCGTGAGAGCCAAAAGCAAAAATGCCTAGTAGGTTGACCACTAGCCCTAAAGTGCTAACAATGAAAAGCTCTCTAAGCCTCTTAGTTTCTCGTCCCTCTAATAGCCGCTCAAATCCCTCGAACATTATTTCCAGGCTAATAAGTCTGCAAAGATTGTTAGTAAACGGTTACAGCAACATCAGATTCTAGGGCTAAAGCGTACATCAAGAAGACACCATTGGCAAATCCGCTCAGTGTCTCGATCTTCCCAAATCCGTAAGGAAATCTCTCGCTAGGTGGCCATTTGCTCATTACGGATGCAAAGAGACCTACGGCTAAAGCTACACAGTCGAAGAACATGTGTATACTATCACTCAAAAGCCCAAGGGAATCGGTGAGGTAGCCATAGACGGCTTGGACGGCCATAAATGAGAAATTGACTCTGCCAGCGGATACAAGTTAGTAACGTACAAAAGCGCAATTATCACTATTAGCCCAGCCTTACCCCATGAAATAGAAAATGCGACGAGAATCTTTCTCCGTCATAATTGCATGGATCAATGGCCATCTTGAAGTATATGGAAGCAGCAATGCTGTGAATTTGGAGTACGTCGCTGCATGTCCATGGCGACCTTCGTGGTGGGCATGATCGTGATCGTGGTCATGGTCATGCTCGTGTGTATGGTCGTGTAGAACAGCGCCAGTCGGTGCATCATAGCTCGATGTCTTCGAGATTTCTGGCATATCTTTCTTCTGTGGACTAGGCAGCTCCTCGGTGTTTTGCCGAAGGGGGGAAGGTCGGTTCTCTCGTCTTTGTAGAGGTACGAATGAGTTGGCTCGGTACTGCGTCATATTCTGGCGGACTTGAGCCTGAGTTTCTGTATCGCTGTGATCATGATCATGGTCGTGGTCGTGGTCGTGGTCATGATCGTGGCCGACCTCGGTCTTCTGGCCTTGGGAATAGACCTGAAGGGAGCGGGTTGATCTTGAGTGACCAAAAGATGGAGGTGAATGAGAATGTGGGTGGGAGTGGGAATGCGTGTGGCCGTGAGTATGTGATAACGGAGGTTGCGGCAGGGCGTACGAGGATGCCATGATGCTATATGCTGCTCGATGATATAATGATTCAGTAGAACCGCTCGTCTTGTCGGCGGTGGAAGTATCTAGAGTCTTAGAGACTCTCTTTGTTTCTCGGCCTTATCGCATAGAGATGGAGCCACAACGAATGGGTATTGAACCGTCGATGGACAATTCGTGGCAAGTCGGGTGGGTCGAATTGTGCGTGCTGTGAGAAACGAATCGTCAAATCGTATGGATATCTGGCTGTTGACAAGATGGGACAGGGGTTTGATTGTGATCGCGCGCTTTCGAATTTTGAAGTGATTGGATTTGGGTAAATAAGCAAATCAGAGGTCTAACTTAAAAAGCAGCAAGACAACAATCAAGCATCACTTTAATAGACAACGATAGAAAGTAACCCAAAGAAAACAAGCAATGGTGGCATCTTCAGTTGATAAAAGAATGGAGGAGAAAAAAACGAGCGGTAGTCGGCAGTCGTCGAAAAGAAGAAGGTAAACCATAAACTGTAAACCTCCTTCCCCCTGTCCCCCTGTTCCTGAATGCGGTTCCTAGATAAATCTTTGCTCTTTCCGATCTAGTGCGAATTGAGCGAGTTGGGTATGATGCATCCCCCCTGCAAAGCATCCTCCGCATTACTAGTAGCACAGGTAGTATCTAGGTACAACCACAAAGATAAAGTCCCGTAATCTCTCGCTTAGTTACAGTCTAGTTACAGTAAGATTACTAGGCTCAATAGGCCACAATAGGCCACAATAGGCCACATTGACACACAATGCCCCCCAAAACTCTAAGTTGACAGGTCTGAAGAAAGGTCAATGCCGAAAGTCATCTGTACTTCTGCGGGGATAACCTTCGTTGTTGGATGCAACGTCCACTGAAGTTAAGTCAAATAGCATAACATTATTGGTTAGAGTTTGTCAAACAACCCCAATGCAATAAACAAAGATAGCTGTACGTAATACAGTTTTAACAGTTTTACCAGTTTATGGCTTGAAGACACCTGTGATCTTGGAACCTTATCTCCAGTTCTCAACACCACCTCAGCAATACTACTATTCGTAGTCTACGGGTATGTATCTAACTTAATATTGAACATCTTTATTATTAATGTGTTGATTAATCGTTGCTTAGTGTGATACTGTGGCTGTTGATGGGGTCAAAATTATCTAACCGACACTCATCTGCCGGTACCGTTTAGCAGCGTTGGGTGAGATCAGGAAAAGAAAGTGCAAAAGCATGCACAGAGCAATCAAGTTGATCGTATAACTCATAACTCACTCGTTCTCTTAGTAAGTCTTTCGCCCGACTCTTTCGAGGTATCCCTGACCTGGTAACTGACGCCATATCCCAAGTAACAGCGTCTTACTGTTTCCGACATGGCGTATCTTGCCATCGTCCTAGCATTCACGGCTTTCGGCTTGTTACTTGGTCTGATCATCACATTGACAATGCTTCCTTCGCGCTACGTCAAGCACTCTCCTGTTTCCAAGGAATCCGTATCTGTTCAAGTTCTAGTCCTTGGAGATATCGGCCGAAGCCCACGTATGCAGTATCATGCACTAAGCGTTGCTAGACACGGTGGAAGAGTTGATCTTATTGGCTACAATGGTACCTTAATTCCGTCTACTGATTCTAATGTGGCTTTTGTTCTGATCTATCCTACAGAATCTCCCCCTCACCCTGATCTTCTTTCCAACCCTCGGGTGAAGATCTTTTCATTGGCTCCCCCGCCAAGTTTATTGAAGTCTAAGTCGATTCCATTTATCATTTCTGGCCCCTTGAAGGTTTTATGGCAGATATGGACCCTCTTTCAAGTGTTGGGTTATCAGACACCTCCTGCAAGATGGCTTCTAGTTCAGGTATATCACTAATGTCATATCTATTACTAGTCTTTATTGACATATATCGCAGAACCCACCATCCATCCCAACCCTTGTTATTGCCCTTCTTATCTCTATCTTACGTAACACTCATCTCATGATCGATTGGCACAACTATGGCTGGACAATCCTTGCGGGAACGAAGGGCCAGGACCACCCCTTTGTGAAGATATCGAAGGCCTATGAATGCGCATTAGGCCAGGCAGCCCCGACAGCCAACATTACTGTCACCCATGCGATGAAGAAGCAGCTAGAACGAGAGCCCTATAATGTCACTGCGCCAATCCTGGTTCTCCATGATCGACCGGCTTCCATTTTTCAACCCCTGAAGTCCTTGCCGGACCGTAGGGATTTCCTCGAGAAACTACCGGAGACCAAAGATTTCGCCTCAAACATAATAGCAGGCGAGACTAGATTGGTAGTGAGTAGCACGTCATGGACACCTGATGAAGATTTCTCGCTTTTGCTCGAAGCCTTAGTCGCATACGCTAAAGAGGATACCGTTCGTCCTATCATTGCGATCATCACGGGCCGGGGTCCTCAGAAAGCTTTCTACGAAGAGAAAATCCAAGAGCTACAGAAAGCAGGAAGGTTACCAAACATCCGCATACTAACTGCGTGGCTTACGATGGAGGCCTACGCTAAGCTTCTAAGCTGTGCCGACCTTGGGATATGTCTGCACATGTCTAGCTCGGGCGTTGATCTACCTATGAAAGTAGTAGATATGTTTGGGTCAGGGCTCCCGGTTGTAGCTTACTCTGGATACGAAAGCTTCGACGAATTGGTCAAGGAGGGAGTAAACGGATGCGGCTTCGAAAAAGCAAGTGAATTAGCAGCCATCTTGAAGCGGCTATTTAGCGACGAGGGATTAAGCGAGCTTCAGATTCTACGCCAGGGGGCTAAGAAAGAGAGTGATTTACGGTGGGATGAGGAGTGGGATCGGGTTCTGGGTCGTGTATTTGGGGTCATCGACTGAAAAGAGACTAAAGTGCCAGGTGCCTATGCTAGAAACGAATTACAAAACCCCTAACTGGGACCGAATGTTTGCCGAGGAATACCTGGCCCTGAAACGCCAACCCAATATGCTCAGAAATCGACTAAACCAGCACCCAGAGAGACGGGATCTAAGTTGAAAGCATCTCCCTCAAACTATCTCGGCTGCTGTTGATTCAGGGTTGTGAATGGGTATAATGCTTGGGATGTCACTGCGTGGCCGCGAATTGCGATTGACTCTGACCAGATGCGCAGTTAATCCTCGCCCAAACTCTCTCTGACACACTTTCGCACCCGCTTCCTGAACTCCTTAGGACCACCCTCTCGCTCGGCGCGCAACAGTTTGGCAGCGTCGAGGTTGGCGGGACTCTCGTCGTTGGGCTCGTTGAAGAGACTGAGGGCGCTGAGGAGAATTGTCTCCGGAGTCTGTACCGGACTCCATCGCTCGGCGGCGCTCTCGTAGCCATACTTGTCCTCCTCGGGAGGGTGTAAGATTGAGATGCAGAGTTCGCCGTTCGGGTAAATGTTGGGATGGAAGGGTACAGGCGTCTGGAAGACAATCTTAGGAGGTAGGTGAGGGTACTCCGGAGGGAAGGTCATGATGGCTCGGAAGTTGGCGCCTGGATTTTACCAATTATCAGCCGAGTCAATTTAAAATATTCATTGATTTATTGTGCTAGTATGTGGCGGCGTCGTGATTTTTAACGGTAGGGAGCATAGAAATTAAGTCAAAATAAGTAAACACATACCTCCATAGTACTTGCAATCGTCGTTGATCATGAGGATTACTTCCCACTCGAAGACATTGGTCTCCTTGGCCAATCCGACGGAGATACCAGATGGGTCGGGCGACGTGTGCATCTCCTTAAGTTGTCGCTGAAGGAGGCGGGCAGCTCCGGTGGTCTGCAACGACGACGACGCAGCACCGGGTGCTGACATTGTGAATGGTTCGTATCACGTTGTGTAACTGAAGGTGATGGGTTGTAGGGCGAATTTGAATTATTCCGCTGCCCTGGAAGGATTCCCGTAGGATTAATCGTGTGCTCGTGTGATCGTGTAATAGTAGATGCGACGGAATTGACTGATTTACTTACTTGGTAGTAGGTATAGGTGTGCACGTATGTATCTACTAAGTGCTAGCTGAAGGTACTTCAAATGGATGTCGGTAGGTAATTGAATTCAACGTTACCACTCCCCAGAAGCAGTTTCAATATAGTAGAGTGTAACGCCGAGGGGAGGGTTCGATTTGGACCTGTCGAATCCGGTACGGAGGTTTCGCAATCGTTTGGTGGGGTAGAAATTAGGTGGGATGGAATGAGATGGTATTCTATCCGCCAAGAGGTGCGGAATTGGTACGAAGATGCCGTAAAGTTTGACCTCGAATTGAATTCAAGCTTGGTTTTATGCGTGGGCGGGTAAGCACAGTTAGAAGCTAGCTGGCGCTAATTGACGCTAGTTGACGCTAGTTGACGTAACGGGTTGATAACCGCTACTAACTGCTATACCCAGTATACCTTATTTTATACAAGTGAACGATAATTATGAATGAACAGTGCCTAGGTCAATATGAAATTCTGTGAATTATATATCCACTGACATTATTCCGCACATGTAGTAACAGTGAATAATTCCGCGTCAGGTCATATGGGTCACCGTATGAAATAACATTGTGAGCATGAATTAATAGACACCTGGTTAACTATTAGAATTAATAAATCTCAAGATTATTATACGCGGTATCCAATATCATAGGCATCTTGTAGAATTCATCTGCACAAGCATTGCATTGTTTGTTTTCCCTTTCTTTCTCTTCCGCAAATGGGTATCGTGTGTTCCTAGATACGTCAGAAGGGCCAATATCTCTCCATGAAATATCACCTCAGAGTAGGTACCTACCTAAATAGACCAACATTGAATGATCAAATCAACCCCAACGCCAGTTCTTGTGACACAATTATTCCGCATCCAGCAACTTATTTCCATACATATAAATAGCATCCATACCTCGAAACAGTCATCATCATACTTCCTAGCGTTAGCCTATTTCTTCTTCGATGTGCCAAAGCCGGTAATCCCCATCGCCGCCATCATATCATCTTCGTCATGCTCGCCCTCGATTCGGACATCGTCACCATATTCGACCTTCACCTTCTCAGCAGCCTCTTTCTCTGCCTTCTTCTTAGCTAGCTCTTCCTGCCTCTTAATCCGTCTCGCTTCTCTCTCCTTAGTCGCCTCCTCTTCGCGTAGCTCTAAACGCTCCTTCAATGTCGTCGTACTCGCCTTTTTCTGCTCCTGCAACCGTTCCCACACCTCAGCTATCCTTCTGTGCACATCTTCCGCGGTAGCTTTCTTGACCTCGCCCGTCTCACCGACGTTGCGCAGATGCTGCATGCTGTTGATGTGCTCAACCCATTGCATATTGTCCTTGAACGTAAGATCGCAAGCACTGCAGTAGAAACCCGCGCTGCGACCGCGCTTCCCCTGGCCTGCACCAGCGGGCACTAGCGTTGTCTTGCCGACGTTGGCCTCGAGGTCGATGATCTCGCGCCGCGCGCGCGTATGCGTCTCGTCGCCCGTCATCGGCTTATAGTACTTCTTCCCTGCCATCTTGGCCTCGTATCGCGCCTTCGCTTCTTCTCGCTCGGCCGACTCTCGTACTTTGGCTTTCTGCGCGTACTCGTCTAGATCGTAGTTTCGCCGGAAGGACGTGTCCGACGCGGGCGTGCCGTACGCCGAACCTTTGTTATCGGACATCTTGGGGTGTTTTAGATTGCGGATTCGGATACGGCAAGTTATGAAGAGCTGCGTGTTGTATTTACTGGGTGTTTTGGGGGACAGCAGTGAATGGTAAAATTTGGAATCAGTTGGGATATCTAGTAGAATAAAATGGTATTTAAACATTTGGACATAGAATTCAATGCTCAAATGTTGGAGGACCCATTTTCTTATTACCTAGTAGGTACCTGCCAATCTTATACCTACCCCTGCTACCCCTGCTAACTCTATGCTGTTTATTGCGATACCCCGCCATTTATTCTAATACGTAGGGGAGATCTACTATACAACATCCCCGCGCCCCGCCGAAACTTCAAAATTTATCAGTGAACTTATACCTAGAATCCAAACTATTACAATTCTCAAACACCAACTTCCTCTATGACTTGAGCTGGTAAAAGTCTTTATTAAGCCGAAATGTTATACTTAGTAGGCCTAGGTCTCTCCGACGAGACCGATATCACCGTCAAAGGCCTCGAAGTTGTGAAGAAGGCTTCCCGCGTCTATCTAGAGGCATATACCAGTATTCTTCTAGTAGACCAGTCTATCTTGGTAGGCTCACCTCAATATCAAAATGCCATTCTAAACTCTTATTTCTGATTTTGATTCCATATATGTTATGTATAGTAGCTAACGCTAATTAAATAGTAGGAAAAATACTATGGACGATCCATCGTAGTCGCAGACCGAGAAATGGTCGAATCAAATAGTGATGAAATTCTTCGCGATGCGCAAACTGAAGACGTCGCATTTCTAGTCGTCGGAGATCCATTCGGGTATGAGAAATTCAAGATACATAACCTAAAAACCAATATGCCATATTTCCTCAAACTGAATTAGCACGTGCTTATACTAATTCATATAAATTCATCTGATACAGCGCTACTACGCACACTGACCTCGTTCTTCGAGCGCGCGAGCTGTCGATCCCCGTCCAGACTGTCCCAAACGCGTCCATCATGTCCGGAATTGGTGCTACCGGACTTCAGTTGTATAACTTCGGTCAAACGGTGTCGATGGTATTCTTTCTAGACAACTGGCGTCCCGCTTCATTTTACGACCGCATCAAGGAGAATCGACACATCGGCCTCCATACGCTCGTACTATTGGATATCAAGGTTAAAGAACAAAGCTTGGAAAATATGGCACGGGGAAGGAAGATATATGAACCCCCTAGATATATGACAGTCGGCCAATGTGCTCAACAAATGCTTGAGATCGAAGAGGAAAAGAAAGAGGGCGTCTATGGACCGGAGAGTCTGGCTATCGGTGCAGCAAGGGTCGGTGGAAAGACGGAGAAATTTGTTGCGGGAACATTGCAGCAACTTTGCGACGCTGATGAAGCTTTGGGCCCTCCACTACACAGCTTAGTGTTGCTCGGGAGAAGAGCGCACGAGCTTGAGAGGGACTATACGCGAGATTTCGCCGTGGACAAGGAGATATGGAACACGATATGGAATAGGGATTATGGTAAACAATGAAAATACAGTCAGCTACTGCCAATGCCACGTAAAGAGGCCTAGTTCAAGCTATTTGACTATATAGAGTCTCAATATCTATCTGTTTCCGACTAGATGAATCAATGGGATGCCCTCCACGATTGGATCTCGATTTCGCCAATTTCGCGCAGTTTGTTGACGCTCGCAGGTTGTCCAGTCACAGCCCCTTTGGCGACCTCTGTCGCGAAGCCAAGGAAGGTTAAATCGCTAACGGAGTACGTTGCGGTCGATATCTTAACCCTAATGATGCCAATACGAGGATCTTTCTCTGAACCGTCATGAATACCGTCTCCTAGATCGCCCATCCACACCTTCAATGTTGGGCTGTAGTAGTTTTTGATCAGGCTACGGTCGGTCTCGATGGACGCCGTCCCCGATACAGATGCCCACTGACCAGAGCTGTCTAGGAAGGCGACGTTGACATGAGGGTCATTCTCTAATTCGTCCGTCTTCTTGGACTCCGTATTGGTAAAAAACAATTGGTCGACTCCTCCGTTCTCCTAAAAGGTGTAAGAACAACTAGAATGTTGAGAGAAGAGGCTGAGAGAATTGACTCACCTTCGCGGCCAATGCCATACAACGAGAGACCAGCTTCCCGGTGCTAAAGTCGCGCGTGGTCATCATCCCATATTTACAAGTTGACACGAACTTGTTGAGTGTCTCGATTTTCTCGCTCACTGATATGTCGTTGTCCTTGTTAGCAAGCTTATAGGGGTCAGCAGGCTTGCTACCGGTGTTTGCGTTGGAATAAGTGGACATGTCGATTCTGTAACTTTAGCTTCGTGTACCGGTGGCGTCTGTTTTTCTTTTCCTCCTTGCGGCGGATAAAGCGATGTGGTAGATGATGTCTATAGATTATTAGGTTGCCATCAGCGTAATTGATGGAAGGGGATGGTCGCTATTTGAAGGGAATGAAGCAACATCATGAATAAAAACACGTCACGATTTATGGCAGAATAGATGATGATCCATTCGTCATGTTTCACGATCGATCTCAGGAACTCTGCAATGCATGATGAGGCGCATCAAATTTCATCATAGACGTCTTTGTCCAAGGGAGAGATTTCAATGACGTCAACTCATAAGAGAACACCCAGATTCAATATCAAAACGTATTTGATTCGAAGAATGTTTGAGAACGATATTGCTCTATATAAACTCGACAGCAAAAATGATATATCATCATCACTGTTTATTCATTCGTTACTATGGATATAGAAATGTTGTAACTAAATACCTATAGATGACTACATAGGTAGAGGTGGTAGTTTCTCGGCTTTTAAGCTCTTCAGGGTGAAGGTACCCGCTTCTTTAGACTTTATTTAGACTCAACTCAAGTGCTCAAGTGCTTGAATCTCACTCCTAGCCTATTGATAATTTCCAATATGAGAACACGTGAATGAGGTTTTACTCCTTGTATTCTATTATTGTCATTAACACAATTAGTTTTCTATATATCCCCTTCTCAAATATTAATGTATGAGATTTTATTGTACCTATACACCCTATACACCATATACCTACCAGCTTTGAGGCATAACGTCATTCAAAGATAGAGACCTAGGCAGATAAGATAATGCAGATGTGCGCAATCGCCCAGGACCCGGTGCCATGAATTTGGCAATCCTCAGTGTAATCCATGGATATGGGCCAATCTCCGTAGGTGCACGTACATGTGAAGTATATTTGGAAACCAATTCCAACCCATGTCCCGATCTATACCGCGGCAACAACGGGTTCCAGCAGGAACATGAACAGGGGCTCTGTGAGTTTATTCCGAGGTTGCCTATATAGGTGTGACACGCAAAACCTTATATTGAACTTAAAGACATTGATAGGTTCACCAGCGGATGGGTGCGTTGACCTTCCTCCTGATCAGGCCGACATTTTAGACCTAGGAGTAGGTAGGTAGCACACAGCTCCAGGGACGCCTTCCGAGTTCCTGGAAAAATCCGTGTTCTATTGCCCCTCTTCTTGCGTAGCTCATGGGTGGCAGTAACGTCCACATCCGCTAATTTAGCAACTAATAGCCCTGGAGCACGGACTAGAAGTCGCTAACCTTCTCACTTAGTATATGTATATTTCTCATCAGGTTCCTATATCGGGGTTTAGCTTGTCAAACAATAGACACTAAATATCGATAGAATCTGGCCTCGAAATTTAGCTATAGTTATCCTACTATAGTTGCCTAGTTGCCTAAGTAGACAAATTAACTGCAGCTGAGGCAACTCGTATGCGCCAACCTCTTCAAGTGCCTAGACATACTCGTATAAGAGCTACAGAGAGGTATTGGATGTATGTAGAAGTTAGGAGATTAGCGGTCTTACGGGATTTCGATAATCAATTAAAAAAAATTGGTTATCTTCAACCCCGATACGGGAATTTTAACTATTAGGTACGCAACTTCAAAGTTCTTTCGGTTACCAAACCAGAACCAGAACCAACTCAAACCTTCTTCCTTTCACTTTTTCATCAACAACGATAGTAGCAACCCGCACAATCTCCCCAGTGACAGAGTTTATAAGATTGATTCTATCAGGTGCCTACCTAGATATTGATGGGGGGCACAGTGCTATCGCGCTATCTCATCGCAGTGTCCTTGCCATTTGGCCGTTTCGCCATTTCACCCTTAAGGGCCAACCTTGGAAGTTAGGATCAGACGTTAACCAAAGGTTTAAATTCAAGTACCATTTGACCAATTAGCAACTGCCTTCTTTGTTCTGTCAACTTATTCTTCCGCATTCTCCCCAACCAAAGCTAATTCTTAGCACCGCTGCCACACGCAGGTGCCATCTGCCATACCTGCACAACCTGCACATACACATCATCCATATCCGCGGACATCCACAACGCCAAATTCTCTTTCACTTTCACTTTTATTTTCACTTTAATTTCCCGAGATCACCTTTCCGTCACAATACCGTTGACGTCGCCATCATCACACACGCATATTCCACGTGTATCAATCGTCAATTCGGTCCGCCTTGGTAATGGTCAATACTACAAACACCAAGGTCTGTGGCTTATCACGTCATTCAACATGGTATGACCCCTAACACTCTAACATCCTAACATGCCTACATTTTATATTACCTTACTATTTCGCTTTAATCCCTGCTCTTTGCTAACCCGTCTCACCAGAGTATCGCTTGGGAGTGCCGTGATCAGGCCGACCAGGCCGAGATTTATTACAATCATCCGCTTCGTACCAAAGTTAGACGCCTTGAGGATGAAAACTTAGCCTTGAAGCGAATTCTCCTTGAGAACGGTATACCATGGCAATTTCGGTCCAAGTTCGCTCACACATCCAATGGACGCACGACCCGATCTTCGAGCAAGGTCAGATGTAGACCTCTTCCGCACATACCGGTCGAGATCCAGCTTCGAATCTTGTTCTTTGCTATGACTAGCCCCCAGCCTATCGTCGACCCTCTTTGCAAAATCAAACCGGAACACCTTCTCATCCAAGAAAAGGCCAAGTCTAACCAAATCGCCATTCACTTTCTAGCCACATGTAAGGCCTACCATTCCGAAGGTACTAAGTTTCTATGGAACAACAACTCCTTCGTATTCACCACCCCTGAGGCACTCCGAAACTTCGCCGAGGTGCCTCTCAAGTTCCGACGAGATATCAAAGATATCAATTTCCGCATCATTGCCAAGTTCTATGACGACGAGGATCGCACTCGCAAGATTAGTCGTAACCACCACCCTGACCTTAAGAAGGCTATTCCCCTCATGATTCACAAGAGACCAAAGGAGAACACACCAGCTCGCCGCGGTTTTCGCACGTATGGCTGGTACCAGCTTATCGATTTCCTTACAGCGATGCTACCACCATACGATCCATCTTGCCCGTTGGCCCCCCACGTGGTTACCCCGATGCCGAAGTTGCTCCCATGTCTAGAGAAGCTCCGTATTGATTTCGTGAATTTCGGTATCAACATGTTCAGCAGTCCGCCAGCTCAACTTCACGATCTTGCCTCTCACCAGTTCGGGTGTACCCTCAACGAGTTAGTTCTGACGGGCTTGCCTACCGATGATGTCGGCGAGCGTGTTTCTAATGAACTTGCTGGCCTTTTAAAGAACGAAGGCCTACTTATCGACCACGCGCCAACCCTGGTCGCCCAAAAAAACTGCATACGTCCTCTCACCTGTGATACAGTAGAGTGTCACTATACATCTAAGGTCGTTCGGGCTGCCGGTAATATTGACCTAAATCCATACGTTCACAGTGACGAGCTTCACGCACACTCTTTCGGACTCGAATATCCTGCAGCACCCAAGGATGAGGGCGAACCACCCTATTCTTTTTTCCATTCCTGCCGGACAATCTGGAAGAAGGTTCCGGTCAAGCTTGAGGGTGATGAACGCAAGTGGGAACTATTTGATAGAATAAGCGGCCAACCATGGGATGAGGTGGAGGAGGAGGCAACAATGTACGACTGCGCTTCAAATGGGGAACCAGATATTGGTATCTCCTGCGAGAATTGCGGCGAAGTACATCCGGGCGCGATTCCACCCGATCACTTGATTGAGGATATCTTCGGCATCGACCTTTGAGCCCGCAGAATACGGGGCGACTACGACTATTTTACGACGATTACGAACCGCATGCATATGATACCAGATTTGCTTTGCTTTGGCATTTATGAGAGCAGGTGCTCCGAAGAAAAAGGAAGGGGGTACAGCATATGGCAGGAGTAGCTAGGTAGATGATTGTCGACTCAGGCGGTTTTAAGACCTTGCTATGTATTATACGGATTGCTCAATCACGTAGGGCCGAAAGCCATAATGAAACTCGCTAATGCATGTAATCTCTTTGCCAGGTAACTTATGTCTACATTTTTAAAAGGAGTCTATATTGGCTTATGAGAATTATTGGGAAGAGGTAAGAAGACTGATTAGAAATTACTAACTATCTTGGTGAAGTGAAGTATTCTTATTAGTACCAGGTAGGTATACAGTTTACACAGAATTTCGCCAAAGATACAAGATACACGATACACCTCGGCAACCGACTTGGAGCCCTCCTCTTATAGGTACCTTACCTTATATCGAGAATGGGGGTATTCTCGTGAATATTATAAGGTTAGAGTACTACTAACTGATATCTACTACATGCCTAGGCCATCTACAAGAAAGTACTTCATATTTAACCTAATTTTCATTGCTCGACTACAACATATAGGCTCCCCAATATTTACGGAGCCGCATCTATAGAGAAGTGTCTAGATGTGACCAACTCGGGTGTTCGACTTTTGCTAATTTCTTCCCTCCAACTCCATTAACAGTACCTACATGACAGCCGTTAGGGAATGCCTCATCTCATCATTGCCTAACCCAGGACTGAACCTTCCATATGACATAACACCACCTGGTAGACACTACTCGTCTGCCTCGTCGGACTCAGATTCGGCATCCTCCTCCTCGGCCTCTTCGACTTCATCAGCTTCGCCGTTTACGTCTCCGTTAGCTACGCCACCCTCACTTTCGAGTCGTAACCACTCATCCCATTCGGGGAAGAGTTCCTCGTCTTCTACCGGCACACCGATCATCTTTGCCACACGACCCTTCTTGTTCTTTTCCAAGTTTTCTTTCCATGCTTTCGTAGCATCGACTGTTAAGCTTGGCTTATATGTTTGCGAGAATAAGACGGCTTCAGCTAATCTGTTCGTCTTGGTGAGAACTTCTACACAGCCGGGCGTATCGCCAAGCAGCCACTTTGCGGTGAATGCAACGTTGTGGGCACCAGACTCTTCCGCCTGTTTCGCAAGCGCCTCCAACCCGGCCTGATCTGACGTGCTCGAATAAATTAGTAGCAATGACCCCAGATCTCGTGCGTGGGTGAAGCATTCGGTTGCTAGCGGAACATCCCATCCTGCGAGAGCCGCGTCGCCCACTGTCTTCCACTTGTGGTCATTATCGGCTTCGCGTGCAAGGCCAAGAGCGATGTCGAGTTGGTTTAGGGACAGTGATAGGTCAAACTTGTGCTCTGGGTCAGTGGCAACCTCGAGCGCCAACTCCTTGTGCCCTTGGCCCTCGAGGAACCTAGCAATCTTGTTGAGCTGATCCGCGGGAATGCTAGGGAGTAATTCGGCGGCCGTCTCCATGTCACCCCGGAGGACGAGCGTTTGGTATTCTAATACGGGAAGGGAAAGAGCAAAGCTAGTGACGTTGACATCCTTGTCCGCAAGATATATTCGCGAGTCTCTTTGGATATAGCCGAGAATGTATGTCGGCTGGTCGAAATGTGAGATAGTATAGATTTGATCACCGACCAGGTAGTTAAGTCGGTTTGTACTGTTCGTGTAGATAAAACAATCGCCAACCCACTGGCCTGTTCGTACGCTGCAAGGAAGTCAGTACCCGGTTTGAAGGCTTTGGCAGTGTATATTCTTACCTCTCCGCAATGTCGGTGATAACCTCGAAAGCAGCTTCGACGCCATCCTCGTCCACCTGGCCAGCCTGGGCTGCTTCGATGTAGCTTTCGCGAGAGAATCGTAAAACGTAGAAGGTGTCCTCACAGGCTAATGTGACGAGCTCACCGCTATCCGACCAATAGACTTGTTTAGGTTCAACTTCGATTCGTCTGACTAGGCCACCAGTAGCCCAGTCGTAGAAAGAGACGCCTCCTTGGCCCTTTACCCCTAACAATACACCACCCGTCAAGCCATCAGCTTGAAATGGGATATCAAGACCACCAGATTTCTCAACAAAGTTCTTGTACACCTTGACGCTCGTTGCTGACTCGCGAATCGCAAAATCATTGCTATTGTCTTTAGAAGCCCATACGAAGTCCAAAGCAGATCCGAACGCCTTGTTACGCCAAGCCAGGGCTGTGTAGATGATGTATTCGCCATCGCCACAGACCGCGACGAAACGACCATTTGGAGAATGGATGAGTGTTTGCGGATAGACTTCGCATGTACCGAGTTCCTTCGTTGGAAGTGTGATTGCTTCGTTGTCCTTAATCGAAGCGTCTAATACGTAGGTTAGCATCTGACGGCAATCATGAGCAAAAGGTGAGACATACCGCCGCCCTTGATGATAGAAGAGACAACCTCGTTATGCCTGGCCCAAATCAATTTGCCGGAGCTGTCCATAGAGACGGCGGGCTCTTCTCGTCCCAACTTAACCACGACCGCACCGTCATCGAATCCAACGGCGACGCCCTGCTTACCACGTTGGTAAGAGATACACCAAGCACGCTCTAGTCCGTAGTTAAGCGACTGTTCAAAACGGTAGGTATTAGCATGCCATATCCTAATAGTGCCATCCTCGGAACCGGAGATGATGACGGGGAGCTCGGGGTGATAGCAGGCGAAAGAGACGTTGTTGGTGTGGCCCTCGAGGCTTGCGATGAGACTTTTGGTGGTGTAGTCCCAAACCTTGACCGTTCTATCATCTGACGTCGTGAGAAGGTATGGCTTGTCGGAATGGGGGTAGTAGTCGACATGGTTCACACCCTTCGTCTCGTGAGCCTCAAGTGTGAAGTTGGCAGTAGATGAACCCAGGCTCCAGATCTTGACGGTTCTATCCAAACATGCGGAGGCGAATGTGTTAGTATCTTTTGGGTTGATGGCCAGTCCCATTACGTAGTGGCTGTGGCCCTCAAACACTTGCACACATTTCCATCCTTTTTCCCAATCCCATAATTTAATCGTCATGTCATCGGAGGCGGTCAGGACAAAAGGCTGTGTAGGGTGAACAGCGATAGCGCGTATATAGTCGGGATGCGCCTCGAACGAGGTGATCTTCTCTGAGGTGTTATAGTTGTACACTCTTAGCTGGAAGTCATCGGAGCCGCAGACGATCCAGTTCTTTCTCGCGACAAATCGGCCAGCTCGAACAGGGACATCGGTAAGCTCGAAGGTCTTGACAATTTGTTGTGTTTCGTATGACCAAATGTAGACATGACCTAGAAAGGTTTGATGTCAAATATCAGCAAGGGAACATAACAATTGTAAATGGACACTAGAATATAGGCTTACCGCTGTATAATGTGGTTAGAATCCATGGTTCTTGAGGATGGCAATCGATGCCTTTGACACGCTCACTGCGCGCAAAGAGTTGTCGCTGTGCGTCAAGGGCCATGTCAGTGAATCCCATGGTCGTTTAAATAGTTTATACGTTTATAATGGCATATAGAAAGTATAGGTGCTAGTTCATAAGGGAAGAATGGAAACGTGCAAGGAGTTCTGCCGGTAGTCGGTAGTCGAGCTACAATTGAGAAAGGCCAGGTCTCGCTGTTTGAGGCGAAGCTGAGCCGTACCAATAATGCCAATAATGCCAAATATGGAACGGGAGTTAAGGGGTATATTAAAACGTACCTTTACATCCAGCCTCATTTTGCCGACAGCTCCAACACCGTAGAGCGAATGGTTCGGTAATGCAGTGATTTGTTCTCGGCGGGGTGACGGTGGTGGTGGTAGTGGTGGTGGTTGATCGTAAGTAGATCTATATTATTCCATGGAAATTGAGGACCATCTAGATCGGGATCGGAAGCTTGGTTGTCTGTGTACCCAGTCCTACCTGATTATACCTAGGTGTGGTTGTTGAAGCAATTGAGAAGTCGTTTACTAAGTTGTTTAGTTGTTCAGTTGTTAGTAGCTTTGATTAGCCTGATCGACCAAAGTACACAACACTGAATTTACCCTATCCCATTTCCACATTTTTTGAAGTTCAAACGGTGGTCACTTCCCAAGCTCTTCTGCGCCAATCAAAATGCTTACATAATTAGTGGCTGAAGCCGACGCCGCCTTTTCCATTCACACCTGTGTATACCTACTAAGCATGACAATGTCCCCTCTTCAGCCACATATCCTTAACGTCGCTATCGCTAAGTCACTACTCCCAAACTACGCTTAGACACTAGCTTTAACAGAGACATTTCACATTAATTAATCATTCACATACACTCTCATGTTTTTTTAATAATATATATTGGAAATCAATCTTGTCTTCTCATCTCGTCAGATTGACTTTACATTCGAGAACGCAACGCATGTGATGCTTCTAGTAGCATTTGTCTTGGTCTTTATCACCAGAAAGCGTTCGCGCGTCCTGCGTTCATTTGGTTTCCGCTCCCGTGATATATGAACGCCTTTATTCCCAGAGTCATTTCCCTGTACCTTGCAGTCGCTCCCATGCCGTAAAATTCGTAATAAAATGCAGACGCGAAAGTATAGCACAAGTAAAACAGAAAACGATTGAGGCGCTTAGTCCTGGCTGTCCGCCTGCACCTTCTGAACGATCTCGACTACCTTGGGGTATAGCTTTTCCGTCTTCTGTAAGCCACACACCTTAGCGACCACGTCCTCAGGGCCATTCTCGGCCATGATCTTAGCAAGCTCCTTGCTTTCGTCGTCGCCCTCTACGTTCTGGAAGCGGAAGGCCATCTCGGCGGCAGCTAGAAGCGCTGGTGTTTCGTGACCCAACTCAGCCAGCTCAGCGGCGGGGCCGATGAATCGCTCCTTGCGACCAAGCTTCCTCAGAGGGGCACGGCCGACGCGCTCGACAGCGTCGGCAAGATGCGGGTTGCTGATTCTGTCGATGATCTTCTTCTTGTATGCATCTTGCTCCTCGGGGGCGATACCATGCTTGTCAACGATTAGCTTGGCGGTCTCGTTGATAGCAGCGGCAACTTGGTTCTTGATGTCCTTGTCCCGCATAGCATCATCAACGGTCTGCTTTTGCCTGTTATATCCGAAGTAGGCAGCGGTAGCGTGGGAGGTGTTGACGGTGAATAGCTTGCGCTCAATGAAGGGCAGTAAGTTGTCAACCCACTTGATACCCTCAATTGACGGCCGCTCTACGTTGCTCGCCGTGTTTTCGCTTGGCTTAAACGGAGTCTCTTCTACGACCCACTCGTAGAACTTCTCCAGAGTCACGTCCAAGCCCGCGTTGGGATCTTGAGCGGGCACGATACGGTCGATCGCAGAGTTGGCATATGCAGCTCTTTCGTGGTGGTCGTCGAGACGGTGTTCGGGGGTGTTCTTAGGGTCCTTGATGTGACCGGCAAGGGCATCAGTAGCACCGATCATGTTTTCGCAGGCGATGACAGCTAGAGGCTTCTGGTCATTCGAGCGCTTGTCGATACCCTTGGCGATGACAGGGGCGATGAACTTCAGAATGTTGGGGCCAACTGAGCAAGTGACAACATCGGCGGTTGCGATTTCATCAACCAATTCAGCCTCATTGTACTTGGAGTTGATGGCTCTGTAGTTGGTGATCTTCTTGGTGACAGTGCCCTCGACGCCACGCTCAATGACGTTGTATGAGGGTGTTGAGTTGAGGGAGTCGACAAGCTTATCTACGACGTCGGCAAAGATGACTTCGTAACCTGATTCGTGCAGGAAGCAGGCGACAAAGCCTCGGCCAATGTTGCCGGAACCAAAGTGAACTGCCTTCTTACCCATTGTGGATGGTTGGAGGCAGATATGATAGAAATGTATGAAAGAGAGATATAAGGTGGTGATAATAGGTTGGTGAATTCTAGGATCAAAGAATTGACAGACTCAATCTATGTCGAATGCTTCTTACAAGTTGAATTCGAGAAACACTGAGGCAGGTTGTGTAAATGGAGTTGTGGGAGAAAAAAGAAGATGCGAAAAAGAGAAATTGTGAGAAGAAGAGGGAAGCACGATGTTCTTATGTATTACATAGGAAGTTGGCAAAGGCACGGGGAAAAGTGACTTGAGGGAAGCCACGAGGGTCCACGAGCCCCGAACAATTCGTCCGGATGTGGAGGGGCAAGTGGGAAGGGGAACCGTAGCGTTACGGGAGGGTCCAGAATGCCAAGGAAGGCGAAGCACTGTGTCGTACTGTACGTCTTTAGAAGAAGTACCCACCGTTTCATTGATGGCGATACATGATGGATCCCGATGAGTACCCACCTATTATAGCCGGTAATCGTCAGTAATTGCAAACCCACTTTTACGGATCACACTTACGGTGGGATGGATTCAATCTATGATCCATCAGTATCTTTATCAATCATTGATAGATGCTATGTTTTGGCTTCATATATTTACGTTGACAATGAGACGAAATATGGTATGATATAAACCTGAATATTAGATACTTTCACCAAAAATCTCTAAAATCGGGACTTTCCATTGTACATCAATCTTGTCCTTATATTTGTCATACTATTGACTAAATTGAAGGGAAAAGGCCTCAAGTTTGCATGTATGAGGTAACTAATTTGCCAATCGGCATGAAGTGTCTGCTACAAGCCATTGGGGTTTGTGATATTTGGGAACATAATAAGTAAACACTGCCGAAATGGTTGCTCACGCTCAATAACGATCCCTCTCCTGATTTTCAATCTGTCATATTATTTGATAATGCGTGGGAATATTCTATTAATGTCGAAACGTGCGATTCTTTTTTTATCAGTGAGAAGCTGAGTTCGTTCATCTTATATCTCGCAATGCGAGATGGCTTGGAGGATAGCATGTCTTCGTTGCCATCGTATGATCTGACTGTGCCGGCATCTAGTTTTTTATTTTTGCGTTACCACCAGCCATTGGTTTTCAACGAGTTCCACGATTTGCGGATGGGACCGTATCCTCCTCCACGCCGTATATAAAAAAGAAACTAATACTGTAGATCCCGATTCGTTCCTCGAGTGTTACTACATTGCTAATCCATTTTAATATCGTCATTAACTTCACCCAACACACCCCTGAAGTTCGCTAGTTATCCCAAACTGACCCGGCAATTTGTCAAGTTGACAAGACATTCTTAGGATCGTCAGGAGGCTGTGAAACAATGCGTCAATGGGAGCCCGTAAGACACGGCTACGGCCCACCACAAATAGCAGACCACGTTAAACTCATACGCGAAATTGATGGATAGGTTGATATGGACAAGGCGATTGAATAGTTGTATAAAAAGGCCAGGCACGTAGACCCCTGCAGCTGCCCTGGTCATAATCTTGCAAAAGTCCGGGGGAACTATAAGTCTTACCTACCTACATATTCTCTAGCCTCACCCCGCTCTATAGCCCTGGACATCGGGTTTGATTTGATTCATTGGATGTATGTCTGTTGAGTGCTTGGCATATAAGATACCTACGACTCTATAGTCGAGGCTAACCTATATGCACATAGTAGGTAAACTAGTCCCTGCAGCTTTATCACAGCCTAGCACCGCCAATTGGGACGATTGATAACCCCAGTGGTTATAGGTAGACAACTTGAATGACAAAGTGGTGTGGCTCGGCGCTTCTTCAATCTATTAAAGCCCCACACACATACGCCTTTCAAGCGCCGATTAGTTAATCGTGTCGCCCGTTGTCCGCTCTACTTAGTACCTATATCTATCCCTATAGTACTACCTGATACAAGTATCGTAATTGGGAGAAAGGCACTCGTATATTTTATTATTTGATATATCAGACCTTCAATTACGTGTCAATTGGCTTATAAAAGGACACAGATCGACCACATTTAAGTCATCTCGAATAGCTATCTGAGAACTACATAGCCCTTACACGCATGTAAGTTTCCCAATGCGGAAGACATTTACGGAATCCCCAGTCTCGCGAATAACCAAACCGTTTGAAACGTACAATTATTTAGAGATACAAAAAAAAGGGTCTTTAGCCGGACAGAGACAATTGTAGCCTGACCAATCAAGAGTGGCCCTCTCATCCATCTTTGGAAGCCAAAAACCCCTCCTCATCCCAGTCGATGATCTCATCGGGCGTCTGATTCTCACCATCTTAACTTTGGCTAACACAGTTAGCAGCAAATAAGGGCCGCACTAAAAACCGCTCAAAGACCTGGGGATGAACTGACGAAACATTTCATCCATTCATCGCTCCTTATTCATCATCGCGACTCGTGAATGTCTCTGACCAGGGTTCAGGGATCTCAGGGTTGCACTCGATCGATTCATGGGTCATCCAAATGTTTCTTCATAATTACGTACACTTACGTACTCTCACATGCTCTTACATTTCCTGGTATCTACACTACGGATATCTCCAGACGTAAGGACGAGGCCTTTTTTTGCCTTCTTTTACCTATTAGTCATTATTTGATACTCAACTCGTCTGATTCATCGAGGTCTCTTTTATCTCAACAAATCATCGATCCTGTGCTCTAGCGGATCTCTAGTTCCGACCTCAAGTCTCTGGTCTCAATCACGCCTGGGCACTTTGTCAGTCGTTCTAGCTATTCGTAACATTGTTTCATCTCCCCAATAGGCAATAACTACATTGCCTTATTAGATTCAAAAATCCATACTTGGCCAATCACCCATCGGTTCTCACATACTCGTAATAGTATCCTGGCTAAACCACAAAGCTTAAATGTCGATCTCCCCGCCTTATGTTGATTTGACCTGGATCAACCTAGCACTAAATAAGATGGCAGCATACTTCGGAATTCTCGCCTTAGACTTCCCCAGATTTTCACCTCTCCAAACTAATATTACATAACGGTGGGAGACTTTAGCTGTTGGTATATATTTATCAGGATAACCGCGACCGATTACCATCGGTATCGCTTCTATCACTTATAGATACAAATACCTTGTTAGGATCGCAATCATGCAGCATCAAGCCGGCCGATACATGTGAAGTAGGTAGTGTGAGTCAACCATCTCATCTCCGATCAACGCCTACTTGTCTATGCTGTGTCGGTATATCTAACAATGTATGAGGCTCTGCCTCTACTCATCTGATCTTCATCGCCTTATGCAAGGTCGCAAACTCGCAAGGCTTCTATCCCGGTAGCGAACTCCACAAAAGATGCCGGTTGGAAAATCAGTACTCCATCTGAACGTAATAGCGTAATAGACGTATTTCGGAATACCTAACTCATGGACAGATCTCGATACTGTTGAACAGTTGGCAATACATGCCAACGTGACCCAGGCCGAACGTCTAGAACAGCTGAATAACAACTTTGCGGTCAAGCAACTAATCGTTTAAGAGGGACATCATCCACTTTCTTGCATGTCTCGAACTTGTCTTCACGCTTCATCTTCAAAACTCAGGCTAAGGAAGATCCACTCACTTACATATCCCCTGAAAGACGCTTGGGGTCATATGAATGTGTGTATCCCTTGCGACTCCATTCTACTAGATAAGACCGATTTCATGTAAGTTGATTGGACGAGCTCGGCATAAGCAAGGCTATGTATTCTCGTGAGATTCGTTGCCGCTGATAGTCGAGCATGGGACGGTCCATGAGCCATGACCGTCGGGATAAAAACCCACGATGTTTTTCAGACACTGTGCAAGGTTCCGTATTCAGCCTAGCGAGTTTGCACAGTGTCCAAGGGGGCTTTCAGGACTCTTGGTAATTAACGTGCATCGAATCTACTTAGTAGATCGAATTTTTCCTGTTCCGTTCGAAATCTCGAATCTTCCGGCGTTAGCGGCCCGATTATTCCAACGAGCGGACTTATTTCATTAGGGCTTCCTATCTGATGTTAACTCGTTGCCGTTGCTCGCTACATCACTTTCCGACAATAGGGGATAACTTGGAATCCGACCCTGCCAGTCTATCAAAAGGACCGATCCTTTTTTCTCTTCTCTCTTTCGCTTGTCTCATTGCAATACCACGATTTCATTCCTTTGCAGGTGCAGATTCAGGTTCAAGAAATCATACAACGTTCCAGCATGTGTTGTTCCTGACTTTCTTTCGGTTATCACTCGGCCGGGAGCGCCATCTACCGAGCTGAATGAGTCTTAGTGGGGCCGATTTATCCCGAATTCTTTCAAGACGGCTTATAGAATTGGGTCCTGCCAAGCCAAGTCACGATGCTTGTCAATCCTCATACCTTTTAGGAGTGGCTGCAGCATTCTTTCAGCTTCTCGGTGCCGGGACGTGTCTATGTTCAATTCGATTGACCAGAAATCCAAGGATATGAGTACGGACGGATGCGAGTAGGTATCTGTCCATGATTATGCCCTCCCCCCTTTAATTGATAGAATCGCCAGGTATTTCACCCAGCTTTCTTCATTTTGAAGTCTAGGTAAATATGAGTTTACATTGGACGAAAAGTAGATCGTGTCCTTTTCATCTAGTCATTCATGTTTACCATCCTTCCTATTTGAACCTACCAAAGCCTTTTTTTTTTCACTCCCCACACACCTTACTACTAGGTATATTTAAGCTCTGTCTCATAATAAGTAAGTTTCACCTAGATGTAGGTGACCTAACAGCAACGGAACCGGGAACATTGAAGCAAGGACATATTCCTGGCTGGAGTCTTTTGAAGGTGTGATTAAGTAGGTGTGGGTGAAGGGGCAGGTTTTTAAAGTGGCGTTTGTCTCATGCTTCTAAATCGCAAACATTATCAGTTGATATTCACATCTCTCCGCCAAATATGTATCCATCAAGCTTTCGTAACCAACTTCTTCCCGGTTATTACGAAGCGTAATACTGCAATGAATACAGCTGTTGCCATGAAAAGAAACCCGGCAAACAGCTGTATGCCCAGGTAATTCCCCGTGGCGCTTAATATGGCCCCTGCGATAGGAGTTCCAATCAACGAAGCCACGCCGTTTAGTACCGAAGACATGCCTAACCGGGTACCTAGCCGGCTCAGATCAGGGGTAAAGGAGGTGAGCACTACAGCGGGCAAGGCCACGATACCGCCCGTAAAGAAGCCGAAGAACGCGGCGAATGCAATATTACCAGCCCCCGAATTCGTATTAATCCAACTAAATGTTGTGATGCCTGCCAGAACAATGCTGATGAAAAAAGTGTGGATAGGGCCGATCCGATTCGCTATCAGAGATGGTGTTAACCTGCCTAAGACGGAGGCAGCGTTGAGAATAGCGACCAGATACAAGGCAACGGTCTGGCCCTCTAGACCATGTGAAAGCGCATATGTTTGGAGGTAGAAAATTGGTGCGAAAAATGCGAGGTAGCTCAGGGAAATGCCAAGGCAGTAAATGATATACGGTCGTTCGTGGAATGCTTGCATGTCGATTAGCGAGCGTATTTCCACGGCCGCAGTTCGCCTGCGTAGTACCAGGAAGGATATCGATATAGTAGCAAGGGAAGTGAAGCCCATGATACGAGTTGTCCAACCAAAACCGACACGGGGCAATAACCCTTGGAACATGAGCGGGTATATCACGCCGCCGAAGCTGCTACCGGACGTTACAATACCCATGGCGAGGGCTTTACGTTTAGTGAAATATTGTGGTATGATGGCGACAGATGGGATATACAGACATCCCGTCCCCACACCGACGCACACGGCCTGCGCAAGCATCACTTGCCAATATTCTGTACAGAGGCTAGTCGTCATCATACCAAGCGTGACCAACGTCAATCCGGCACAGAGGAGAAGTCGTAGATGTCCGGCGTCATAAAGAGGACCGCTGACTACTCCAACGGCTAGGAGTAGAAAGGATTGCAGTGAACCGATCCATGAGATGGCGGATGGCGACATATGCCGAAGCAGTTCAGTCTCGTAATACGTCTGATACACGCCAAAGGTATTGATTGTGCCCCTAAACGAAAGTTAGCCGGCCTAAATGTAGGTGAATATTCGTTTTTAACAGTCATACCAAGTGTTGAAGTAAAGTGAATAGGACCCAACAACTTGGAGCCATGCTTCTAACCCTCCATCCGGTGGGGCGTCAACATCCGGGTCGACCACTTCGGTAAATTCAATCTTTTCCTCATTTCTATTTGAGTTCTCGCTTCTCGGGACGATCCCGTTCTCGAGAGTTATGTCTGACTGACTGGATTCTGGCATTCCTACCATCATACCTAATAACTACTACTAATTACCTAGGTATATACCCAGCAAAGATTTAGGAAATATGCCCAAAACTCGGGCTCAAACTTAAAATGAAAGAAAGACAAGTAGCAATTACACAATAATAGGCAATTATAACGGAGTATATCGACCCAGGGTATCTCCGATGAATGTGACTGTGGGTATGGGCCAGGGGTTCCTTCGGCTTAGGCTTCGGCTTCGGATTAAGTCAAGAAATAGCCAATACGACTGATGTCGACGCCGTATACCAAGCCGAACTCGGACTTGTATTCAACATTATAGGTCATAATCGATGCCAACGCTATCCTCAGGTGTGATACTACTAAGCTAGATATAAAAGACTATTAATAATACGGTATCGGTCTTATGCGGTGAAACTACTAACTATCTAGGTAAGCATATGAATACTTGACCTGCTGTTATGACACATATTTCTCATGACAAGAGTCTTCTCATGTTGAGATATCTACACAGTAATTGGAATGGTCGGTAAGGTGAATGAAAGGTAGACTGTATACCATCTTATAACTTCGGTTGGACTATAGGAAGTTCAAGTAACACAAGGTCAATGTGCAATACTCTCATATGTCTAGGCATAGACAATTATTAAGGGTACAGATGATCAATCCGTTATTAAGTGTCACCTCTTACATCCATGGATCTTGAAGAACTTTGTTGGCCTTAAATCCGTCAGACAGACTCCTTTCAGACTCCCTTTTCTCCTTTCACTTATCGTCACGCATTGCCTTTTTTTCCTAAGAAATAGAATTCCCACGTGGAGACGAAACTAAATATGCGTTTAACTTCTTGAGCTTCAACAAGCCTATTTTTGCTTATTACTTTACTAATATCTCTTCGGTAGCATAAAACAGAGAACCTTACAAAGAAGTAGTCTCAGACCGTCTCTGCAAATTACCTGAACGTGTCATAGCTTGTCATATTTTTGCTCGTGACAACTCAGAGCCTCGACTGCTTCCCTGGCCTCTGAGTCGTTTCCAACCTTCAGATGCTAGCAAAGCTCTTGAAAGCGCCGATGAGGCTACCCGTGCTAGCATCGTGACCCTCGCCGTTTCCTGGTTCGTTCAACTCCTTGAGAATCTTCTTGGCAAGCACCTTACCTAGTTCAACACCCCATTGGTCGAACGAGTTGATATCCCAGATTGCACCCTCGGTGAATGTCAGATGCTCGTAGTAAACAATCAAAGCGCCTAGCTCGGCGGGTCCAATCACATCGCCAACTAAAATGCTGGTTGTCGGTCGGTTGCCTAGGAAGACCTTGTGTGGTACGAGCTCATCGGGGGTGCCTTCGCTCTTGACTTGTTCGGCGGTCTTTCCGATCATGAGGGCTTCGGCCTGGGCCAAGTAGTTGGACGCCAGCATCTTCTGGTGCAGGTTGCCGGAGATGGGGTTATGGGACTTCGCCGCGAGAATGAAATCAGTGGGGATCAGCTTGGTGCCTTGGTGAACGAGCTGGAAGAAGGAGTGCTGAGCGTTGGTGCAAGGTTCGCCGAATAGGATGGGCCCAGTTGTGTACTTGGCAGGTGAGCCGTCGGATGTGATGGTCTTGCCGTTGGACTCCATCGAGAGTTGTTGGAGGTAGGCTGGGAATCTGTGCAGATATTGATCAAAGCTATTATATGTTAATGAGATACTTGTTAACTTTCTAACGATAAGTGATCTAGGAAACTTACGGAGCGACTAGATGTGTCTGGGCAGCGAAGAAGTCGCTATACCAGACGCTCAGCAGACCTCCAAGGACAGGGATGTTGTCTTTCAGGGGGGTTTCGCGGAAGTGTTTATCCATGGCATGTGCACCGGCCAAGAATTTGTGGAAGTTGTCGTAGCCGATGTACAAAGCCACACTGAGGCCAATGGCACTCCAAACTGAATATCGACCACCAACCCAGCTCTCGAAGCCGAACATGTTCTTGCTGTCGATGCCGAATTTGGTTACCTCTGCCTCGTTTGTGGACAACGCAACGAAGTGTTTAGCGATGTCACCTTTTCCGCCGGTCTTCTCAAGGAACCAAGACTTGGCAGTGTTGGCATTTGTAGTAGTTTCTGCAGTGGTAAAGGTCTTGGAAGCAACAAGGAAAAGAGTTGTCTCGGGATCAGAGTTGGCAAGAGCCTCGGCCATATGAGTACCGTCAATATTCGAAACAAAGTGTAGAGTCGTGTCTTTCGCGCCATAATGCTTCAAAGCTTCAGTGACCATAACCGGACCCCTATTTTTTGGTTAGAAGATAGACAGGTTGATTGTTGCGTTATCAAGGATACCCACAGATCCGAACCGCCAATACCGATGTTGATGATGGTGGTCAGCTTCTTGCCGGTGAACCCCTTCCACTCGCCACTCCGGACCTGCTCGGAGAACTCTTTCATGTGCTGAAGGACTTCGTTGACACCGCCCTTGGTATTCATGACATCCTGTCCTTCCACCTTCATCTCCCAGCCACCGACATTGCGCAGGGCAGTGTGGTAAACGGCACGGTGCTCGGTGAAGTTGATCTTCTCTCCCGCAAACATAGCATCGCGCTTCTTCTCGAGGCCGGCCTCTTGTGCGAGCTTTAATAGGAGGTTGATTGTCTCTTCGGTAACGAGGTTTTTGCTGAAGTCAAACAGAATATCGGTACCGGAGGGAGTGTTTTTGAAAGTCTTGCTGAACTTGGTGAAACGAGCCGGGTCGGAGGCGAAAGCTTCCTTCAAGACGAAAGTCTTACCAACAGTCTTGTAGTGGTCTTCTAGAGAAGCCCATGTGGGCAGAGAGGCTGCTTGAGGCATCTTGACTTCGGAAGATTCGCGGAAGCGAGAATGAAACTAAAACAGGCCAAAACTGCGTCAAGCAATTTTGTAGTTAGTATTTTTTGTATTATGTACGATGTGAGAGAAAAGAAAATAGAGTGGAATCTTGGAAAATGACAAAGTTAACTTCTATGAGGTGCTTGTGTTATGGTGTATTAGGATGGGTTAGGAAGTGTTAGAATGTATTATAGCATCGTCATCGGACAATGCTCAATGCGGGCGACACGCAGCGGGGCAGCAAGCATATCCATGGATGTCACAACCATGTTTCACTTACCTCAAGCAAAGACGAAGGGGGATTATGCTGTTTGAAGACAGACGACGGACTGTATTCCAGACGTTGTATACGTGAGAGTTCGCAAGTATGGATCTGAATATATCTCAAGGGAAAAAAGTCAAGGGCAAGCTTTCAACTTTTTTTTATGTCTCAGTAGACAAAAGGTGGACAAGGTTAACAAGGTTAACAAGGTGGGGTGATGGTGGAAAGCATCCCGGGATGCGGGATGCGGGATGAGTGAGCGACATTTGCAGCTCCTTCCTAACAGTCCAAAGACACCAACAGAACAGCCAACCTTAGCCTGCGCGGTTTGTTAAACTCCAGCTCCAGCACCTTCTTCCTCTCTTCAATCTTCCCCATCCAGCCATCCAATCTACCCCGCGCTAGTGACGTGATGATTTGTCTACATATTTGTCTATGTGCTACCCAAATATGTCCGGTGAACCCGATTCCAAGGTACATTTAGGGGTACATGGCATGTACCTCATCTATCGGAATGTGTAGATGTATTGGTACTTACTTCCAATTCGAATCTTCCAACCCCTAATCCATGCTAACCATGCAGACATGCAGCTTAGCTCCGGGTGGCGTCCAATGTACAAACATGTACTTGCCTCGTGCTACCTATATTCCCGATAGGTGACTTATCTAGTTTAATTCAAGGGACTAATCCCCTGGCGAGATTATTTCGCTCGGTCATCATCGCCGAAGCACACAGCCATGAGTGCCTCTTCTACAGTAAGCTAGGATAGTACTAAGCTTCGGTTACTATGTGCTGTAAGAATTACCCGGATTTCCCAAATGGATGTTACAGGTACATAGGTATGAAATCACTGGATGGAACAAATATCATATCGATCAATGGTTGTTAAATCAAGATATTCGGCTCAGCAAGGGCATCTTTTACTTTTCTTAGCCTCCTATCTTCTTTATCTACAGCGTGGTCGTCTCCTTCTAGAGATCCCAGAAAGCGCAAACTCGAAGGCTTCATCAACGATTCATGCCAAACTCCATATGAAAGTACTTCCTGTGTGGTCCATCTGGTCCAAGGTCCGGTCAACCAGTTCGCCACCGCAACGTAAAGTAAAGCAACGCGACAGAACACACCGTGGTTGACTTCGTAGCTTAGTAGGTAGTGTGCACTCTCCAGCCATACAATGTGGTGTACCTCCCCTACTCTACCCAGCCTTGCTTCATCTCCACCTACTTTCAAGTCTCGAGTCTTCCAATCTTGTAATCGTAAACTACTTTACACCTGACTTCTCCACTTCGACGCTCGTTAACTTATCGTCGATCCTGGATACTGCCTACGAATGAAGGGTCCTTAACGCTACCGCCAGCGTCTCCAAGTCCGGCGATTGGTCTGTTGTAACTGAAACCCGCAAATTGGTTTTGCATCGTCTCCGATAATACTGGCCCGTCCACGTACGAGTCTTGCGGGGCTTCCGACGTAAACTCCGGATCGAAGTTCTTGGTATCAAGGGCGTCGGCCTGAAAATAAATTAGCGTCAGGTCAAAGCCACGAGACGTGAGCACGAATATGAATAATTGTACTTATACTTACCACACTAGGCTTGAACGTAGGCTCATACTTCCGTTGCAACAACTTCCGCCAATCTATGGCGTGGAAGAACGGGTGGGCCTTGATCTCGGCGCTGCCTGCAGCTCCCAATCGCTCCTCAGGGTTACGGTTGAGCAGCTTCGAAAGAAGGTCTTTGGCCGCAGGAGGCACGACATCCGCGCTGGGGAAATGCAGGGGCTCTGACAAAATCTTGCGATACATCTCGTTAGTGTTCTCATCGTAGAAGGGCGGGAGTCCCGTAAGCATTTCGTAGAGGAGAACTCCTAGAGTCCACCAATCCACCGTCTTGTTGTAGCCCTTGCCCATAAGCAGCTCGGGAGCTAGATATTCGGGCGTGCCACAGAAGGTGTTCGTGCGGTCTTCGTCCTTCATGTCCAACTTACAGAGACCGAAATCGCAGAGCGCAATGTGACCTTGGTAGTCGAGAAGGATGTTCTCGGGCTTCAGGTCTCGGTAGATGACGTTGAAACCGTGCAAACATTCCAAGGCACAGAGGAGCTCGGCGGTGTAAAATCGCGCCCGGTTGACATCGAATCGCTGCTCTTTTTGTAGATGGTGGAATAACTCGCCGCCATTGACGAATGCCAGTACGAAGTAAAGCTTCTCGGGAGACTGGAAGGTGAATTTCAAAGGCACAATGAAGGGATTGTTAATCTGTGCCAGCACAGATCTTTCGGCCAACGTGTGGGCGACCTCGGATCGGGAGATGATGTGGGCCTTTCGAATCGTCTTGAGGGCGTAGATTCGGCTCGTATCTTTCTTGCGAACCTGCATGACTTTTCCGAAACTACCCTTGCCGACTACCTTAAGTAGTTCGAAGTCCTCTATCTTAAGCTTGCCAGCACGGTTTTCGACGTACTCCACACCAATCTTTAATTTACCGGCGCCATATTGCACGTCGACCCAGTCAACGCCGCTGTGACCTAATTCCTTCTCTCGGCTGTGAAACTCGGCAGCGGCCTTCTCACGATCTTTCTTGCTGGCCTTAGGGTCCTCGACGAATGTGTGCTTCTCCTCGAATCTAGGGTTAATTCGGACAACTCCTAGAAAGATATCCTGACTCCGTCCCGAACCTGGCGGCGCGGTGGGATTGCGCATGTATAAATGTACGTTCAGCTCCGTCACTCGAGACACATCGAACTTGTACTGGGTGTTGTCACCGGCCCATAGAGGGTTCTCTGGGTTGCCCGAGACTGAATTCACGAAAACCTGCACTTTATCGAAGTCTAGAAGGGCGTATGGCAGATATTTGCTGGAGATTCGACCGTGGTTGGAGGGTATACCGGTGAAACCACCTGCGGAGGTCTGAGGCCTACCGTTCATGAACGAACCTGCCACCGTTCGTTGAGAAGATCCGGGTCGTACTGAACCGACGGTTAGGGCATTGCCTGTCGACATGGAACCCTGTCCATGCTGGGAAAAGGCATTTCGATGTTGTTCGGGAAGTGCAAAGTTCTGACCCTCGTGGAGCGTAACCACAAGAATGCCAGGCTTCGGAGGCTTCACGACGGGTTCTTGGACCATGTGTTCAGAGGCAGCTATAAGAAAAAAAAAGTACGCTATAAGTATGAGCTTCTCAAGAATTATGGTTGGGGAGACGAACCGATTGCATTGTCGCTGGGAGTGGGAGTGGCGGAGGTAGGAATGGGAGACTTCTCATCCTTCTCTGTAATCGTAGATGTAGATGGATTTCGGGAAAAGGTATTGGTAAGAGGACCCAAATGGGTGTCCTTTAACTCTAATGAAGCAGCGCATTAGCAACCCAGTTTATGAATAATTGTAGTGAAATGTGGTCACGATATGGTTGGCAATCTCTCGTCTTCCTGGTGGGGAGGACGAAGAGCACGTAACTGCTGGTGCACTGGTGATGCATCGATGATACATAGAATTGGTTAAGTTGAATACTTACTCTTGGTGAGCTTCCACGACATTTTCCGACGAGCCCCCGATAACAGATGGTTAAAGATGATGTATGTTGTGAGGGAGTCGGTGTGAAGGTGTGAAAGTGTGAAGGTCGCAAAAAGTTAAGGTTGATAAACACGGTCAAGGGACTCTAAAAGAGGAGACGATGCGATAAGTTGGTTGGTATCAAAACGGGTGTCTCTTATCGGTGTCGCGATACTTTTGGAGATAGGTGTGGATTTAGACGGATGGGGAAAATAGAATGAGGAAAGAAGAGGAAGTGGGAATGGGAAAAAAAAGAAGAAGAAAAAAAAAGGAAGGACGCGAACAAGGTGGCTGAGGACGAAGAAGCAATGATGTCGATTTTCTACCTAGGATGGGATTGAGTCGGGTTGATCGTCGACCTTGGAAATCAACTAGAGAGAAAAAAGGTCAAAGACCTGAAGGTTGGCCAGGTCAATGTTTCGGTTCAAATGTTCATGGGGGGTTTTTTAGTGTTTTGGCGGGCGCGGACTATCGGGGGGCGGATCTTTAAAGCCTGGCGTTGCAGTTGCAGTGCTGAAGGTGCTCCAGTAATGCTGGGTGCTAGTAGTAGTTGCTCCAGGGCTAGTTGCTGGGTGCTGTGTCACAGCTGGAGGCGGCTGATACGACGTGGAAAGTCCCCTACCGGGAGACGAGAGCTAGGCGAAAGTTAGGGGTGTGTCTTACTGGGCTCTTATTGAAGTTTGAGCCCCCTATTTTCCCTTTTTTTTAGGTACGCAGCTGGGCACGATAAAACGATAAAGATTCCAAGTACGTGCAAAGGCGGGGTAGCACATGCGCGGTTTCCAGAATTAAGACACTTCCGCCCAACCCGTTGTGGGTCTTCATCTTCGATTCAGTGTTCCAAGGTTCGATTTGACTTATTCGTCTTTATACACGCACTATTAGGTACAATATATAATACAGTACGTACAGTGTGTACTACATACCTAGCATGTATCTATCCATCCATCCACATCTATGTCTGTATGTCGATGATTTTCCAACTTTTACACACCAGAAAAAAGCTGCTAAATCATGAAATACGAACTCAAAGGACACAAAGAACCAAGTTAACTTTTGTGACCATTGTAATGCGATGGGTAATATCTTAACCAATCCACGCCCCTAATCTAATAACCTTCGATAGCGGATCGTGGCGGAGCATCTCAGGGGCTGATTCAAAGTAAATTATCTCAGGTCGGTCATCTATGTAAATTACATATAATGTTTAATATATGTAATTATAATTATAATTTGCAGACGACACTATTTATTCTCGTCAACCAGGGAGAAAATGACGGCCCACCCGTCAGCACCTAAAAGCGCATGGTTTCTCATCAATGTCGACAATGGCATAATGAATTGTGGGTGTGATAGCGTCGAAGCGATTAACTTTCTGGAATATTATCAGCTACGGATCTGTATATCAAAGTCGACATTCAGATATTCTAATTACTCGGGTGCTATAATTAGTTTAGGTCATTCAGATCATCATACCAAGGTCCAAGATATCGTTCCTACATTAGTCGGTCAATCATCTATTATACAACATTCGAACTTTGTAGCATGTGCTTCAAATCACTCAGACCTAGAATGTCAGCGATGAATAAGATACTGCAATCCAGCGCCTACCTATGTATAGCACTAGGTCCTACCTGGTAGTCAAGTTATCTCAAGGGGTATTCTTGTCTGGCCATATCTAGTCTAGGTAGTCCGTGTAACTTCCAAGGTTACCATTCATGGATCTTGAGGATAACATACCTACTAGCTACCTATAGATATATTTATTTAGATATCAAGTGTACACTTAGGTCTCTTGTGTACGACTTAGCCATGTATGCAGGTTGATTGATACGATTGATACTACCTAGTAGGCATTTGTAAGTAGGCTATGAATCTCGTTTTTGAATCTAGAATCGTGAAATAGTCGAAGAGTCTGCGGCTATGCTGATGTGCTGCTGTGCTGCTGGTGGAGAATACGAAGAATTGGTAATTGCCCAGAGGAAGACGCGCAAGCCTCAACGTGTTCGCTGTTCGTGGGGAAATGTGGCTGAAAGCGAATTACTACGTACTTACTATCTAGGTAGGTACATATTGCGGCAATTTGCTTAATGTGCTGGAAGCTGATGCGCTTATCGGATGATAGACATATATGCAGTAATCACGCACGTCGAAGTTCATCACCTAAGCACTCAGTTCCATCAGTTCCATCACTTTATCAAATCTTGGGAGAAATCTGGCAAATCTTCTCACGAATAGATTTCCCGATCGGCTCGCCCTCGGTTGCATCGGCCAGAGATCTCTCATGGCTGAAGCTAGTGTATTTTATATTTTATGATTGAACCTCAGATCAAGTGTCGGTCATTTAAGGGTGACCCAAAAAAGCCCAATTGCACGATTAAGCTTACCGACAAGTTGGCTCATCTTCGACCATACTTGAGGTTCCTATGAAATCAACCGCTCATTCAAATTTGTGCTAGGCAAAAATCTATACCCGTTTCAGCGTTTCAAAGCAAGACATGATCGGTCGATTGGGAAGTCAGAATGTCACGTCCAGAGATACGCGATGATCACCCCTGTCTCGCGTATTAGAATGCTGCGCCGCAATATCTATACATACCTACATACAACCTGTCCTCTCCTTTTCACTTGGAGAATATGTCAAATTTTGCACACCGTGTCTCGGAGCTAATCTTTTTGGGTCTGGCTCTTCATAGAGACTGATGGCCACAGACAGCATAGGACGTAAATCACTAGCATGGCGCCAATTCTTGAAATTCATGAACGTGAGACGTTACCTGGGGTTGTAGGGAACAGCAATGAGGAGTCTATAGTGCTTAGACAAATCAATTCGAGAGAGCCTCAATGCGAAAATAGCCGGCCAGACAACCGAACCACTGGTAATTTCGTCACGGAACCATCACGCGAATATCTCAAAGGATGGAGGTTATACGTTCTGACTTTCGCGTATTTCCCCTATCATCGCCTACCTACTTACATCTTAAGAACCCTCGTCTAACCATACGTAGATTATGTCTATCTCTATTCTTGTCCACGCTAGAAACGACAATAGTCAGCACATCTCTCATCTCCATCACAAATGCTTTGGGGGACTTTGAGCAAAGAGACTGGGTTGTCACCGCCTATCTCATCACTTATACAGGCAAGATAAACAATATGACAATGACATAGAGTGTGATGTTAACTAGATACGTAACACTTAGGGTTCCTAGTCGTGTATGCCAAGTTCAGTGATATTCTAGGGCGCAAGTTATTGATTCTAGTCGCTATTACTTTCTTCACCATATTCTCAATTGTATGCGGTTCAATTTCAAATATGACTCAGCTGTATGTCGATCCTTTCCACCCTATCCATAACTACCTGTCTAAGTGCCTAGAAGGTTATTTCAACTAAAAGTAAAACAGGATTGTATTTCGGTCTTTGCAAGGCGTCGGTGCATCCGGCATCTATGCTATGGTGACAGTTATCCAGCCTGAATTAGTCCCCCCTGAAAAATGGGGGAACTATATCGCTGTCGTCTCCCTAGTTTCCGTCCTCAGTTCGGTCCTTGGTCCTATACTTGGCGGTGTAATCAACGACCATTCTTCGTGGCGATGGGTTTTCCTCTTAAAGTTAGCTTCCATTGTTGCTCGCTGTTGACTTCACTCCGAGATGGCTGACCGCAAAATAGCGCCCCTGCTGGTGTTGTAGCAACTGGTCTGGTAGCTTTCGTCATGCCGACTCATTTTCCAAACCTCGACAACCTAACTGTTCGGTTGACATTCAGAACTAAGATATCGCGGGCTTCGCTTCGCCGACTTGACATTCTTGGTGCCGTTCTGCTACTCTTCTCATCAGCTCTAATCGTTTTTGCCTTTGAAGAAGTCGGGTCTCGGTATAGTTGGAAAAGCCCGGTTATTCTTAGTACGATAACAATCGGTGGTATGCTTTTCGTTGGGTTTATTGTGTGGGAAAAGCTAGTAGATCGACCGAGAGCAGCCCAGGAGCCCATTTTCCCTCTTAGGTTGATGAAGGATCGTATGTTTAGTGCCCTCATCTTGTAAGTGATCGTCCCTATACTGTAAAAATGGGCAGAATTTCTGATTTATAGTAGGATCGGGCTTTGCACAGGACCTCCTTTTATGACAGTTCTAATCAATCTGCCACAGCGTTTCCAAGCTGTCGACGGAGAAACCGCATTTGAAGCGGGTATCCATCTTCTGCCGCTTCTTCTCGCTTCTCCCGTGGCAACGGCAGTAACTGGCCAGCTTGCGGGCAAGCTCAAGGTACCCCCTTTCTATATTCTCCTATTTGGGGCATCTATGCAATTGCTTGGAATTGGCCTTGCTAGCTCAATTAGTTTCACCAGTGGCAAAGCCATATACGGCTACGAGGTCATAATGGGCTTTGGATTCGGAATGAGTCTCGTATCTCTACTAGTATTCACACCAATGGTAGTGAAAAGATCTGATATGGGTACGATACGAATGCTCCCTGAAAACTTAATATACTCTAGAGACTAATATGTCGCATGGCAGCTGTTGCTATGGGAGCAGTTACCCAAATAAGAGTGCTTGGAGGAACAATCGGACTGGCTATCAGGTATTTCACATTGGAACTTGTTTAGGTAACTTGGGCATTAAATAACATGTGGGCAGCTCGACTATCCTGAATAACCGTCTATCTTCCGAATTGCCCGCTTTACTTAGCCCAGGGGATATTCAGCAGATCTCAGACTCCGTGCAATACATCAATACACTCCCAGATGCGACTCGGGATGCTGTAAGGCAAGTTTTTGCCGATGGTTACAGCTCCCAATTGCGAGTTATGATGTATTTCAGCGCTGCTGTTTGGATCTTCGCGGCCACTCTCTGGGAACGCAAATTAAGAAGCTCGGCGACTATCGAAGGGTATTGAACAATTGAATATTTTCATATACCCTCTTGAGGAGGTTATAGATACCTACCTAGTAGGTACCTAGGTAGCTTCGTTTCCATGAGATAGTTCAATGATATGGCTCTTTATCTACCTTTTATTCTTTTCATGCTCAACCCAAGTGAATAACGGCAAATTCAAGCGAGGCCCTATGCTTTAATATACTCACCGTTCCTAACCCTCTCACAAAGCCCCTTTAGTATCTCGGCACCTTTTCTAAAGTCTTCCACCTCGACATAAATCATTCCGCTGATGCGCCACCACCAGACACCCCTATAACATACAGTCTGGAAGTATGTGCCATTCTCTCGATAGCCTGTCTGCTTGAACCAATCGGAGATCTTATGAGCATACGCCGGGTCGATTTTACCAGGGCCGTCAGTACCTAGCTCCAGCGGAAGTCGCACGTTGGCGAACGCGCAGTCTCGTAAGCATGATCCAGGACAGTCCATGATGGAGGTGCCTAAGATCTCGGCGGCAACAGCTGCACTCTGCTGCGCTACTAAGTGACAATACTGTTGGATGGCAATCTCACCACCGCACACGTTGTTTCGGAAGTCGCGCGCGGCTAAAATAATATCGAAATACGTCTCAGAGATTATTTTGTCTGGGGCTGGAAAATGAGGAATATGGAGGATGGAAATGTACTTACCCTCAACGCATAACCACGGCGTCATGTCATCAGTCCCTAGAAGAAATATTAGCACCTGCCCCCGTTACTAACTACAACATCCATAATCTAGGGAGTTCAACGTACCAACAAAATCGAACATCTCCACAAACTCCTCATCGTCACCTTGTTGGCCTAGCCTACTCCTAGCCCGATACTTATGACCCGTCGGTAACGTCGTCCTAATCAAATGCTGATGCTTCTTCGGGACGTAGAACGCAGCGCAGCCCCTCGGGACAAAGAACCACTTATGCAAGTTCGTAACGAAGAAATCTGGGTTCAGCTCCGAGAGATCGATATCGATCTGGCCGATACCGTGCGCGCCATCCACTAAGACCAACGCCCCCTCGGCTTGAAGCGCAGGAACCAATTTCTCAAACGGCACGCGCACGCCGGGCATACTCACAATTGTATCCACGATCGCTAACTTGACCCTCCTCCCCGGCTCGTTATTAATTGCCCTCGCAGCTTCTACCATCTTTTTGACCAACTCCTCATCAGCCACTGGCCACTCCGTCCGCACAACATGCACGTCGACCCCCCTCTCATCCTGCAGCCACTGTAGGCCGTGCCCCAAACTTTCGTAAACAAGCTCATAGCATAGTACCGTATCACCCTTCTCCCACCTCAGATTCTTCAACACGGTATCCGACCCCGTTGTCGCATTCGTCACGAACACTAGCTCATCCACGTCCTTGCAATTTAGCAACTTAGCGGTTAAGGCTCGGTGCGGCAGTATCCGGTCGTGGATCTGCAGAGCTATGAATGGATCCGGCGCCTCGTCGACCTCGGCGCGGATGGTTGCATGCACGGCCCGCACGGGCGACGGGATTGCGCCGTAGGAGCCATGGTTCAATGGTGTATAGGAGGGGCTGAACGAGAAGTGTTGTTTACGGAAGGCGGCGCCGAAGGGGGTTTGGGGTGTTGACGGCATTGTGGACTTGGTCTTATCTTCATTTTTGCTCTGGTATATGATTGTCATAGTGAAATACAATTATATATACCTAGGATAGAGTAAGAGTAGGACTTAGATGTGAAGAGGAGGGGGCTGAATGAGTCACAGGACAATCTAATGAGTGGTTGATGGAGATGAAAATTATGAGTCTTGTGTATGAAGATAGGTACCTAGACTACTCTCAATCAAGGTTAAAAAATTGGCATAGGGCGTAGTTTAGGTAACAACTTGAATATACCTAGGTTTATCACGTTTAGGGGTAGTATTCGACTGCCTTTGCCGAGCTACAAGGTAGGGGAGGAGGTGCTCACCCCGACCGTTGGGGCATATCCACCTGCCTGTATCGGCTTCTATCGGAGCTCTTGGCTTTCTTTGTATTCTACACAGTAATAGTAGTATAATTAATGCAGGATGCTGCAGAAACCGTAGAAATTCCAAGGTTAACACCGAACCTTTCACAAATCTCATCTAATGTCGCCAATAAAAAAAATATCTTGACCTGCTTCTTATCTGTCTAATACCTAAATAAATGTGAACTTGTCATAGTTCTGGTTGCTTTCTATTGAAGCTTCACGACACTTCTCCCCCTATCTTGCGATATTTGATCGAGAGACAAACACGACTCACCACCGAGTTCGCATCTCGCTCAATGACCTAGGCAGCTAGTGTCTCTGACAGTAACTTGTGCTAGTAACTTGATATTAATTATCTGGAAAACTGTATATCTACAGTTGAGGTAGTAGAGAATCGAGAGAGATACAGATACCGGTGCCGATATAGGGGGTGGGGTCTGCTTCATCACTCGTAACCGTTTCCTTGAAATCCCATTCGCCATTCGCTAAGTTGGATATCCTACCGGCATGAGACCGTACCAATCTCCCCAAACGCCGTGTAATGCAAAGCTTGCTTAAACCAGTAATGTTAATCCCTAAAATATTATCTTCTGCCGGAGCCTTCTCGTCGATGATTTCGACCGTGAACGTCCTAAACTCTTCAACAACCCCTTCAAGATATTCTCGTCTACCAATCCGCGGCCCATCCGTTCTTGTCCAAGAAATCTTGGCAAGCTTCCCTTAGTTGGATGTTTGGACGTAGTTCGCTAGGTTGTAGCGGCTCTCTTGTTAGAGGGTCGATAGGGTGTCGTCGCAGATGCTCCATGATAGACGATCTATCATACGACTTGCCAGTCTTGGTCTGTAGAGCTAGTTAGTCGCAGACTCCTCTTCTTTATGTCGAGCTAAGGGCAACTTACCATAACCGGATCTACCATTATTGCGAAACTTATTTCGTCGATGGCCCAATCTGGCACTTCGCGCTTCTGCTCCGACGCAGACCTAGACTTCTCAAATGTTTCGCGCAGCATCGCGATCTTTTGATCCCACTCCTCCCCGACCTGCTTCCTGTCGGATTCACTGGCACACGAATTGACCATGTCTTCTCGCTCGCGCTGCATAAGAGCAATTATTTCTCCCTCAAGCTCCTGACCTTCGCGGATCCTCTTCTTCTCCATCTCGTCCCAGCGATCCTTTTTGCAACGTAGGACTTGGTCGGTGATGGGACCTAGAGATTTATCGTTGGTCTTGACGCACAGCCGGTGGGCCTGTAGGGCGCTTTCCAGGGCAGCGTCGAAGTCTTTGATGGCTAATTGGCACTTGGAAAGGATGAAGTGCGCCTTGAGGTTTTCGCCTTTGCTCAATTTGAGACACTCGTAGCAATCGGATATCGCAGAATCGTAGTAGTGCATTTGAATTCTTGCCATAGCACGGTTTGTATACAAGGAAGGATTCGACTCGTCCGCAATGATGCTGATATATAGGTAGAACATGAATTAGTCAATTGACGTGGTTATATATACATTCGCCAAGAACTCACGCTTTCGAATAGAGTGCCTCGGCGCCTGGATAGTCGCCGATCTGGTAGTGATGGTTGCCATCTTCCTTCAATTTAGCAGACTTATCTACGTCTTTCGCCATGACTACTGGTATAGACTAGTCACAGATAGATAATGGTTTGATACTTCGGTCGAGTTCTTATATAGATTCGTGCCACTGTCGTGACGTTTAGAAGTATAGGGCAGGATCAAGGGTGTCAGCGAAGGAGACTCTTTGTCTTTTATGTTTCTAGGTGGCTAAGTAATGTAGAATTACAAAGAATAGGTACTAGGTAGGTATGTATGCCAAAATGGTCCATACGTGTGCTATTGAGAGAATGCGATTGTAGTATAGAAGAAAAGTTTGACTTGATCGTGAGGTTCTTGGGCGTCAGAATACGGATTCAAGCAGGTATTAAAGGCGTGATGGAGGGGGGTAGAGTCCTGGAGGCGATGGTGGTAGAGAGGTAGAGTTGGTATTAAAGGTGGTATCGTGGAATAGGCCAGATATGATTAGGTATAGGTGAACCAGGTGAACCAGGTGATTCAAAACATGGTTCCATCAGTTTCGAGGGATTCAACATTCGCATTTCGAAGTTCGGCCGAACTCATTTGTTTGCTGTTCAAGGTTCCAAGGTTGTTGCCGTTATTGTCAGAAGATGATAATATTAACATTAGAGTGGTTCCGGTTTAGGCGCTTATTTGTCAGGCCGAAGCTTCGAGAAATATACCACTGGATCATTTGGATCATACCTAAGCTGAGATCGGGTATCGGCGCTTATGTACCTACCCTGTATACGCTACCCTGACCTGTTTTAGCTGTTTCTAGCTGTTTGTTTGGGTCTGACAGGGATTGGGTGTCAGAGACCTATCACGCCTTCCCTAGCTGTATTGAGAGTCCAGGCATAGCGCTAACGGTGGGTCTCTCCCGGTGCTTTGGGAAGCTAAATATTATTACTGATTGACTCGATTGACTTTCTTCTCCTTTTTTCTGAATATATATACGAATTCACTCATGATTTCTTCACACACCAACTTCTGATTAAGCTGTTCTGACGCTACGATTAACGACTGTGGTGACTATTTCAATTTTGTTGTGTCATACATGACAAGGATAGCCTCAAAACATTTCATCGTTGTCTAAAAATACCACGCCTACAGTGTTCATCGTCGTAACGAGGAGCTTCTTATTTCCACCATCTACCATTCAAAAACTTTGTCTCGTCTTGATAGAAGAACTTAGTCTTATATCTCAGAACGAGACTAAGATTTATTCTAATACCAAGGTTATAGATCTCTTCGCGATAACTAGATCGATGTCAGGGTATGATATTAGTAGGTACCTATTGTTACCAAGGATATATTATTACGGTCTCTTTTTCTCTTACTACGTACTAGTCAAAGAGCAACCGATTCCTGCGAATTTTGACACATCTCGACCCCTCATCATCGTAGATAGGTGTTTTACCCCACACATCCGTCTATCTGGGACCTATTAATTACCTACCTACCTAGATACCTACCTAGGACCCGCCTAAACAGCTAGGTGAAAGGGGATGAACTGCACTGCACTATATTCAAGCCCTACGATACACCACTGATCATCTCCACCTTGTAGCTTTCATTTAACGATCTCATCTTCTTTAGTCGTCGAAGCTGGTTCTAACTTCTCAGGACCCAAGTGAACTACTCCAACTTGGCGAACTACAAGATAAGTAGGAATCAGAGCAATACCCCACAACCCGAAACTAACACCCAAGGCGGATATCAACTGTACGCGGGTCAGTAAGTCCATTTTATAGTATTATGGATGGAAACATGACTTACAGGTGCTGAAGTCGAGCTAATGCCGCTCGAGATGCACTGGCCAGCTGCTTCCGCAGCCCTCGCAACGGACATATACCTGACGATTTCTTTAGGCTCCCTTGCAAGGAAGCTTATGAGCCAAAAGCCAAAGTTATATGTGAGGGAGAAGTTGATCTGCCAGAAGATATATAATGCCCAACCCCTCCCGAACACGTCGTCATCCCAATCCAGCGCCGGTTTATGATGCGTGTATTCGTTTTGCACTATTGTGCCCCAGATCCAGCAGCCCCCAATAAGAGACATCATGAAAATATAGCCGTATCTAGCTCGCTTTTCGAGACTAATTCTTGTCCAGTCAAGAAACGAGCCGAATAAGAGAGTCGTAGCGACTTGGGCAACCGCAGATACCAGAGAGGCCAAGGCTCGGGAGCGGACCGAGAAGTATAGAGATAAGTAAGCGCTATTATACGGGAGTTCCCATGTAACGTATATGAAATATGGTAGGCTTCAATAGGTTTAGCTAACTCGACGAGCTTAAGCATGCTAGAGGGCGGATTGACATACACGAGAAGTAAGTCCTTGCGTATTAGAACGCGTATTAATGCCTTCAGTTCCTCGAGATCTGGTATTCGCTCTGATAACTGGACGCGTGATCCATTTCTCCTTACAACCTTTTCTGGCGGGGTCAATAGGAATGAAGATGCCGGCCCCAGACATTCTAGACAAGACATCAGTCCTTAGAAAAACTCGATATGCGTGGACTTGACAGGAACTTACGAAGGACAACGAAGACGATATATGTCCTCCAATCTAGCTTTCCTGTACTGCTGCCCCGGTAGTTAAAAGCAAGGTTGATGATACCTCCGAGAATTGAGCCACTATTCCGATAGCTTAGCCAATAAGCCAAGTATCTTCCACGCTTCTCGGGCTCGGGATAACTCAGCATAATTGCCCCCTCCGTCGCCCAGAAGATACCTGCCGATAGACCGCAAGCCGCTGATCCCAGGTATATAAACCATTCGGTACCATAGCGGTTGTTGGTGTACAAAGCCGCTGAGTAGACCACATAACCCACCGTGCCCACAACCAAGGAATACCGCAACCCGAATCTATTTGCCATCATACTCCCGGTGAGGCAGGTGAGTGTCATAATAGCGAACAGAATGGCGTTGCCCGCCCTGTGTCATTCTTTAGCCGAAGAATACCTCACCAAGGAAACATTCTCTTACATGACTAAATAAGGGGTCTGCTGGCCACCAGCACCGACAGAATTCATGGCATTCCATAATCCTGGCGCCGCAAAAGCAGAAATCCCGACAATGGTCGCATTGAAAAAGACTCCTCGGTACCATTGGTACTTCGGTATATTTCCATCACTACCCTCTCCCCCGGAAGACGACGTCTCAGCAGTGACCTCTGCGGTCGAATCTTTATCTGGCGGCATACTCATTAAGTAGGTGGATTAACCCACTTGTCCCAAATCTGAGTTAGGTTGTATGATATGAGTTAGGCGTTCCACTACTGTTGTTCAATAGCTTGAAAATACCTAAGTATATTCAAAAATCTGAAATAATGTATATTGACATTGGGCGACTGTCTGCTATAAATTAAACATTGTAAAGTACATTAAACGGAGCCAAGCAATGGCGTGCTTTCACTCCTCGTCCCCTTTTTTTTTTATCTTTGGACCAGGATTACCTATACCAACAAATTTCGATTGAAAGCTCCGTAGCTATCGGGATCGAATATCGGAATACACATCCTAGCTAGAGACGTCGCTTCTAACGATAGAATGTTGTCATTGAATCAGTCTTTTCCAACTTGACAGACAGGAATAATCAGAGCTGGAAATCTATAGGTAGTGTTGTGCAAGGGGTGCCAGAGAACCAATGGATGGGTTTCTTAGGGGTATTTTGCGGGGTTGTAAGGTCACGACATTTTGACTGCCACTGACGTCTTCCCCAGGATCACTCTTTCTTTCACCTCTAAATGAACTTCTATGGCATCAGGTCGGCAGCTCATCCGATGAGATCCGAATTCGGATAGATAGTAACCGACGCTGCGAGTTGTATATTAGGTGCCTAAAACTCAGTTTAGGAGGCGATAAAAACCTGATGCGCGTAGATCTTTGAAAATGTCAGAACGACAACTCTTTGAAGCCTTCACCTTTGAAGGCCAGCAAGACACGGCCAGTTTGGGGTTGGGCACGAATGACTTGTTTCCATTGGCACTGAAGCCAGCGGGGGCCTGGAACCCGACGTTGGAGGAATCTATACAGGCCATCAAGCAATTGTCAGAGTCTGGGGAATTGTTTGACCAAGTGAAAAGGCATGGAGGCGCAGTCCTCATTCGTGGGCTGCCAATTACAACCCCTCAAGATTATAGCGAGGTAGCTCACGCGTTCGGATTTTCCGCCCACGAAGAGGTCGGTCGACCACCAATACGAACTGTGTTGGCGAAAAATGTCAAGACCGCAAACGAAGGGTAAAGCTTGAAGTCTTCTGTCATATATATGAATGATTAACACCTTGAAGGCCTCCGGAACTTCCTATCTGGCCCCATAATGAATACGGATGGTCAACGATAAACCCTTCTTGGCTGACCTTCTCTTGCTTGGATGTCCCTGACTCTGGTACTCAATTTTTCGCCTAGCCTTACCTACTCAACTAAATCCCAATCTAACCTCGTATTTAGGAGGCGAGACTCCGATTATTTCTAGCCTTGGGTTAGCAAAAGCACTCAAGGAGCAGGCCCCTGAATTCATTGAAAAATTGCTTCAAAAGGGGGTCAAGTACGTGTATAGATACGGGCTGGAGGACGTCCGATCGAACACAGGTACGAGCGTCATTGGTGCATATGGGCAGCATGTACAGCCGGGCGATAGCCAAGAGACTATCAGAAGAAAGATCGAAGAGGAGGTTCGGCGGCATAGCAACTTGTTTGAATGGCACGAAGACGGCTCCTTGAGCGTGACGCATATTGTCCCAAGTAGGGTGTCCAATTCGAGAGTTATGTCTATGAGCTGCAGCTGACATTGGTGGTAGTTATCAGAAAACACGTTGATACTGGCTTAACCACTTGGTTTGGAAACGTCACTAGTGCTTGGGGTAGGAGCACTTATCATGGAGCGACTGAGCCTCCTTATCGAGGCGACGACGACTCATACCACCCACCCCCTGAATACGGTGACGGGACACCGATTGAGAAAGAATATCTTGATCTAGCTCTATCGCTAGCTGAATCATTTCAAGTGCTGGTCAAATGGCAAGTTGGAGATATTGTCTTGCTTGATGTAAGATGGCCCCCTTTTTTCGTCTTAGTTATAAGTATAATGAATATGATCAGACAGCTGATATAATTGTTTCACAGAACTATGCGGTTATGCACTCTCGTTCTCCTTGGGTCGGTAAGAGAACAGTTCTAGCAGCCCTATGGAATGATAACCGTGTCAGAATCATTGATTATCCTCAGAATGAAAGTCAAGCAAATGGAGTCGTGAATGGAAGGCTATGAATGCGTTAATTTATGTCGCTCTTCCTATACAATTTAATCTAGGTATCTTCTTCAGCTATCAATTGAAGCTCATTACTATTAGCAATCTATACTGCCTTTTGTTAGTTCGACTTTTAGTGAATGGGTGAATATTGGGTACTTACCTACCTAGGTACATAGGTAGTCAATTAATATAGGTCTTGTAAAATGGTTCTAATTATGAGAGGTGTAGTTATTTTCACGATGGATGTCAATCTCAGTTGTTATCGTCCTCTTTAGGGAGTGCTAAGGATTAGCGGGATGTATCATTCGGCGCGCTTTGGCTTTTATTATAATTGGTTAAATAAGATGTTCATGATCCTGGAAGTGTTGAATGTCATGATATGCGGGTTTGTTGAGGGGCGAAAACGCACCAGGCGATTAATTGATTAATTCATTATGGTGGTAAAAAGGAGGTAAAGAGTGAACGTGAAGATAGTAACTTTGAGTTTACCCTTAGACGATTTGAAAGAGAAAAAAACGTGGAAAAGTATAATGAAGCCACATGGTTTTTAAGTTTCAATAAATCCGCTTAGGTACACATTCTGAAAAGTACGATGACCAAATATTGTACAATATCGAATGTTAAAATTATGTAAGGTATAAAGTAATGAAACGATACATATATGTACACTATTATTGATGACCTTATTGGTTACTAGGTAGTATGTATGGCGCCAAGACGTCCAATATGTTGAGTTGAGATGGAAGGTACATGGGTGGCGCAGCAACTGGGGAAATCTAGTGCCGGGTTTTAATTAGAAAAAAAACCCCTTATCAATCTGGTTAAGTACCTTCTACCTAACCTTTTCTTCCCCACGTTTTTTCTGACCGCCAATATAACGACATATTTTTGCAGGCCAAAAAAAAAAAGGCACAGGCACAGGCACACAAGACACACAAGATACACGAGGCACATAGGAAAAAGGCAAATGCAAATGCAAATGCGCTGCTAAACACATACAGGTCCAAAACAGGTCTATAACCATGAAGACCGTCGCTACCAAGATAGCGAGGAAAGGCAATGGCCAATCTAACAGCCTCTCTAGTTGGCTGTTCAATAATCAGACCGGTACGTCATCCGTCATCCGTCGTCCGATGCTGCCATCGTCTCTTGCCCAGGTGCTCCTCTCTTCTAGGCCTAGACGAAGGCATCTTACACGAGACACCGAGCCGTCGCTAACAACACGGCTTGCCGCACAGCCGTATCATTCACTCTAATTACATCTCTCTTCCTCGCGCATAGTCTGGTGCCAAGGTTAAGACCCTTCACCTCTCAATTCTTTACTCTATCCCACTATAACCCCGCTACCGGGAAGTACGCCTCTGGCCATGGGGATCTCTATTTTCTCACCTTCTGCGTCCTGCTCTTCACCGGAATACGCGCAGCTCTCATGCAGCACGTTCTCGCACCTCTAGCCAAATACTGGGGAGTCACTAAAAAGAAAGACGCCACTCGATTCGCCGAACAGGGGTGGATGTTGATGTACAATGCCATATTCTGGTCCTTCGGCATGGTATGTTATCCTCTCATCACACGTATCACCATACTTTGGTAACTAACCTTCTCTAGTATATCTACTGCAACTCGTCATATTTCTGGAATATGACTGAATTGTGGACGAATTGGCCCCAGAGAGAACTACAGGGGCTCGTAAAGGGGTACATACTTGCCCAGTGGTCTTACTGGATGCAACAGCTCCTAGTTGTGAATCTGGAAGCTCGCAGAAAGGACTATTGGCAGATGATAGTCCACCATTTTGCCACCATCGCCCTGATTGCCGGAGCATACGCCTATCACCATTCTCGAATTGCTAACTTGATCTTAGTTCTCATGGACGTGATCGAGTTAATCTTCCCTGTAAGAAATTAAAGATACGAGAACGACCATCTGCTAACATATTGATAGCTTGCTAAGTGCCTCAAAAGCCTTGGCTTTACTACTATCTGCGACGTCATCTTTGGTGTGTTTGCTGTTACCTGGCTTCTGACACGCCATGTGGTATACCTTAGGGCTTGCTGGAGCGTCTACTCCGATATGCCTAAAGTGATGCCAACAGGATGCTATCGGGGTACTGCAGGTGACCTTGAAGGCCCCTTTCCTGTCCCTGACGACTGGTCACATCTGCTGGAACCTTTCCGCGACCCCACAGGCATTGTCTGCATGAACGATAATATCCGACTTGGCTTCCTATCATTTCTCCTCTTGTTACAAGTTGTGATGATGGTATGGTTCGCATTCATTATTCAAGTTATTGTTCGCGTCCTCAAAGGAGATGGTGCCGAGGACGTAAGGAGCGACGACGAAGGCGAGGAAGAAGATGAGGAAGACATGGAATACGAAGGACCAGTAGCTCTCGAAGAGGAAGTTGGCGTCGAGTCCATTAACTTTGAAGTTTGGAAGCGCCGCGCTGGAGTTAAGGAAGTTTCACATTCGAGTGGCCTCAGTTTGCCCGGGCATAGCGATCGAAAGGAATTATTAAATCGGGTCGGATGCGAGAAGCAAATCGACTAATAGCGCTTTGAGAGGTATAATTCCTAGGTTTCCGGAATCTATGGCTTATCCTTCAATCCGCTCATACCGAATTCATACTCTTTGGCGAGGCTCGATTTTATTCATGATATCACATTTGTACCTGGGAGCATATATGGGCGGCAATGGAGCGGACGTGGTTGCGTTAGGGTACTCTGGTTAGTGAGCCTGCAAGGTACCTAGGTAAATTGAAAAGCAACTGTCCTCTTCTCAAAATTTTCTAATGTCTAATCAAAAGTTTGCCTACTAGGTGCAGTTGTGACAAAAATATCTCGAGCTGTTATCGTTCTACATACCTAGGTAGCTTTAACTTCTTCGGGTACGGCATTATGCATCTTTCAATATGTGGCATCAACGATGCTATGTAGATCTGGAATTAATTTCCAGCTTCGTATGCGCCAATGTCACTTGTAGACCTTATCACGAACCACGAATGATTTGCCGCCGCACGGAACCATTGCGATAGGAAGCAACACCTCTAAATCTCCCAAGATAAATCCGTAATAAGAGAGAGCTACAACGTACGTTACCTACTCTACTCGCCTAGCAAGGAGATAATGTGGCACAGCGGATCAAATTGAAAACTTTCATTTCTTAAGACTCGAGTGATGAGAGCCCGAGGTCTAATTGGCTAGGGGGAGCCAATCGGAATGGCGGGGATCCAAGAGCGCCGTCCGCGGACTCCGAGCCGGTCTTGATTCGGATTCACCCTGACTCTACTTCCCAAGGAGGTCAAAAGTTACTGAATGATTGGGGTACTCGAAACAAATAACTCATAACTTGCTGGTGCAGTTCAATTGGTCCCGAGATCACGATAGCGTTTCTCTATCTTTTAGTCAACTTCTACGCCAGGCATAAACAAACCTAGACTCTAGTACGTATCCATCGCCAACGCCTCAACGCCCTATATGATGACGACGCCTACGGACCCTTCACTCTTGAATGTACTCGATGATCGGCTGCACACATCTAAAGGGACCAATACATTACATATACGAAGGAAGCCGGATCTTGATATAATCCACAAGTCTAAGCGAACCGACCGAAAAAAACTTTCTAAGCGCAAGAGAAATCAGTCACTTCTACACCGTACGTGGGCCTTGCCTTTCGGTCTCGTATTGGTAGTCCTCGCCCTATACGCGATCAACCCAACTGAATCCAATATTATTCACCACTTTATCTTTCTTTCATACGAGCTAAGGGGTGATGTGAGCCCGGCGCAATATGGCAAAGGACCTTGGGACATTGCGTTCGTTTGCTTTTACACCATTGTCTTGACCTTTGCGCGCGAGTTTCTCATGCAGGAGATCTTGCGCCCCCTGGCTCGTCTTTGCGGTATCAAATCACGGGGCAAGCAGTCGCGTTTTCTGGAGCAGATGTACGTAGTCATATACGTAGGCTTCATGGGCCCCTTTGGTATGTACTGCATGAAACAGACGCCAGTGTGGTACTTCAACACTCGGGGCATGTACGAGTTCTTCCCACACAGGACACATGATGCGGAATTGAAATTCTACTACTTGTTCCAGGCAGCCTTCTGGATGCAGCAGGCCCTAGTCATGTTGCTGGGGATGGAGGAGAAGCGTAAAGACTATCAGGAACTTGTGGCACATCACTTTGTGACCATAGCTCTTATAGGCCTTAGTTATCGGTTTCATTTTACGTACATGGGCATTGCTGTCTATATTAGTCATGATATTAGTGACTTCTTTCTTGCCGTAGGTTACACGGATCTCCCTTTACGCCCTCCAACTATCGGCTACAGAAGCACGGCTGACACTATCACTCTTTTTTCATAGATGTCGAAATCATTAAATTACATAGGTAGCCCTTTACAAGGACCATCGTTCGGTTTCTGCATAATAATGTGGACCTACTTGCGTCACTACATAAATCTGCGAATCCTCTACTCTATCCTTACCGAATTCAGCACTGTCGGTCCTTACGGGATTGACTGGGAGACGCAGCAGTACAAAGGCTTAGTCTCTCAAGCCATTACGTTCGCTCTGCTGGCAGCGCTTCAGCTACTTAACCTGTTTTGGCTTTACTGCTTGTTGCGCAACGCCTACCGCTTCATCTTCCTAGGTATTGCGAAAGACGACCGGTCAGAAGACGAAGAGCCGGAGCTCGACGTAACGAATCCCAAGATGAGGATTGAAGATAAAATGGGCGGGTTAGCATCGCCGAAGAGGAATGGGACCAATGGGCGAGTCGCAAAAGAAGAATAATACGCAGAAGTACTCTTCTCTATAAATTTACGCACGTTTAATTCCGGAGTATCGATTGGTTCGAGCGACCTTTGTGTCGAGCTGGTCTTGATTGTGCTCATTTGTTGGGCTACAGGATGCGAGTTCTCAGCTGTCAATGAGTTAGGCTTGTAATGTACAATTCTTAATACGATTAGCAACTAGCACAACCTAGAACTGATTTAGCATAATAATATATAGTAGATACAGAGAAGCAGAGGAAGTGCTCTTTTTTTCTTGCCAAAGGACACTCTTACCAGGCCTCTGCAAGCTGGAGCTTCTGTGAACATGGGTCTTATTATAAAATAATTGTTTATTTGGCGATGCCTCTTTTTTGACCCTTTGATATTTATAATCCATACGACTTGACCAAAGAGACATACATATATCGGTTAGAAATAATATAATTACCACGAAATCTCGGTAGTCTTGAAGTCGAAGGTCTGGTGTATATTGAACGTGAAGCTCTCCGACAGCTGGTACGCATATTTATAGTAGCTTGTGCTGACCTTGGACCCATTGAAGGCCTACCTATAAATATAGGTACACTTAGCGTATGGTAGTAGGCACCTATTATGTAGGTACCCAGATGCACCTGTAGCCCAAATTCAGGGACCCATTTAATGTGGTTGTCATTAATGGCCGTCTAGGGATTCAGCTTTTTAGCACAAGGCAGCAATTAACACTTCCGAAGTTGCTAGAAGGAAAGAATTCATCGTCTCTCAGAGAAAGCCTATGGATTCCCTCCTCGATCGGAATTCCATTGCAGGTACATTTCTTAGTGAGCTGCTTAAAATACGTTGCGCAGTGTGAAGGGAAAACATACCAGGTACTGAGCTAGAGGCTCTGCACCTTCACGTCTTGGCTTTATCACTATAGTGGCAGTTGGCGCAAGCACCTCTAATGTCGCGTGGGAGGATTTAAATCCTCATAGTAATTTTCACTAGGTATGGAACATATTTGTATCTATCTACCTGCTCAGTGGGAGCATCGCCATTTGATAAAGAGTTCCCCTGCTGTATTAACCATTTTTAGCTTTAGCAGAGTAAAACGAATAGTTGAAAAATTTAGGTACTAATTACCTAGTAGTTGGGAGGGCAATGAAAGGGAAGAGAAGACCTAGACCGGGACATAGACCGGAGTATGAGACCACAAAACGCGCTTCGCATTGAAATGTAGGTTCCTTTTAACCCAAATAGACGTATTTTTTAAATTCCATTTATTCGGCTTCGTTTGTGTTCACTGCTAAAATATCTATTCCACTATGAAGGCTCTGGGCGATTCCTCCGTTCTCTACATCGCCTCTGAGCTTCTAGCCAGTCGTCCCAGGAGGGATAATCGAATTTACTCCATGAACAGTGTAGTCGGCCATCCCAACCGTTAAGGGGAAGTGGCTTCCTCTCCCATATATCGCGATAAACGCCGGTATCTTGGATATCCTCTTCCGGGTCCACTCGGCGAGTATTGTCGTTGCTTGCGAAAATAGGAAGTGGGCTTGGCCCTGGTGCATCAGATAAAAGGAAATCAAGAAGTTGCTGCTTCTGGCTCTCAAGCAATCGATAAATCCGATATGTTACCTCGTGTCGATCCGCATGAAGAAATACAGCGTCTGTGTCAGGTTCTCGGTCTAGAGCCCCTCTATCAAATAAGACGACTCCGCCAAAGATACGGGATTCGGCCCAATATCCGACCATGTCGGCAATACCTTCAGGGTACTGTTCATAGTCTTTATACCATTCGTGGTAGAAGAGGGTTGGAAGAGGCCCATTTGGTAGAAGTCTCCAAAAAATAACGTCATCTTCAGGGGGTTTCCATTCTGTGATACCGTCATCTTTATGAAGACTAGTATCAAGCTGGAAGAGGATAACCGCGATTTGGTGAACTGCTATGGCGATCATTTCAATGAGCCGGGTCCTAAATACTCTAGATTCAGCTGAAGCAGATTGGTAGGAATATATTAGCTGAGGATGACCTTCTGTTAGCTGTCTACCTAAAATGCACTAGGCACCTACCTACTAGGTAAGCAAGGATAGGGGATTCACATACGCGAGAATCAAATTTCAGGATCTTCGGATTGAAATTTGTTCGCATCTCTTCCGTTCGCTCCATAACGCCATTACATAAGTTTTCATGTGCTTCATATAATGGATGGCCGTCGGATAGACCCCTGATCCCGTTCTCATCCACAACTTCACTGAGTGGAAGGCCGTCAATGATTTGAGCGTAGGTGAGCCTAGCGAGATCGGTTGACATAATTCGGTCCAAAGCACGAATGAATAGATCACAATGCCGATTATCTAGTTCCTCGATCGATAATTTTCTAATTTTGGCATCGCCGTCGACATTATGAAGATCGAACTCAACATCATCGCGGCGAATAGGCTGCTCTTGTGAATTCATTATAACAACATAGAATATAAATGGTCCCTCTATTGCACAAGATAGAAGACTTGGGAGTTGGTTAAGATTGGATTCGATAATGTCGCGGGGAAGAAATAGAATTAGCATAGCATTACAGTGCACGGACCCTGCTAGTTAGCTCTTCTGACACTAGAACCAACAACGCCATGCCATATTACATCAAAACCAACAACTAAAACCACGTTGGCACCCGCTTGGGACATGTCCCACATGTTCTTCTGATGACGTTTTAACGCGCGCGTAATCAAGGTCACGATTATCTAGGTAAGTATACGAGGCGATGAGGCGGACCGAAATTTTGCAAGTGAATAGAACTGCGATCGAATAGACGGCCCGGTGTTGGTCTCGTTCATGCCTTTCTGCTCAACAAACAATATAATTCCTAAAAATAATTAGTAGGTAAGTGGACACCTATCGTCTGGATATTTGCGCTGCGGCCAAGGCCATGGACCATGGCCAGACCCGGATCACCTCCTTCTCATTGTTGTTAGCCAAAGGCCACCTGAATCGTAGGCAAATAGAGTTGTTTGTTGTTTCACGAGCTGGCTGTACTCGCTCATGACCTAGTCGGCGGTGTTAAATAGGTGACTGGAAACAACCAACATCGGTTTGTAAGATCACAAGTCGCCAACTACTTAGGTAGGTACATTAGGTTATCATATTGATATGCTACTCTGAATAGTATCTCTTAACCGCGAGGCAATTTTCCACTTCCATATTGTTGGTTCATCTTGAAACAAGTGCTAAAGAGAGAGAGAGAGAGAGAAAGGCTCCACGAGAAGGTGAGTGTCTATTTCCATATAAGCCTCAATTGGTAACATTTATCTTCTTCTTTTTTTCTGGTCACCAAGGTCTTCTATATATCATTGAAGCATTGAAGCACGTATTGAACTTGCTAGTCGCCTTATTCAGTCTATTTGTCGATATTCCTCTAGATCTCCAAACCAACAGCATCATTAAGTCGTATTCAACCTCGTTCTTAGGCATATATCGGGCTAAGAAAATGGCTAGAGTTGGTGGTCTCGAAGTTTACGCTATGAAAAATGGAGAGCCTGAGCTGCTTCCCTCTAATTCCGAGAGGTATCTCATAGTGGAGGGTATTGTGCATTTGGCATTGAGCCTCATTGAAAACCCAGCGGGAAGAAACAGCTTGGTGCAGGTCGCTACTACGATTGTCAATCACCGGAACAACCCCCCTGGAAAGAAGAGAAAGCCTGTTCCCCATGCATACAAGTACTCACTAGGAGAAATGCCGCATTGGATCGACAAATTCGTGCAGGGGCTGAGGTCCAATTTCCCACAAGTTTCGATATATCATATGGATTCACGTAGTGACGCCGCTGCCATAAAGCAGGATTGGGAACACAATATGACCGATTGGAACCCAAAATCAGCCGCATATATGTATGTCAGCGACATGATCATTCATAATATGGCACACATTCGACGACAGCCTCCCAACATTGCCAGGGACAACTACAACAAATTCAAGTTCCAGATGGTCATCGCTGTTGTTCATGAAATAACCCATATCCTGACTGGCTATATAACCGGACAGGCGGAACCACTCACTCCACCTACTGTCACCTTAGAGCTGTATGGAGATACCCGAAAAGGAGAGGCTGGACGACACTGGGAAGGTATGCTCCTAGGCGGCGTAGTAGAATTTTACTAGGATTCAAAAGACCCTTTGGGTCTTAGGCAAGCCGGTATACCTTGGTTAATCCAAGACGGCCGAAATAATGTGGTGGCTCGTTTGATCTCCATGGATTATATCAATAACTTTTTAAACGGAGGTAAGTTCATTTCGATCTTTGGCAGTTAAAAGACTATTCCTGGACATCGCTGGGTAGTTTGCTTTAAGATATATGCTGACAAGAATGGTCTAGACTTTTCATTTCCAATCGGTACCTCTAATGCCGTTCCTGCTACCGATCGTAGTGGATTACGCAAGGCTAGTATAGAGATGGCGTTTGTCAGAGATAAGACGAGGCGAAAGATGCCACCATATACGCCACTCGAAGACACAGCCAGCGGCAGCGTATCTTATCGCAGACTTCCAGAAGATCCTACATATACTCCTCCAGATTACGCACCTCAGAATACATATGGGAGCACGCAGTACGGAAACATACAATATGCAAACAATCCGTATAGGGACAGTCAATATGGAAGTAGTCAGGGTGCGAGTATCCAGTACGGGCGTAGCCAGTATGGAAATGACCAACATGGGAGCAGCCAGGCTGGCCCCTCTAATAGCAACGCTTCAAACTCAGGACATGGTTACGGTGGATATGATGTAGGGGGTTATGGGTATCGAAGGTAAGTTGACTTGTAGTTTTCTTTTTTGTACTGTTTGGGCGGAATTGTTTATAGGTTTCTGTTTGTATATTCGGACATCATCTGTAGAGACGCGATAACTGTTGACTAATTGTCGCCAACGTTGGTTGAGAAAGGTACCTGGTACCTATAATTCTTTTTGTTCTTTGGTTTGACTTTAGATAGAATTGAATTCCGCGGCTTGCAAGTCTGTATTCCTTGCTTTATTTATTTTCCAAGAGGATTCCCGTTCGCGTTGCTGTTGTGTTCTAGGTACTATGTAGTAGCCTTAAAAATTAAGTGATAGCATAGCACAAGACTCGTCTCAAATCACTCAAAACTTCGTCTTGCAGCCAACCGTCTCCTAACCCAGTAAAATCCCAGGCCTATTATCCAAACGACGATAACCACTAGTGCTAGCACAGGCGCGAAGAAAGCACCCCTAATCACTACGAACCCGCTGACTACAGCGAATACGATGGGGACTAAGATAAACGGCTTATATGGTCGTCTCAATTCGGGTTCCCTAAATCTGAGGACGATTGCACCTAGGACTGTCAAGAAGAAAAATGAGTACTCGCCCAAGCCGTTGAAAGTTAGAAGGGCGCGGAAATTTCCTAGGAGAATGTACAGTGCTGAGAGGACGGCCGAGAGTACGATGGCGTTGATAGGGGCGTCTGAGCGGGCTACAGGCGGGGTTGTCTGCTCATCATTAGGGGATGTGGGTTCGTCTTCCGCCCGGGGTTTCAGCCCAATGTGGCCAACCAAGGCGAAAATACGGGGAAACCAGTTCATTCTGGCGGCAGCAACTGCCATGCGACCGGCGACGAAGGAATTTCCAAGAAGGGAGCCAGCGACGACTAGACATATGAGGACTGCAGCTGCGATACCAAACCCGCGTCCGAGAAGACGAGTGATTGCAGTCTAGCACAATAATATTAGGTGAAGTTTTACGAAATATAAGGTGGGATATTGCTTACCACAGCTACACTGTCCGTGGTCGAAACGACATTCCAGGGAAGTAAGATGTAATAGGCGGCGTTCGCGGTGATGAAGCAAAGAATAATAGTGGGGACGGCGGTGTTGATGGAGAGCGGTAGCTGGCGAGCTGGTGACTGCAATTCGGCGGAAATATAGATTGCCTTGTCCCACCCCGAATAAGCCCACAGCGCACCGTACAGAGCTGCGGAGTAGTGGCCGAGAATTTCCCATTCCCCTAGTTGAGTCCAGTCTGTCTTGGTTCCATCTGGATTAGTCACGACGCGATCATCAAACCAGGACTTCTTAAACCAGTCTCTTCCGCCAATATCTCTCTCGGGGTGTGAAACCTGAAGAATAGCAACTACTATGCCGGCAATAACAACGGCTGCAATAGTGAAGAATTTGGTTACCACAAAGAAGTTGTTGAGACGAGTGCTGGCTTTAGTGCTGATGGAATTGGCGATACTTATAACAACCAATATGAGGATCGAAAATAACTTATGCTCAATTCTCTCGGCTTGGTCAGTTACCCCTAGCGAAGAGTAGATGCTCTCAACGAAGACGATGCTCAGAATAGCAAGGGTGGCCGGCATAACGGCTACGATCCACGTCCAAGCGGCTAAAAAGCCAAAGATGTCGCCAAAAATGTACTGAAGATAGGGCTGCACCCCACCTGTGAGGTCAATCAGACACTATTCACTGCTAATTGCTTCTCATCCACGTTGATGGAGCAAGGCGACACAGTTGAGTTTCACTCACCCTCTCCGGGAATTGCAGTTCCCAGCTCCGCCATGGTAGAAGCGCCAGTCCAAGCGAGCACGCCACCGATTAACCAGACGACCAGGGCAGAGCCAGGAGAAGGTACATTTGTGTCTATGGATCCGGGAGAAGTGAAGATTCCACTTCCGATCACGATGCTGATGACGATGGCGAAAGCCTCAAGAGCACCAAGATTCTTGGTGAATGTGCCACTCTCCCGGTCCGGGGCAGATGGCGGGGCAGTTTGATCATGATCGACTAAGCTGGCATCCCGCGACTCTCGTTGACCTGCTAGAAGAGGTCTCGATGCCCCATCCTCTGTTTCTGATGTCGACGTCATTTGTCGGGGCGGATAGATCGATTGATCGAAACCGTGCTAGAAAATGTTGTTGACAAGAAGTTGGGGCGGAGTGATGTATCACGCAATTTCGTTCATGAGCGAGAGCGAGAGCGTCAGTGCTCAGGTGGTGTAATAGTGTAATATACCTAAATCATAGGTAGTAGTGTACCTAGGGATTATAGCGGGGCAATTGGTGGCAATTAGCCCCTTTTTTAACTAGTGGCTAACTACTAAAGTACCTACTAGGTACCTACCTATTTATCCGCATCGGCGTCAATTCGAGATCTACCCACCTATCTTGAACTGACATTATTCTTGGAGGCATTTAGAGCCTAAATGAGACTTAAGGATTCGCAGGTTTCCAAGGTGATATTTTCGTTGCTTTAAGTCCCAACATTGATGAAATTTGCTTATCTGGAGGTTGCTCGGTAGCAACATCCATTCGACAACCGACGCTGATTCTCGAGAAAGACCCCAGCGGAAGGCTTACGAGCGTCCTGTTAGGCACTAAGTAGGTACCTAGCCAAAGTAAGCCCCCTAGCCTTAAGAGAGGCCAGCGTTAATAAATCATATACCTATACCTACTATATGCTAGCGGCAGCTTCGCTGCTACTCTGCATTCACTCTATATCTGACAACCAAAGGCCTTTCTACGGAAAGATGTACACATGGACCTATATACCTATTGCAGAATGATCGAGCTGATTAATCTGGATCTCTATCTTACTCAAATGTCCTGGACAATGCTTCTTGCCAGTTGCACGTACAGAATGCTCTGGCAGGATCTCAAGTCCGTGATCCAATGCACAATTGAAACGCTTTTGACCCAAGTAAAGGAGTATGAAATACGAATTCACACGCAACATATGAGGCGAATATCTACCTATTTAAATCTAATTTGGAAATGATCATAGAGTGGAACTCTGGCCCTTCAGCTATGCAGGGACTAGGTTCCGCCTTTCGTTCCACTGGAAGCCCGCCGGCGTCACGGGCTGTGGGCCACCATTCTGGAACAAATATACATCATCCATAAGGGGATGAGTGAGAACCTCTGAGCCTGTTATCGAATGTCGATAAATGTAGTCGTCCATAAGAGAGTAGGCCATCCAGATCTGATAAGGCACCGACTCTGGCTTGCGCGCGGGACGGCGTCGGTGCTCCATTTCCGGGATCCAACGGTCCCCTCGTCTAAGCTGTTCAGTCTCTTTTATCCCTTGACTCTTCTCTCCGTCTCCTTCTTCGTCCGAGAGAAGAAAATAATCCATATACATATCTACCGATTGCCTTCTCTTGCGGCCTCGCTTGGGCTTGGCTGGCTTAGGCGTCGCTATATCTTGGGTCTCAGGGGAAACAATAGCTGGCTCCGAAGCGATGCCGAGAAGCTCTCGCTGCTCTAGCAGTGCCGTCTCGGACTCCATCGCGGAAACTCTTCGTTCTAGAGCTTTTGTTGCTTTCGCTCGCGCGCCAGACGGAAACTTGCCTCCTTTTTTGCTTTGTTTGATTTCTTGCTGACCCTTTGGCTTCTTGACTCCGCTTCTCGAATTGTGTGGTTTAATCGAATAGGGTGGTTGGGAAAGTGTTGCATCTTTGTTGTCTCGAACAGCGCGTCGAGGCTGCTGGCGGCTGGGCGCAGCCATCTCTATTCTTGTTGCCTAGCAAAATTCCACGTCGACAGGGCGGAGGGAAGTGCCTACCTTCTAGGTAGGTAAACAGATAGGCAATAGTGTTCTAGATTGTGGCAAGTTCGTGTTGGTCTGAGAAAGTAAATTTGCGATTGCTCAGGAGTAAGATAAATAGTTTCATTGTTGCGTCTTGTCAATTCTTTGTTGATGGAAGCTGAACCAAGTTACCTTGCGTTAAAACAATAGGATAATGCATGACAAAGAAATTGAGATTCTATTATAAGATTCCACTGATATAACCATAACTCTGTCCTCTTTATTTATCAACACAAAGAACCACGTAGCGATAGGATAGTACCCAGCATCTTGTAGACTATTCTTTTGAAATACCAAAAAGCTTTATATATTCTTACCTGATACATAGTAGGTACTAGGTACGCAGGTAAGTAGGACCTAGGTAGCCAAGGTGTGTAAATCTATATACTATACAGCAGCATTCATTAATGTGTATATATACAATATGAATCGAATGTGGGTGGAAAGTAAGGAACAGAGAGCGCTTGTAGGTCTCTGATCGTTACTTTTGTTACCCATCCTGGCCCTTACTATACAATTAAATCATCTCGTCGATAATAAACCCGCACCTAATGATATCGAACATACCAAAGGCTCTAAACATGATACGGCCTCAGATTTCGTGGGTGTCGTTTGGAGGTGGTGTCCTCAAGACCTCTTTTCGAGAAAATGCTAGAAACCGGTGGGCCAGGAATCTGGTAAGACTTCAAATCGACCCAGATGTTAATGGCGACTCCAGGGTCACTGCTCTTGTACATCTGGGTGGCGGGTACACCTGATGGTTGCTGGGTACCGGAGCCCGTTATTTTGAGGTTAATACACTATTTCAGTCAGAGACCGCCTATGAGGATTTCGTCCCAATTCAACTTGTACTAACCTGAGGATAGAATTCGGGCTGGCCGTCCTGAGCCTTGTGCAGCCCTAGAACCTCGTGTCGTAGGATGTAAGCGCCTGGCTTGACGTTCTGGGGGATCGTGACGGTATAGGTGTCAATCCAACCGTCTCCCTCTTGTTGACGGTGTTTGTGGACTTCTGTGGTAGCCCACTTTTGGGTATTCCAGGTCGGGCTATCTGCCATACCGGGTTGGACGAGACCCTTCTGGTAAAACTTGAAGAACCGAAGGCTGTTCTTGTCGACTTTTTCGCAGCCAGCATCGCCACAGGGGGCAAGATAATGCATCTCTGGGCCCGGGTGCTCAAAGCCCCCAATCGTGTTGAAACGCACAATCTGCAACTGAGAGCCCGCAGCCACCGGAACCGATGCCCCGGCATTAGTTGCGCCTTCGTGGCATATGATATCGGGACTGTTGATGCTGGATACCGGAACGGGGCCTTCGTCTTCAGTCGTGAAATGCCACGAAACGACCTTGCTCTGATCTTCGTTTGACCAACGCTCATAACCCTTATATGTTACTCCGTTCGCGACCACTCGGCGGACATGGCCGTGTCCGAAAACCTCGCCTGCGGCTGCCAGAGCCAGAAATACGGTAGAGAAAGACCGCATATTGGAAAAGATTTAATTGAGTGGTAAAGTTACCAAGACTAATGACTGAATTGAAACGAATATTGGGTTGGCTTGCAACTAGATAGACACACCGGACGAATTACTGGTTGAAGGAAACCATAGAAGTACGGAGAGATGTTTTTATTATACATTCTTGAATACATACCTTATACCCACCTTGGTAGGTAGTTATTAGATGACATCGGTGATACTGTTGGAAGCCTCATAGGAATTACCAAGTCTACCTAGTATGGTTTCAATCCTACTTGGGTGTTCTTCGGTCTCTGCGCATGGCCTTCGCGTGATAGAAACATGTTTCAAATAAGCTACCAACCCTGAAAAGGCAACTGTCAAGAATGCGCACTTAGTTGAAGGATCTAAAGATGTCTATTAATAGGGGTAAGGGTAAGCTACTAATACCTAGTAAGTACCCACACCTATCATATTTCGAGATGGTAGACCAACTCGCACGAAGAACCAAACTCGGGATTTTTTCCCTAACGGTGGCTTCCTAGGACCTAGAGATGTGCGTATATTTCATCACCGTAAAATAGGAGGGTGGTGGATAAATTGCGGCATCATCCCTTATCCCTTCATTGCAGCCGGCTATGGGCGACGGTTTGATTGAGTAGAAGCTTCATCATAAATGACATGTCTTTCTTTTAACATTTAGATCTTGAGTTCAACGTCTCTCTCACATCTATCAGGTAATAATTATTAGATACCTCCTAGCTGAGAGTATTATACCCGACCGGCGGGGTTCATATTAATATAGTGAGATTACCTAGTACTGGTAGCTGCTATTCAACTATCGGATATGTTACTCTCGATAATTGAATACAGCTTCATTTTTTTTTCTGGTTTCCGCTCGCCCATCTGGACGCTATCTGGGAAGTAATGCGTATACCTTGTTACTCCGCATCGTAAATCCTACTTCCAACGCCGAGATAAATGTGCTTCTTGGTGGATCCTTGGCTCTGTAGCAAAGGGAAGTTCATATTGGGTTAATATTAGAAAGGGATCCGCAGAATCCTCACCGGAGCTGACCTTGACTTGGCGGCTTCGTTGCCGGCGTGTCATTACATCATCAACGGGATCACTACCTACATACTATTGTCATTTGCTCATTCATTGTCGCTGATAAATGTCAGATTGAATAAGATCATTTAATTAAGACCATAGGCACAACCGTCAACTTATTCTTCCGTGGAACACTTACAATCGCTTTATTTTCAGTGGCTAGGAGCTCACGCAGTAAACGCCGAGGGCTCAGAGGATCGCATGTTGGCAATATTGTCCCGAAACCTGTCATACACTCATTTCCAGGGCCATAATTCCGAGGAAGACGTGTCACGCACAATCTCGCCTGCCTAGGGGTACTCCAGGCTATGCACAAACCACATTGAGGCTGACCGGCAGTTTGAACGTTATGTTGCGTATGGAATAAAGTATGGTTGATTTAGATGAGAGGGCGATGATGCGCTAGCACTGTTTTCAGAGCCTTTGTCCCTTGTTAAGGAGATTAATAACCCTGCAGCTTAGCGCCTTACTAGGTACCGTTAAAGATATTATATGAACATAAGGTATAGCAGGCGTAGGTTCATAGGTAACTAACATGACTGGTCTTGGATCTGATAGTCACCTTATTCTAAGGCATTTCATGCTGTGAGAGTAAGCTGAGGTGGTTACCCAAAAAGCCGGATTTTCAACTCGTTTTTAGGGCGTAATTATCCTTCCACAATTACATCACGAGAGAGAATTTATAGTATCGTGATAGTTGGGTTGCTGCAAACTGTTGGATTAAAACATCGCTTAGGTACCTAGGTAGGTAGTTAGCCGCGTCGGAGCCGATATGGATGCGCAACGGCTATAAAAGTTGCATCCCAGGACGTTGCAGTTGGTAAGGGTTCGAAGAATAGCGCTGTGCTGTCGGCGACTCAAGCAGCTAAAGACGGCAGTTGAAGTGCTAGCGGTGGTTAGTACGGGTTATGAGCTTCCTATACGCCCAATGATCTTCTACTTACAGTTGCAATTTTGGCGGACTTTGTCACTAATCTCCGGCTATTGAATTTTTTTTAAATTATCCCGAATCCTTAGATATTCTAAGGCAACGGAATAGAGGGGTTAGACATGGAGTCAAGGACTTAGCAATTGGACCAAGAAAATAAATAAAAACCTCCTAAAATGAAATCTTGATTCCTTTTAAATTTTTATAATGTCTATAACGCAGATATCATACGTCAGAGTTATCTCATCAGTCCTACAAACATCGGTTTAACCCGTCATATAAATCACCTCCGATCTTTTTAGGAGGAGTTAGCGATTCCATCTATCGGACTTAACGCTACCTAGTGCCCTGTCTGCCTGTCCACATACAACATGCCGCCTCAAAACAGCGCTAAGGAAGCCCTATCGCTGATTGAGAATGACAAGTCCAAGATTCTGGGATTGGCGGTCGGCAAACACGCCAATGTCCAACCTGGACAGCACATCCCGAAACCAGGTAAATGCTCAGGAAGTTCACAAACAAGATGTTACAGCCTTGGACTAACTTGAATCCTTCAATCTCAGAGGCGCAAGACAAACCAGAGCTGAGCTTCACGGATTTGTCGCCCGAGAAGACTTACTTGGTCGTCGCGTTGGACCTTGACGCCCCATTCCCCTCCTTCAACATACTTAGCCCGGCCCTGCACTGGATCCAGCCCGGCTTCAAGGCAGAGCCTAAGGAGGGCGGCGGATTCAGCCTCAAGACCACGGAGCCGTTCATAGCTAACTATATTGGGGTCGGTGCTCCGGGCATCAGTGCGCCGCATCGGTATTGCTTTTTCTTGTACGAACAGCCCGAGGGTCTCGACGGGAAGAAATATGCGCCACCCGGCGGCAAGGAGTTGGGCCTCAAGGGACGTATCCGATATGACCTCGACGCATGGGGGAAGGAAATCAAGCTAGGGCCGTTGTTGGCTTTTAACTACTTTAATAGTAATTAGTGCTTCGTAGCAGGTATTTAATTTGGTTACGGTCAGGAGTCGGAGTGTGGATATTGAACTTGGATGTGGGTTTTATTGACCTGGATTATTGGGTATTTTAATGGGGATATTCAAAGAAGTCGTCACGTTATCACTGCTGTGGGCTGGGACAATGTTGTTATTTTCATGCCCACATGTTATTGTTTTGTGATAGTTATTTGTGATATTGACTTGGCGAGGATCAAAATGGGTTAAAGAATTGTAACCCGAACTCGAGTCATCGGATTCGTGTTAGTCAAGAAATTTCTCATTCGACCTACACTCAGATCATGTTTCGCATATTCTTTCTCCATTTCTTCCAAACCCCGCGTTTTGACGACATTTGATTGTCGGTCCCGCGTATTGACTTTTCTCAAATACCTACTCGATAACTTGAGATTGGGTACTGATGTCTGGGTCTCTACGATCTCATCCCGCACTGCGCGAGTCGCCGATGACCTTCGTTGACTTACAGGAAAACAAACCTTACTACTTGGACGGCCCGCTCCCGAAGTGGCGGAAATCACGCTGTCACTCCTTCATTAGCTCGATGTGGAAGTCTGGTCGAAGTTGTGGAGTATCGTCATCATGCATATATACCCGAGCCCATCAGAGCGAGCTACCAGCCAGAGACCAATAAGTGTTGTTGGGGATCACGCCTAACCTCAATCGTTCGCTCTCCCAACTCAGCAACCACGTCATTTGCTTTCCACTTGTCGTGGGTCCTATCGAATTTCGAATTTCGGTTCTGTGCTGTAGTGCGTTCCAGCAACACGGTGCTGGCTGAGAGGCAGAAAGACGGATAGCCCGCGCCGGGGTGTCGAGGTAAGATCGATGGATTGATGATTGATTCCCAACACAAATATCTACCTATGGCAGTTGCGCACGTGCAGGAATTCATCTGTGAATATTGGGGGCTGTAAATATTTATAGTCTTATATAGTAACACAGGTCGATCGCATTCGTCGACGGACGACACGCACGACGATGGAGAACCTGTAGCCGCGTTTGAAGCCTGATGTTCTGAGTCTTTAGGCAACTAATTGCTTAGACTTAGGCCGGCCATCCCCTACGGCCCCTACAACCCCTACAACCCCTACAGGCCGTACGGAGATTTTTGCATGAATTTTTCGCAACACGTGTAGCGACTGGATACTTACTTGACCGCCATCTACTTTGGCCTTTAGGTCACTCCGACCTTTGGGTCGAAGTTGGAGTTGTCTACGAAATATGTCCTTAACCCAATTTTACGTGTAGCGTGCATACCCCTTAAGACTCGATCTGGATCGACGTGTCTCGCCTTGTCTTTGTGACGCTACTTGGCGGTTATTGATTAATTCGTTGAAAAAGCCCATCGTGAGTAAATTGAACCGACATTATACGAGCCGGAAAACTAGATATGTTAAGGCGTGTCTCGCGCTTGTTGGGAGACACATTCAGTACGTATAGTTTTTCAGCCCCAGAGTCGAATCCAAAGCGTCTAGAGCGGTTTATATATCCGATAAACCCCATCCGACCTGAAATCATTAGCATATAATCTTGCTCTAACTCACGACAAGTAAAACCAATGGTTCCCAAGATGGCAAAGAAGAAGAAGAGGGGACAATTGCGCCAGCCTCCCGACCCAAACCAGGTTAATAATCAGCTTCGCCCGTCCACTCCAGCCAACACGGTCGAGCCTGTGAAGCCTGTTGAGCCCGTCAAGCCCGTCGAGACGATAAAGCCAATAGAGCCGGCTAGTTCGGTGAAATCGCCTAGTCCGGTACCCAGCGTGAATAAGCCACCCAGCCCGGCGGTCAGCTCGGTTAGCCCATTTAACCATTTTAAAGACGAAGAACGGCAGTCGAGTCCACCAGTCGAGATACCAGAAGATTGGTCAAAGGTAGAGTAGACTCGTAAAAGCGATGCTAAGACACGTCCAACTGACGAATATCTTAGGAGGTCCAAGACGATAGCAATGTCGACAACGTCGCAGAAGAAACTGTCAAAGCCTGGGTATGTTTAGCTCTAGACTCGTTAAAAGTATCGTAATATGCAGAATACTCATAGAAATACAGCCTTATGGCGCTGATGACAAAGAAAGTCAAGTCCATTTTTTCGACTCGAGCTTTACGCGGCTCTCTTTCGAGGACAGCGAGCGTAACACTTCCGAGGTACTAGCAGCCGATTTCAACGCTGGCTCGACACAATCAGCTGATGAGGGCTATGGAAATGTCAGTCCCACAGAGCCTGTAGAGCCTCCGGAAGAGCCTTCGGAGCCCCAAGACCGAGCGCCAGACTTCTCACAGTATGATCAATTACCTCGAATCCTACCCCCCACCGAACCCCTGGCGCTAGGAGATCAATTTGATGTCGAGAAAGTTATTGGTGCTATCCAGAGCGGTTATTCGGCGACAGATTTGCGAGATTATCTTAGCTATTATCATAAAGCGGAGACAAGTCTCTTGAAGGAAAGGCTTAACGCAGAAATCAAGGGATTTCCGGCGACATTCTACATCGCCGAGACCAACAATGCGGAGCTCATCCGTTACTGGATCAAATTCGGTGGTGATCCGAATGCCACTCACGGACCTCTCGGCTTTCCTCTCCTAGCTTTTGCCATTATACGCGGTACCCGTTCACGAGCGCAAGCGACAAAGACCACCGAGACACTGCTTAGACTGGGCGCGTCGCCTCACGCCATCCCAGTAGCATACTATAAGCAGTTCGATCGCGACCTTCCCGAAACTGGGCCTGAAGATGAGGACTTATATGTTATTGCGGATGGGGACAAGCTTTGGCACACGCCCGAAGTTCGACCACGGCTCGTTGCTGCGTTGAGCCTTACTCAACGTTACCGTCTCTGGCAAGCGTCTGAAACAGGATTAGCATCCGGCCGTGAGAAAACTCTAGCCATTCGAAAGGATGCTGTAGAAATACTCGGGTTGCAACAAACCATCATTGGACAGAGGCTAGCAACATGGGCCTTAAGAAAAAGTTTCCTTGTGTAAGTGTCATTCAAGTTGTTTGGATCATGGCCTAATATTCAATAGACACCTCGCTATGCCACGAAAGAAGCCGCTAGTTCTGCTCTTTGCGGGACCGAAAGGCCACGGAAAGCACACTCTCGCGAGAAAATTAGGAGACCTTCTATCAGTAGAACTGGGAGAAATTGACTATACCAGCCTCCAATCGGACGAAGCTAGCGACCTAGGCTCGCCTTTACATAGCTTCCTCGCGAGAAAAACTAAGCAGCGAAGTATCGTATACCTAGATGAGTTCGGAAAGACAACTGGAGAGATTCACAAAGCGCTTCTGTCTCCATTTGACCAAGGTATGCTGATTTGTGAATGGATGCGATTTTGACTGTAACTAATGCCCGATAGGAGAGTATACCGACCGTCAGAGTGGCCAAAAGGTTGACTGTTCCCAAACTATTTGGGTGCTAGCAACAAACAAGTTCGACGATACTATTTCAGACTTTTGCCAAGAGAACAACAAGCTCTTGCACGATTCCGATTTGCGGTCAGAGCAATACACTCTTAGGAGACAGCTTCACCGTCGCCTTCGTGACGAGTGCATAAGCAGTTTCGGGGCTCCCTTGGCCAGCCGCATCACAGAAATTATTCCGTTCCTAACATTTGACCTGGAAGAACAGGCTCTCATCGCGGATAAGTATCTTATGGAGCTCGAAACCGAAATTGCGGGACCGGTCACTCAGTCGGTAAACCCGGATGAGGATAAGCTGGTTGGCAATGTCCGATTGCAAATCAAGAACAACGCCAACGTCTGTTCGACAATCGCACGCGAGAGCTATCTTCCCGAGCTCGGGGCCAAGAGCATATCCCATGGCGTTGATTCAACCATCGCCAACCAAGTAATCAGTCGGTATTTGGAGGAAGGCGATGACTTCAGCGAAGATCAAGCCGAGACCAAATTCAAGGTCGCGATGAACGAGGATAATGAAGTGGAAGTGTCGGCCGTTGGTGAGGGTACTAACGGACACATACTAGGACCAAGATATTCTTGGTAAGGAGTTAAAATATTTGTACCGGTATAGGTGGGATTTTATTCGATCTTGTAACTTTTTCTTTTTTTTCTACTCGACACCCTTTTAGGATACGATGTACGATGTACCTTACATGTCATACAAAAGGAGGATGATGATCTCTGATCGGGACGGAAAACGGAGAAGAAGACTTGGATGGATTTCCAATTGGATTTCGGTTTTGGGTTTTGATAAGATTTACCTAATGCAGGCACAACATTCATGGTCCGTGCACAGTACCTGGATACCTAATAGCTTCCTTCACATGCCAGATGGGAGCTTCTTTTTGCGCTTTCTATGCTGTCAAAGTGCATTACATGACGTAATTGACAAGGTTCCTCAATTGAGAGCTGAACTCATCAAGACGTAAATTTTAAAGAGACTGTAGACATGAGACATGAGACATGATATAACATTCCATAAAGACCAAAATCAGGATTGTAAACAACTTGAATCGATTTAAACTGCTTATCGAAGATCAACATTTCTCTTTCCCCAGATAAAATAGAATTCTAGTTTGTTGTATACCTTGGTCGTAATTCCTAGCATATGGTTGAAGCGACATCATGGCACCTCAAGGTATAGCGTCCGAAGCCTTGTTTCAACTTCGAGTTGGAATCCATAATGCAATCAAGAGCCTAGACAACCCTATTCGGCATCCAATTCGTTTCGTCTCTGAGATAATCCAATGGCAACTTTTGTTTCTATTCGAGGTCTTCCAATGGTTTGCCAATAAGCTATTCTCTCCAACCCCTCCTGGGCCGAATACTCGGCTGAGAAGACCAAAGATTGCCATCATTGGAGCTGGCATCACTGGTGTGACATCGGCAGCTCACTGCATCGGTCACGGATTCGACGTCACTATTTTTGAGGCTGGTGACAAGAACAGCTTAGGAGGCATTTGGAGCGTAAGCGGCCTAACCCTGTTTCCAGGGCTGATTACTGACAACACCGGTAATAACAGAAAGTCAACAACACTTCTAGTCTTCAGATTCATTCTTTCATGTATAGGTTTCACCCATCCGTCAAATGGCAACACGGATATCCAGACAGACAGCAGATCATCAGCCAGGTGAGACAGCTATGGAAGCGATACGGCCTAGATACGAAAACAAAGTTCAACGTGAATGTCGAAAAGGTTTACCAAGATGAAAAGGGCCGCTGGGTTGTCAATAGCCCTAATAACGGTAAGTTTGAAGGTGTCATCGCGGCTGTGGGAACTTGCGGAGATCCGAAGATGCCTCGAATGGATGGTATGAACAAATTCAAGGGAGAAATCTACCATTCAAGTAAATTAACTGGGTATATACTACCTTCTCATGATAGAGTGAATTGCCGCTAATAGAAACGTAGTGTTGATGCCAAGGAAAAGACGATGATTGTCATCGGCGGTGGCGCATCGGCCGTCGAGGCGCTAGAATATGCTTCCGTACGTATACCTCTGACTACCTAGGACCTAGGTATCTACCCATGAAAATCTTGCATACTTGGCACTGACTAGGTGTGAATTCTGTAGGAAGAGGGTGCTTCAAAGATATACATCCTCTCACGTAGCGACAAGTGGATCATCCCCCGAAACTGGATCATCGACATTCTCCTTTCTCTCAACATCTGGGGTCAGGAGACCTTTTTATCTTTCATTCCGGAAACACTCCTCAAGAAATTCTTTTACCGGGATCTGCAAGACCTGGCGCCGAACGAAAAAGGCATTTTCATGGATACGCCTATGGTCAATTCAGACGTCATGGACAAGCTCCGCTCCGGGAAAGCTAAATGGATTCGATGCGATATTGAGAATTTCACAGAGTCCGGTGTCCTTGTGAATAAGAGAGATAAGGGGGTGCCCAAAGGAGGTCCTGGTCGGAAGACGGAAATCAAGGGCGACATGGTCGTCATGGCTACCGGATACAAGAGACCATCGTTGAACTTCCTCCCTGATGAATGTTTCGTTGGATCGTATGGACCTCCGAACTGGTATCTCCAAACTTTCCCTCCGGAGCATCCTTCTATCTCGGCCATCAACTGCACATATTTGTCTGCCATTGGTACGGTTGGCAACTGGCATATCGGTATCTATACGCGTATCCTTCTCATGTTCCTTGTTGACCCTCTAACACGACCGTCTACATTTTGGATGGAACGGTGGATCGACATGACTAAGTTCCTCAAAGCCACGTCCCCAACTGGCGCCTTCGATTTCTTCACTTATCTTGAGCTACTCTGGTGGTTCTTTTTCTGTGTCACTGTCAACCCATTTAGATGGAAATGGGCTACCTTCGTCTTCTTCGGTCTGGGATTTGCACTGCCTAAGCGGGTGGTACTCGCCGAAGATCAGATCCGTAACGGCATGGGATTTGCAGAGGCCGACGACGAGGGCAGAGACATTGGTAGAAGTTTCTAGCGGATCGTTAGTCAAAAGTGAGGTACCCTGAAAAATATATATCTCCTTTGTGGCCGGAAATTCTAGAGAATGCTTATGAGGTTCGTGAAATAGACAAGGAGGCGTTGTGGATGGAATTCGCGGAATAGAGGCACAAATCCCCTAAATTCGATCTATCGGATCTGGAAAGCCCCTCAACTACATCCCCGCAAGATTCAAGATTCGGTGATGATACTGACACAGAGCATGAAGTCTGCGAGAAAGTCCACAAGAAAATTATGCGGGAAAAGAAATATTCCGTCGGATAGGTTTAATAATAGTTTTTGCCCGTTGACAAGGATTTGGGCGTGACTGTGGAATTGAGATGATTGAGGGCAATAAGGGCTGTGAGCTAGGCGGGGAACTTGATTCACGTTGTATTCTATTTCATAGTGTTCAGTTGAAACCATTTGCTGATGGCCGAACCAAACATAATATGGATATGTGAAACGTTATTGGATAGCAGCAGTTGTTGGTGATATTTCTATCAAATGTTTCCAAAAACACTTGTAACTCACCCACTGCATGACTTGAAGCTTAGGTAGATATGCATTTGGGTTAGCAGTTAGTGGACTTAGGTATGTCAAGATTTCAACGTTTTCCTCGATCTCTGCGCCCGCCCTCCATAACTTTGACACGCTTGTTAAACCGTTCCCCTATTTCCTTGGTGCCGGCACTGTGCCCACTTCCACGAGCGCTGTCAACTGTCTCCCTAGTCCTTTTCCTACTCTTTTCTAATAAGGCCTTGGTACCTCGGCCACCCTCTTTCTGCTTGGTTAATCTATTGATTCGGTCCACGCCTTCACCTAGATCTCGCCATTCCTCGCCACCGAACTGCATCCTTGAGCTGCGGCCCTCGATCTTGTTGCGTTTTGCGCGTTCCTTCTTGCTCTCCTTCGGCAATCGCACGAAATTGGATTCTTCGTATTCGCGCCTGTGTTCCTCCTCTTGTCTCTCTGAGGCGGTCTTCATCTTCCGGCCACCAGACATGATGGTGGTTCCGACGCTGGGTTCTGCAACCGGCATTGTCGATAGCTCGTTAGAGATGTACTCGTCCATAGTTGCGGATTTCATCGGACGTCGTTCGCCCCGCTCTCTCCGCTCGGCAGTAGGCATAACGGTTGGAGTTATCTTAGGTGGGCGGTATGCGCCCGTCTTATCTTGCGTCGTGGCAGCTGCGGCCATACCGACGGGGTTTGAGGGCGCCGCGAAATTACTGAAACTCGGGGCGAATCGCTTAGCTGAGCTGTCAAATGCGGGTTTGGTTGGACCTTCGCTCTCAGAAGCGTCGCTATCCTCTGACCCTTCGCCTGACTCTGATTTAGACTCCGATTCAGCCTCGTTGGCAGCTTGAGAAGCAATGCGATCGGCATCCTCGACAGCGCGTAGGATCTTGTCGAGCTGGAATTGCAATTTCTCTTCGAGCGGCCGGACTCCCTTGTCTAAGTACAGTCGCAATTCGACTAATTTTTTCACCACCACATCTGAGAGATCTGTTTTATCTTCTTCCTCTGAGCTATCCGAACCAGTATTTCTGGCGTTTCGAATTTTAATAAGTATTAGAAAGACGAGATTTTGGAGGTAGGAGAGGAGAAGCTCATTTTTGACGTCGAGGAGGGACACTCCGTCTTTGGTAGGTTCGATACCGGAAATCTTGGGAGTCGCTTCGAATGCAGATGTTAGTGAATTTGTTAGCGATTCAAGCAAAACTGGAAGCGATGCGGGAGCAGCCATTATTGCGACAGAAAACGGCGAAATCTGCCCGTCGATGCTGCGACGCTTATTCTATTCTTGCACAAGTTGTAAAGCTCCAATTCGACTCGAAAACGAACAAAAAAAAAGTTTTGGGTCCAGTACCTAGAGCGATAAAGATAAGAAATCCTGGCTTGAAAAACGCTACCCTATTGGTTGATATTGTTACCCCCTGTCGAATGCGTACAGGTACCCCCAAGGTCCTGAACTTTAGCCCCCACTTTGAATGACTAAGACAGTTTCTTGGGGACAGCTGGCTCGGAAGTATCCACATCATAATCTCATTCAGTGTACCTACTAATGAGCTCCCTGGCTCCCTAAATTTTATGAATCGTACAGCATATGCCATACATTTACGCAACTTGACATAATAAAAATATTTTGAAGCTACTTAGACCTTGGATCTTACCTAGTACCATTTGAAACTTGAAACCATCGTCAAAACTTTCTGTACCGAGTTATACTCGCGCTAGCCGTCATTTGACATGATCTTCTACTTACATTTGTCTTAATTAATTCTTCATTCAACCTCAACCTCAACATTTCCAATAAATTGAGTCTTCCTATACAATCCGGTCAGGCGAGCCTTTGTGCTCCGTGATTGGTCTCGAATCCTTCTCTTACGGTGTTCGGTAATACGTAAGTTCACGACAACCATTTTGTTGCCTATCCATTCATCCGCTCAGTTCATACACCACTATTACCAACTTCCTTTGTGTGAATCGATAATTTGTGAGAACTCCTGTTGACCCCCAGTCAAGGCTCAATGTCATAAATAGTACACGATGAAATCGAGAACGTTTGCGCCATCCTGGGCGTTCTGCTCTGCGCTGTTGGCCCTCCCGCAGCTCGCGACCTCTTTCTACCTCCCGGGTGTCGCGCCAACATCCTACAAGCAGGGCGACAAGGTGCCTTTATATGTTAACAGCATAAAGCCCGTCGCCGCCCAAGATGCGCTCCTCCACTCCGTCATGTCGTACGATTACTACAATGAGAGATTTCAGTTTTGCCAACCCGAAGGAGGCCCATCCTACGTATCCGAGAGCCTGGGAAGTATTCTATTTGGTGATCGGATCATGACCTCCCCCTTCGAACTGAACATGAATAAGAACGATACTTGCAAGAAATTGTGTTCCGCGAAGTACGACATGCCATCAGCACATTTTGTCAACAAACGAATCATGCAAGGTTATGCCCTAAATTGGCTAGTGGACGGTTTACCAGCTGGTCAGCATCTCCTCGATGACCTTACCGGAACGACGTTTTATAGCCCGGGATTTGCTATGGGCACTATCTCGACAACCGATCCCGACGGTCCGACATTTTTCAACAATCATTATGATATCGTGGTCGAGTATCATAAAGTCAATGGAAAGGAGGATCAGTTGAGAGTAGTCGGTGTCATTGTCCAACCTGCATCCAAGGCATACAAAGGTGACAACCTCGTGGAGGAATGCCAGGACAATCAAACACCACCCGTGGTCCTGATGGAAGATGCTGGCGCCGAGACCGAAGTGACATTTACTTACAGTGTCTACTGGACTGAGTCGCCAACTGCCTGGGCTACGCGATGGGACAAATACCTGCATGTGTTCGACCCCAAGATTCATTGGTTCTCCTTGGTTAACTCGGCAGTCGTGGTTATCTTCCTGACTGTCACCGTAACCTCTGTTCTCTTCCGAGCACTCAAGAAGGATATAGCAAGATACAACCGACTAGACCAAATCAACCTTGAAGACCTCTCTGGGACCTCGGCTCTGGAAGATGGCGTTCAAGAAGATTCAGGCTGGAAGCTGGTTCACGGAGATGTTTTCCGAACCCCATCGCACCCTCTTCTCCTATCGGTCTTCCTTGGCAATGGTGCTCAGCTATTTGTTATGACCGGCTTCACCATCTGCTTTGCCTTGCTAGGCTTTCTGTCTCCTTCAAACCGTGGATCTCTCGGAACCATTATGATCATTCTGTACACCCTCCTCAGTTTTGTAGGTGGCTATGTTTCCGCAAGAGTCTATAAGTCGATGAACGGCGAGAAGTGGAAGCTCAACATTGGATTGACACCTCTCCTTGTTCCCGGCATCGTCTTTTCGACATTCTTCTTCCTGAACCTTTTCCTCTGGGCTAACGGGGCTGCCGGCGCTGTTCCGTTCACTACTATGCTCGTTATCATTGGCATTTGGTTCATTATTTCAATCCCTCTTTCAGTGAGCGGTTCATGGCTCGGATTCCGCGCACCAGCAGTGGAACCCCCCGTCCGAACCAACCAAATCCCACGACAGATTCCTCCCGCTACGACCTACCTGAAGCCGATCCCCAGCATGTTGCTTGTGGGCATTTTGCCTTTCGGCGCAATTTTTGTCGAGCTCTACTTTATCATGAGCTCAATCTGGTTTAGCAAGATCTACTACATGTTCGGCTTCCTTTTCCTATGCTATGGTCTTATGATCATTACCTGCGCCGCGGTCACCGTTCTCATGGTGTATTTCTTGCTATGCGCCGAGAACTATCATTGGCAGTGGCGTTCTTTCCTTGCAGCCGGTATGAGCGCCGGCTACATCTTCGCAAACGCCTTGATATACTTGATTAGCAAGTTGTCTTTGGGCGGCTTATCTGGCACGGTCCTATACATCGGGTATAGCGCTTTGCTTTCCTTCTTATTCTTCATCTTGACGGGTATGTTTCAAGTTTCCGACATCTCTATTTAGCGTACTAATATAATAATAGGATCTATTGGATTCTTTTCGAGTTGGTGGTTTACGCAGAAGATCTACGCATCCATCAAGATCGACTAAGTCACTTAGTGGCACTCAGCGGTTGACGAGAAGGAAGAGGCAGGGGAGTGGAAGGAAGCGAAGACGCTTCACCGTTCGAGGCAGGAGACCGGGGAACGTCCTCGAACACTGTACTATATACATGTACAATCGGCGTCATTTCTTCGCACGCCGTCTTTGCGACATACCATCATGGGGCGAGACGAAATTTTGATGAGTTGCATAAGTGGTCTACGGGTACCAAAAGATCCCGGCGTTTCTAGGAGGCGTTCTTCCAGGTTTAGGAGGGCTCTCACATGTCATGAATAGAACGGGAGGAAAAGTCTTGCGACCCCGGTGGAGCTGGGGTGGGCATCGACGACTTGGTCATCCTAAGTACTTGGAAAATATCAATAAACTTCATAATTGCCGGACTTGTTACGAGTATACTGCAAACATGATATCATTATCATGGTCTTTTGACAAATATTAATTGTAAGGGTTTCATTTCCTCCGTACCGTATCGGTAACCCCTCACTTATAAGAATAATTCTAAGATCGTGTAATCATTACATGCATAAGATCGATAGAAATTGGGCACATTCATTCTGTAGCGGAGAGTAGTTCGACATGCATAAAGCCTCGTAGAATCATTATACGTAGTATTGACTATGTAGATTACCTACCTATGATAGAGGCTAGATATTTCGGAGCTTAAAACGGGGCGTCTATGCTTCAAGCACTCTGGTCGACTCGGGCTCATTAGATAAGTCTTTTCGATGTCTCCGGCGAATAATATCGTTTGAGAGAATCCCTACGGAGCGGTCGTAGGCTGTGTATTCTCAGCAAGCTTAGGTAGGTACTTAGTCAAAACTTATGGATACTTAGAACTGATTTCAAATCGTACTCATGAAACAGCATTGACCTATCATAAATAAGCAAGAGACCTTCATTGAAGTACCAATAGGTCTAGATACGCCGGTCACCACTATTCCTACCCTCTGGCTCCTTTCCTGCTGCCTCAGCCACGGTACATGCACAACGACCACTATCCAGTCTTACTCGAGGCCTACTCGTCATCGTCCTCGTCATCATCCGCCATAAACTGGAACTGTTTCTTCTCACCCACCGGCGAGCTCGCCACGCCAGGTCCCCCGGCACCCGCCCCGCCGGAGATACTCGCGCGCCGCCAAGCCTCCCGCTGCTCCTTCTCCCTCTCGGCCCGTATACGCGCCTGCTCCTCTCTCGCCCTGCGCTCGCGCTCCTCCCGTTCCTGGCGCTCGCGCTCCTGCGCCGCCTTCGCTTCTTCCTCTTCCTGCTTCTTGCGCTGCTTCTCGGCCTCCGGGTCGTAGTTCTCGGCGTCGATGCCTTGCTCGTAGAGGAAGGCGAGGGAGGAGAGGGCGCCTTGGCGCACTTCTTCTTCGGGCGGCCACGGCACGAAGGAGAAGTTGTTGTACGGGTTCATGTGCCATTGCAGCTCTTCCGGCAGGGCGGTGGGATTCGCTTCGCCGGCCGCGGTTGTGGGGGGGTTGGCTAGTTGAGAGGACAGGTCTGCTGATGATGATGGGGGGACGCCGTTGGGCGTTATGCCGTCGGCGGGCGTTGCGACGCCGGTTTCCGCGCCGGAATTCGCTTGCGTCGTCTCTGGGGACATGATGGCGGCGGGCGGCATCGTGGTCCTGCTGATGCGCCGCGCGTAGGCGAGGAGCTCGTCATAGTTGATGTCGTAACTGGGGACGTCTGAGGGAAATACGGTTGCGGGTGCGCTAACAAGCTCCTTACGCGTATTAGCTAGCAGGCGCAAGGTCTCCTTGATTTGCGCATCGAAACTGGCGGTCGCAGCGCGCAGGTCTTGGATGCGGCGGTAGTTGGATTGATGTGTTTGCACTGAATATCGGTATTGTTAGCATCCTTGAATGATATCTAGGTAGACAATTGTCGCAAGAGACGTAGGGAGAGCATTGGACGTACGGTCTTCCAGGCCCTTGTTCAATTCAATGTCAGCAAGGCCTAGCTCATTGACCTGGTGTACAGAAGGATGGTATTTAGAAATCGAATCGACGAGAGTGCTCAACGCTTTCTCGACGCGATCGAAGCAAACGTCAATCTGCTTATCCATTTTGACTAGGATATGATGCGCTGCGCTTAGATCTTGAGAGTGTCCTGAAAGTCGAGGTAAGCTTTAAATGTTGTTTGTGGTTTGTGATGAGCTTCAATAAAGAAAGCTAGGCAGGTACACAGGAAATACAGTTGTTGTAACTTCAATTAATGAATAGTGCATGTGAAATATGCCTTGCTGCATATTTGTGTATTAAGCTAGAATGAGGGGCTCGTGCAATGTGGCGTTTGTGGCTGAAGAAGAGTTACCGGGTTCCTCCGACGTCAAAGAATGTCGCGCAAGCTCTAATAAGATCTAATGAGATCCAACCTATTGAAAACCGCAATTGAAGTTGTCACCAAAAGTCTTAATAAACGTTTCACTTTTCCCTTCTGTTGAACCGACATCCTTCTATCATAATCCAAGATGGTGTTCCAGGTATGAATTTTGCCAAACTCTTGCACTTTGACGATATAGAATTACTGCGCTTCCTCAATTCACAAGCTCAAGACACAATTGTGCGAATGGCCTTGCTAACCCGAAATAACCGCAGACCCCCATCCGACGACAGTCCTACAAGAGCCCCTATGGGCCAAAGTGAGTGCGCCCTTATACCGACCTTATCCTCGACCCAAGAACGGACAATCCGTGGTGGAAGACATGGAATTTGAAACGGCCGCACAGATTCGAATATTCACAATTTCGGACCAAAGGCTAATTTCGGGCGAACGAATAGGTACCACTACCAACCAAACGTTGCGGGTTGGACATTCAAGCAACTCGGTGGCCTGTAAGCACTTCAACTACTTTCTCGCTCTCTATATACGTGGGGCTCGAGCTCCGTCTCCGCCATACGAATCTCTTCGAGAAAAGCAACGACAATGGACTAATGCAACGAAATGTAGTGGCTTCAAGTCCGGCGCCTTCGGAGGTGTAGCTCTCTTCGCCGTCATCTTCTACGCATCCGGCATCCCCAGAGTACAGCGCGATATCCTACAAAAGATTCCTTTCGTCGGCAGCTACTTCATTAAGGAGATCCCCGCATCAGACAACGTAAGTTCTCGCCAGCTCTCCTTGGAGCTTTTATTAACATTTATATAGCCCTTCTAAACGGCTCTGAGCTAGTGGTTTCGACTGGACGTAAAAAAGGGAGCGCGATGCTGGCTGGGATAGAGCGTCTATGGCGAGCTCCTGTACAAACATGACACCGAATAGATCTCTTTAGAACCCCGAATAACCTTTTTAAAAAAGAAACAAATATCGACATAATTAAGTTCCAACTGAGGCCTGTCTTGATCTAGGCCATGTCATCTAATCGTCTATCATGCATGTATTGTGATAATAGTACAATAGTTCTCATACATTTACTAGCCCCCTTTTGTCTACCCTATCTACTTTTATGCTGCCACTTCCTCCTTAATTTCCCTCTTCATGCGGGTGACGGTGCCAGCGCCCCCATAAACGAGGCCTGTGTAGATCATGGCGACGCTTGCGCCGGCATTCAGCATCTCTAGCGCCCCACGTCCGTTGGTAATACCACCCGTAGCAAATATGACCTTCTGCTCCGGGTGTTGGTTGGAGCTAGTCTTCGGTTCGTTCTCAGAAAATCCGGTAATAGTTCCTTCGATAGCTGTTACGCTCGCATCGGCAGCCTCGTCGGCCGTGACCTTAGCTATAGTAGATCGAAGTGACTGGCCATCCAGCATTTTTCGGTACCGCTTGACCAAATCTAGTGTACGATCAAACATCATCGGACCAGAGTATCCACCCGTCTCGGTCAGTGTGATATTTTCCTTTGCCGTAATGTTCATACGAGGCGGGATTAGTCCAGCCCGGCGCTTCGTCGTGTTCCCAACAATAACTCCGTCAACGCCACTCGACCAAACCGCCTGCACAATTCCTTCCATCTGGGTATCCTCATCCTCGTCCGGCGAGACCTTGACCATCACTTTGGGTTTCTCCTTACGGTTCGTCTTCTTTGCCTCGTCGACTACCGCGCTTAGTATCCGCGTCAGGGGCTCCACAGCCTGCAAGTCTCGCAAGCCTGGCGTGTTGGGGCTGCTCACGTTGACTACGAGAACGTCGGCGTATGGCGCGAGTCGCTGCACGCAGTAAACGTAATCCCTCTTCACAGCATCCACGTCCCGCTCGTCCGTCTCCTTATTCTTGGCGATCTGTACAAGCAACATGCGGCCCGGGAGCAAGCTTCCAGGTGGCACCTTAGCCTCTCCGTTCAGGACACTCGCCTCGTCTAATCCGACCTGTCTTGCGAATCGCCTAACCCGGTCCCGCAGTTGCATAGCCATGTTATCGGCACCGCGAGAATTCAGTCCGTACCGGTTGATCAGGCCATCGAGGGTGGGAATGCGAAACATGCGCGGCTTAGGGTTTCCTTCTTGAGGCCGAGGTGTGCAACCACCGACTTCGACCACAGCAGCTCCTAACGCAAACAGCGCATCTGGGATCTCAGCATGCTTGTCCAGCCCCGCGGATATGCCGATCGGGTTCGCCAGTTGTGAGCCGAAGACCGAAATCGACAGCTCAGGTGTTCCTGAGGCAGAGGCACGCTCTCGAGGGTGAAGTCCAAGGCTATACAAGTTCTTCATGGAGGATACGGCTGCGTTGTGGGCCTCCTCGGCATCTGGATAAACGAAACGGAGAAGCGGGGGTACGACGTAGCGGTGGACGAAGGCGCGCGTGTCGGTAGTATAGACGTAAACTAGATAGCCGCTTGCTGCGACAGTAGTTGCGTACAGCCATGGTCTTAAGCGGGATATCGGCTGAGAGTCTGTCGAGGTAGAGGCATGGCGTGTGGCGATTCGAGGACGAAGGTAGGAGGAAATTCGTTTGGAGGCAGAGAGTGGGTTAGCTGGCGAGGAGAGGAAACGCCAGGCTAGTCTGTGAGAAGATGCCATTGTGACGAGGTTGAGATGGGCATAGTAGCCCTCAATGGCGTGTGGTTGTAATAAGAACGCAGAAATGCGAGAATGAACAATTAATAATTAATCTATTCACCGTTGAGAGATAAAGTTTACGGGATCGATCGATGGTCGAAGCTTGTGAACTTCCTTGAATTTGATGCCTTCCGATTGGTGGATTACATCACAGACCCGCTGATACCCCTGTCCACCGTTTGAATATACAGGCGTTTCAGTAAGGCAATTGCGTGTCATTATGCATAGCATTATAGCAGATGCAAACACTAAAGTAATTGGAAGCTTCAATCTCAAAACAAAACACTGAACGATCTGAACAATCAAGTTTCACGAATTTGTCGAAGATGGTTTAAACCACAACCACGACATTCTTTTGTCCATATTTTGAAATGGCTCCCTGGCTGGAGGTAGACCAGTCGTTGGTCCTCCAGCTGGTACGCTATGGTCTCATATCCGCCGTCCTCCATACCTACACGATACGTAAAATAGGACCTCTACACGCCGGATCAGCTATATTCATATCTCTTACCACTCTTACCATACTCGCTCGCCAATGGCTATCACTCGTAACTAAATATGCCCCAGAGCCTTATCTTGTATGTAAAATCTAAGTCACCTTCACCAAATCTTATGCACATCCATGGATGTCAAACTTACTAGAATTAGGATGAAGTATTTCATATTCCTCAAGCCCAGGTCTATTGTGATGGTAGATATAGTGAGTGGGATGACAAGATCACCACGCCACCCGGACTGTTAGTTGCTCTAGCACAGTGTTTCCTAAGCTCAACTCACTTACAACAGAATAGCTATGCCTTGACTATTTTGGCGAACAAGTTAGCAGGTTGCCACTGTTCTGTTTATTATCTTCGACTATTCAATGTAGAAGTGACCTCCTACCTCGCCATAGCTGCAGTCATTTCTAGAGCTCGTCTTGAGCAATTGAGATCAAGAGAAGACACGCAAACCCCATTTCAATATTCAGCCTACGCAATCTGGACGGGAATCAATGTCGCTCTATTCCCCGTCCTATTCTTCTTCTCTGGATTATATTATACAGATGTTATCTCAACGTTTGTCGTATTACTTTCTTATACGAACCATCTGAACCGTATTGGTCAAAATCGAACCTCTTTTGTGAACGACGTTTATACGCTCTTTCTTGGGCTGCTAGCTCTGTGTATGAGGCAGACCAACATCTTCTGGGTTGTGGTCTATATGGGCGGCTTAGAAGTCGTCCATGGCATCAAAAAGTTACGCCCGAAGCCTGTAGAAACTCCGGTTTTCACTACCCTATCCCAGCAGATCAATTTCTATGGTTGGAGATATTCGCTCGGCGATATCCATGATCCTCATGTATATGTGTCATCTCCTATTGGTAAGTGTCGTCTTTGGCATTTCCTGGTACACACGCTAATAATCCAGATTTGCTTCTGTGCGTGATGAGCATTGGCATCGCTACGGTCTGCAATCTACCAAAGATAGTCCTTCAGCGTCTATGGCCACATTTAGTAGTCCTTGGATGCTTCGTCGGATTCGTCGCTTGGAACGGCGGTGTTGTCCTTGGTAAGTTTTCTCTGGGATTTTGTTCCTTGAGGTATAGTCATTAATTAAATCTAGGGGATAAATCCAACCATGTTGCAACCCTTCACCTAGCCCAGATACTCTATGTTTGGCCTCTTTTCGCCTTCTTCTCAGCACCTCTTTTCATCCCACAGCTTCTCAATTACATCTTGCACACCCTCATCCCCCCAAAACCCCAAGAGAAGATCGATCCGCGGCTGAAAACGGGTTCTTCCTCCAAGGAGTCGAAAGAATCTAAGCAGTCGGCTGAACTAAAAATATTTAATCAAATTGGATCTAGTCATAAAATCCACGCTGCTTTGGTTCTTGCCGGCGCTCTAGTAGTCGCAGCTTTGATTGTAAAGTTCAACACCATCATACACCCCTTCACTTTAGCAGACAACAGGCATTACATGTTTTATGTCTTCCGGTACACAATTCTCAAAGCATGGTGGGTTAGATACGCCCTCGTTCCGGTGTATATCGTCTGCGGCTACCTATGCTGGGGCGCTCTTCAGGGAGAGCCTTTCTCTAGATACCATGGACCCCCTGAGTGGACGCAGACACCTTTCGGTGGCCCTGCGCCCGTTACCGTAATGCGACCTCGGCCCTCGCAACCACCTAAGCCAACGGACATATTAGCATCACTTCCGCCACCTACCTCATCTGCTCTCATACTTCTCCTCGCCAGCTCCCTTTCGCTTGTCACAGCCCCCTTAGTCGAGCCGCGATACTTCATAATACCATGGGTATTCTGGCGACTCCTCATTCCGACCCATCTCACTATACCTTTTGTTCCAGGATCAATTGAGTGGAGACTTATGCCTGCTCTGGAGACACTATGGTTTCTGCTCATCAACGCAGCGACCATGTTCATATTTATTACGCGCCCTTTCTATTGGAGAACACCCGATGGCGAGCTACTAGACGGTGGAAGGGTGCAAAGGTTTATGTGGTGATTTTCGGCTATCTCCATTCTGATTTGCCCATCCTCTACCCCACGAAATACACACGCAGATAGTGCCCAAATGAAATGGCCAAAATGCGCCTTTCAATTTATGACATTCTCAACACAACGCCAAAATGCAATTCACAATCGTAATACCGAAATTGAATCAACAGTAGTCTTCAACTTTTAGTAAAAGTATTCATCCTCTAAATAGTGACCTGACTAGTTCTACCCAAACCGAGGAAGAGAGGTAAGTACCCAGGTTGTGGATGCAAATATGTAGGATATGATAATCTACTCTGCGGGTAAAAATGCTTGTAAATAATATGCAGCGAAGGTAAAGTAATTTTTTCCTCATTTTCGTCGTGTCGCGCGTGCCATGCAATGTAAATGTTAATGTCGATATCGTGTGGGCGTATGTGTGTTGAGGTGAGATGTCAATGCTCGCCGGCTCCAATTACGAGCCGGTGGTATCAAATGATTTTTTTTTTCTGGTCTTCTTCGAGTCCGGAAACCCAGAATCTCACGAACGCCATTCCCAAATAGCAAACCGTGACGCCGCGCCATGTATAGCGATCCATCCAATCCCGATTATGTATATCCAAGATCCCCATCCCATCCCATCTTTTCTTGGGGAGTCTTGGTACGGGGGTAAATTGTCCCCTGTATTTTTTTATCGCTGTCGTTCACTACATCTGGTGAGGAAGCGACCATTTTTAGTCTTGCTAGTTTTCTCTTTCAATATCCAGTCCGGCAAGATCCTCTATTCCAACTTGGATAGATAGCCAAATTTGTGAGACTATTCACAGACTTAACCGATCCAAGCTCAGGCGATCTTGGCTCCGTACTCGTTTCACGACGCCCAGTTTGAAGAACCTCTCGTCGCCACCGGCCGTCCGACCTCCGATGTACCACTTATCCGCGCCAAGCACATCCCGGAAGCCTTCGCTGCTGCTATCGCTGCCTCGCCGCCGACCGGACCCGGGGATAGGCATGCCTGGCCGATGTGGCTGAGGAGAGTGGTGGGGTTGATGTCTGTGAGGTTGGGATTGCAATGGTAAGGAGTTCATGACCCCTCCTGTCCGCTGCTGTGATTGTTGTGGTGACGATTGACTTTGGGAGGAAGACGATATGGACCGCGCCCCGGATGCGGAAGGACTAGATGAAGGCTGGGTTGTATGTTTATTCGTCTGAGAGGCCGCTGAGAGCGCTGGAGGTGTCTGTTGGCGGAAGGCGGCGAGGAAGGAAGAGAGAAAGAACGGGCGTTGAGATGAAGGCATATTGACAACCCTGTACCGTACAGGTGGATTGAATGGTAATTTCGGTTTAGGATGTAGAAGTGGTAAGATAGGCCAGAACCAGCGAGCTTTTTATTGGGAAGGGCGAAAATAATGTATCGAAGTTGTCGTCGAAGTGACCCGGTCGAATGGCGGTAAATATGTTCAAGTGACCAACGGACCGAGGATATGCGGTGTTTGCTGAAGTAGAACCCCGGACGTAGGTAGTCGGTGTTCTATTTATTCCTAGATATTCGGTCGTATCCTAGGTGAATGTGTTAAAAACCCTTTATTGTGAAGGGTCCTAAGGATGAAATCGCGTAGAATTAAATGGTCGCGGACGAAGCGATTAATATTGTGGCAGACCGAAAGGTCCGTGAATAGAGGTGATGGACTCAAGTCGGTGCTATGACTCGCGTTCGGATGATGGATGAGAGATAGTCGTCGGGAACAGAGTGACTCGACTTGAGAAAAAGTCTTATTCAGGGCAAATCGACTATGAATTTTGATTCGCAGTATTGCGAAGTGTGCATGGTGTAGGTATAGGTCAAAAGATAGGTCAAAAGGGTTGTAGCAGTTGAAATGTGCGTGCGAGTTAAAAAATAATCCTGACGTAGAGGCACATATTTCAAGTAACAATGTAGTAAAGTACATGGCAAAGTAGCAGGGCAGCAACTTCCAAGGTTCTAAGGTTCCCAAGGTTCTCTCGGCCAATCCCGGGTAACATGAGTTGTGCTAGAGAGCTGGTAAAGCGTTTATCGACCCGCCCTTTCCCCCTTCCCTCGCGACCGGTTACCTTACTATGTGTATGGTGGGGTATGCATTTTGCAAATGGAGGGGCTCTGATTCGTCCTTTTACTCTTGAAGGGCTTCCACTTTTACTTTCCAAAGTTCGGCTAGCTACAGCGAGCATGTGCAATCGCAGTCCACTAATATTCACTAATAATCCACTACGGCGTAATACCTCCGGTGTGCGAGTGCCAGTCTGCTGTGTTGCTTACCCCGTTCTGCCCGTTACCCACTCAACACACAGCAACTTGTACCCAGACAACCTAAACAACCCAGACTTTACCAAGACTCAACCAGCAAATGACAGTCAAAACATTCGATCGAATCGCCGATCCGTATTTATATTACATCCTTCATACACTTCTCTCACTTTCCGAACCTACCAGGCTTCCCCGGATTCTCATTCACCCCCCTTCTTCCCCCGCTTGTCAGCCTGAAACAGCAAGATTGATAAAGAGAATCGAATGTTTCCAATCCCCGACGCTCACCGAATGAAAAATATCGATTCCTTCGATCTTCATTGGTAACTTTCGCTCTTTTGCGGGGCTGTCCCCGTTCCAGACCGTTGGTAACTTACTATAGATCGGACGATACGAATTATGCCTGTCAAATAATAGGACCTATCAATGCCGCGGGGCATCGTGTTATAGGTATTCTGTCAGCTGAAGCTATGCCGACTTGTCAACGTCGAAACCTTGAACTTCAAAGTTGGATATCCAAGTAGCACTGCGTAGTAAGCTGAAAAAGCTGAAGGGTCACATCTCCAATCCAAGCTACTTCGCAACGGCGTGACGAGCTGCCAACTTTGTAACACATTCCCGTCTGATGTTTACACTCACAGAACCTATCACGACGAAAAGATTGTTGAGTGACAGATGCATCGGATAAGAACCTTGTAACCGCTATCACACAAGCTAGGCACTACCTAGGTGCTATATATGCAAACTACACAGCAGATCCTCCTCTAGCCTACCAAGCTACCAGGTTACCACGCCTATTATCGTCGATCACTCGCCCTCAACCTCGATCGGCGCATTTTCTTCAGAACGCTTGGCAAGGAATGTCTACTAAATTCCATAAACCTCACAGCGGAATATTCGGATTAACACGTGAATCACTCAGTTTAAGTAGGTACGTACGTATCTAGGAAATATGATAAGGCAAGGAAATTTCATTTAATTGTCAAATATATTCATTCTGGATAGATTTAAAATGATTGCGAGTTATACTAGGTATTCGGCACCATGACTCCAGCATGTTAACGTGTTTGTTAGCTCATGCGGTTAGGGCTACCATGCCAACTTAACTGACACGCCCATCATATCCATATCTACCTACTGCTTACGGATCTCGAGGTTGGAGGACGTGAATCCGGTCCAAGAACTTAGGGTTGACCATCGGATTATGCAGTTCAGGAATAGTACTCATACAAGCAGCTGCTGGATCTCCGCTTGCAGCCAGACTCCCAAGCCAGTATTCATTACCAGGGAATGCGTTTCCATCCCATGCGTAAGATATCGCAAGCAACTTTCCAGCATCGCTGCCGGTCAACTTTGCGGCGGGGTTCCGTTTCCCAAACACGACCTCTATGTTCTGCTGTTGGGCTATGGCAGTGAGCGTTTCCTGGTACTTTTGCGTGGTGCTAATCCACGCCATATAGATAGTTCCAATAGATCCCAAATCTCCCTTCAGCGTTAGCAAGGTTTCGCCAAGGGCTTGAACGTAGGCATCGGTCTGACGACGGTCGTACTGCCACACTCCAAGGCCAAGGCCAACAACATGCACAAACGCCTTTTTATTAGCCTCTACAGCACGCTCATTTGCTTCAAGAAGCAGAATTTCGAGGGTATATGATATACGTGCTCTGTACATCGGCAGGTCAAATATCTCGTTGGGTGACTTCGTCATGCCAAAGTACTGGTTGTACGCTTCCATGAGAGCGGGATGCAATGGATCCTGTCTCCCATTGTTCAGAATTATGTTAGAATCCATTTTGTTTTGCCGCTCAAAGCGTGCGCCAACCAAACCGATGATAATCCCCCTAGGTTCGAAAGTTCCTGCACGTCCCGGCTCGCCGGAGTTATTTCGATCACCGTCATTAATGAAATAGCTAGGGCCACTGACTCCCATGAGACTGCCCAGCATTATTTCGTCATAAGATAGATAATCCTGAAAGTTTGAATATTCCGAGCCCTCAACGCCTACCGAGTCCCAGAAGGTAGTTGCTCTTGATTGGTAGGTCCTATCACGAAAGAGAGTAGAATCTGCACTATTAAGAAAAGCAAGTGGCCGTTTCTCGATGAGCCTCCTGATCTGATGTTGCCAAGTCCAATTTTGAGAATATAGCTGCCGTGTGGAACTAGTTCCATCGACCCCGCGCTTCACCGTCAGGAACTGGTCGACGAGATTTGGGTATAGTCGGTGAACGACGATCCGAGTTGCCAGCGCATCCTGTCGAATAACGTCAGGGTCAAAATTACTGACTCGATTGTGTTCTGTGTAGAAGTAAAGGTCAGATTCTTGAAGACCTAGTGATTCCATTTTGATATTCGCTTTTGAGGGGTATTGTGGGTATTTGATGATTCGGCAGAAAATGATATAAATAGTTACTGAGATGATTAAGCTATAAAATAAATGAGAATTTGCTATGAGTTTACGCTCCATATATATATACGTAAGATATTGTTGGCTGGTTAAAGATTTAGATCACTGGAAGATTGTTCTCACATAATGAGGTGGCATATAAGTCTATGAGGGATATGTTCGTAAACAACACAAATCTGACTAATATTCTCTTAGAAGGTGTATTCAACTTTTGGAGGATTGTAGTTATACATAAGAGACTTCATTAGGCGTGTATAGGTGTAAGTTGTAATGAAGAAATGTGGCATCCAACTAATTTTCTACCCGAAGAATCAGGCATTCTTAGGAATCTCTCATCGTGAGTTCGAGTTCAAAATGACCAACGATATATCACTTCAGTTTCAAGTAGTGTGATATTACGTTGTCTGCGAAGTACATCAGGCTCACAGACTGTATATAATAGGGGAGGAAATAAGGCAACCAGTATCATTTTCGATAATATAGACTAATTATTTTGACTCTCTTGGATTGAAATTTGAATGAACTTATATATGTATCATTAGTTCTCGGTCATTTGCCTATAGGTACTAGGTATGTACTATCATAATTGAGAAAGTGATACCTCAATGGTATAAGACTATCATAGGTTAGTTTTAACCAATGACTTTAGGAGATTCTTTTCGAAATACCTACTATTGTCTTCATTACCTAGGTAGGCATGTATACTAATGAAATTTCGAGTAGGTACTTCACAGGTTGAGGGTTTTAACCAACCAATCATCGCTTTCAACTTTCACAACCCATGCAAACATTTTCTTTGCCATTTTTACAATTAGACATGCACAATAATTTGAAACAGGCGTTCTTTGTTGCTATTGAGGTCGAAGTTTGAATAACAAATAAAGGCATTACAATCTATTTCCAGTAGCGTCGCTTCTAAGGAGTAACGTAAGCAAGGCGGTCGAAGTAGGAGATTGCTAAGCAATCTACAGTCCGAAAATGGATATTACGCTTATGTGAAGCGAGGGAAAGCGTTGGATAAAATTAAGATCTCTCCCTATTCTGTGAGAAAACTTTGAGTTTTGTCAATCATTGCTGTATGAGAAGGTGCTATAGTGCTCACAATATCAATGGTAACGTGAAGCATACGCATATAATTGCAATACGTCTAAGTAAGCAGTAGATACATACCTAGGTATGTATTATTAAATATGTCTAACATTAGACCTTTGTAATGAATTGTTGTTACATGATAATCTTTCCAGGCTGAATATATACCTACCTAGTAAGTACCATTCGCGATCATCTCGATTGCCCAACCATAAAATTAGCCTCAAAGATTACATAGCTCTGTAAGCTTAGGATCATCTAGAACAGAACAAGCAAATTTCTGCATATTCGAATCCTAGTTGTTGGAAACAGCACATCATATTGTTGGAGTATGGTTACACGAAGTAAAAGTCACCTCACCTCTAGGCAGGTAAGTTCCTGCAGATTTCAAGAGGTATAGTAAGTAATATTGACCCTTACCTACCTATGGATAGGCCAGTGCTGAGAATAGCATCTCTGACTTCACCGGTGTATCTAAGGTGAGACCTACCTCCCTATCATGATCTGACATAGATCGAGAGGCGGATTTGGCTGCCAAAAGGCTGCAAGGATTAAGGGGGACCGGGTTGGACAGCAGCGTGGCGCATCCAGTATCCGTCCACCTGCTGAACTCCGAGTCCGACCCGGAGATCCTTAGGTTAATACTTGTCATGTTTTACCTGTGAGTTTGATTCGGATTGATTGGATAACCTGCTCGCAAGCTCTTTGAGTACCTAATAGGTTATTGAAAGAGAATGCTCTGTATATGTGAAACTATACGTTCCAACATTATATTGGTGCGCACAAGCCATAATCGTGGTGCAACGTTTCAAGGTATTGTGTATGGCTTGTTTGTTAGATCCTCCAACCTTGAAATTTGGCAGTCAGATGCGATTCGTGTTACATACATGGAATTACAACAGACAGGTACCTGATGAGTTGGCTTTTGTGATACAGAATTAGCTTAAGTTGTCGATCGTCCCAAATTATACTGCTGCGACATTGGTAAATGAGGTTGATGTAAAGTATTATCAGATCGTAAGAGAATTGTAGACAACTGCCAATTATGGTGACAGGTCGAGAAGGAATTTGTCTTGGTCAATTCATGCTTATTACCAACAAATATTACAAACTCGTGGTCCTTGCAATTAACAATTGCTAACTTCTCAAACTAGCCAAAGGATGCAAATTACCTCCAAGGTTAAGGCCTAACCCAGCTCCGAATGCTTGTGTGGAGTGGCTTGTGCCCTCGAAACCAAGAAGGATTTGGGTTTTCGCATCCTACGCAACCTTTGAGGGTTTTATCGCAAGATACAATGGAGCATCCTCTCATCTATACTTTGTCTGAATAATTATTGGCGTAACTATTGATGACGCGTTCCTGCATTCATGGGGATTAAGCTTACTTTGTTTATCAATTCCTATTAGCGACGTAGGTAGTGTAGGTATGCATATCTGGCTACCCGGAGGCTCGAAATAAATTATGACATTGCTGGAAGGTACTAGGTATCTACCTAGCATTGTGATGTCAATTAGTTGACCTGTATTGACATTGGAAACTGTGAGCTCTGTTACGCCAATCTCTTTTTATTGGTAGAGTTCGAGTGGCTAAAGCAGGTATCCGTAGTTCCGGGTTTTGAGGTACATTGGCCCGAGCTGCCTACATCGGAAGTAAGTTGTGCATTTTCGGAGCGCCGCGGTATAGTGCTTTCGGCCCCCATTTGTTTCAATAGCGATGAGTTAGGGATAACTGTCTTTTTACACCCCTACATCACTTAACCTCACGTAATTAGTAAATGGGGCCAATTCAACAAGCAATCATGTTGGATGTAAAATTCTGAACCTTTATTGGCGACCTTCCATGTTCGGTACTTCATAGTGCTTGGCTGCGGCTCTTTGCACATCCTTGGGAACATGGATCTCCAAGGTTGCGCTCTTCCAATGCCCCTGGAGCGTCACACGTGGACTGAGTGCCCATCTACACGGTCTAGGGACGGATGCTACTGATGAGGGAACATCGGATGGGGTCGCTATGAAGTATACCTGATGAGAGGGCTTATAGAAGAGCAGAGTAAGGAGACGCACTCTGTTGAAGTTCTATATAAGCCCTCCATTCCCTCTTCATTCTCTTGTCCTCGTCACAATCATCATTCGCATTACAACTAGTCTTCTCATCACCACTACACCAAAACCAATTCCTTCAGACATATATCACCACTCTCGAGACTTCTCTCTAGGGTAAGTCTGCACTCTTAGACACTTGACACAACTATCAACTAACCCGAGACTTTAGAAAAAAGACCTATTTTCAGTTCAAAATGTACTCCGTCACTAAGGTCATCATCGCTGTCGGCGCCCTTGTCGCCCCATCGCTCGCAACCTCTGGTGAGATGACCTACTACGCACCTGGACTTGGTGCCTGTGGCCAGACCAACACCGAGAGTGAAGCCGTTGTTGCCATGTCGTCCCCAGACCAAGATGGGCACTGCGGCCAAACTGTTAAGATCACCTACGGTGGCAAGACCGTCAGTGCCGTAGTTGTGGACAAATGCCCTGGCTGCGCTGCTAACAGCATCGACGCCTCCCCCTCCGTGTTCGAGCAACTTGCTAGCCTCGACCTCGGACGCATTAACATTGACTGGGAATACGCTTAAATGAGAGGACACAGAGGAACTCATCCATCCACCTATCTATTCATGTACAAACTTCACTCTCGTTATTGACTCATTAAACTTCATTCATTGTATATAGTCTTACTTCGCTTTTTCTCCTTTTCTTGCTGTCTAGGGTAGATGGGCATTGCTATTGGATTACGGGCTGCCAAAAAAAAATCTAAACGGGGACCTTCCTATCACTAGAGTTGGTTGTGCTAGGAAACATTCCAAGGTTATCAAGATTAGAATCTACATATCAAGTATAGTTGTTCAGACAACATACAGGAGAATATAAGTCAGCATTTATGTCATCATATTTTTTTCTTCTTGCACAAGGATTGCGAAATTTACAATTTTTTCTTTTTCTGGACGTGAAACTCGCCCTACATAGAGACCTATCCCTTCGTTCAGGTGTTAGAGGCACCGCTGTAATTACAGGTATGAATACATACAAATTACCGACTACCTACTAGTCATTTAAAGGGACAATTGAAAAAATGTTGGATATAAGAGAATTCAAAATTAACCTACTCTCAGTTGGTCCATGTTAATGGCCCCTTGGATGACTAAGAATGTCCTTTTTCTAGGAGCGGCATATCACCTTCTAATCTATAAATAAATGATCCCCTGCTAGCATTAAACCTTAATAATAATTGCGGGTTAATCCTGCAACCACTCTTACCCCTTGCCCCTATTTGATTCTAGCCGTTATTCTTCGGATCTTCCCTTTTTGTTTATATCAAGGGCTAAAAAATTCGGAACTGTTACATGCATTGCAACTATGATTCTTCATCCTATCATGCTACTTATCCTACGTTACTTGCGTTACCCAGTATGACTACAACTCTCCATCTTCGCCCCATCCCGTCGGCGTTTCACTCATCTCAAATTTAATCAAGCAAGCATCAACGATGTCACTGTGTCGAAGTATAGGCATATCTATAGACCTGCCATCGACACTTAAGCTCTTCACGTAGGGTTTAGTTGGCGCGCCAGGAGCTTCAATAACCAGAGTTTTCTCCCCACCTCCAGCGCGTCCCACCTCTCCCCCACTGGCCGCTCCAGCAGGCAATCGCAAGGTCACCTTCTCGAAAAACGGCGATCCCACGACGTATTCATCGCTAGCAGGATTGACAGGGTAGAAACCGAGTGCCGAGAACACATACCACGCGCTCATTTGGCCGAGATCCTCGTTCCCGCTGAGACCCGCACTCGTCGCATTGTAGTTATCCCACGCGATGCCGCGGATGCGCTCAGCGGTCGCGCTCGGGTAGCCGATTAGTGAGTACAGATATGGCACGTGATGGGAGGGCTCGTTGCTATGCATGTTATGTCCTCCGTCGAAATGCTCGTCTAATTTCGCTTTCATGCCCTGGCGCCCTCCAGTAAATAGACTGGCTAGTCCGTCCGCATCATGCAGGACGTCGAATGTGTAGACCCATTTGTCTCCCTCGGTCCAGCCATAGGTTTCATCCGCCCATGTGCCATTTTCATTACGGGCCCGCATGAACTGCGTATCTTCATCCCAGATTGTTGCGTAGTTCTTGGCTCTTTTCTCGAGAAGGGTAGCTTCGTCTACCTCGCCGACTGCTCTCGCAACGACGGCACATGCTGCGTCATTGAAGGAATAATCTAATGTCCTCGAGGCTGATTCAGACCACCTATCATTATCAACCCAACCGTGGTCCATGTAGCTCGTCAACCCCGCCCGCACTTCGTAGGATGTGTCTGGTTCACGGTCGTAATATAGTAGTTTCGTATCATTCTCTGGGGGTTCATATGCGTCCTTGCGCACGGCATCCCACGCCTTCTGCAAGTCAAAAGAGCGGAACCCACGAGAAATTGCGTTCGCCAACACGGCATCGGCATTTGTTGCGATCATTATGTTCATTTCGACCATGTTAGCCCACATTGGTAACCTTCCGGTCCAATCAAATATTTGAAGGAGAGTCCGCATCATGCTATTGACTCGCTCAGGGGAAAATATGGCTATAAGCGAGTGCTCTGCTCTGTACGTATCCCAGATGGACCACGACTGATAGTATGAATCATTACTCTGGTGGACGCTGTCTGTGTATCCGCTGTAGAAAGTACGGCTGCCTTGGGGATCACTACTGGAAGGCTCAGAGAAGTCGCTCGGGTATTGGAGAGCGTGGAACAGACCGGTATACCAGATAGTGCGCGGATCGTGTTCTTTATCGGTCGAGTTTACTCCTTCAATTGTCACTCGTCCAAGTTTCTCCAGCCAAGCCGACTTCGCATTCTCGATAGTGTCTTCGAAGGTAGTACCATATGGAATCTCAATGTCTAGGTTTTGCCGTGCCTGGTCGATACTCACGAAGGACATCGCGGTCCGTACTTCGACTCGCGTGGTATTTTCGCGAAACTTCACGTATGCGCCGAGTAATTCACTGGATGCGGATTTGGTCCCCTCTGATAAATCAGCTCCAAGAGTAGTTCCGTACAGCTCAAATGGTTCAGAGAAGCGAGAGACGAAATAACCTCTAAAACATTCAGGCTTATTGGGTCCCAACCGATAGTCTTGGCGCTGTGGATTGCTACCAGAAATCTCATTCTTTTCTGGGTCAATCTGAACTTCCCCAGTCCAGTTCTGTCGAGTTACTTGAATGGAGACGTAAGGTCTTATCCCTTGATTAGTCCGGTGGTCATCCGCAGCGTTGAAGTCGAACCGCAAATGACTTGTATGAGCTGACGCGCTCATCGCAGCTTGGATTTGGCGGGTATAGTTTCCTACAGTCATACCGACGCTTCGTTTTCTGATACGTCCGTTTGCGCCGTTGCGAACGTTGTCGGGGACCGAACCAGCACCACCAGGAACAGGCCCTCCTCCTGCAGCTTCTTCCGTCAAGTCCCAGTCATGATCTCCTTGCGTGTCCGCATCTAGGAGGACTTCGTAGATATATGGTGTGCTAGTTTCGTCTTCCTTTCGGAATGCTAGACCGCGTTGCTCAAATAACGGCTTCACTTGCGACGCCCACCCGGGAGTCAGAACGATCTGACCTTGCTCGCCCATCCATATTGCTGGTTGGTGAGTAGCTTGAAATCCATGAATGAAGGCATCCGTGTCTAGGTATGGTACTTGCGATATGTAGTTCTCGCGCGTCTGCGGTGTCCATCGTGTCATACCGAACGGCACGGACACCGACGGGATCATACCCCCATTATCATCGGGCGATATACCGTATGTTCCAATCTTTGGGTTGACGTATTGGAGCACACCAGCATTGGCATGGTAATCGGATTTGCTATACCCACGAGGATGTGATCTCTCTGTTTCGCTCGTCGAACTAGGATAGGCTAAGACGTGAACAGCCCAGAGGCTAAGGATCAAATGCGGAATCATAGAGCCCATTCCCAGTTTCGCTTGAATGATACTATGAAATTACTTGGTTATCCAGAAAGCCTGTTAGGTCTTGACTTCTAATGTGAGATGATATCACAAGGTCAAACCATAACATCCGTCAGCTTGCTCGACTGATACCTACCTGCAAGGTAAGGTTGACTTCTAAGGTTGGCTCAGACTAATCAAAGAGAAATAGTTGGGTGAAAGTTACCAAAGTAAGGGCCGTTATGTTCTAAGCCGAGGAATAAAGAATCTCTACCGACTACTCCTTATGCGATAGTCCTTCCCCAGAGACATTCTCGTAGTGCGGGGAAGACCCTTGCCATAAAGACCTGGGGTGCTGGTAAACTGACATCGCAACTTGGATCCGTGACAGATTGGTACACAGACAAATTAGAAAATTGATTTTTATTTAATATGATGTGCTGACGTTATATATGTGTAGCTACACAGAATGCGCCAACTTAGAAGCTGTTCTGTATGACTTAAAATGAGAGTTGAGTTAGGAAAGGAAATCTTAAATAGCCCGTATTTATTAGCGTTTCAATGCTGTTCAGGAGGGCGCTGGTCCCAGCCAGTTAGTGGATTGTGGCTGCCCTCTACTGTGGCTAGCACAGGGTCCGCACATTTCCCCCACTATAAAAAAGTAAAAGCCCAACAATGATTTTTTCAATTCGAGATTGCCTCCAACATTACAACAACATCAGAGCAAAAAAGTTCCATGAGAATAGCAACAGAAATGGCAAAAATAAGGGTTTGGCCGGGGATTGAACCCGGGACCTCTCGCATTTCAGCTTCAGGTTTTCCCTAAGCGAGAATCATACCACTAGACCACCAAACCATGGCACATAAATATTTACGACCAATCAGAAAAGTTGACTGGGATCATCTTCTCCACTGGGAATTCGTAAGCTGCTAATTTCAACCATAAAAGTTCTGCGCACCAGGATACCCATAAACATTGAAGACTGGACATATACTGGGTATCGACGTAAAATTCTCATTTCAGGATATGTCTGCAAAAAAAAATCTCACGGTAGGCGCTTGCTTACCTAGTAGTGAATTTCATTTTCATATTCTCTTAGCTGCCCAGTGATCAGTGGAGCCTACGACTGTCCTACTGAAACTCCTGTGCAATCCAGAAGCACATCTCGCAAACTATGTGATCACAAGAGTTGCATTTTTACTATACTCATACTATTTTTTCATGTCTATTTACAATATTCTTGAACTTAGCATATATCCGGAGTAGACACCGAAAATCCTATCTTGGTTAACTAATAGGGCATAGGAATAGAATATTAGACAGGACAGTGAATTATTCGTGATATATGAAAGGTAAATCAAGGTTATTGTTAGCTATGGTAACTAATTATGCACATAGATAGGCCTAAAATTGTGCCGTAAAGGAAGAGGGCGCTGAAGGAGCATAAGTTAATGATTTTCTAGAAATATTTCCCTATGTAGCTAATAGGTAGCTATCACATACCGGACGGCGTAGGTTATATGTTATTAGGTGTCTACCGGTAGGTACATATCTGCTCATTTTCTACGTAAGGAGTCTCGTTTGATCGAGGTGTCTATGAAACTCATGAACGAAACCTGGCACTTTCTATCAATGATTTTGACTCGCAGCTGTAGTCAGCAAGGTCCGGTTGACGGTCTAATCCTACTTTCACACACGTCTGGCCTGAGTACCTAGGTCCGTATGAAAAAGGAAATCAAAATCAATATCCATAGATGCCTAAATAAACAATAGGTAGGTAGGTAAATTAAGTTTTTACTCTCACGGAACTCGATCTTGTATGTTCTTCCAAACATCATTGTCGAAGTAGGTTGAAATGGTGATAAGTTCATTGTGCTTTAGGGCGTTGGTAGAGAAATCAACTTTAAACATGGTATTGCAAATAAGTAGCTCAGGTTTTCCTCACCGTGCATTAAAAGCGGTAATCGAATTTTACATATTAGTAGCAAGATACATCAAATGTATTGATTACCGAAAACGGTCAATAGAAGTGTGCGATGGACCATTGATGTTTATTAAGAGCGCATCTATGTAGCAAGCAAAAAGACCCTGACCAGCTGAACCTCGCCCCATAGTTGACCTTAGTGTGAATATTTCCCCGGGGACGGATTGATAAGTACACGAAAAACATCTAGAAAGAGATGAGAATGAGGCTATCATGTCTTTCCCACGAATAAAAAAGAGTTCCTTGAAAAGGTCTTCGATGGATAGGACTCGGGGCTCCAGGGATATTAATAATTACCTAACTTGATATTTACAGAGCACGCGAGAATCGATTTGCGAGACATGAGTCTTACCGAGTGATCATCACATGTCGATCGTAGGGCTGGGCTTGACTTTGGTTGCATTGGATTTTGTGGGCGACTTCTTAATGACTAAGAAGAGGATATGTACAGGTCACAAAAGAATTCATTAATCACGGGTACGATTGAGGAATATGGATATTGAAAGTGTGAGGTAAAGGAATATAATACACACCTGAATCAGGAGAATTATCCAAGTTTACATACTAATAAAGCTTTTTGATGCATTTTAAGATACTTAGACTTGAGGCCGCCTGCCCCCACGGGGAGCATGGCTTCTAACTGGATTAGTCCTGTTGCTGCGACATCTATGGGTGCGGGCTGATGTTCATGCTCGCTAAAAGCGCTAACTCAGCCAGCCCCAGCCCGCTCAGTCCTGCAGATCAGCGGTCCCCTAGAAATCTATCTTGGTAGAAAATAGTAGGTCGTCACACCTTAGTTTCGTCCCGTTGGGAGCAGTCTTGGTTGTTCTTACATAGCCGCCAACTCATCCTACACTTTATGAAAATTGATCGTTCTGGCTGCGCTACTATCACTGTGAGACACGATACATTAAATTCGTCGTCCGATATATGGTACTTCCCTGCGGAATAACTCTATTTGATGACTGCATATGTCAAAAGGAATAAGCCGTTTGATTACTCGATTCCGTAGCTTTGTCTTGGCGATGACAACACACAGGTTCCCAAGTGGATGAATCAAGAATAGCCCTGGTCCATTGACTTCTTGGCTGCTTCAATCGTACAAATTACTTATTCAAATTTCTCCCCCCGATTGAAAATGTATCTCGTCCTACTTCTTTCCTATCTATTTCGTCGCACCGGGGCCGATTGGGGTTGATGCATTAGATAATAATCTTCGGACGCCCGTTTACTTTTCTTCGTTTTCTCCATTTTCAATTTTTCGGTTCTCATTTGATCGTTCTCTTAGTAAAAACGAAGCCTAAATCTTGGCAATGGCAGCGCGTGGTAGCGGCGGCGTCTTGAGGGACCGGGAGAAGACCCCACGAAATTCCCACCATGGCGAACGCGAACCGGCACTTCCCAAGACCCGACAAGAGATCGTGAACGGCCCTAGTGAAAAGAAGAAAGGTCTTTTCCGAATCAAGTCAGCCGGAGAGTCTGGGCGAAGGGGCATACATCCCATTCAGTTTCTCGCTATCACTTGGCGCTCTAGCAACTGGGTATCGCGAATGGTCAATATTCTTTGGCCTTTCGTACCGGCTGCCATCGTCGCTTACTATGTCGTTGAGAACCACCCGGTGTTGAGATTCAGCTTAGCCTACGTTGCGATGGTACCCTGTGCAAACCTCATCGGTTTTGCCGGCCAGGAGCTGGCGAGGAAGTTGCCGCATATGTTCGGAGTGCTCACAGAAATCACTGTTGCATCCATAGTCGAAATCGTTCTGTTCATGATCCTACTATTCCATGACGAATTCTACGTTATACAGGCCGCTATACTCGGTTCTATATTGGCGAACATGTTGTTATGTTTGGGACTCTGCTTCTTTGCTGCTGGTCTACGACGAGAAGAAGCTACATTCCATGCTGCTGTCAGCGAGGTTGGCTCGAATCTATTGCTTATCGCGTATGTTACCTGATCCTGATCTTACGCCATTATCTGGGAGAGTTTGGATGGAGCTAATTATCAATAGTGGACTTGGCTTGGCAATTCCTACAGTTTTCGATCGCTCGGTTACGAATTCGGGATTCAATCTAACGACGGACGAAATCAGCAACAGGGTGCTCAGGATCTCTCGCATCATAGCTATCCTATTAATTATCGCCTACGCCGTTTTCATCTTCTTCCAGATGCACACGCACCATGGTATCTACGACGAGTTGTACGAAATGGACGAAGAACGAGATGTCGATGCTCATAAGGATCGGGCTAAGGATAAATATACAATGACCGAGTGTATCTTCGCCTTAGCGATCTCTGTGGCCCTCGTAACATTCATCGCTATTGCGTTGGTGGGCGAAATACCTGAGATTGTAGAGAAGCACCATATTTCCGACCCGTTCATGGGCTTGATTCTAGTTCCTCTGGTTGAAAAAGCCGCCGAGCATCTGACGGCCATCGACGAAGCCTGGGATAACCAGATTAACTTTGCCCTGTCTCACTGCATTGGGGCTACGATTCAGACTGCGATGCTTAATGCTCCATTGGTTGTAATCGTGGGATGGATCGCCCGTCGCCAGATGGCCCTAGAGTTTGAAATTTTTGACATTGTCATGTTAATCCTCGCCATCATCACTGTCGGAAATGTCCTCAGAGATCAGAAGAGTGACTATTTGGAAGGATTCCTTTGCGTTGTTGTTTATGTGGCTATCGCTGTCGCCGCGTTCTACTTCCCGAACCCCCACGAGGCTGCCGGCCACGAAACCACAGGCGAGGCTACTGGTGAAGCGACCGAAGCGACGATTCACGCGATGAGACACTTTGGAATAATACAATAAGAAAGCTAGGAGCACCAGGCTATACATACAATTGGCGTTGAAAAGGGAGATATTAATTGGAACGGCTGCATCTTCATGGAATAACTCATGAGCTTAGGAGTTTTTTGCTATTTGTTTCTGCCGGGCGATCACCTCGCTAGTCTGACGATATGCGCGTGTTTCTTATGGATCAGACAGATAAATAAATGGCCTTTTGGATTTTGGGGTTTATACATATATATCGTGTGGGTATGCCTAGTATTCTTCACCCGACTTGAATTTCTATCGAGACAAATTAGAATATGCATACGTGATCTAGAAACCTTAAGTGCATTGCCCAACAAGGCCTTCCTATTCAATTCTGTCTTCCGCTTAGTGGATTACGATATAGTACGAGTGCATGCTCCATTTAACAATCTTCAAAGGCCGTATCTTCACGAATAAGCAGCCCTGGAGGTATCTCCTAAGACTTTGGTACCTACATTTACCGAGATGGCTTAGAGTTTACGAGGTTGACGCTAGCATTTTTACCTCCATCCAATCAACGGGACTCAAGTTGACGTTTTGGGTAATTCGTTAACCTAGCCTAAACCTTCTCAACCCGTGTAGTACGAGCACTGTTTATTTTAACCACAAACTGTTCCGTCTGAGCATCTACCAAGCATATAGGTAGGTACGTGGCTATCCATCTTTCCATACCATGGAGCTTAAAAAAAAGTCTCATGTTTCGTTGCGTTTTGAAATGGAATGCTATCATCTCGATATACAGTGCAAGCATAGGTAGATAAGTACCGTTAGTACGTCCTAGTAGGTACTTGAGAAACAGAATGAGACGCATGGTCTATGAATCAATCTCTTAGAACTACAACAGGTACAGAATATTGCTAGGTATACATCAATGTATCCTCAACGGGACCATGCCCAACGGTAATTCTCTTGCCTCCTTAAGTGTTCATGGGGAAAAAATCAGGATAACGCTGACCAGCCGGCGTGAACTTGGCCAAAATAATATCGATCTGTGCCATCTCTTCATCCGTGAGGTCGACCAGCTTACTATTCTCTTCCACTCGCACTGCCGTCGTCGCACCCGGGATTGGGACGATCGTGGGCATCCCAGGACGCTTCGCTACCATCCTCGTCCAGTTAATAGCAAGTTGGCCTGGCGTGACACCCTTCTTCTCTGCCAGTTCCTCGACTTGCCTGACGAGTTGCAAGTTAAAGTCAAAGTTCTCGGGCGAAAAGCGAGGGAAAAGTCGCAGCATCGAATCCTCCGGAATGTCGGCGTGCTTCTTTATCTGTCCGGTCAAAATGCCTCTGCCAATCGGCGAGTAAGCGATAATCGGGATGTCATATTGGGCACAGGCGGCCGCAACACCATTTTCTAGGATGTCAGTGGCGAACCTAGTAGGCACCAATGTTAGCATAATCATAGGTCAACCTAGAAAGCACGGCTACCAGGACTTACAGCGAAAGCTCAACCTCTACTGCGACGACCTTAACGATTTTGGCGGCTTCGTGGATTGTCTCAGCTCGCACCTCCGACAGCGATATTCCACCGATTTTCCCCGTTTCCACATACTCCTTGTGAATGATACCAAAGGTAGTCTCCATGGGCCAGTTCGGGTCTCTGCGAGCGAATTCGAACATGTCGATCTTCTTGCGACCTTTGAGTAGGGCAATGCAGTGATCGAGACTACGGCGGGTATTCTCAGGAGATCCATCTATCGCCTTCCCGCTCGGGATGGCACCACCCTTTATGGTAAGAACAATCTCATCCGCATCTTCGGGATATTTCTCCAAGTATTGCTCCAAGAGCACCAGACTGTTGTACTCCGGAACTCCATACATCTCGCCGCCGTTCCATAGGTTCACTAATGCAGGTGTTAGCTTCTGATTGGCGAAAAGTTTGTATCTCCCATGATGCATTAGAAGCTCTTCGACGTACTTCCGTTTTTAAGTGCTGTGCGCATAGCTTCGAAAGCTTGTTCTTGTGGGCATGGGTTTGCTCTCCAGGTGAAGCCCATGAGGCCTAAGCCGATAGGGCCTACTTCTTTTCCAGCAATCTGAGGCATTTTCAAAGAGTTGCGGCTGTGAATTGGCAGTTTTTCGATTCTCTAGGATGTTGTATGAGGTTGTTCTCGAGGTAATAGTCAATATTGTTCCGATCTAACGACGGTTGTCACCCAGGTTGTCCGTTTCGTGACCAAATATTGAGATATTGATTTAACGACAGCATCCTTCTTATATTCTCTGAAGCTTCTCCTATTGACCCCTGTGGAAATGTTTCAATATAGGCAGATAGAGTTGCTATGCAGTCACCACCGGTTTTATTATCTCCAGAATTCTAAATCCGATAGTAAGCGGGCCTATGCTCTGCGAGGTCTGACTCCGGTGTTAGTGAAATCCGATTTTAGATGGCAAATCCCCATACGCAGACTAACTGCGCCGCATATGATCGCCAATGAAATAATGCACTGATCAATCTTAGTGATTAATTCCATATAGGCAGTAGACGCGGATACATGTCACTTACAATAGCAAATGTCTAAGCTTTCGTAGCTACCTGCCACGTAAGGTGGATGACTGGAATTTTTTTTATTCTCGTATTCTTTGAGGGTCGTTGGTCCTCGTCATCGTGCCATAATATGCCGTATCTCGGATTAATTCGAATTGCAAATGTCTCCGATATTACCCCTAGGCTGGAATCATAGAGGCCATTTTATGAGTTCGCATGGGTTTCTAGATAAGGCAATCCATACGATATGAAGTGTACCTACTGGCCTACTTGATTGTCGGGTGAGGCAAGCTAATGCTGCGGCCATGATTCGTAGGAGTACCAATTGCCTGAGGCGAAGGATCCTCCCACCTCCATTGAGATTTCAGCTGGGGTCGAAATGTTGCCCAGTATCTCGTGTCAGTTACCGAATTCAGCTAGCGCTGCGAGGTATGCACTCTCAATATAGCTTCGCCGATGATGTGAAACAGCCATCGGGAAACGACGCTTTAGGGAGATTTCTGTAGGTATAAATACCTAGGTATTGAGTATCTTCGAGCGTCCGTCTCTGAGTTTTCGTGAATGGTAAGATATGAACTATCATCGAAATCTCCGAAAAATCTTACCTAAATTGATTCTCAAACGCTTACTTTCATCAAATATCTTCATCCAGTCTTCACAATACATAAACCACTATGAGCTCTAACACATCCCTCCTGACCAGCGGCGCCCGCGTCGTAGTCACAACTCATGCTGAAGATGGTAAATCCATCTTCCACTCTGATCGCGTCCTCGAATCCTTTTCGCCCTTCGGGCCGAGCGGAAGTTCCTTCACCATCTTCGACGTGCGCCCATCCGTCCCTGTAAATAACCTCGAGGAGCCCACAAACCCGCAGAAGACGCTGCCCCGCGTGCCCCCTACGGGCATCAACTTCTGCATCACGAACATAGCACCTCGTTTTAGCGTGCCTATGCACCGTACTATCAGTCTTGATTATGCTGTCGTTCTATCCGGAGAAATTGTTCTTGCTTTGGACAGCGGCGAGGAGAAGACCGTGAAGGCGGGCGAGTTCATCGTGCAGCAGGGCGTTAACCATGCTTGGCACAATCGGACGGATGAGCCGTGTCGCATCGCGTTTGTGGGGGTTGGGTCGGAGAAGATCAAGTTGGCGAATGGGGAGGAGCTGGGAGAGACGGTTATCAAGGCAGCTGGTAAATAGCGTGGTATGCATTCAGAAATACACCGTTATAGAATCTAGATATTGAATTCATATAACACTCAAAGACCCGAGATGCGACTTCATGCCTGTGTACTCGCGAATCCGTTCGAATACTACCTGAGCACTGCGTTTTTGATCCCATGTTGTTGCAAATTGTTCTCCTTTGATAATCTTGATAGGCCATAGGAGTAGGTATCCCCCTATGCTACGGCACCGTGGGGGGCCGGCGTTGTGGTTATGTAGATGGCCTAAGCAGTTAATGTCACCGAAGGTTTGAGGTACAGTTGATAGTACTTCATCGGCAAGTAGCTGTATTGTACCTCTAAATTGCCCGATTAAGACACGTAGAATTTCTCTTACAGTGTCATTCTTGTCGGTTGCGTGCATCGCAGTTTCTAAGCAGTTGAGTAATTGCTGATGGCCGATGATACGTGCCGTGCGGTGATAATTCCACTCGTATGCCATCCAAAGGTCCGCATGAAGTTGGATGTTACTAGTTAAGGGTTGTACTAGAGGATCGAATATAGGTAAGTCGGTCACATTCAGCGTCTTGAAGGACCATTCGGGCCTTTGACGCCAGCTAACGACCTCTTGATCCAGCCGGATTAGTTCTTGTACCACACTGAGGACTTCTGCCACCGACGAACTGCCATTAGTCAGGGCCTCCTGCAACTTTCTCCCTCGCTCACAGGTCTGGCTAATTCGAAATGCATCTTTCTCTAGACGAACAGCAGGTAAATTGTCGTCTAATTGATCAAGCCAGTATTGTAAATCATCGAGAGGTTTGAGGTTGAACGCCAACTGCTGTTTTTGCTGCAACTTGTGAGTGCCTACGCCATAGCACCATGGTGGCTGGCCAACTCACTATTCTATGGTGTGCAAGCCTGAATAGGCTCCATCCGCGGGGGCTGTATATCTGGTCAGAGCCCCTAAGTCTCAATATTTGCGCCATGCCTTGTGCATGAGCCCCACGTATTGTAGGTTCCTCAACGAAGAAAGTCTAGAGATTCAGCATACATAAATCGTCCTGTAGCTGGATTCGCACATACCTCGAAAATGTCTAACATGACCGCAGTCATAAGGTCATAGTCATCAGGCGTTTTACCTGATGATGATAGAGATTCTCCTAGCGCCGAAAGCGACATCCCGTAGCATCGGAAGGCCTTGTTGATAAACCCATCATTATTCTGAGCTTTAGCGAGGTCTGCATAAGCAGCAGCTCGGACAGCCCAGCGTAACGCGAACCGTCCCTCGACATTTACATCTTTGAACAAGCATGGTAGATGCTCAAGGAAGCCAGGTGATGACGTCTCGGCACACGGATACATAACATATTTGTCAATGAAGCGATCGACGGCCTCATCTTCGGGGGCGGGTCGCAAGTGGTCTGGAATGCTCTTAGTCCACGGAGAATATTTTGGTATCCTAAAGCTGGATATTTCTTCTTTAGTGAGATTGGAAGGGTCAATGAAAGTAGTTGGAGATCTGTTCGAATCCGACTTGAGATTGGCGGACCAGCTCTTTCTTCTAGGCTTTCGCCCAGGAGTAGTAAATGATGCAACTGTATTGGCCTGCTCAATTACTCTTTTTGTCTCGTAGCGAAATAAAATGCTGGCCTCATCGCGATAGCCTTCGCAATTCTCATTGCGGTTGATACAACGCTGGCATGAGGGTCTCCCTTGATCGCATTTGACTCGTCGCTGGCGACATCTCAGGCATCCACGGCTAACGCGTGACATCGAGCTTTTCTTTAGACTGTAGATTTGGTGAAATCCTGAACCAATTCTAGACGACAGTATGTCTGGCATGGAAGCATAGTATGTCAACTCATTTGGTTGTTAATGGTTTGGCGAAGGATGAACGAAGGAAGGCTTATGTCATCCCTAGAGCTATGATAAAAAACATGCCGGTGCTATGATAGAGGTACCTAAAGCCCCCTGTCTGATTCCTTGTCAGCACTAATAGTGCCGTGCTTAGGTACAGCACTCCTTCTGCCGTCTGGGGGCTTAGCATCATTAATTGCTAGCGGGACTGTAAAGGATCTTAAAAAACGATTACTAATCCTTGGAGCGAGATTGCAATTGCTTGCTTACTGCTATCTATAATCTTGGCGATGTTTTATCTGAAGCTATCTACATAGGAGGTCATTACTGACGCTGCTGGTGAAATAATGTGTCCTAAGGCATATAAAAACCGGTATGTCTTCCTGGTTTAAGTAGCTCGTACTTCGTAATCGAGGTTAACATATACAGAGGTAAGGCTTCATTATGAGGTAGCTATGCAAATATAAATTTAGTGAACATTTACGCCCAAACTCTTCTAAAGCTAGGGGGCTGAACACCCCTTGATGTATACAGCTAGCGGTGCTTCCCACCCTTCCAAGAAGCCCCCGGTGGCCCCCACTAACCTTAAAGAGGTCCTTAGTAATAATCCCCCTATTTGATTGCTCGTCATTCTAGAAATTCAATTTTGTAACTTGTAAGCTTCAAACAACCTTGGAACCCAAACAACGCCAACATTCTTTAACGCGCACGCGCGATCATCAAATGCGCAAGTATCTAGGAAAACTCCTTGCCCATTATTCCTTGCTCCTAGACTCCTGCAACTTGTCTGCAACTATCCCACCTAATGTCGTCACGTTCGTAGCCTTGTCCATCAACGTCAAGAAGAGGACGTCAGCGCCTGTCGCGCTAAATATGTACTGACGCAACTCCGCTGCCAGCATCGAGTCCATTCCGAAATCCGACAGAGGTGTTTTAACATCTAATTTGGCAAGGGGAACCAGGATCAAATTAGACATCTTTTTCGCGATCAAGTCCTTGATAATTGTCACAAGGCTCTCTCTATCCCCCGCGTCTAGCGCTTCGTTGATCGCGGACCATTGTGAACCTGACCCTGATGTCGTTTCGCTCGCACTGCTGCGTTTGAGCGCACAAGTCAATACTGAGAAGCGCGCGTCATCCAAGAATTGCCAATATCCGTTATAGCCTTGTTTATGCTGGTCTTGAAGACCTGTAACCTCTAGCCCGGTCAGAAGGTGCGGATGCGAGAGTAGGTCGTCAGGATGGGCTGAAGTCGGCGGCTTGGAAAGAGCGAAATCAAAGATTTGCAACAATTCGTCTTCCGTTATAGGGCGGATACCTTTGCGTAGTAGAAGATCCTCTATGTGGGGGTTTTCGTGCAGGTAGCCGACCTCCGAGACCATGCCTATTCCCAGGGAAATGGCCTGTAAACCAAGGCTGCGACGATAGCGGGCGAAGACGTCTAAGAAATTGTTCGCGGCACAGTAATTTCCTTCCGTGGCGGTACCGACCTTGCCGTTGATAGAGCTTGTCATGATGAAGAAGTCGAGCTCCCTCTCCTTGTCAAGCTTCGACAGTGCGTTGTGTATGTTCCAGGTACCCTTTACCTTGGCTTCGGTGCCGTTAAGCCAATGTTCTCGAGACATATTTCTAAAAATGGCTTCGTTCAGGCCCATTGCAGCTTGAACAACACCTCCCAAAGGCGCTGGTGCTGCGGCAACAGCTCTCATCATATCCTCTTCATTCGTCACATTTCCCTTAATCACTATGCAACTTGCGCCGGCCTTTTCCAAATTTTCAACTAACCGTTTGGCTGCCGGTTTCTCAGTGCCTGAACGCCCGACAAAGACAAATTTACGAGCGCCACGACTTAACATCCACGTTGAAAGACTTCGCCCAAGCCCACCTAAGCACCCAAGTAGTAAGTAGCTTTTGTTTGGGTCCAGGACGGCTGAGAATTTATCAGGTACAACTGGAACCATCTGAGTCTGATCTTCGAATGAGATCACAATTTTTCCCATTCGCTTCGAGCTATTGAAATAGTTGAATGCGGGTGTTACTTCCGAGACTTTGAAGATAGATAATGGCCTCACAGGTTCAACGCTTCCACTTCGTACAAGGTCTACAGCACGTGCGAGCATGGCCTTGTAAAGGCGGTGGTGAGCCGGAGATGCCGATTCAGCCAACATGCTGAGATCAAATGCTGTGAAGGTCGTGCCGCGAGAAAGCACTTCCATATTCAAGTTGCCACCGTCGATAATATCGCGCTTGCCGATTTCGACGAAGCGGCCAAAGTCTGCTAGACACTGCCAGCTCTCGTGAAGAAGCTCACCAACCAAGGAGTTAAGAATGACGTCAACGCCCCGGTCAGCCGTGGCTGCCTTGATACCAGAAACAAAGCTCGATTCGCGAGAATTGAAGATGTGGTCGGCCTGTAGGCCAAAGTTATCTATCAGATATTGCTTCTTCTCGTCCGTCCCAACCGTAGCAAAGATTTCCGCACCAATCAATTTGGCTACCTGGATTGTTGCAATACCGACACCACCGGCAGCTGAGTGGATAAGAACTGACTCCCCAGGCTGTAGTTGTGCGCGGTAATGCAGGGCATAGATTGCGGTAACGAAAACAACCAAAACAGACGCCATTACGCGCAGGTCTTCGTCCTGTTTCAATTTTACGCAACTCCAAGACGGCACTGCTTCGAAAGTACTAAAGTGGCCGGGGTACATGACAGCCACCTTGTCCCCAACAGCTAAATCTTCAACAGCAGAGCCGGTCGCAACGACCTGGCCTGTATATTCAAGGCTGCATGACGCGTTCGTTGTATGGACCCGCCCAGCAAGAGCATACACATCTTTAGCATTGAGGCCGACGCATGATACCTTCACTACTACGTGGTCTGCGGCCAGGCTCTTGGTGTCATGCTGCCGCTTCTTAACAAATTGCGCCGTACTTAGTTGGCCTGGCTTCTGCAGCGACAGAGAAGCAGTGCCAGCATTCGCAAGAGGGAGCGATGATGCAATAGCGTTCTCCCGATCTCGGAACTGTTGATTCATGCGATCGTCAGGTACCGTCCTGCTGATCATAAGTCCGGAGCCATCCTTGATGTATTCGTAGTCGGTAATCGGGGTCTTTTCCTGATCGATGATTGCCGAAATATCTCGAGACATGGATTCGGGGCCTGCCTGCGGGTCCAGCTCAAGGGTGAAGATCTTCGTCGAGGGTTGCTCGATCATGATGGCTCGTGCGAGACCAGGGAATAGAGACAAGGTCGGGTTAAAACCTTGATAGACTCCACATCCTGCCACCCAGACAATCCTTGCCGCCCGCTCGACGATCTGTTTAATTCCAAAATAGTCTTGCGGGTCGGCCCCAGCCAGAACGGGTCTCTCTAGCTCAACAGTGGATATCACCAGTGCGTTAGCTGGGATAGACGATTCGGTCAGATCGGCAAGTGTTAATTGTTGCACGGGCATTCCAAAGCCTGTGCTGAGCTCATCTCTCAATTTGGCATCCCCATGATGAGCCGGAGACCCGCAGACATGGATGATACTACGATAGTTAGCGGGGGACCCATTAACCAAAACTGGCGATTTCCTAAATAGTTGAATGCTATGTGACTTTGTGGTTGCAGAGCAGATTGTGGAAAACCCATCTACCAAGAGGTCACTATCAACACTAGCTGCAGTAGCTTGGAGAAACAGAGTATGGGCAGTTGTCATGCCATTAAGCAATTTAAACACGGTTGGATCTTCGGGGACAACGACGATTTCGTACTGATCTGCCGAATGATCTTTTTTGTACGATAACGACTCCAATCCTAGCGGTATGGTGTAGTTGCGGATCTCGGCCACTTCGAGCTCACCGTTGCCTGTCAAACGACCAAGGGAGAATGTACGAAAGCGTCGATGATGTGACGTAGCTTTGAGGACCTCTAGTAGAGCCAATACCACCAAAACGTGGTCGCTAGAGAAGCACAAAATGCGAGCGTCGGGATTCTTGTGAACTAACAGATCAAGCGCGGCCAGCATATACCCTCTTGAGCCTAGGCGCCCTAACTCCGAGATCGACAGGATGTGGTCAAGCACTTGGGAAAAAGAAGCATTGCCCTTGATCTTCTCCACGTCATGCTTCCAGCTGACTCGGAGAAAGGGGTGACGTACTTCTGCCTTCTCATTGCCAGCGAATGTGGTGATATCGACATCTTTGAAATGTGCTATCGTTTGCTGTTGAGCATCAAGCAAGACAGCGTCAAGACTATTCGAAGTGAATCCAATGACCTTTGACGTAGAACGAATTGTGCCAACACCTTCCACATAGGGGCGCAAGTTGATGGTGACTTGCCGTATCCTCGTTGGTACCTTTGCGACCATCGAGTGTATGAACCCTCCAGTACAAGAAATAAGACCAACTTGGAACAGACTGTCGAGGAGAGTTGGGTGAACGATATATCGAGCTCCCTGAATGTCAGGAACTAACGATTTTGTCCTTGCCTCTGCATACATCGTCCCCTTAGGGTCCGGTGTATATACTTCACTCATTATTTGAAATTCTGGACCAAATCCAAGGCCGCCTCTAGCGATGCTCTCGTACCAAAGACGCTTGGACTGAGGTGCAATGCGATTGCTGGATGATGGTAATGGCAGGCTTGTAATTGAGTCCCCTGAGCCAAGTCTCAAGGACCCCTTGGCGCGGATCGTCGCTACACCATCTGAAATGGAAGATATTTGAAACTCCCACCAATTTTTGGAAGTAGTAACATTTGAAAGCGCGAGAGGTCTCAGCTCAGTATACAGTTCAATGGATTTCTCGTCGACCAAAGGCAGGGCATTGAGCAGGTCTATATGTCGAAGCACTATTGACGTAGCAGTGGAAGACGGATTATCTGACGCCACCTGTACCAAAGCTTCAATCGCCATCGCCATGTATCCGGCAGCAGGGAAGACAGCCATCTCTCCAAGTTTGTGATCTCGGAGCCACGGAACATTATCTAATTGGAGGATATTACGCCAGCCAAAAGTCGTCTTGTTGCCTCCTGGTATTTCGCTGCCCAAAAGCTCGTGTCGCGGATGCTTGCGGAAGCGACCTTCGCTGCTGACGCGAGACTCATTCCATAATAAATCCTCATAGTGCCAAGGATACGTAGGCAAATCGCACAAAACCTTTGGAGTAGCAACATGTCCTACGTGGGCCTTGTTGAGGGCAGCAAAATTGATACTGAACCCCTGTGTGTAGATGTCGCCGACGAGACTAAGAAGAGATACCGACGCATCTTTGCCTCTAGTCAGTGTTCCTAAGTACGAGGTAGCCTTGCCTAGAGTACTCAAAGCTGGCATCTTAAGCGCCGGGTGAGGGCCTATCTCGACCCACGTCACACCCTCTGTCAATTTGGAGAGGCCCGTGAGTCCTTCACTGAAGCGAACTGGTGATTCAAGATTTGTGCGCCAGTACGAGGGTTTTCGGACATGTTTTCCGTTTACTTCTTGGCATACCACCGTTGAGAACATCCGCGCTTCTTTGGGGATGGTGTTTGGGGCGGATCCGTCGGCTAATGCCCAAGCATATTCTAGGAGTTTCTCGTACTCATGACCAATGGCGGCCATATGGTGAGAGTGGTATGCTCTACCATCAGTTCTCAGTTTTCGCGCGAAGATACCTTCTTTCTGCAGCGCGGAGAAAACAACGTCGATACCGTCGCTGTCACCACTTATAGTAACGCTTTCAGGAGAATTGATACACGCTACTCTGACTTTCGTGTCGAGGCCTAGCTTAGTAATCCATTCATTGGTGCTATCTGGACCAAGACCGACCGCAGCCATCGACCCGTCAGACGTTACCTTGGTGACAAGGTATCCTCTGTAGTAGGCAGTAATGATCGCCTCACGGGCGCTGAGCAGGCCCGCCGCATATGCCGCACCGATCTCTCCTGAGGAGTGACCGACCGTTCCTTGGGGAACTATTGACCAGCCGCGCAGGAGATTGACGATACCAATCTGTACAGCTGTCGTGGTAGTTTGAGCAAACTCAGCTTGGTTAATTGGGCACTTCTCAGAGTTATCCATCAACACGTCGTATATCTTCCAAGCTGGCGCATATGGAAGAGAAGACAGCGCCTCGTCTAATTGACGAATAGTGCGGGAGAATGTGGAAAACTGCATCAACTCTCGTCCCATGCCTTGGTACTGCGCACCTTGTCCTGTAAAGACGAATGCGCACTTCTTTTCTGCATAATCGTTCTCCGTGTTAGAGAGGCGAAGGTTGTCGAGACTAATGTCTTCTAACAAACTAGACTCCTTAGCGATTATGTAACCTCGGAGTGGGAAGTGTGTGCGACGCTGTCCCAGAGTGTATGCCAGATCTGTGATCGAGATAGATGATAAGTCTAACTCAAGCAATTTCTCAACTCTACCATGAAGCGAAGAGAGCTTATTGGCAGAGAATAGGAGAAGGTATGTCTTGTCTGAGGGGGCGTCTTCGTGTTCATAGGTATCGCCATTAATATGGCCGTTGCTGTGCCCGTTAATGCCATTGGTGCCATTGATTCCGTTGATTCCGTTTGTACCGTTAACACCATTGATACCTCTAGGCTTCTTGATGAAGACTTTATTACTGGCCCGGGGTGCTGATTCAAGAATACTGTGCGCATTGGCACCGCCATAGCCAAAAGAATTGACGCTAACTCTGCGGGTATTTTGGTCGTCGGCAGGTAATGGAGTTGTGCTCGTCACAATTTGGACTCCCCAATCGTCAATTTTGAGCTTCGGATTCAACTGCTTGAGGCCGATGGTTGCTGGAATTTGCCCCCTCTCAAGCATAAGAGTGGCTTTAATGATGCTCGTTAAGCCACTAGCTGCCTCACTATGTCCTAGATTTGTCTTAACGGCACCTAATAGGAGAGGGTTGTTCCTCTCGGCCTTTTTGAACACACGAGATAGAGCCTCTACCTCTATTGGGTCGCCAACACCTGTGCCCGTGCCGTGTGTTTCGACGAACGGGGTGTCGGACGGGTTCAACTTGGCCCGTGCATAGGCCTTGCGAATGACAGCTTCCTGACCGTCAATGCTTGGTTGTGTGATGCCAGGTGTGCGACCATTGCTGTTAACTGCTACGGAGCGTATAACGGACCTAATAGGGTCGCCGTCGCGAAGGGCATCGTCGAGTCGCTTGATGAAGATGGCATTAACACCATCAGCTCGGCCGTAACTGATACCACACGACACATTAGCGAATTCTTAGACATTTCAGCCTCAAAATGCTTTACTTACCCGTCTGCGGATGTGTCAAAGGTGTGACAGGTTGAAGATGGAGAGATAACGCCGGCTTGTGAAATAGCTACGTGCAGTTCAGGGGTCTGCACAAGGTTCACGCCGGCAACGACGGCAGAATCGCACTCGTCTGCCAATAGTGCGGAGCAGGCAGCTTGAAGGGCGTATAGGGAAGATGAGCAAGCAGTGTCAAGCACACAGCTTGGGCCTTTCAAGTTGAAGACATGGCTTATCCTATTTGCGAGTATCGTTGTTCCCATCCCAATTTGGCTATATCTACTTAAGCTTTCGACATCCTTGGTTTGCATAGCAATAAAATCCGGAGTGAAGGAGGCAACTGTTCAAAATTCAATACACAGACCTACAGAAGTAAAGTTACGTTCACCTACCATAGCAACCGATGTTAGCTCCAGAGGCATCGTCTAGAGAGACTCCAGCGCTCTCAAAGCTTTCAAATACAACTTCGAGCAGTTTACGTTGTTGTGGATCCATCACACTGGCTTCCCTATTATTAATTCCGAAGAACTGGTTATCAAAATCTCTAATGTCTTCTTGGATGAAATAACCCCCAAGGGCTTCTGTAATTGCTGGCTGGTCTTTGCCGCCATGATAGCTATCGATGTTAAATCGCGACTCGGGCAACTTTCCGCCAGCGGAGCGCCTTTGGTCAAGGAACTCCCATAGTTGTGAGGGGTTGGAAATGCTTCCAGGTAGTCGACAGCCTATTGTTTGCTCATCAGCATCACGACCACGAGCCCCTATTGTCGGTAGTATAACATACCTATGCCGACAATGGCAATTGGCTTGAAAGTTGTGCTATCCATCCTCTGGATATAGCATAGGGGTGCTTGACGTACGATCCCAGCTATGCCGCGGCACAAATCGAATACAACAAGTACGTATTAACAAAAGACCACAGGCCCCAGCAGACTACGATGATGGGCATACACTTAATTTCATACTCCCGATCTCTCTCCTTCATCTGCCGAGACAGATGATAACCTTAATTCATCCATGGATTGTACGTATGTAATGTGGCATTATTTGAAACTACCTTGCTACCCAAAAAGAGAGACCGCCAATATGCATCTCGCCATAGCGTTGCCGCTATGGATCGTTTATGGATCCAACCGAAGACCCGAATAGGCATACCAAGTCAGCACCAAGCTAAAGTTATGGAGCCCATGGATCCGAAAGAAGACTATAATAGAAATGGAGTCAGCGTGGAGCAGAACCCTAATATAGTAAATAACAGCGACCGCCTGTCCGGCACGTCCGACCTATTCCAAAGTTGCTGCGCCGCATCGATTTTATTCCCGAAATGACGAATTGATACGCACGTTTGGGGTGGCAGGAAAGATGACAAGGTTCGTGATGTATCATTATGTTTTTGGGGGCCGAACCACCCGACTTTTGGTATGTACTTCTTGTAAACTCTTTTTAAACTTATCTACACGTGGTAACCCCCCTGATGAATCGTATCAGTGAAGCTGGGGCACTCAATCTCTCGCCGATCCCTTCCAGGGATTGGTACTACCAGGTTACCTGCTATCAACAGTGATCTGCGTTTTTACATGAATCCTATCCAGCGCTATCGCCGCTCCTTTTCCATCGTGCTCATGTATCCCTGACGAGATTGAACCCGTGCTGCTGACAAGCCTCTCGAAGCCATCACGGTCCCCCCCAAAAGACTGGCTTGCGTGAGCAGCAGCTGCTGAGGCGCCATAATTCAAAGATTCCGGGTCCGTGTGTTTATTGCTGCTCTTGGGATTGGTTCCAGGCCATCGTGGACCCATTTGTGCCTTAACAAGCCCGACCATATTTGGCACGCTAACGCTAATGAGCGAAAGAGCGCCTTCAATGCAAGCCCAGTAAAGGTAGGCGGGCAAATTCCAAGTTAGGTCTTGGGCAAGGTTAGGAATGAGATTGATTGTCGATATCATTCGACCGACAGAAAGGACGATGACAGAGTAGGCGAGGAAGAAAGCGGCCAGCAAGTAAATTCGGCGTTTCAAGCTCAACTTCAGCGCCCATATCATAGGCACCGGGAGTAGCAATATGTATAAGTCGATCGAAACAGAGAGCGCAGAAGTGCTCAGATACCAAGCAAAAGTGTTGATGCAATGGCCCGGAAGCGGCGAGTTCCAAGCCTTCTCGATCGGAGAGCATTGAAAGATAGTCGATATCAGAGACGAAACTAGCCATCCCACGACCAAGGACCCGACAATCCAAAGATGGATTCTGAAAGTTCTGTTGTTCGAGCGGAAAACACGCGCGTAAAAGCAGATAGCCGACAGCTTAGGGAAGGATATCGAGCTGTCGAAGAAGAAGATGGCGATGTAAAGGTATTTGGCGCCCTGCACAAGATATAGCGGGTTCTCCGCCGCTACCACTTCAGCGTGAAGTCCTAGCCCAATATTTCTCCAAGTCAAGATAATCGCGAATAGAGTGAGTTGGATAGGCTATGTTCATTGTTAGAATAGGGGCAGATGTTATCAAGATCGCACTTCGAAGTCGCAACAACTTTCAACTTACCACAGAGACGAGGGCGAAGAAGTCATCCCACCACCAAGGTTGCTTCACGATCAGTTTCGATGCAACTCGAGTTATTGTCGACAGGCACACGAGAACTATCAAGAGTGCACACATTATCACCAGACCTGGCCCGCGGTCGGGGGTTCCTGCCGGCACTTCCAACGCCATTGTAACAGTATCGTGGGTTGAGAGAGAAACACTTTGTCGGTGAACTGACGTTCGAATAGAAAAGGGTGTTATACTAACCCACAGCACCAAAATAAACGAATCCAATCGTTCAAGGGCAAGATGGAGATTATAGAGAAGAGCCGCCGCTAAAGACGGCTGATAGGTTGTGGGATCATACCAAATAATAGGTCTTACATGTAAGCTTACCTACGTAGGTAGGTGTTTACCTAATGGGGTGTTCACATAGCAGCGTAGTATCGTAACGTGGTTTCGAAGCATTATGCGATATTGCCCGGAACTGCAGTGTTACACCAGAACCGGGGTGGAAAACGACACTATTCGGATCACGCCGTACCACCGCATTATTCACCTCCGGCACAGAACCACGCCGTCCGAATAGTCTTTTCGACGTTCGGCTACGATTGTCTTAGAACGTCCATGGAAGAGGCACGGATGAGACATCATGTGGCATCGACCCAGAATTGTTGGTCCCGCAAAAGTTTGCGCAGGAATCCTACGGACGATCTTTGATGCAATGCAACTCTATTCGACACAGCCTGCTCGCACTAGTTAGGCTGGGTGGATTAGTTGGATTATTCGACTTGTTTAGACTAGTCTAGCAGTTTAGTTGGATGGCACTGAAACTGTTTTTCTAACTCTAGTAAATGTAGATTTATTTTTGTCTGTATTCGTTCCCTTGCGTCCCTAGTCTAGAGATCTTCTTTGATAAAGGATGCCCAACCTAGCTAACCAACCTCCACCCGCACCGCGTCATCACTCGTGTGTCCTCCATTTACAGATCACGTTTACCTTTAGCTCACCTAGCTGAGGGCGATCTCACTAATTATATCTAAGAGATTATCGAAATACTCCATTCCTCTATTGTTCCCATCAAATCGCAAACATGGTTTGGACAAAGGTGTCAGATACACGCTGGGAGCGCCCAGTGGATGGCCTGGAGGGCTACTTCGTCGTCATGGCGAACCTCTCCGCCAGCCTGTGTGAGGGACGCGAACATTATACGCTATTCTCCAAAATCAAGCTGGAGACGGGTTCCGAGGATGTGACGCCGGCTCTCAAGCATGCGTGGAAGCAGATTCGTTATGAGCAGCCGCAGGTTGCAACCACCGTCGAGGGAATGAAGAAGGTGTATGAAGTACCGGATGAGAAGGCATTAGAGGAATGGCTAGAGTCGACATTTATAACCTCGTCAGCATCTGATGCCGAGGAGCTTTACAAATCCGTGAAGCCCATCAAGCAAGCGACGCTATACTACCTACCTAATTCTTCGGAACTCGTCTTCCGCGGCCATCATCACAATATAGATGGAACTGGCGTGTTGCTGTTCTGGCACAGCTACCTAGACGCGCTTGCCTCTCCGAACAAGGACATAAAGTTCGGCGACGAACATGCCAGGCTCGCACCTATCATGGAGGAGACACTAGGTTATCCGGAGCAGCCTACACAGGAGCAAGGCGATAAAGCCACGGCGCTGTTCCTCAGCTGGGCCACCGCTATGCCCGGAATTGGGCCCGTCTCAAAGCTCGGTGCGGCCCCATCCGGACGGTGCCAGAATGCCGAGTTGCTATTCCCCACCGAGACCACCAAGGCGATAATCGCGGCCTGCAAAAGCAAGGGTATTAGTGTAAGCGCTGCTGTACACGCCGCGTACGTCGGAGCCATGGCCAAGTACGCAGACCCTAACTCCAAGCTCGCGGAATACGTGACCGCAGCCCAATTTAACCTCCGCCCCTACCTACCGGAGCCATACAGCACGAGCAAGCATGCAGTATCGGTCTACTATACTCCTATACCCTACAAGATCAACCTCCCAACCTCTTTCTTGGATGTTGCGAAGTCTCTGCACGAATACTACCAGACCACGTTCAAAGCCAACCCGGAAATGCTCGAACTCAAGGGTCATTTCACTAGAGTGTTATGCGGTGCCGTCCAGACGCCTGAGTTCCTAGCTAGCCCCGTATCCAAGGATGCCTTAGTCAGCAGCTTAGGTGTCGCCGAGCGTTACGTGCAGCGCGAGTACGGCAACGGAATTAAGGTCAAGGATCTCACCCTGGGTGTTGACGTCGTCTTGGGAATGAGCATGTTCTTCTTCTTCACTTTCCATGACCAACTTAAACTTGTATATAGCTTCAACGATGGGTATGAGGAACCGGAGAATATCCAGAAGTACTTAGAAGAAGTACAGGCGATTCTTATTAAAGAATTATTGGCATAGACTGGATTAGACTAGATCTATGAGCACACATAGTGCTCTGGTTATTGGTATATCATGGCTTGGGGAATTGGATAGTGTCAACATAATTAACCAATGATTTCTTGTATGTTTCATGGAAGAGCCATACAAGTGTATCCACCTACCTCGGCATCATATGGAATAGGGAACGCCGCTATTACCACACCCATCTTAGGATTTTACTGGTGGAAGACCCCATGCCGCGTAATTTTTAATTGTATACAAGAGTTGTCTCGTAGTAATTGTTGGACCAGGGGTACATATCCCCTATTACGTACGCCTATAGTTGCCCCACCTTTAGAAGGCATTACCTACTTGATCAAGTTAAAGTCGGTTTGAAAATGCTTCCTTAACTTTTCAGGTTCGCTGACGCGACTGATCTGAAGAATATATTTCCTTTACGGTACCGATGTCAGCTAGGCGTGGGATGTCACAAAGAGTAAGACGTTAGTCATCACAATATTAGCAACACCCCAGCTGAAAATTGTCAGGAAAATCCTTTCTTTCCTACTTACTACTTAACTACTAAAGGAAGCCGCCTTCTTATGAAATGAGGATGCGATGTTAGCTGCTGGGCGCCTAATCCTCAGCTCAGAATTTATGAGGCCGCTCAATCTGCGACACTAGGATGTCAAGACTGCTATACCCCTTAGACTCGTAGTCAGGGTCGCCTATTTGCGCTGATACGACAATCTGATGATCGACGTCAACTTTACGATAAAGAGTGAACATTTGGATAGCTTACAAGCCCTGCTCATGAATCCTCATATACTCGGTGTTGCCAATTGCGTTCAAAATACCACCAACTACAATTCCAGTGGGAATGCAGGTGTCTAGGTAGGGAAGAGATGGGATTTCGCCATAGTAATAATTGTTAATGGAAGCTCTGCAGCGTCGTTCGAGAAAGCGATAAGAAGAATCCTCCCTCGGCTCCGGAAATCCTAGCTGGATTGACACAAGAGTCAGAGATCCAAATGCGCATTCATTTTGATCACATGTCACATGGCGAACATGCATTCAGACGGCGCAGACCATCATCAACTACGTAACCCCAGTCAACATTTACGACCGGTCGAGAGCATTCAAACACACTTCCAGAATAATCCAGAGGGCTTCTCGCGAAACAGAGCCAAGAAATTTCCAAACCTCTCAATCGAAAATTTGAACCACAGGTTATGCATGTCTTTGCTCGGCGGTTAATGGTGGCGCCTATATTTTCTTGTACCTTACTCCTTAACCCCTGGCCCCTGATCTTACCAACATTTCTAGTTGACCAATAGTATAACTGGAAATCGTCCCAGCATACCTAAAAGGGAGAACCACCTAGACAGCCTACTACCTACCTATCTCAGTAACATCCGGATCTTGGTCCCGAATGAAACCATCTATGCTGTGTACTTCTGCGATGTGATTTGCATACGCGTTATTTACACGCATATAGCTGAAGAAAATTTTCGTTACGAAATCCATCTGCTGCGATGGATGTCAATTAAAAAAGTACCTTCTTGACTAAAAGAGATGCTCGTTTAAGCCGACGTTTCATGAAAGTTTTCCATGTGTTGTAGCGACATGGCGACGGCGAAAATTAGCAGTATGTTGAAACTTCCCGACGGGATATTTTTATACCATTAACAATGCCTACAGTAATAAGTAGAAGGGTACATTTAGTCAATCATGAGCAGAGGATAGTTGGCTTTCTACCGTATGCAAATACGACCTTGCTTTGAGATTCGAGCGCGATGGCGCGAACTTCACTACATCATAACGAGGTCGACGTGGAATATCTAGTAAATTATAGTACCTATAACTGTGTAACAGAGACGACAATAGGGGTTAGGGTTAGAGGAACTTCACTTTGATGTTTGTTCTGAGGGGTAACCCTAACCCCAATCATCTAATCCGCCGTAGTATACTTTCAGCTCAAGGATATCAATTGCGGCAAGCTACTTGAGTCACTGCGATACCTTTTTTCAATTGAATCTCTGAGCCTACGAGGTGAGTAAACGGTTGTTTTAATAAAACATTAAATTTTTAGAAAATCAGGTGTGCTGTACGTAACATCTGAAAGATTCTAGCGACTAGCTAGGCCTAGTAACCCACTAATAGGCACTCCCCAGGACGAAATAGGGGGCATCACATGGACACAAACACCTGGTGGGAACGTACGGTATTTCATTCCATAATCGACGAATAACTTCGAATGGGGACATTAACACCAGTATGTGTTAGTCATATGCGAGAGTATTCATTCGTAGAATATTCTAGCGCGACGTTCTAGATATTCAATTGAATGCTAAACTCAAAAGTTCAGGGGTGAAGTGATGGAGAATAAGGGCGGCGTTTCCCAAGAACTATTCAAATGAAGACATTCGTCATATCGCCGTCTAGAAACGTCACATATGACGCTAGCTGACCGTATAAGTTAACATTGCACTGATCTCACCGGCCCATTCACAGATCTAAGGTTGGAGCCGGCGATGATGGCGGGGTTGGAGATATTGGAGATTTGACCCCCCTAATCCTCGCTGACCCTCCGCGTCCTCCGCATTTTTTACCCCAGACGGACGACGGTGGATCGACAGCGTATGACGTCCGATGAGCGAATGGTCAAACTTTCGAGCGAATAGATCTCGAGATCATTTTAATGGAATGCTAGTCTCTCTCCCACAGAGTTGCACTCCTGACATAAAACATGAAGTCATTCGTCACGAGACATCATGAGATGGATGGCCTGTCTAGGAAATTAGCTCTATTATATAGATCGCGAGCTTCCCATCCAATCTGCTAAGCTTCTACTAGTCTTCCTACCATCTTACATCAAAGCAATCAATCGATCAGCATCAAAAGAAACCACCGATTTCGAAAACAACAATCACAATCATGTCTGCAGATGGACACGGACTTCCCGACGCCGCCGTCATGGAGGCTCACGACATGATGCACCATGCCGAGCAAGAAGAGCACGAGCACGAAGCCGCCATGAAGCGCGGAATCACCGATGACATGGCCCAAGCCGAATACGACTTGATACACGGTGCCGAAGAGCGCGCGGCTCGAGACGAGGTAATATTTTCCAAGATCCAACAAGGTGTCCTGTGGTTGTGACAACAGCTAACCACCAATTTTGCAGAGGAAACGGAGGGGTTCGATGACCAAGGTCAAACGAACCATAGAAAAACTCATCCCCGGAAGGCATTAAAATATCTTGACTGATTTCTGTCATCATGCTATCGGGTTGGGTTCTGTACATTACACTTTCACAAGTTTACTTGGACGATATCCTCAACGTTTCACAGGTCTAGTTATTGGACACATGGAAGGCCTATTTATAATCTGTATCAATTACGCCCCGAGCTGTCCCAGTTGTACAACAATCTCATCGTGAATTAACGAATTTTTCATCACTTGTGCTCGTGATTGTTGACGGCCGCACATGAGTCATCATAAGTCTCCTTGTCGCGTTGCGTTTCGCGAGTCTCCTAAGTTCCCTGTAATTAGAGGAATTAGGGTCTTTGGGTACCAAAGCTGTAGGGAATTTAGCGAAATGGTGTAGTGAGTAGGTGCTCTCAACTAGTACGCTAAATCCAACAACAGTTCAACAGCAGCTCGGAAACGGGTCGGCAACAGCTCAACGAAAGCCCAGTAACGGTTATATGTTCTTTTTCTATATTATTTTAATTTTTATTATCCAATTGACCAATTAAAGTACATTAATTGAAGCTAAATATCATGGTATCAATTGTATTATAAGACTTTGTATTAGCCGTTGTTGAGCCATGGATTGCTGAGTTATTGCTGAGCTAGCGCTGGACCAACGCTCTCAACAGAGCGCTAAACAACGCAGAGTCCCTTATAATTATAGAAGGCTTAGTGACGAAACTTAGCATCCATACAACAGAATATACTTGATATGGCGGATTTTCACGACTATCGACATCACGAAGCCACGGTCTTGGTGTTTACAGGTATACCTATAACCATAATTCTAGCTCCGGGGAAAATCTCATAAACGAAGGTTTCCAAGACTTTGTCGTCAATATGGGGTTTAGGCTATTATGACACGACATACTGTTACTACATTACGGAGATATAAACTGACCTCACCCAATCAGCATGAATAACCCCGCATATCCGGGTGCTCTCTTACGACTTCCTAGAAAAGTATGAAGGCGGAAAGTAAAACCGATTGATATACTGTCATGTGTTCTCTGGGTGGAAGCTTGAGTTTATGTCTTCCAAAGTGTTGTCTCGCGCAGAGTGGTGGTTAGGCCACTAGACTCGAGGATCCTGCCAACCCTAAAGTAATCAAATAGTGTAACACTTTCCATTATATCAAAAGAGTTAAAGCGAGCAATATAAGGTTGACATAACCGTTGACGGTGTTACATGTCAGTGGAAGAAAAGCCAGAATGGCTGCAGTTGTTGCGACATCGCAATTACCACTTGCATTCAAAACATCCCTAGATGGATCTGTACAGGCTCCTCATTCGCAGCGACATCATGACGTGCCGACAAATATCAACTATTATGAGGACCCAGGTGATGGCTCTCTACCAATGCCAATCGTGATCGCCGAGTAAGTCCTGTCCACTCTATATCTAGCGCAAGCCGAAGTCCTGACCAGTTCTTAAGCAATACGGTGAAGAATGAGCGCCCACACGTACCACGGCAAGTGACCATTCACGACGTGACGGGCGAAGAAGAAAAATACGCCCTCGATAGTCATGGATTCCAATTCCTACGGCATGAGAGCAAGTTGAGGTCTCTGGAGGATTATCAAGATGAGGAACTCGTAAAAGCGAAGTACTATCCAGAGTCGGTAGATCTATTGAAAGACATGTAAGTCCATTCCATCCTCCATACTAGAAAGATACAAAAAGAGAAAAGTGGCATAACTGACACATAAGCACAGAACAGGAGCATCACACATCTTCATCTTCGACCACAAGACGCGCTGCGGTCCCTCGAACTGGCACAAACTCGGCAAAGGCAACCGGTCCTCGCGTGGGCCCCTATTCCGAGCGCACGTAGACCAGTCCTACGACGGCGCCGAGCTCGTCCTGCGGCGCTGGTTCCCGGACGAAGCGGACAAGTTGGTTAACAAGCGGTACCAAATCATCAACGTGAGCTTCCCTTATTGAGCATATCTTGGCCTTGATTAAGGTTGCTTCCTATTGAGCTACCGTGGAGTAGACTAATAAGCACAATAGCTCTGGCGTCCCATCCGCCCCATCCTCAAAGACCCCTTCGCCGTTGCTGACGCGACCTCGATCCCGGACTCCGACCTCGTCGCCGCCTCAATCATCTACCCGCGCGACCGGGACGAGACGTGGACGATCAAGCCGCGGTCCACGCATAGGTGGTACTACAAGTATAACCAGCAGCCCGACGACGTGCTGCTGATAAAGTGTTTCGACTCGGACAAAGACGTGCCCGCGCGCCGAGCGCCGCACAGCGCGTTTGAGGATCCGGAGCAGAAAGACGAGGAGTCTAGGGAGAGTATTGAGACGCGGGCTTTGGTATTTTATGATTAAGGGTCAATGTATTAAATGTGATGGAGGGGTAAAAAAGACATAGGTAAAGACACCTACTGAAGCTATGTATCGTACCTATTATGTAAGCACAGGTCACCAAACAACACACTCCGTACTCCTGCAGCGGCAAAATCAATTTGGTATCATGCTATCCGAATCGCCTAAACATCATTCTCATCACATGAACTTCGTCTTCTTCTCATTCTTCATCCTTCATTCGTTCCAATTCTTCGACGGGCTGGGTAGCGGGCTTGTCTGAACGCGGGGCCTGCTCTTGAAAACAGCCTCATAGTCCACCTGATCGTCTTCCATGAGCTCCTCAGCGATCGAAGTGTCGTGCATATTCTCCTCTTCCAATCTGGGGAAGTAACTATCCTTCCTCGGTGACATCATCTTGCTCTTCCTCTCCGACCGTCTCCTTTCCAACCGCGCCTTCTGCTGCGCCGCCTCAAAACCTGCCATAGAACGCCGGGTTCGGGCCACCAAGTCTTCATACTCTTCGCCTCTTTCTGTGACATGACTTTCATTGTTATTAGAGCTACTCTGTGTACGGTCTATTTTAACGGGAGACAGTTGGGTTAAATCTTCTTCTTTCTCGTATGACCTGGTGCGTGACATAGACATGCGCGTTCTCTCAGCAAGCGATAAGGTATGACGGTGCTTCTTCATTGGTGAGGGTGATGCATTCAACATATTTGCCAAGATCTCATCGGCCATAGCTTGCGTGGGAGAAACAGGCTCCGGAGAAGGCGGCATTTCGTCAATCATCTTGCTCGGCTGCGTTAGCTCGGTAGGAGAGGCATCGCGGGACGGAGCTGTATAAGAAGTTGAAAATGATGTGGTGCTCTCTGGCTCTGCTGACTCTTGTCTTTTAGCACGCGACTTAGCTGAACTAAAGGACTGAGGTATTGCAAAGCCCGGGTTATCGAGTTCAGGCGACAGACAGAAATCTGGGGCATCTTGATCTTGTGGGGCTTCAGATAGTGATATTTTCGGTATCTGTTGTTTGGTCTCAATAGTCGGTTTGGGAGGGGCGATGCGATAACGACGTCCGACGGGAAGCTTCGCAACTTTCTCGGCTGGCCGTTTATCCTCAGGCTCATCTTCCCATTCACTAATGTCCGAGATTGGATCGGCCGTTGGCTGGGGTGGCGCAAGGTCCAAGTTGGTATTAATGGCCGAGCTCCTTCTTGAACCTCTTAAAAGGCTAGAGAAGTCGGGAATTTTTGGTTTTCCGATGGCGTCAAGCTCGGCTTTCATATTGTTAAGGATACTAGCATATTGCGGGGGTGGGGCGCCGTGAAAGACCCTGTCTTTTGCTTCAATTTGATCGATGCTTAAATGTAGATGAGCTGTGAAGCCGAGGTCAACACCTTTCGATTTGCCCTTGTCTTTTGAACTGTCTGCAGACGGCGCTGGCATATTTCCAAACATATTCTTTCGAAAATCATCCCATTTCTCCAACCTCAACTTCTGTAGGCGGACTCGATTGTCTAGCTGCTCCAGAAGACCAGAATTCTGGTCCTCGAGATCCGAGATTCTCCCTTCTTGCACGCCAGCCCAAACATCGTCAAACTTACTACCCAAGAGTCCGCCTTTACGCGAAGGTGTGTCATTAAACAGCAATGAATCGATCCATTGGTCGTTTCCAGTCCAATTAGTCTTTATGGTCCTGTAGACTTCTTTCTTTACCTTTTCCGACGTTTCAGCTATGCTTCGTTCGGTATCCGCCTTGACTTGTTCTTTTCGTTGACTGATGCCTTGCTCCTTTGATGCCAATAGCTTTTCAAAATCGCGGTATTTCTCTCGGGCTTCGTTCTTCCTCGTTAGTAAGGAACGCAGAGATGCCTTGTGCGCTAGTAGTAATGCGTTCAACTCGGTACGATCTCCCGAGTAACCCCGGTTCTCCAATGAGATATTCTCCGATATAGTAGGGCGGTATTCGGGTCCCGAGTTCAGCGCACGTTCTGCCACTAACTTTTTCAATACGGCTGAGGAAAAGACAGCCAAGACTTCTTCGAGCCTTTCGCCTTTGCAGTCGTCCAGCATAGTCTTTCGTAATACAGCATCGCGACCGAGTACTCCATTTTTCTTGGCTTGTTCGAGCCCACGGAGGAGAGCGGCTCGAAGGTTGGTGGACTGAATCTGATCGAGAGGTGGGAAGAATGGGCGTAGTTTCTGCAAACCATCAATACATATTTCTTAAGTTAGTCGCAAGCATATAGGGACATACATTTTGAGTCTCATCAGGATCCCATAGAGTAAAAAGCTGGTACAGAGCCCATTCTACACACTGAATCCTCTTCTTCTGGCCGCTCGCCGCATCCTTCGCGGAGAAAGTTGCGACAGTAATTCCCGGCCAATCGGGTTCGAGATCAAGGTCTAGTAGACGTAGGTTTGTGAGAAATAGGGCGACGTTGGAGGTAGAGGTAGGTATCTGTGCCGATGTGATTGTAGCTGGAACAGGTTGAGGGGCGGTCAAGGCAGTTTTGGCGGGGACGCGTAGCGATCGTGATCGTGCCGCCGATGACTTGGCTTGCTGAAGCGACATCGCGGCATTGTTGACGATGTTGAACGGGTGTGGTTTTCTATTCTTCCATACGGATCGATGGGTGACGCTTCCAACTTAAGAATTGAAACCTAGGTAATTAGTCGATTAGTTTACCGTACCTCCAAAATAAATAGATGTAGGATTGTAGGATGGTGGGTGCTGGATGGTGGAGTTGTGAATTGCTGGAATTGTTGATTTATCCCACGCTAATGCGTCAATGGGTTGTATTCTCTTATCGATAGGAGCTTCATCCAGGCAGCTTATCCCTTTCGGGTTATTCAATACACTAACTAATCGCTAGCGTCCAGTGAACCCCTGAGAGCCAGCCAATCGTCGTCTATCAAATGTAGCCCTAAGGAGCTTGAAGAACTTACCAGCCTGCAGGTTACAGGGCATCAATCGACGTCTACAAACGCTACAGTCGAAAGTCAATTTTCATCAGATCATCTTAGATAACCGTTTCTTAATTGTTTTTTTCTCATAAGGGTAGGCTTTTGAGATAGCATTGATATAAATTTATTAAAATGAAGAGGTGAATGAAATAAAACGACATACCTCACGCTTCACGTCAAGGTAGAAGTACGAAAGAGATAAGTTGAAGACTCAAGTGTCTATATACCTCGAATATCTGAGATCTTTCTTTTCCTTCAGTTATCCCATCATCAAACCGTTCTCCAGTGCCGTATACTCCAGAACCCGTTACATCTTCAGAGATACCAAAGTCTTTTTTAAAATCCCATCCCATATCAAATTTCGACATAGCAGCCAAGGAGTGTAATGATTATAACCCAACTTAGGACCATCTATTCCGCCTAACTCGTTGTCCTCTCCCCCTCCGCCGTCACTCTGCCACCACTGTACGACCCTATCGGTCACATGGATCTTACTTCCCACATCCCCTAGAGCACTGCCCCTCGCTCAAGCACTTACAAGCACCGCACGTGCCCGCCAGGATGATCGTCAATTCCCCCGATACGGGATCGCAGTGTGCGCCGTTGTTGCTAGCCGAGCACATCGCCGTGACACCAGGAGATCCGCAGTCGAGCCGCCACGAAGCGGGTGCCTCTTCGTGGTCACCGGATGTGGTGACCACGTCTTCTGGAGTCGGTGTAGGGGCCGCAAGGACGAGGACCGCGGAGTAGAGAGATAGGAAGATGGACGAAAGCTGAGTGTCGTACGAGTTAGCCAAGGTTGAATCTGTACTTGTGATATGAATTGGGTGCCTATGGGCTGAAGCAGGTATGCATTTTTCTTGAGCGACTGAGTGTAAACGTACCTTCATGTTACCGGTTCGCAATGTCTTATCTTGCAACTATCTATCTCTACTATTTTATCGACAATTACACAGGGAGTCTTGTGGGAAGGAGGAAAAGTCTACAACGTAGCAAAGAAAGGAAGAAACATCAGACCGAGGATGATCGGCCACGTCGTTAACTTATCTAGTAGAGATTTACAGGCACAGGCAAGCGAGGAAGCATTTGACATGACACCTTACCATTCTTCGCTCGCCACTAACATGCGTACCAAGACATATATATACATACCTAGACGGGTATAGATATATCCCAGCGTACCCGCGAGCCCGGTCTCGACTCCCGCCTCCCAGACCGATTACCGCTTGCGGCCGAGAAGGCTTCGTTGAGCGAGATGCGGCCGGACGCAACCCAACCGCAGGGAAGCAAGGCGTACCGAGTGGCTGGCTAAGTTAACATCCATTTACAGGATGTCCTGGCAGCCTAACTTATTGATGATTACCCGGGGCTTTGCTCATAGTTGACATGTGAGAGGGTCGTTCGGTGTAGATAGGGACTGCTAAACCTACCTACCTATACCTAGGGATACTTTGAATTCTCATTCCAGTGATATAGATTTAGTTAAGATGACAAGACATCGTGAATATGTTGCATGATTGTTAAAAATGTTGGTGAATAATGGCAGTTCATCCGGTAGGCAATTGCAAGATCCCCAAAAAGGGAGAGCCTTAACACTTGTCTTAGAAAACCTCTACTAAAGCACCCTGATAGGACACGCAACTATTCCTAGGTCAGCCTTGAAATTTCTAAAAATATGCGAGTACTGTCCTCTTGAATTACCCGGGACGTGGCATACCGGCATCCAGAAATAGGGAGCTCATTCATCCATATTGCAATTGACAGGGGGGCCTAAGGGATCGGCTACGGGGAGCTAGAATCTCGGAATAGGTACCCAAAATCCCAATCTGGACTTGAACACACATAGATACAGGTATTTTCTTACCTAGCTTTGCTTACTTACACTTTCTCGAGTTACCTAATAGACCGGACTTGTCGTTGCGATAGCCCTGGCAGCCGGAACTCGGCATCGAGCCTTTGCCCCCGTCGTGTAGAGTTTGACGATTCTTCAATTTATCACACGAAATTTCAATTTTATCTTATCAAGTTTTCACACCTTTGCAAATAGCATTAAGCTATGTAACAAGCTATCAAGCTATGAATCATGTACAGCCTGATGGGAATATCTAGCACCAAGTATCAAACACCGTGCTGCCAATAGACTTCGTCATTATCGCCCCAGCCAATGTATCCATCTAGCAACAAAATCAAACCATGGCGTGAAATTGAGATCTTGGGGGGTTTCTCGTTTCCTTTCTGATTCCTTTCCGCAATCGTAGCAACCTCCGTGCCTCCAACTCAGGGAAGGGCTAGGCTGGTGTGATAGCCTTCAAAGGTTATGTAACTCACCCGCGCCAGAACTGTTCAAGATCCGATACCGAACAGACCCTTCAGCTCCGAAACGGACAGATTGCTAACTCCCTTAGCACCCTCTTCGCTTAAGGCCGCATCGACAAGCTCCTGTTTCTTCTCCTGCAGGGCGCGAATACGATCTTCAACGGTTCCCTGAATTAGGATGCGGTGAACTGTAACCTCGTTCTTCTGGCCGATACGATGAGCTCGGTCAATCGCTTGTTCCTCAATGAACGGGTTCCAGAACGGTTCGAGTATGATGACGTTAGTTGCCGCGGTAAGGTTCAGTCCCGCGTTGCCGGCCAACAGACTAACCAGCATTATCTGAACGTCAGGCGAATCCATAAACGTCTTCAAGGCTTGGTCCCGATTCTTGCCGCTCATACTTCCATCATAACGCACGTAATTAAATCCCTGGTCGATTACGGGGATCTCGAGTAGATCAAGGAAGGACGTCCATAGGGAGAAGATCAGTGTCTTCTCCTTAGGGTTCTTCTCTCTAATGCCATGCAATATCTCCATGGTCTTATCAATCTTCGCACTCGGCACCCAATCCTTCCTGAGCTTGTTCAGATACTTCTTTTTTGCGGCTGCGTTGGTAGAGCTAGCTTTCTTGAGGGCCGCTAGAGACACAAACTTGTTCTTTCTCTTGCGTCGCTTTCCGCCAGCTGAGTCATTTCCCTTGCTCTTCTTTCTTGAGCTGGTGAATTTGTTGGTAGACCGCTTTCGCTTGCCGATGGAGCGACTCGGTTTCCACTCATCTGAGTCTGACTCTGTGGTGGATGTGAATTTGCGCTTGCTAGACTTTGCGGGACTGTTTTTGACGGATTTGGATGAATCATTTCGTCCCTGTCGACAAATTTCTCCCACAGATTCCAAATCCGAATCTGAATCATCATCAAGATTCTTTTCCATGGGCTCCTCGTTCTTCATAGCCTCATTTGACGCCTCTTCCCCGGATTTCAAGGAATGTCTTGACATTTTATTCTCGATCGCACGGTTGTCAGACTCGGAATTCTCTGAATCGCTAGCATCGCCCTCTTCAGCTTCTTCTTCAAACTCTTCCTCATCATCCTCCTCTTCTTCATCTTCTTCATCTTCTTCATCTTCACTTCCGGACACAATGAAATCCTTAAGATTTCCGTCTTCGTCGACGTCATCCTCATCTTCAGAGTCATCTTCAGAGTAGTCATCCGAATCATCATCGGAGTCATCGTTATCGGCATCTGCTTCTAGTTTCTCGGGCATGTGAATCTCCAGAAAGAAACACCAGCAGATGATCTTGTTGGTTTTGACCAACGCACGGCAACCCTCATGAGGGCATTTCGACAGTTCAGCCTCGGCATCGGGTCTCTTGATCTCTGTCATGATTGAGAAGCAAGGGCTACACACAGGGTGGCCACAGGGAGAGATGATAAGAGGGTTCTTGGTGGTCGATTGGCAGAGTGGGCACTGAAACTCATCTTGGCCTTTAAGCTTCTCAACGGCTCCCTTTCTAAGCTTGGAAGCAAGGTTGCACATATCGTCAGACGAAATTTCTATACCTGCAGGGATGCCGAAGTCTCTGATAAGGTGTGGATGACAGCAAGCTTGGCGTAGACGGAGAAGCAACACTAATATGTATGTGTACTCTCTCATTGTCATGCCCTTCTTCAAGAATCGATTCACCTCGAGCTTCTGTCTGGTTTCGAGGGCAGTATAGAATGCCTGTTGGTCATCGTTGAACTTAGTGATATCATACCACTTGTGAATCGGCGGCAATTGGAGGATAGGCTTGCCATCAAGCATGCTTGTCTTAGTTCGTCTCAAAGTGATACTTCTGAAAAGAGTCTGGAGCTTTTGCATAGCCCTATCGCCAGCGTTGCCGCCCCAGTTTTCAATCGGCTTATCGAAATCCGCGTTGAACCGGGACCACTCATCGTAAGGTTTGATTCGAAGGAAGCGTATGAGGGAATAAATTTCCCGAACCTTGTTCATGAATGGGGTGCCGGTCATACAGAGTCGGTAATTCGCTTTAATCTTAGCTGCACCCAATGCGGACTTTCCCTTTCTCGTCTTAATCTTGTGGGCTTCGTCCAGAATAACGCGATGGAAAGTAACGTCATCGTGTAAGATAACAGGTTTTTTGTTCTTTCTGCCTTCATCGATGATCTTATATTCCCAAATAAGCGTCCCGTAAGTGGTCAGCACGACATCGTAACTCAGAAGTTTAGCAGGTGTGACTCGACGTTTTCCATTGCCATGAAATACAAGCGTCTTCAATTTATATGCCGGCTTCACTTTGGACGCAATTTCCTCCTCCCACTGCTTCAAAAGAGCCAGCGGTGCGACAATGAGCGTGGTCTTGCGGGTGGGGTCTGGCGACGGGTGTGCTAAGATCAAGGCCAGAGATTGGATGGTTTTTCCCAAACCCATGGTATCTATTCAGCAGTCAGCGTCCCTTGTCATGGTCAAGCATTGTTGGGTGATTATAGCTACCTGCTAGAATGCCGCCTTTCTTCTTCGGATCATCTTCTTGCTCCATCAACCAGGTAAGGCAGACCTTCTGATGATCCATTAGCGTACAAGACATAGCAATGGGCGTGGCCTTTCGTTGCTCGGGGGGGATATCGATCTCGGGTAAGCGAAGGAGATGCTTTACTGCTTGGTGATCATGGGATGCAGTATTTTCTTGATTTTGAAGAAGCAAAAATTCCTCGAACTGTCGGTCATGATTATCCATCTGCCGTTCGTCATCTTCGGCATCATCATGGTCTTCGTCATTATCATCATCATCATCGTCATCATCGTCATCACCATAATCGCCCTCATCGCCATCATCGCTGCCGTGGTCATCACCGTTGCCACTAACAGGAGTGGGAGGACCTGCAACGAAGGGTGGGCCAAGGTGGCGCAGCTGTTCCTGTGGCTGATCATGAGGCTGGCAGGGCAGTGTGTAATCACGTTGTTTGTTGTGCTGCTCGGGCTGGTCAACTCGGCTTTGATCAAACGCAGCCATGGATGTCTTATATTCCGAGACAAGTTCGGGTGCACGTCGTAGCTCGTTCGAGATATCGGGTAAGAAATCTTCAGCGGGTCTACCAGACGCCATCATGAATAAGAATTGCTCGGCGAGCTCAGGTTTGCCCGGAAAGCGATCCTAAGTAGCGCTCAGTCAGCATACGCACAAAAATTTTCAATATTTGGCACCGTAGTTGGCAAGTTATTAAAAATAAATTTCAAGTCTCACCTTGATCTTTTCTGCAAATTTAGGGATAGCGGAGATTCCAGATACCTCTCGCTTGATTCTTCTGGGAGGGGGAGGTTGAGGAAGTTGAGAATGTTGCTGCTGTGGTTTAAGTAGTTGGGGAGCTTGATGTTGGCAGTGATGTTGGCAGTGTTGACAGTGCGTCAGAGTGCACTTAGGGATTATGTCGGTTGCTTCGTAGGGTGAGTTGTCGTGGTGATGAATGAAACCTTGTCGGCGCAATCGTTCTCTAGTTCGTTCCCTTTCGCGGAGCGATTCTTGTTCTCGTTGTGCTCGTGATAATCCTTCGCATAAAAGTGCCTCCCTCTCGTCTATTCGGCGCAAATCTTGATCAATTAGGTGTCGGCGATGAGGTTGGATATCGACTCGGTGATCATTCTCGTCGTCGAGAAAGTAAGGCTGCGTCAGATTGGTTGATGGGTTGTGTGAGTGGGGGAAAGTTGAGTGTGTGGAAGAGAGATGTTCAGGTTTAAACTTTTTTGCATGATGCTGGTTCAAGGCACTTTGTGTTGAAGATGAAAAAGGTAGCGACTGCATTGTGAACTCTGTGTGAATTTATGCGGCAACAGTGTGATGTTTTGACTTTTTGCCCTCATGGGTGCCTGGAGGTAGGCACGGTCCTCAATAAGTATCGCAAGGCAAGTGCAGAGAAGAAGAAGCAGGCTCGATGCAGGCTCGATGCTGCGCCGGTAGCCGTGTGCGTGTGGCATCACTAACTGCGCCTTCCACGCCTATTGGAAATTGCTATGTACTTACTACCTATACATACCTAGTATAAGGTCTATCTTAAGGTTGAACATTAGGCTGAAATTGTACTATTCGTCAAGGCTCCGGCTACGGCTGCAGGTGCAAACCACTTCTGCTGGAGGGAGGTCCATACTGCCGCCGTACCGTTCTATTACAGTGTCTGTATTGATATCGCCGTATGTACATGAGAAGTTTCGCAAGGCTTGTTGTAACACTGGTTTGCCTGGCAGGTGCTTGGGTATGAATGATAAATGAGGAGTTAACTGTAACGTTAATCCTGGGCGAATGAGATCCGGTAGGTTGGTTCGCGCAGACCCCCTAAAGATTGACGTGCATGTTCGCGTTCCCACGTGTATATTTTTTTTTTTCACAGACAGGGATTATGGTAATCAGCCCGAGCCTGCTTAATCCCTCTCGGGATATCCAGTTCATATTATTATCCACATCACACAATCACGAAGTACTTTAACTTGAACCATAACATATTATATACGAAGTATCATGTATATCAAAGAGCAAAAATATTTTCAGCTCTAGCTCCTTTTGTCTACCGCCATCGGACTTTCATTGACTGATACAGTGTGTATAGCCTTTTATACGGTTATCAACTTTCATCTATTATTGCGCCTCATACTCTACAATTCAAGGATTTGGCCTATAAGATATCGCATCTCATCAATACCTGGTAGGTACCTTGGCTACCTAGCCGGTACATGGCGGATGTGAGTATTTTTACTGACTCAAATCTGCAGTGACGCATACGTGCAGTTGCGAACCAAGATGACAGGGTTACTATTCCCCAAGTCTCCACAGCGGGAAGATCCCTGGTAGACCAGGCACAGAGCGGATAGTGTGGGTCATACCCCCTACCCCTATCCCCTTATATTGGGACCATTGGAACTCCGAGTTGGAGATTCTAGACGCCTACCAATTATCGATCATCTATGGATGTACGTACGAATATCCAACAAACAGGGGGGCAGGAGGGGCAGGGGGGAGAGAACAGAGTGAAGAATCGTGAATCACCCTCTGCAGACTCTATCGCCGCTAAACCAGTAGGTTTTGCTATTTACTTCAGTAAACTGGGATACATGAAACATTTGACTCAAAGCACACAGTTTGTTAAGATCAAATATTCCAAACAACGCATCTAAGCGACCAAAGATGCTAAAAACAGCAAGTCGAAGGCGGGAACTGATCTGATATTCCCCGTGCTTCTCTCAGTTTCTACAAACGACCATTTTCCTTGGTTGCCTCCAGTTCCTAGGTATATTTTGTCCGACTTGTGAGACACGTTTTGATTGAACCCAGCATCATCCAATCTTTCGACCATCCTTTCAGCGGCGCTAGCATGTCCTTGCTTATTGATATCTATTCCAACCTATTTTGTATAGGTACTCATTAATTCGACTATAACGAGAGATCACGTGTCAAAGTATAGGAATTCGATCTCAAAGTCCGAGGCCTTGAGTCTTTGCCTAAAACGCCTTCAGTAATAAGCGCAGTGGCTTGGTGCTATATAGGTACCCTACGAACAGCGCCTAGTGTTTCTCCGCCGGTTGTCGCTGATGGATACTACAAACGGCATATACTGTTTGGGAGAATCCTTGCTAAACTGAAATAAGAAAAAGGATTCTATTAATACCTCAGGACTTGAGTCTTGAGGTTTGGGGGCTCGATTCCCTCGCTAGCCGATTCAATTTTCTTTAGGAACGTCAATTCCTTTTGATAATCCTTTTTTATGTCACTCGTACTTGTCCTTGTTTATTTATGAGCCATCATAGACAGGTAGGTATCTACCTGGTGGTTATAATATTTCCTTGGATCCGTTTGTAACATGATACTCGGACAAGCGCTAATAAGAGAATAGTCCTACTATGGCTCTTTTACCGCTCACAGCTAAAGTGAGACATGCGTCGAAGCTAAGAGATTCACTCATGCATATAATATTAGCAGAATTAGTGTTAACACACACCTAAGTACCGAACATTGCCAGTGGGGTTTCAGTACTTCCTAATGACATGCACCAGACACCTACAGAGGTACATTCTACCCATTCCACCAATGATGGCTTTGAATTGTATAGGAGATAGGTACCTAGTAGGTACTATTGAAGTATGGAGAACCTGAAGGTATCTGCCAATAATGCCTTTTGCTTCAATGAGTAATAAGACTGACTGCTAGGTACATAGTACTTACTTATTACGTAGGTCAATAGTCTAGGTACCTACCTCTATAAGTTAGCAGGTCATTCAAGTATCGTATTCTCTGTCTGGAAACTGCGCTCATCATTTTTTTTTTCATTACGCGTCGATGTGGCAAAGATATTATAGGATAATCCCTGAATATGGGTACATATTTGAAATAGAAAGTGGTGTTTGTATCATCCATTATACACCTCTTATGACAAGTTCCGAGTCTCATAACTTCCAGCGTTGCCTCAATACCTACCTAGTAGGTACTTGAGGCTTAGGGAGAAACGTCACAGATATCTTGAATTGGTAGGTATGCTAGAGCTTCAGAGCTTCCTAGTTTCATTCATTATTAAGTAGTACCTAGGTAGGCAGGTAGATTTGGCATGGTATGGTAAGCTTTTCAATCGGTTTCGAAAAAGCTCGCCGTCCTCTTTAAGATAGATAAGTCAATAAGACCCATGACGACGCCATCGAGTCGTCGTATATTCTCATCCCAGTACCAATATACGACACCAGCCGCTGCCGTGACAATGATCTGTGTGATCCCTATCCCTAACGTAGCGGCCTTGAGTCCATCCCACATGAAGATGGCATTAGGCAGGCCTAAGATGAAAGCACCCACAACAAAGTTCCGTAGACATGTTAAACCTCCGTGCATATCGGCTGTGTTGCGCAGACCGACTGCAAGATTAGCCGAGGTAAAAGCTGTCGACCTTTGGATGATCGGTCGGATTGTGGCATCGAGCGCTAGAGAACCCCCTGCTAAAAGACCAAGCAGGAAAGAGGCGACTGGTAGGCTGACACGATTCAAGCCTAGATCCCACGGCGTGCTGAATGGCTTGGCCGATCCATCTGTCGGCATCTCCATTGATCCCGAGAGGTACAATCCGAATCCGAGCATACCAATAGAGGCGAAGCCAGTGCCGACGGCAAGAGTGATTAGGTGGACGGTCGGCCTGAAGCGCATTTGGAACATGACTGAAGCCAGCGCTACGGCTACAGGGGTTGCGAGAAGGAAAGGCCCGGTCATGAGAGTTCCCAGGGGCGCCGAAGGTAGCATGAAAGGAAGCGGAGAGAAGAGTAATGAGAGAGAGCTTGCCAAACCCCAGAAGCCGGCATATGGCAAAAGCGTGACGATGAAAAGGAGTATGGTGGTCGGAGCCGCTGCTGCTCGAGGAGCTTGCAAAATCAGTGGTATACTGATTTCGCTTGCCTGGTATGACCAAGGGTTCATCTTGGTGACGTATTCAATAGCAGCTTCTTTCGTATACGTCACAGCTGGCCATAGGGCTTGAGAACGTTCAATCGTGGGCGGCTGTGTGTCATCCACTGAACGGTCATAAGTTGTTTCAGGGGCACCGAACACTATTAGTAGGATTGAAAGTGATAAAAAGGCACTCATGATCTCAAATTGCACCTCGAAGCCCCTTGGACCAGCCGACGCGGTACCGCCAAGCAGAGGAGAACCTAGCATAGTCGCGATAGAGACGGTATAATGAATTATTATCATGAGCTGTCGTTCATGTTCCTAGAAAGAATTAGCATCAGAGTCTCGGTAGGTAAATCTGTAGAGCCAACTTACAAAATACACGTCCTGGATCGAACCCAAGACCAAGGTATCGAAGGCGCCCCATCCTAGTCCTTGGAATATCCTCGCTGCCATGTTCTGTGCTAGACTCCCCCTTACGTGCGTATTCCATGCCACCCCGATAAATATCATTACCATTGATACCAGATATACTGGCCTTTTACCCCATATCCTCGCTATTATTAAGGAGACCATCCCGGTCACTGCGGATACCATTAATGGCGCGGCGGTTAATGCGACCGCTGCGGTATATGATACGTTTTCCTCAATCGCGATGACACTGTTCACGCTTATATACGCCGTCTTCATTACCCCGATTAATGCGACCATAGAAAGGAGAGCGCCGAGATTGAGATGTTTTTTCCAAAGTGGCCAATTCAGGGGATCTTCGGGGTCCTCGCTAGGCTGAGGAGATAACTCGACTTTCGCATGCTTTCCCGTACCGTACTTGATAGTTCGTTGTGAAGTTGTAGTGGAATATGATATTCCTGTAGCTGTGGTCTCCACGGTAGCAGTGGTAGCCGCAGTTCCTGGTCGCGGCCAATCTTTCGTTATTGGCCTCGGAGGTTTCTCGTCCACCTCCAGCGGCGGTCCCAGTGTGAGTCTAACATTTCTCTCATTGCCCCCTAACGCCGTCAATAGCGACTCGAGAGTACTTGTAGTGGATGATTCCCGGTTCGCATTTGCGCCTACATCGATGCCTTTCTCTTGTTCCGTGCTGGAATCTGAGGTTTGTGGCAAAGGAGACGGCGGGGGTAATGGCGGCAGAGTCTTCCGAAGGTTCGCGATTGTTCGTGGTAATATACTTGGCGGTATAGGAAACCTCTTTTCTGCCTCGGATATCTCTATCGTTGATTTTGTCGTCGACTCAGGTCGCTCCATGATGCTCAAATCTTATCCTGTTACCCCACACTCCGGCGATCAATCTTCTGCTACTAGGTAATTAATTTAGGTGGATATGCAGCGGTCTTCACGCTCGATAAAGTCGTCAATCGTGTCGCCGGTAAACAGTCGGTCACAATTAAGGAACGTATACAAAAGAATGTAATTAATACAGTCAATAAAACGTTAAGAAAAAGGGCAGCCAGGCCCACGAAGATCAACTTCGATGAAGCGAAAGTGAATAAGAAAATTGGTGTAATATTGATGAATGTAGATGAAAATGCAGATGAACAGAATTCATCGCTTGCGATAGAGGACTCTCTGCCTCCATTCCGCCACGGGGTCGCACGGACAGTTCGTGCGTGAGATCGTCCTCCTCTCCATGGTTATCACGGACACTAGCAGTTGTGAACAAGGGTATCATTCGCTGTATCTAAAAAATTCTGCTAGGTTAAATGCGCCTACGAAACAGTGCAAGGTTGCCTACCTCCTGGGGCTGGGAGTCATGACTCGGTGGCTGATGATTTGAGCAGCTTGAGCAAATTGATATCGTTGAGTCAAGTCGGTTCCGCTTCTCATCTTTTTTCCGTCACTATCACCGCCCTACGGTGATGCTCATACGATATTTCGTGGAACCTCTACTTCCCAAATGACGAGCGACTTCGTTCCAGTTATCCGGTCTACAATTACCGAGGCTAAGGGCTAAGGCTCAACATCTCACTTGCGCTCTCTAAACAAATGGGTCTCTCTCGGAAATATGGAATGGCGTATGTTCTGGACCTTGGTTATTCGAACCATCAGATCGAGCATCTCATGAGAGTCGTAGAATAACGATAAGTAAAAGGCGAGAAACCTTTTGGAACTCGGCTCATTCCGAATTACGCTTAGACCAGACTGGCGAGACCACTGAAACTCGCCTGATGCAGGGGGCGTGTCACGGATCATCCCGCGTTGTAACGCTGAAGACAAGTAGCGAGTACCAGAGCGAATCAGCTGTGCTTAACTCGGTATTCTCGACAATGTGATATATCATTCTTTTATACGCACCCTCTCCTCCTTTTCCGTCATATTCCCTCTCTTAAGTAAATAAGCTTACGGCTGAAGTGGAAAGTTTAGGACTCTAGGACGGTTAGCTTGGTGAGCTAGGTGTCGTTCTTCTTGCTCTAGTGCCAAATTTTACCAGCTGAAAGACTGAGTGTGATATTGTGAGAATAGATGCTACGATTATATTAGAATAACATAGACTGACATGATCGCACACAATATCCTAAATCCTCGACAATATGAAGCTGAAAGTTTTCAGACGCTCTGATGCCTAAGATGCTGACATCCAGCTTGTAGATCTTCCGCCTTATGGGATCGGAGAATTAATAGAGTATGACTGGATACCTCGGGATCTCGTCGGAGGTTGAGATCGCCAAGGTAGCCTCTACTTACAATCTATGTATCTACCTGCAATGATATATGCGCGTCTAGTCCACGGGTCCAATGCAGGAACGATGCAGTCAGCTCCGGACGGCACCGGACAGAACCGGATAAAGCTATGAGTCGACGACGGCAATGCTCCGATAGGTCCATACCTTGGAACTGCCGTCGCGCACGGTCCTAGGATGACTTGGCTTGAGACAGTCACAATCTACAACCTTGAAGCATGCATGCTGGCAAGCGGTGAGATTCGTTATCCTAGATTGTAGATTACCTAGAGCATGAATGGTAACGAACGTAGATCACACAGCCCGGGAATCAAAGAAAACGTGATGACTAGATGAGCCAATTGCGTCGAGCGTGGGTAGTCATCTAGTCTCTCATCTTAGGACATGCAAGACGTTGTGAGGGACTGTCTAACAGATGGATATCTCGGCTTCTCCTGTCTTGAGGGGATTGCGTGGTTTTCCTTATAGAGGCGTCGTAAGTCATGCCGGAGCTGCAGAATGCATCGGTGAGACATGGGAATAGTGTGTCTATTACATTATGATGGATTCTCTAATTCTAAAATCCTGTCTTTGGAAGAAAAGTTTCCACTCTATCTTGAACCGTCATTAACATGTGATTCTAATTCCCTATCGTGCGAAGATCAAGACCCATAACTGAATGGCGCAATCTATGGCCATGTTGGGTAGGTCTCCACCCCTCCACCCAATTTATAACTCCAAAACACCATGTCTATCGTCTATCTCATCATATTGCGTGGTGGTGCTATCTGCCAGTCGTACTACCCGGTGACGACTACATGACAAAAGTGGTTGCCATCGAATGAAACGGGTTCGCCGACGGCATCGCGCAAGGCAAGAAGGTATTGCACGGGTGAATGATGCCACTGCCTGGGAAGTAAATAGCCCCTAAACCAGAAAATGTGAGTCAATGTTCTTTAATCGTAATGCAGTATACACCCAATCAAGGGTGGTTGGAAGTTAAGACAATGGCTGGAACCAGCCAATGCAGCTTGCAATGGTTGTCCTCCATTCGGTTCTCGGTCACTAGGCCGGACCGATGGAACGTGCTCAACAGCTTTGTTGGTCCCGTCGTCTCGCGGTTCGAGTCGCGAATGAGCTCGTGTCTCGTAGCTGGACCGTGGATGGATAGGTAGAGTAACCCGGTGAGGTTGATAGCAACCTTCTCATCGGTTGGGATGAGATAGGAGATCTAGAATAGTAGCCGGGTCCGAGTGTTCGGCTCTACAGCTTGCAATTTCGAATAACCTTGGCTTTCACAAGGATGCGATTACGATTGCTTTACCTGCATGGGTGACTTGCTGAGCTTCAGATGTCTCGTAACTAAGCAGCAGCCAATTTGCTTTTATAAGCAATTCTGTGATTCACCGGTGAGTTTGCGATCAAGTAACCTCGGGTAAGTGTCGATCCACATACCTTGATACTCCATTGTGTACGAGACCGATGGGTCTTCATCTCGGCCAAAGAGGACGGGCGCGGGTATGCTTTCATCCTCAATGACTCTGAATCTCAACCCAACGGTCTTTGACGAGTCGGTCCACAGAATGGACGGGTCATCCACATCCGAATTCGCTTGCTGTTGCGTCCCTGCTGCTGTGTTTTCTGCTGCGCGCTTAAGCCAATCGCGCCATACACGGACCACGCTGTCTGTGACGTTGGAGAGGCTAGTAAAGAGGCCGTTTCTTGGTCCGACTTTAACTAGGTTGGTAACGGTGCACATCTGAGAGAATAATTCACTAGAGTCGAGGGAAATTTGGTGCGTGGGTAATTTGGTCGTCAATTCTTCTCCGGCGGCTCCGATTTGCCTCTCGTCTCCGAGAAATGGCCGGAATCGTGAGTAGAGCTTGTTGAGCTCTCCGAGGTGGGCCTCATCGCCGGCTTCCGTAAGCCCGTCCGTACCGAGGTATTCGCAGAACAGCTCAGGCGTGGAGAGCTTTTCGCTTGGGTGGTAGCACTCAAGGATCATTTCATGGTCCTGTAAATTTGATGCTTCTATGAGACGGGAATACTGTATACGGCCAACAAGTCCATGGAAGCGGCGGCAGACAGCAGCAAGGGGCAACAGCTCGCGAGTCGGGAAGGAACTCAAAACATTGATGATGATCTTTTCCGGTAAATGTTAATACCTTCTTCACTTGTTAAGTACCTAGAATGAAGTTGCATCATACCTCGTTCGGGAGTGAATCTATCGAGAGTTGTGAGGGCGCCATGGCGTGCAACATGGGTTGTGGCAAACAAATATACACAGAAGGGGTCAACAAAAGTATAATGCACGTTGTCGAGGCTTCAACAAGAAACCTAAACACGACACCGGCACCATCTATGGGCTTTATATATTAGATTCCGACTTCTCCTTGGACCCCTGGTAGGATATTCGAGATATCGTAAAGTGGATCTGATGTAAGCCCGTGCCAGCGGAACAGGGAATGATTCACCAACAAGCCTTCTCGCTCGTATCAAAACCCAATTCGAGACTCATGTAATGTCGGTCTACGATCTTAATGTAATCAGATGTTGTTGATCCACTGTCTTTCCGAGTCAAAGCCGATAATATAACGGGCTCAGGTGTTACGGGACCACGCCAGATCAGCCGATAGCTGGACCTCGACTCCCTAAACGCGTCCGGTTTGCTCCGAAGCGGCGATGACGCGCTCGAAATCTGAAAATTTTCTCGATATCACTATTAATGAATAATGCGATTTTTTTTCAATGGATTTATTTAGTTGAATTATTGGATCTTTTGCGGGTAGTAGTAATAACGTCAAGTTTATCATGATCTTGAATCGCTTGAATTTGAGATGACGATATTCGGCTTTCAATCGACTTTCGCCACATGTCAAACTTGAAAGGTTTATCAAAGATAGGTATTGTTATCGCTGTTATCTTGACGAGGACAGTGTAAGCCGTACTAATGTTACTATTGTTACCGTGTATCTCACCGCCTTACATAGCCCACTCCCCGGGTCGGAAGGTGAACCAATCTTGCAGAATGGCGTCAAACCAAGTTTGCTTGCATAACACACCTGACGCCCCGATCTAGATAAGTGAGACATTGCCTCAGTTAGCTTGGTTTTTAAGTCCGAACGTTTCGTGGAAGTCTTTCAAAGAAGAGAACACGGTGACTTTCCTTTGCAGCTATTATTTCCTTTTTTTTTTTCCTTGGGAGGTTTCGCTCTGAAGAAATAATTTAGTCACTTTTTAATATTGCGGCACAGCACATGTCATTTAATGTTATCCTGCCTTGATACCTAACCTCTTTTTCCACATATCTCGATCCACAATATGCATTTATATCGCCCTAGAAGTACAAGAATTGCCGGCATATAGACGTTGATTGGTCAATACCCCTGCGCCCATCCGATAACAACCCGGTTTTCCCAACAGATGGTATGCACCATTAGGGGATTCTAATATATCCCAAAGTAACGGGATTCTCCGGACACGCCAAGAGACCTCGATGGCCTCGAGAGTATTGGGATAAAAGGATTTTAGTCCCACGTTTGAATCCAGTCAGGTACACTTGAGCTTAATTGGACGTTGGCACTCTCGTACAACTTCATTGATTTGCTTGTGATTGTATAGTATCCAGTAGCATGTTAGCAATGACATTTCTGGGTAGAAATTATAGCAATCCCATATGGATATTAATAATCAACAAGCATAATTGGTGAAATGCTGTCAACATCGTGATCTTCTAATTAGGGTTGACAGTCGGATGCCGAGATATATAATAATGAAGACGACTCTAAGTCAATATATATGCACACAGTCCATAAGAAACTTCAACTACAAATACCACAGACGCAGCTACACATGCACCCTTCCACAAACTGATTTTTGATACTGAATTCGGGGAGCTCAGCTCATGGATCGTTCACCTTTCTCGGTGTGTTGGATCCAGTTTATAGGTGCCGGGTCGGCGACTGCCGTGATTACAATAAGCAAAACCCCTACTTTAAAGCTATACTAGATCAACTAATTCGAAATTTAGTGCTATGTTTGATAATATTTTAAGCCCAATGTAATCTTCTTTCTTATGTCCGAACTAGACTTAGTTTCCTTTGCGATTAACCATTTCAAAATTTCATCATAACCCAGAAGTTCAGAGTAAATCAGTGTCAATACGATGCAAAGACTGTCTATTTGAGGGATAGCTACTTCCGGCCGTCTTTATCCAACTTTAGAGACATCGGGAATAGATGCAAGGCTTGTGTTTCTTCAATCGGACAGCACTACGTACGCAACTGCACCAATCTGGTTACCTAACTAGTAAGTGTCTCGCACTAGAAGGCGTCGCTTAGTGATGGCATAGTCTATCAGGTTACTACTTAGCTATCTTGATAGATTGTGTTGTCCTACAGATCATGAAATAAATCTCGACTACGACACAGCAATGCCGTAGAAGTTGTGTAGTTAATCTCTGATCATGACATGATTTCAGTCCCCTCTGCATGACTATTTCGAAATAATTTGCTTAAAGAAGCCACAAAGTCTTGGTAATAGTACTCTCCACGTTCCAGAGGTGACATGGAACTGACGATGCTAGCAACGAGAACAGTCCCATCCCATTCACACAACATTTCGGTGAATGAACCAACTTTCCACTCGACCATCTATTCCCTCATAAGGGGCGAAATGCCGATGTAATGAGCTCAAACCAGCAACTCTACTATCACCTCGCAGGCTGCGCCGTCGACCTGTCAAATTCAGATTGGTGGATTTCTAACATCATAACACCCTCCTGAGTTATCCCTTGATCAACGGCGAGATACCTTCCTCCTCTCCAATGCACAATGGATTGGTGTGGTCCGGAACTGTTCGGTTCTTCCTGTTAAGGTCAGCTTTACGACCAATCCATGGTAAGCACTTATTCCTTCTATGCCTTCTAGTTTGTTGCCGCTTGATTTTAAGACGCGGCTACGTCGCTGAAAGTTGCAAAAATATTAAATTCTCCCGAGCATCGAGATTGTTCGGATATTCCATACCTGTGACTATCGATACTTCGTTAATCCCCCCTCGTCAAATTCTGTAGGAACCGTATAAAGCGACATGTAGCCATCCAGAACATTGCATTAGCGTACTCCAAGCCTGATTTCCATAGTTTTTTGTGATCTATTGATGATTTTGTTTAATGTATCCCTTCCCCACGAGATCGAGGTAACTAGTGCTAATATCTAGTGTTTATCACGATAAGCTTCGCAAATAAGCAGAAGGCTTCCAGAACACCGAGGAGAGTAGTAGCAGAAAAAGTACGTAGCTTAGGTAATTTTGGAGTTATTCGGTACGTTCTCCTTGAGGTTATGTCGGGCTATACAGCGGTGGTATATCTTGGAGTTGGAGAACTGGGTAGGTAGGTCAGGTAGGTTGGAAATCCTCCTTGTCCTTGACGCCCGGCACGGCGACCCGCGGGAACGTACATCGAACGTGCATATGCCGGTCTACTTCCTAGACAAACCAAGTTGCTCGCATGGGCGGCGATCATACTGCCAGATTTGGAGCGAAGGATTCCCTTTCGATAGCGAGTGAACCGATATTGAAACAATCTGCCTTGCATTATCTCCCCAACCTTGGAGCAGGTCTGAGATTCTGAATAGCTTCCTTAACCAGGTACCGGAAAGATACCTAGATACACACCCATCCGACGTGGCACTACCTAGTACCGCGGTGCCACAATAATGGCTGCTTACTGCATATCCTGCTTTGCAATAGGACATTGCAACGAGTTAAAGTGTTGCCCCCACACCAATAGCAAACGCCGTGACAGGCAGACCCCGAGGTCCAAGCACGTCTTTCCCCAGAATGGGCGTAGCATTGCAGGGGCAGCTAGGCCAAATATCAATCGTGGTGGAACCTTTGGCTGTGGATACGTACTAGGAAGCGATTCCCATGTTCGCGGATAGTTGCCATAGTTCTAGAGACCTTGTAAGAAATGCCTTAACATTTCTTCCGAGCAGCCGAGGCCAGCAACGGGCATGGACTGACGAATTGGACATTTGCCATCCCTTTTGTTTGTATGGCCATTGATTGATTTACGGGACACACACAGGAGAGTATAATATCGATTTGTCATACTTACGCTGTTACGAGAAATCGAACCTCAGCCAATGCTTTGAGAGGCGGACCGAAGACGAGGCTTGCCGATGGTGAGGGGTGTCGATGTAAGAAAAAAAAAAGAAAGGATAAGAAAGCGCGGATTATTATTTCCGGCAAACTCTCAGCTGAGATACTGAAAGTAAGACCTGAAAGAATAGCATCGGTTCTCCGATACCCCTTTTTGTAAACGTTATCGTACGGGGTCTCCCTTACTTCAGCCAGTTGATTACCAGGTACATGTGTGATGATGCTATCCTAAGACGTGAGATCTAGCCACTTATAGTCATTTATAGTCATTTAATGGCCAATCGACCAATCATGTCTCTCTCCAGCCACGTTCTGACCTCTGAGCCGCAACCACGAAAAGGGTGCGCGTGCCGTTTCATTGAGGCGCATTACGTACCTGGGACAGACCTGGGAAGTCGCCTTACAGCGAGATAACCTGGGAAGTACATGCGGTACATGCGATACAATGTGGTACGTGCGACAGTTCGAGGTTGCAGCGGCACGGGGTGGACGGTGGACGGGGTGGTACAAGTTACTTACATACATATCTATGTCGGCACTCCCTACTGGCTGTCTGGTGTTACCCACCAAACCCATCAGCCAGTTTAAACTCCAGCTGGTAACCTTGGGAACCCCAAGCAGGAGAAGCGAAAGAAGTAGAGGAAGCAGCCAAGCAGCGCTTCAATTGACCCCCCTTGGTCCTCCTAGAAACTTTAAGGCTATGACGAAATAGTTCACCGCTCTAGGTTTTTGCCTATCGATGATATGATAAGCTTAATGGGATTGTCCTATTGCTGGTCCAGATCTGTCTTCTCCCCCTACTTTTCGTCACTTTCATCATCTTTTCCAACTTACTACCACCACCTTTTTAATCACATCTATGGATCCGTCCAATTGACCTGATTTTTTCTTCAACCCCCCCACCCCCGTTCTCACTTCTATCTCCGAACCGAATGAAGACTAGACCAACCAGACGTAATTCTTGGCGCACACAAACAATGCAAGTACGCCGCTTAGGTAGTTACAAGGAAGCGGAAGCCAGCTCAAAAAGATTCATTTGATTCATTTGATACCTGACACATAACATAACACCTTACACCTAACACCTAACACACATTGGACACATTGGACACATTGGACACATTGGATAGTACATACAACATACATATCTACCTACATCTATCACCTAGCACATGCATCTCTACCTAGCTACCTGCTAGTTATGTATCGACTACCAAGTACGATTAATAGAAGGATGCCGCTATTGAGCTATTGAGGGGCAAAAGGAGGGGTCTCTTGCATTGGATTCTATTTCGACTGTACCCCCTTGGCGGGTTGTCACCTCCGAATAGGAGAGGCAATTCACCTCCTAGTCATTCGGATTCATCCTCTCAAATTACTCGACTCAATAGTCGGTCACCAGTGACATCCATACCAATCTACCATCCGTACCATCCGTATCATCCATACCTGGGTACAATATTTACCTAGGTCCTAGGACTCAGGCAAACACCAGGTAAAAACATTATATAAAGGCCGGGTCGTTCGAAGTGTCGAGAGAGTTGTTTCCAAGTCCATACATATCCATATCTCTCAAGCCCCATCTTCCCTCCACATATCCCACAGAACAACTTTAGTCCCAACTCGCCCATCCCGGTCCGTCCTCTAGCTTCAACGGTTTTATCCACTCTTTGTTTCCTCGACACGTTTCCTACTTTCTTCTAGGACTTAGTGTTCCTCTTTTCTTTTTCCATCGACGTAATCTTAAGCCACACGTCCCAAACCCGTCACCATGGGCTCCGAGTATATCCCTCCTGTCCGCCTTGCCATCCTCGAGGCCGACACTCCTGTCCCTGGTGTTAAGGCCAAGTTCGGCTCTTATGGCGGCGTGTTCAAATATCTATTTGAACGAGCTTGCGCATCGTTGAACCCACCCCAGCCGCTCTCGTCCCTCCTAGAAATATCATCCCACGATGTTGTCAACGACCTGGACTCCTACCCGGACCCTAAGACAATTGACGCCATCCTCATCAGTGGATCTAAGCATTCTGCTTATGAAGATGACGAATGGATCGTCCGATTAGTCGAGTATACTCAACAATGTCTCGAAAGTGGTCGTGTCCGCGTCATTGGAATCTGCTTTGGCCACCAAATCGTCGGCCGTGCTATGGGTGCCGAAGTCGGCAAGAATGTCCTAGGTTGGGAGTTGAGTGTCACCGAACACGAGCTCACAAATGAGGGCAAGAAGTTATTCGGTGTAGAGAAATTGGTTCGCCTCCCCTTTCTTTCTCTTTCCTTCATTTTTATTGCTTGTCCACGGTTCTGTTATCCTCTTCCGTCCTCCTGCATCGGTATAATACTTACGCGCATACCCCGCATAGGCTATTCACCAGATGCACCGTGACATCGTCTTCTCCCTACCTCCCGGCTCCGTACAGCTGGCCCGCACGGATGTCTGTCCCATACAAGCCATATACGTCCCGAAGCGGGTGATTACAGTGCAAGGACACCCCGAGTTCACCGGCGACATGGTGCGCGAGATCCTCGAGATGCGACGATACGGCGGTATCCTCACCGAGGAAGTCTTCGAGGACGGTATGCGTCGCGTTAATAACAAGCATGACGGTGTTGCCGTCGCTCGGGCTTTCTTACGATTTTTGCGTGAGTTTTAAACACCATTGACCAAAGATAGGTACGAGGGGTAGACGGAGAAGTAGGGGAGACTGATATCCACATACAACACTATTCCTAAAAATGGTGGGGGAAATATCCTTAATGCGACCACTGCCGCATAAGACGTTTGTGTAACCAAGTCCTCTTAGCCGATCGCTAAGATTATTCGGCAAGTTGCCGAGACTTGACGATTTTGTAGACGTCAAGTTTATGAAGTGATACCCATCGTTGAAGAATTGTCAAGAATAGTTCAAACGTGGGGGAGGAGGGAGTACTGAAGGTCAACTCAAGCGTTTCAAGATGATTTTGGGCGGAATGTTTAGCCCTTTTCTAGGGTCGCATCGATCCTTAGCTCTGTTATGGTTACACATCATCAGAACGAGAATGAATATCAAATGAAGAAATTATCACAAAAAATCACAAGCGCCCAGGGAGATAATAAATGAGTGAGACAACATCACGTGTCGAATTTCTCGTGCATCCAACTCTCATCCACCCCTTCCGAGCATTATCGAATTACAAACATGGCATGACCTCCCATCTCAATACCTTCTCGGATAGGTAGGCCGGTCAGCCTCGTCACAATGCCTAAATGTAACGCAATGCTTATAATGAACGCCGCCCAAGCCCCCTTTTTGGTATGCTCCCGCTTTGCCCCCCTCCTCTCCTCCCAAAACATTGGTATCCAATGTCAATGTGGGAAAGGGGGGAAAATATGCCTAGTAATAATAATAAGGGCCAATTTGAAGAAGACCGGAACCCCCTCCGTCCCCACCCCTCATCCTCCAAACCGGCCGATAATCCATTATTTGTATCCTCCCTCCAATGAGAATAAATCCGGGCACCGTGGCATGCATATATGCAAATGAATTCTTATCATGACCGCTTCGTATGACCCTTCTCCTCACAAAGGGAAAAAATGAGAAAAAAAAATTGATGATAAAAAAAATTGCTGATGCACCAGTTTCGTAAACCCCGTTGTTATGCCGATCGATCGTCCGTCGATGATGATGCTGAATGTTTCGCTTCCCTTTGAAACCCCTGATGCTGGTCATGTCTGATGCTCGTGTCGTCTGTCTCATATCATGTCATATCATGCGTAAATACTATATATACCGAGCCAGATTCCTGCTCTTTCTTTTCATGCTCCCACCCGCTTAAATTTCAAGGTTCGGAACCCATTCCCACGGCTCCTCGTCTGACGTTTAACTGCTCCGAGGACCGGGTATCGAGCGCGTCCCACCATTCGCGTGGCGGGGCGCCTAGTTGAGACCTGTGTCCAGACGCCCGTCTTGCAGCTGCCGCCTCGTTGCTCAAATTTTCCAGGTTCTCTTCCTGCTCACGTCTAACTCTTGCCGACCTTGCATCTACGAATCTTTCTTCGCGGGTCCGCCCAGCCCCGTGGCGGTTCCTTCTGCTTGGTTTCCTTATCTTTAGTCGTAAAGCCAAGTTCTCCCAAAATCCACCCCGCAGATGCAACCAGGGTTTTTCCCACGCCGTGAAGAAGCAGCAATCGACCGCAGCTCCGATGCACAAGCTGGTGATACTAACGATCTGCAACGCTACACGACCCGTTCCGTGTACGGCCCCCAAATCCGCGTAGTCGTCGTCGTATTGTAGGACGTGAGAGACGAAGGGCGCGATCCAGGTTATCATGTAGACGGCAGGGTACACAAAAAGCAGGCGGAGCTGTTTCTGCTGTTTTTCACGAGACCGCCGCATGACATCTTCGGTCTCGTTCTGAGGGAGGAATATCGATGAGAAAGACATGGTACTTTGCGTCGAAGAACGGTCACGGGCCGGGCCGCGGCGGAGAGCGCAGATCATGTTCGAGACGGAGTGGATGGAACTGGTGAGGCTGTGGGTGTGAGAATGGGTGTGTGTGCGCGAGGGGGTGGCTGACGACGTGGAGCGTCGCCATGTGAAGGGGAGGTGAGCTGATTGCTGCGAGGAGCGTGGGCTATGGACAACGGATTCTGGAGCACGGATTGGGATGGATTCTTCAGCTCGCAACGACGGCGAGACCGGACTTATCAGACCTGACTGACTTCCCCGTCTCGTTTGCTGCAGCGATTCTGTCGGGCTGTCGTTGGCGAAGTTTACTGTGTTCCATCGGATCGAGTTCTTCATGGCCTGATCAGGCCTTCGCGGAAGAGGTGTGGATGCTCCTCCCCCTCCAAAATCTAGCGTACTGATGGTTGAATCGACAGAATGCTGGCGATCCCTCTGGTCCCCATCCTTTGCCAGGCTGTCCCGGGCAGAATCCAAAAAACCGTAGTCCGCGATAGGCGGTGTGGGTGGGACGTCCCCACCGTGGTCGTGGCGATGGTTATGCTTGCGGTTCTGCTCAGGATGATCGCTGTGGGTCGTGCTGGCTCGCCTCTGGTCTCTGGTGAAGCTGCGGAAGCGGCAAGCGACGTAGAGGTAGAGGATGGTGTAGACGACGATGATGAAGATGGATATAACATATCGTGGAATCCAGCTCAGGGCACTCAGATACCATGTCGGGCGAATGGGCAGGTAGCAGTGGGGACCGTTGTCTGCAAATTGCCCGCCGGTAATCGGTACGATGGCCGCAAGAATGAGAGGAATAATGCCCCAGCAGATATATGCTATTCTTCTATACGGATAGAGGCCAGCCGCACCATTTGAACCCTTAGGCCTGAGTATGAACAAGGCTGTGTGTACCGCAATTAGGAGGACAGCAATATCCGAGGCCTCGATGCTAACGGTTAGGAGAAAGCCGGAAACTTGGCAAAATGTCGAATTGGAATCGATGGGCACTCTGGCAAAGAAAGCAAGGGGGCAGATTACGAGCCATAACGCTTTCATCATGTCGCTTTGAATCAAGAGCATTATCAAGCTGAGTCGTTGTCAGCTCGGCTAGTACTACACCATGGACGGGACGGGGCCGGCTGGGCTAATTTGACTTACTCGTGGCGGAAGCTTCTCCTCATTCGGACGAACCAGTAAAAGGCACACAAAGCAGCAAGAACGCTGATGGAGGCCATGGTGAGGGATATCGACATTATCGCTAAAATTTCCGGGTTGTCCATATAGCTTGGTGTTGAATCGCGTTTTTCGAAGAGGGCGCCACGGGTTGTGAAAATTTCGGCCAGGGTGGCGCCCGACTGCCATGTTATGGGAGCCATCTTTGCTGTTGAGGCCAAAACGGAGGCTCGGGATGCGTTTGAAGAACTAAATGATCTGGCATGCTTCTAGCGAAATTTTATTCGCACCGGACGACGGATTTCATGACTGCAAAATTGTGTGATCCGGTCGATGGTAGCAAGAGGGGGTTGAGAGGAAGTCTGAGCAAAGAGGTGATGGATCCGCAATGACAACCCCCTGGCCAAAAAAAAAAAAATAAAAAAAATAAAAATTTGGATGGCGAAGAGGCACAACGACCTGCGAGGTGTTCTTTCTACAAGAATAGAAAATATAAATCCTCAAGATCCTTAGCCTCTAGCCTCTGAAAATAAGGATGCGGGATAAAAAAAAATAATTAGGAGGAAGGTTCACGTCCACCCCATTCAACAAGCCCGAATTGTGAACTGTGGGAAAACATGTCCTCGGGGACGCAGTTCATGCATGGTACGTACGCTCAGACAAGAGGGTCCGAATTCTTCAGAGGATCATGTTGCACGTCCAAAAGAGTATAGGGAGTATAGGCAGTATAGGGTATAAGGTGTATAAGGTATAAGGTATAAGGAGAGGTCAATAATTCTGCTGCATCTCCCGATACAATATAGTAGCAGGTATCGTTAGTATCGTATCAATTGGCAGAACCAAGGTCAAGTTCAAGAAAAAGCCCCGAGTGGTAACGTATGAAAAGCGAGAAACGTTGAGGTGCAGTAGGCAATTAACAAGGGCATATGTCGATCTAAATAGTATAACCCGAGTAGGGTAAGGTAACCATAAAGTTTCCAAAGTTTCCTAGTTTCCTAGGACCATAGACCAAGGACCAAGGGAATAAAAAAGGGAGTATCCCATTATTTTAGCGTTTGCGGTCTGTTTTAGTGGCGGTGAAGCGTGAAGCGAGAATAGCTGGCGCCGCACTTGACACTTGACTGAGTTGGGAAGACTTAAGGGAATCGGTGTGTGATGTGTGCAGGCTATGCTCAAATGTTCAAATGCCAGGTACGTGCTTTCGAGATCATCTTAAGATGCCAAAGGTCGCTAAGATCACCGATCATCACCAATGAAACGGACGAGGTTGGTTGTCAGGTTGTGTAAATGTAAAGCTTGGGTAAAGGTTCAAGGTTGGTTACGAGTTCCAAGTTTGGTATTGAACAAAAACTTTGACCAAGTGATGAGGTCCGGGTGACGCTAAGGGCACCTAAAGGACATGAGGAAGCCGTGACGGAGCAGCATCCGATGATTGTTTCTGTTTCTTAGCGCGCGCGACCTTCATAACCAGCCATCATAAACATTAATAAACATCATAAACCATAAGTCCTGCACATAAAACCATAAACCTGCCATAACTATGTCTCCATAACATTATTCACGTCAATCACGTCCTGTCCCTTCCCTAGACTGCCTAGACTAAATGGCAGACTCCCTGTTCTTCCCCTGCTCTCCCCCCAGTAGAGAGAACCCCACAAACACACCCCGTAACGCCTCCCCCTCCGCTTTCGTCATAACCCTAACCACGTAGCAAAGTTGGCAGGATTGCCTAAAGGCGGCGCATGCAAGCGAGATCTGGTGACCGGCGTCTCGGGACAAATTACCAAGCCTGCTGACCCCCGCATAACAAAACTTTATTTTTTTTTCTTAATTGTCTGCATTTTTATTTTCATATGACATTTCGTACGTTTCTGTCTTCTTTCTTTTCTTTTCACTTACCGGTCTGTCAGTAGTCGACTTCAGAAAATAACGCTGTGGGGATGCCGTTATGCTTGTTCGGAGTTGTGCTTCCGTCGATCGGTTACCCTGGGACGTTTTCCGATTAAAATGTCCATTATGCCGTTTACATCGTCCCGTTTAGCGAGGACGCTGCGGCCCGCAAGGTATCATTAGCGCTAAGACTATTAAAAAAGACCCTTTTTCCACGGAGGGTTAAAGGTTGGATCTAAGCGCCGTGTCCAGGGAGGCACATCATTCCTTGGTTTACCGTTCTGCCGTCTGGTAAATCTAGAGGCCGAATCTAGATGGGATCGAATCAAGAACTCGATTGTTGAGATTGAGTTTTGGGACATCATATTAACTCCGGACATGTAAAAGATCGTCCGGAATTGCCGAAGGTGTGTGATACAACGACACCCTCAAAGCCCCGAGAAACTTCACACAGGCATTGTTCTCGGAGCGTTAATATAACTTCATTACATCCCACACCTCCTCGGTTCCCAAACTTCGACGTCTCGGTCGTTCAATTGTTCATACAATGCGTCCCAACAAAACACTATCCAAACTATTGGGTCTCAAGCCTACTTATTTACATCTTCTCGAATAAACACCCAAACACTACAAGCACACATTCAAACACCCTTGCATTTTCAGGGTGACGAGCCATTTGTGGCTTTGTAACCGTCTCAGCCGGTAGCTAACATGTTCCTCGTGACATAGGTCTGGTTTCTTGGTAACTCTCTCGAATTTCCCTCGATACTTAATAACGCGTTTGTCTTTAACAACAACCTATAAGTCCCTCACAACATACGAAGATGGGGGGTGGACCTACTCAAAAGGGTAGGAAATAACAGTTGAGATGCCGAATGAAATCACCCACATCAACGCGTTGAGATATCGCAGTTTCAATTTCACCACCCCAGCGACGTTTGAATTGTTCGCCACTTTTTCTAGGACAATTGTATTCACGGAGGGGGAAAGGTCGCAACCCAACTTTCAGCAGCCACAAGCGCCACCTCAAAACAACTTCATGATATCTTGCAGATGCCTGCATAGCCCCACTATTCGTGAGAAAAGTAACTCAGAAACTCTTTGCGAGGCTTCTTTTGATCGATCGAAATTGAGGCACCCTTTTCGACTCAGCTTCAAGTGAGTTTATTTCACATCTAAGCATGTGAAACACCTGGAAAATGCAAAATTTCGTAAGCTAAAATGAGACGTCAATGAGCTAACTTGAAATATTCATAATATCAGTACAATATTAATATGTAACGTCAGCCTGAACTACATCTATATCATTTCATGATATTCTCAATGCAATCGTATCATTTTCAATTCATATATCTCATCTAGCAAAAACCAATTAAGAGACTCGCGTATCGCGACGCGACGGCCATACCTATTTGCGTCGCTCGTATTATGTAATCTCGAATACTGGAATTATGTCCGAGCTTCAGCCTCACAAAGGCGGGCGATAGCGGGGTTATACAGGGTTACCCGTGCTTATGATACAAGCTCCGAGTCTTCATAAAATCATTAGTTCCATCGACTCCGAACCCTCGACGTGACTCATCCAACCCTACCTATAGGACAACGTTAGATACGACTTCATGTAGCGATTAAAAATCGGTCGTTTTGAAGTGTTTTCGTACAAAATCGTACCTCTTTTGACATCTGTTTTAAAATTGTTAACTCCGCTTTTCGGCGTTCGAAATCTTACAGACTTACATACATCTATCACTGAAGACTCAAACTTGCGATCACCAAGCGAACGACTTAAGCTTGGAGGCTCTTTACCTATTACATTAGATAATTAGAAATAAAATATTCGGTATGGCACAGAACGGTATTGTAGCTAATGGTGAGATGATCTCATTCGGACCGTATCATTCCTATTAATCCTACGCCACTCGCTGACGGCCGATCACCAGACTCACCGTCCAAGAAGGTATCCGAGGCCACGATCGAGTTCCCGGACGTCTCATTCGCAGAGGACGATGGTTTCACGACCGCACTAGCAGATGTTGTCAACGTCGGTTATACCGAGGCCGAGGCCGGCATCTTCAAGCCAGGCTACTTGCGTACATCGGCGAGCGAGATCGCTGGCTTCATAAAAGCCGGCATATTGATTGTGGCGTCGGTGCCTAGTCCTGAGACGCCATCTGGCCGAGCACCCTTGGGTTGCATTTCTCTGAAGAAACTTGGTGAAAACCGCGCTGAGCTCGGGTTATTCGCGGTTGCCATGGAGCAGCGTGGTAGCGGTATCGGTCGTGACTTGATCGATTGGGCTGAACAGTGGTGTCTGGATAACCTCGGCGGCCCGGGTGTGGCGATCGTACAGCTCGATCTACTGGTCCCAACGCATTTCACTCATCCATTCAAGGTTCGCTTAGATCTATGGTACACGAAGCGAGGGTATAAAATCACGGGCAGTAGCGACTTCACGCTTGACTATCCCCATCTTGCACCTCAGCTCACGGGACCGACTGAGTATCGCCTTTACGAGAAGACACTGGCCTAGGTGGCGGGTGGTTGGAATCTATATCATCAGACTTATTAGGAGCCCGCGAGTTTACCGTTTTGTTCATTCTCGAAGTCTAGATGAATAATTAGAACGGGTAGCTACAGGCAGGCAGGGGAGGTGTTGTAGGTGGTTGACTAAAAGATTAAAAGAAAAACTTGAATCGACCGTCGAGGGAATCGAACCCCCAAGCTTGTGCACATTATTGAACTCATTGTTTAGCAATGTGATCGATTGTAAGCACAGCCATGCCACAACGGTCATTGCACCAATCTAATGTTACCTAGATTCTTGCTAGATTAGAACGTTCTTAAGCTATATATACCTGTCTTAACAAGTAGAGAAATGCATATCGGCCAGGCAACCGCTTGAGAGCTTTGGTCAAGTCTATGCTAAATATATGGGATTATGTGATTGATTCTGTTGAAAGGTAAGGAGTTGCAAGTGAGGAGAAATACGAAGACAAAAAGGTGAAGTTATTCTGAAAATTTCGCCTTACCATAAGTCTCGGTACAAGACCTTCTTAAGCTGTATATAATATGAGCTTCTCTCTTACCGAGGTCTCTAATGCCTTATGACTACGAGCACTATCTGAAATTCCAGTACTGATACCCGACTTCACATATTGCCCTAGTTACCTGATCATCTTGGTACCTACCTACTCAAGCGGCCGTGAGTTAAATGCGCACCCATATCCTACCCGTTCATTTGTTGTCGGGATGTATCTGACATGGTTACGATCTCTGAGCCAAGCTGGAGGGAAATTAGGCTATAATAATTCTGGATTCACCTCTCTGTATGTTCCTAGTAGCCCACTAAGTCTGTGATGGCAACCCCGATAGACACTCAGTGTTTACCCCCAGAACACTCTATACCATCAATTCGAATTCCTCGCTATAAGAGAAAATGCGCAGCGTAATGTATGTGTATATTACCATAGATAAGTATCTGCGTATGAATTGCCACATGTAGCAAAGGTAGGTAGGAATCAGAATTTCCATCAAGCCTTTAAAGCTATTGAAATATGATATAATACGGGTAAAAATAGGATACATAATCAGGAATTCGTCACCATTTCATCATACCTCAATGCTAGACACTAATATGTTAGAGAATCAAACTGCCAGTGGAATTGCTGTCAGATACATAGAAGTATCGAATTTCAAGCTTAGTGAAGTCGTGTAACAGTATCTTGGGCGCCACTACGTACCAGAGTCCCTAGAAGAAAGCGAGACCTAGGGATCATATATGTATATCAGGATCTAGAGAAAGTACTAACAAATATAAGTGTTTATAATTATCTTTTCAAGTTTCTATTGTCTCCCTACCTGGCCATACAAGCTGTTTAGGAAAAGGGGGCTTGGGGGTCATACCCTAACCCTAACCCTAACCCCCGAAAAATTCACGTACGTTCTACCACAGATGGACACTCGCTTCCTTCTCCTATACCACCACCATTTCAATCGAGAAATAAGCACCACTTATGGTTCAAATTATTTGAGTTCGAAATTCTTGGGTTCATGGTAACATCTATATAGTATAGGTAGGCGACATCTGGCTTATTATCACTACTTCCAATGACATGAATTCTTACTAGGGAGATAGATATGTTCTTAGACAGTAGTTTCTTCGAAAGAGATGCCGTGCCAGTTATTAACCACCTAGATAGGAATCTTGAGGTATATAGCTATATGGGGGTAAGGGTATTTGGATAGTCTCTGGTGTGAACAGGTGTGCTTCTCATAAGAAAATTCCACTAGGAGGCGAAATTATTCTTCATTGAGATTTCATTCTAGACATGTCTCACTCAAGCCATTCACGAATTTCTAGTTACCTCAATGAGTAGGTAGGTAGTGTTAGTAATACAACCAATTCTTGCTCTATCAGGTGCTAATACCTCTTAAGCCAATGCCTCATCGATTATAGGTATGAATAGAATAATAATGGATACTCTTGGGATCGTGATCCAGCTGCCCCTCTCCATACCGTAGACAATTCAGACTAACACTGTTTCATGCTTTGGTTTAAATCGTCGATGTTCTTGATGAACCTAGGCTACGACAAGGCAAATGAGTCTTGGATTTATAAAAATGTGATATATCATCTCTAAAAGAGCTCATGATCATGTTGCCTAGAATTTGACTAACACTATCGGTTCTGCCTGCCATATTGAGGATGATGGAGCGAACTATTCGTATTTACTTCTTATCTACCTCCACACGAGTCAAGCAGTAGCCGTGAATTACCGAAGGTTTAGGATTGCCGGCGGTTCATGCATGGTATATGTAGGCCAGTGATGGAGGGGCCTTCTAGGTATGACAAGGCAAGTGATACTCTACCAGCCCGCCGCACGGTGCCGCTATGATGCGTCGGCTTGATAAACTAGAGTAATCCGGGTACTGGAATAGTGCATATAGCACTCTATTTTCGGACATGATATACGCCGCATGCATCTCAACCCTGTTACTTGCAGCCTGTCAGCTGCGGAATATTTCCATCAATAAGATATCATTCTTAGTCTAGTATATTTGAGCGTTTGAGCGGCATTTATCTAGGTTGTTCAGCTTCGTTCTAATAGATAGGATCGAGCTGGCAAGAGTTAGTAGACATGGTTATCACCTTGCGGAATAGCTGAAACCGATCCTAAGACGCTATATCTGCAACTAGACGTGACAGCCAAGTATTATTGGGAATGTCTATAACCTGCTGAGAAGAGTGGGTACACAAAATTAGTAATCCTATCTTACCTAAGGTGAAGGTGAAGATAGGTATACTATCTGCCTCTCACCGGAACTATAGAACGCAGAGACTTTTCTAGACCTCGGAGAGCACCGATTAATTTGACCTTGATAATCATTTGGTAATACCAGCTATCCGGATGCAAGATAACAGACCCTAGGTGAGGGACCTATGCGATTTCGGCCGCCAAGGCATCATACCGACTACCTCTGCCGGTGAGATAGTCGAACTCGCGCTTCATCAAGTCGGTTTCGTTCCCGGACTCCCTCGCTCCCAGAAAATCTTGGATTGACCAAGCGATCCTCTCTGCGCCGATCCTAGCCCCGATTAAGTTAGGGGCGCCGGGACCGAGCTGTAGCGCAGCAAGCCTACCGGCAACGAATAGGGGCACGTCGTCTCTCCACTATAGCGCATGCTGTCAATTAAACTAAACCACTGCCTCTAGTACAAAACGATAGATGGAGACTTAGTGAGTGGATATAGGGCTCACCGAAAAAACAAAAACAAGAGATGATTTGGGTAAGAAATACTAGTAGGGAGGAAATCCACTTACGGCCATGTTCTCTGTTATACATGGAAGTCCTCCACAGCTTTCGATAGGGTAGTCGGTGCACATTGATTTAAGAAATGGTAGGCATTCAAAGTTACTCTGAACGCCAGTGGCGAAGTAAATGTGATCGATTGGAGGGAGCGTCTGGGTCTTGTCCGATAACGACACTGCCCAAGTCCTAGAGCACGAGTCCCAATGTTTTCCTTCAATTGTAGTGTTCTGAAGTAGGCAAAGCCGACCAGTGGATATAAGCCGTTCAAGGACTTTCTTATACGGTGGCGTGATGCTTCCCCCATTCCGGGCCGTTTTGATCTTCTCCCACCGCTCCTCCGTGGAGTCCGCGGTCCAAAATGCAGCCTGCTCGAAATTCCGGAACTTGCCTACCCATTCAAGCCCTACATCGAAGGGCTTGACTTTGAGGGGTCCACGCATCAACAGCCACACCTTAGTGACCCCTCGACGAATAGCCAGGTCAGCTAGCTGAGCTGAGGTTAATCCGCCCCCGACTATTACAATATTTGTCTGGATCTTGGCATTAAGCTTCTCTCGAACACGAGCTGAAGGCATTTCTTTAATATGCATGGCGTGGGTCACACCCTCCATTCCCTCGGCTGGTGGGTCTGGGATTTCAGGCGGGTTGCCTCCAACTGCCAATACCACGGCCTTTGCATGATGAATGCCTGTATCAGTTCGTATAGTGAAGATCTTGTCGACCTCGGAGTATTCTTCGAGATAGTCGAATCGAATATCTTCTACCTTTTCTTGGCATACCATGTTATCACGCAAGTCATATCGGTCTATTAGGCACCCGCAGTGGGAAGCGAAAAGTGGTGTCGACGGGACGAAGTAGTCGTTTCGATCGCGTTCGTCGACTGTGGGCTCTGTCTTCGGTCTACCAACCCTCAGTAAAGGTAGTGACGCCTGTAACTTAGGTGATGAAGCTTACATTCTTCCTGATCTTTCTCTCTTCTTCCTTTGGTGTTTACTCAATTCCTTTCCGACGCATCCCCGAAGTTCCGTTAATTCGTTACTCCGCTCGTTTCGATGGGTGTAAGCCAATAGCCCATCACGCTCTGCAGGATCGATGTGGAAAAACATTGGACTCCGAAGGTGAGAAATATTGAAAGTCTTGAACAGGTGATCCCATCGTGCCATCCATTTATTCCCTGTCGCATCAAGTACGAGAAGGTCAATTCCTGCTTTATCCGATGGAGTAGTGCATGATTTTCGGCGTATCTCAAGACCCGTCTTATAGTTCTTGATGCTAGCCCGATTTCTATGCTTCTGGATCCAATGATATCGCTGATGTTCGTCGTCGGAGAAGTTGGCCGCGGGCATACGCTCAGACAAGCGTGCCGCAACAGCAAGGCCACATGGACCACCGCCGACAATCAGAACGTCATGGACTTGAATCTCACTCATTTTATCCTGTATAGAATGTACTCTTCATTTTTTTTTTGAAGAGGCGGCGATGAGGAGATTAGGTAGAATAACCTGTATAAAGAAGCTTCGAGGGGGTACCTTGATGGTTGAGGCGAGCACCCTGATGGCATCTTTCCTTCCTCAAGGGCGACCTTGAGGTCACCACTGCCGAATGCGATTCATTAGAGCACATGACCACAATTGCCAATATCGTCGTGGAAAGTATAAAGGTAATAATACGGAACTAGGACCGATCGCGAAAATGTCGATCAATCTGAGAAATCTCAAGGGCGAGCTTCGAAAGGTTTTTTTTTGAAAAAAAAAAAAAAAGCTTTAGGTCTTTCTTTTATAGAGTCGGATTCATTGCCTCTCATTTTCATCATCATTATGGGCTAGGAAAAATATCGAGTCTGTTGACTAAGTGGTCGATTGGTTGACTTCATTCAAAATGTTCCGCGACGTGATGAGCCACGGCGGTCTCGTCTCCTTCGAACTCGCCGCAAACCGGACAAGTCGCTGTGGCTGAAGTTACATCCAGTGTCGTACTTAGATCGTCAATTCCCGATGCATTGACGCGTCGCGCCGGGTCATCTTGTGGGCCAGATTCACTTGATCCATTCTTACTGTTCTTGCCTTTACCTTTTCCTTTGCGCTTAGTCGGAACGATGTATGCGCCCAGATCAGTCTGTTCCGGTGGCGCTTCAAGTGGTTCGTCAAGTCGCATGTCTCTGTAACGTGGGCAGCGTCCACGTGGATTTGAAACAGCATGATTGGATGAACGGTTCGGCGAATCTTCAGCGGCCGCAGGCGCAGATGTAGACGTAAACGCAGACGCAGACGCAGGATTACTTATCACTGTAGCACCATCACGATCCGATGAGAAAGCGGGGGAATCAAAGGCGTTTGAGACGCATGAGGCGCCTGAGGCCATGCTCTGGACTCTACCGATGCGCCCATCGGTCAGTCGGACTTTTATGCCGCGGTGGTGATCGCCGCGTGTCAAGACGTCGCGAATAGTTCCCCTCACTTCCCGACCTGTGCGCTGATCTGCCTTGAGAACGATGTTCACAACCGCACCTGGGACGACCTCCGTCGTCCTCGGAACAGCGCGATTGGCCATTCAGATTGGTGGATAGGATGGTGTTTTAGAAACAGATGGTGCGGGTGGTGCGGGTAGTGAGTGGTAGTGAGTGGCAGTGGTGTAGGTGATGGTAGCAGTGGTGTAAGGCGGTGCAGATGGTGTGGTGTCAAGGTTGTCAAGAAATCAAGATCGGTAAGATGATACGATCTAATCTTTGTTTCCTTTTTTTGCCAAATTTCGAAATCCGAAATATGACGAGTCTGAAAAAGGGATGCCCGATATAAGGTTATGTGGCGTTTAAATTCATGTCTGTGCTTTAATGAATTTTACGCTTAATTGGGTCAATAATCCGAGTCCGGTTCGTGGCTCGGGATTTCTTCTTGCAGGTTCACATTTTCTGCAATTCGGGTTCTAAAATAAGGGTTTTTTAAGGCTCATGCTCATGCTCATGGATAATTGCAGCTTGCATGCTGCATGCATATAAGTCATGTCACGGGATTCCCCATAGGTAGTAAGCTTGTTCTACTTGCTCGGGTTGCCGGGTCGCTGGGTCGGCTGGGTCGCTGAGACGCTGGGACTTTGTCTGCTGGATTCTGGAACTACTGGAAACTAGTTTCGACATCTTCTATCAATGAGGTGCTGAGGTTCCATTCTACCATTCTACCCATTCTAGCCAGTCACCATGCAGATGACGAGTCGTTTTGGAGAATAGGAGATGGCCGGTTCCTCCCACTTCAGATTTGTGGAATCGATCTCCAAGTCGAGTCCCTCTTCGACCCTCACCGACTGCCGAGATTTTCTGCCTATGCTTTATGCGATTGGTTCAAGGGATCGCCAGTTGGCTCTTCCCTTGCAGAACACACACTAGGTACACTAGGTTAGCCTGTCGCCATCGACTAGCCCCTGTTCCTGCAAAGCTCCAACATAAATGTCAACCCGTTTCCTCGCCATGTCGTCTTCGATGTATACTAGACTATTAGACCTCAAGACTACACGCACAACCCTCACCGAGCTCCTTCATAACTCGATACCGAACTGAACCACCTCTACACCATTCTACCTACCTACCCATATACCTATATATCTACTATATACTCATATCACAACTCGCTCACCATGCGCAAGATTTTGGCGGGGCCAGCTGATCGCTTGCCAAGACCACCCTATGACGCCGAGATAGATGCCATCTTCAAAGCTCTGGGCGGCATGCCCGAGCGATACGAAGTTGAACGGCTTCGCAAAGACGCGTCAGCACGAACACAACCCCTCACTAGCGCCCTACTTGCTGATAAGAGCATCAATGTCGAGGATATTACAATCCCGGGTCCCCGGCAGAGTCTGACGATCTCCGTCGTGAGGCCATTGGCACCGGCGGACAAAAGTCGCCCATGCATCTTCTACGTTCATGGAGGCGCCATGATAGCGGCATCTCGCTTCGCTGGCTTAGATACCAGTGTTACATGGGCAAGGGAGTTCAGTGCTATCACTATCAGTGTGGAGTACGGACGTGCGCCAGAAAACACGGGCACAGAGCCTGCAGAGGACTGTTATGCGGCATTGCTCTGGACTAGTAAGCATATGTCAGAGCTGGGCATCGATCCTGATCGCTTGTTACTCTACGGCACTTCTGCTGGGGGCGGTTTGGCAGCAGCGACAGCCTTGATGGCGCGCGATAGATGCGGTCCCAAACTATGCGGTCTTGTGCTCGAATGCCCCATGCTCGACGATAGAAACGAGAAGGTGTCGTCTCAGCAGTTCTCCACCGGCCCCTTTTATAACTCAACTCTAAATAAGTTTGCCTGGAGGTGTCTCCTCGGCGAGCGGGCCGGAGGCAGCGCTGTCAGCGAATACGAAGCGCCAGCGCGAGCACAAGATCTCTCTAGAATGCCACCCACCTTCCTCGACTGTGCTTCTGCCGAACCCTTCCGCGACGAGATCGTGGCCTTCGCTTCCAAATTATGGGAAGGTGGTGTCCAAGCTGAACTTCACGTATGGCCCGGCGGACCACACGGTTACGATCGCATCATTCCCACCGCGCCATTTGCCATATTGGCGAGACAAACCAGGCTGGCCTGGATTCGCAGAGCATTTCAAACAATCTGAAGGGATTTGAAGGCTTGGCTTTCGAAGTCATTTGCCATTGACTACGACATAATGATATGGTTCCACGATCAAGCGATTCGGTGGTCTGTCGGAGGCAAAGTGGGTTGTTCCAGGTAAAGGAGGGTACAGGTTGCCTCTCTATCAGCCTGATTGCGTGTGTGCGTTCGTGCCCAACCGGTGTGTCTTCGTGGGGGGATCTTCGGAGTTGGTGGCTGCAGTGGTTGCGAGTTTGTCCGCTAAAAAAGAGTGTGTATCAATTATTACTGGGATTCTCCAGATAGACTCTTTTCGTCGATGTAGGGTCATTTAGTTACCCAACGATGTATTACTTACTTGCCTACCTAGGTAGATAGTCTATCATGATTAGATAGATATTTAAATTTGGTAAAAACCAACCTGTTCCCCCTGTTCCCCTATCTACCTAGCTTCGATCCATTCAGCAATTCCTTGCTAACATACCACAGGCGCGGAGGCACAACGCCGGCTATATTCCATATATCAACCCAAGGCGAACATGAATATATGAGTGTTTCGGTTGCACCGGACACAATGCCGACTTGTCAAATAAGTCGAAGTTCATTTCTCTCGCCTCATTTTCTGTGATGGCGTCGTTTCAACATCCCTGTCACCACGCGAAATTCACGCGTACTCTGTAAAGAGGCATAGTTACGAGTTAGTTGAAAGCTCAGACCAGCAACATTCCACGCCACGGGCTCGCTATTGTTGGTACAATACAGCCCTGTGAAAATTTTCTCCGCGAGACACTCATTATTTCAGCCGGTACTTGTCACCTTTATGCCTTAAAATAGAAATAGACTTCTATATCCGTACTGTCTCCCGGCACATCCGTGCTCGGTAGAATGATGAAGGATGACCCTTCTCGGCACGAACAAGAGTTTGACAATTTTCCGTTCAAGGGTATGCCCTGACATGGCCTTGACTTGCCGAATCATGACGTGAGGTCCCCAATTTACCTTTCGAAAATAGTCGATTTGCCAAAACGAGAGGTACAATACGCCACGGTTGGCTTGGGGGTACCGTCTGTTCGGTGCCTGACCTAGGGATTAGGTACCGCAAGCCTCGTTACCTTTAGACTCCCATTCGTACCTCGGACGAACCTAAGCCTTGCAATACCTTATAATTACTAGACTACAACCCTACATGTGAAACTTGACAAAGCTCGTCGCGGGAGTAAGCGAGGATAGGCTAGCACTCGGGCCGCAAGAATAGAATACTTGCTCACGGATAATGATTCCGTGTAATTAATGTAGTAACAATGGTATTTCCGACATAGTCATTCAATTCAAATTTCCCTCGTCCTTTTAACAATAGGTAATCTAGATACCTGTGAGGATGCTACCTATTTAGGTATCTATTCAATACTCTATATTTCTTAGACACTTATACAGTTATACTGTCAAATCCCTACTGTGACCAGTTTATTGAGTCGACCATTAGGCAACAAATACAATATCTTGAGAAGGGTCCGTTGAGTTGAACACGTTTCGTCCTAATGTGAGTTTCTATTCGTCATAACATCCCTTACACGGTGCTTGACGTAGTTCTAATATGTGACCCTCGTTTTAGGCTGTCGTTCTATATCGCATCCAGCACAATTGACTAACTTGTCGGTGAATTCAAATCGTACGATGTCCTCTACAATCCCCCTATTTGTACGACAACGTCGGCGCCGCCATCTATAAAATACTACGACGTACGATTCTAGACCCATGACAAAACGAGTATGTCCGATTAAATCTCCGAGGAAAAAGAAATCTCGATTAGATTCAAGGCCTATAACAGACACATTCAATCGAATTAAATCAAGAGCCAAGAAGCCTGAGGTGACATAGGCAGTCGACCTTCTAGTCTTGGACGTCGCTTGATTGTTCCACAGCAGATACTTCTAGGTACCTAAAGATACTACATATATCACGCAGATCACAACGAATGCAGTGAAATTAAAAAGGCAAAGCTATATGTCATTATTTCTTTTACATGATTGGTTCCAGCTTATTGCACATTAACAACGTTGACGTAGCACATTTACTAAGCAGTCTTGTGGTTTTCCGAGCACAATATTTTCAATGACGGGTAGACCAGGAAAGCAAGTTTTGGGTGATTGAGAATTGCATTGCTAAGATAAACAAGGATTCAAGCAATTATCAAGCCATGCGTTCTTACAAGTGGTTAGACATATACAAAGGTCGAGTCGAAACCAAGTTATTAGGCATGATCTCGCCTGTTTTCATGTAACCATCCCAAGTTCCTAGTATACCTCTTAGATACCAGCCAGACGCCTATGCTCAGCTGCAAAACTTGATTACAGAAGAAAGTCCTGTATCACTGTCCCATACCTAGAATTTTCCGGGAACAATTTCTACGTACTGCACCATAGTTCCTTGCTTCATGCTAATCAGGGGCATTTGGTGGAAGTATAACAACTGAACTTTTGTTTTTGTTTCAATATCACATATCTACCTACGTAGTCCCTGTTCCACCTACAAACTCGTTGTTTGGCCGCGTCACGCTGGAGAATCCCCGACGAGTAAACTCGACAGACCAGAAATAGGAACACATGTTGTCCTAGGTAGTTCACCAAATCAGAGATTGCCGCCAAAGAAAACTTCCTCCTAGGACGCCCATCTCTATATCACATCATATGTAAGGGCAATCGATAGCTAACTATTACCCAGTCTTGAAGACCCTTTGGATGGGATCATGGGCGTTCAATATTTAGGTAATACCCATGTTGATAAATGTATAGGCGGACTTAAAAGTAATCCCTAGATGCAGGAATAACTCAGACCAACCCAGCTATCCAACTAAAAGTTCAAGAAATAGATTAATCATCCTATTGGAAATGGCCATTTGCTTACCATATTAGAATACCGACTTGATTCGCGCGACAGTGGCTTGACTGCAAGATATCACGATGTGAATACCTCTAGGGAACATGGTCAGGCTATGCAGTCACCTAGGGTGTCCGTAGAGGTCTATGATCTTCCTTGGCCAAGGAAAGAAAAAGCGAGAGCTGCCGAAGTATCGACCTTCCCGTTTCGTCACCAACGACAGCGGGATGCTTGCCACCCCATACATCACGTTTTATAGTCCTGCAAGGAGCCGGTGTAATGATTGCGAAGGAGTGCGTAGCCCCCAAGGGGGCTCTGGCTTCGAGACGCATTGGCCGAAGAGCCCGGACTCTATTGACAGGTGGATCCCGCTGACCATGCCGCGAGCGACCACTCACAGTCACGATATGTCTTCAAAGAATCCTGATTCGACTACGCTTTTCGACCAACCATCCTCGGATGCATACGACCTGCCAGAAGGCCTCCCACAAGGTCGCCCCGACCCGCTGGACCACTCAAGTTCCTTCCATCGTTTCCACACAGGGTGATGAAACTGTGGAGTAGAGGCTAGAACAATCCAATCTGCGTCGATATCAACTCTTTCCCATGTTCTTGAAGCGTGTATGGTTTGGAGAGCGAATCCCGGCAGACTAGTCAAGAGACACAAACCGGGTTACCGGAAAGGGGGTGAGAAGATCCCATGGGTGTCTAGGGAACCATTGACCACAGAATACGACGTGATCGGATCAAAATGACGGGGTATTTAATTTGTCAACTTCTATGGGAACACGGCCGCCTATGAGGTCGCAGGACGACATGGGATATGGAACTTGCTTCAGGATTGGTCGTGGATTTGACACGACTAGAAATACCCACGAAAAACCGTTATTTTCTGTTATTGAAAATAGGGGTTATTTGTTATTCGGATTATTTCATCTAGAATATGTTTTCAATTATCGAGACTTATGAAATATGACATATGACGTTAATGATGAAAAAAAATCGCGGCCATGGGTGGATTCACATGCCAAGGATAAAGGTGATGCATGCCTTATCATAGATTCAGGGGTCTCATAGTTGCTATGAAATGATTCTCGCAATAGTAAAAGACCTCGTGGCTTTAGTAAAATGAGCTAGAAAAGAAGGAAATCTATCCTTCGAGGGGGCAAAATAAACATCTAACCATGAGAGCGCGGAAATAGAGCCTAGAAACCCTTTCAATTGGATAGGCCAGTGATGACTCAAGCTCAATCTACTTCCAGACTCCTTTTGCTAGTGCTTTCATGCCTCTGCTTGACGGCACTGTTTTCCTTGCAGACTGTGCCTATACGAGACCTGATTAGTATAGTAATATCAACCCAACGAAGTTCCTTCTTTTTTTGAAACCTACATCTAAGGCAAGCTGCAATGTTTGTTTTGTTGCCGGCCAATCTTCTCTCAGGAGGCTGATCATGAGAAGCATAAGCGTTATACATCCTCTTTGAAGGGAAGGCTGGAGGAATTCCGTGAGAATGTTGCCGTTGTATGTTGGTGTTCTGCCTTGTGAAAGACTAACGAAGACTCTCCCCAGATGCGTGAGTGATGAGTTAATATCGTTCCCTTCTTGTAGCTTTGCGCCCGCAGTACCGGCCTGGCGTGTTCTCTCCGAGCCTGCGAGGTCTACTAAATTCAGTACACCTTCGTGTACTGCGCTATGAGCACTCTCTGACATTACTCTGGTTTCAATGCTGATAATAAAATGCGATCGGGATGAGTTGCTGTTCGTATTGGTTTCTCCAAAATGCCGGGTTTTCATCCCTACTGCGACCATGCCCTCGAATTCGTGACTGTTCTTCAATATTTTGAGACCAGGATCTCTCACAGAGCGAGTATTTCTGGAGATATACTTCTTTTCGCTCCCGCCTGACTTCAATAGCCACAATTCATTCTTGTATATCTCATAGCAGCATCCTCTGATATCCATAGAAAGCCCGATATCCTCAAGCCTTTCTTTTTCCGCGAATAACATTGTCTTCACCCTGTGAATAATGCCGTCATTGCTGCCGTTGACTCCGAGTCGACTTAGACTGTTGTCTAGGTTGCTCATGGTGTACGTCTTCCCGGCCCGTGATTTTCCATAACAGAAGATGCAAGCCTTCTTCCCATCGATGACCGATTGTATGAGGCTACTAATTTCCTTGAAGATGTCATTATTCGTCTCATGAGGGCCGAAAATCCGCTCAAACTCGTACGTGTCCGATTTGGTTGGTTTTAATTGCCCCAGTGGCGTCTTCCTTTCCTCGATTATCGTCAATCTAGCTGGGTCGCCGTGGAATTCTCCTTTATTCACCTCATACACTAGGGAGTCCCGGGGATTGTCCGGTCGAATGCGGCATATAACACGAATAGTCCCTCCAAGTTCCTGGATCTGCTCGAAGAGTTCTCGTCGTCTGTCTTCCTCTATGCGTAATTTCTCTTTCAGCTCTTCTGTAAGCTTATTGGATATCTTCTGCTGGTATCGAGAATGTCGTTTTTCATCCTCTAGAAGCTCCCGATATTCCGTTTCATGCCTTTTTAAATCCCCCAAGTCTCTTATCAAATAGCGGATCTCCTGATTCAACTTAGATACAAGTTCGTTTTTAGATTCCAATTCTGTGGTCTGGCGTTCTAGCTGCGCCTTGGCCTCTTGGAGCTGTTTTTCCTGGTACTCTATATCAAGATGTGATTCTTCCAGGGCTTCTCGATAGGATTGGGTTTGTTGGTTGAGCCTCAATTCATACGCATCGATTTCTCGATGTAGGTTCTGAACATTCGCCTCAGGCCCCGGAAGGGCTCTGTTTCGTTGATCTAACTCGGCGAGCAGAGCTTCGTGTTGAGTTCTCAGTCTGTTATGCTTGGTCAACTTATCTCTATTCGGTTTTCTAGTCTTGAAAATCGTCTCCTGTAATGTTTTCCACATTTCATCAACTGCCGCGTCAAATCTGTGTAAACCCTTGACAACCAGATTTTACTCCACTCGGTAGCAGCCCCGACCGCCATCATATATACTTACGTATCATAAGCACCCCGCGAGATCTGGGCTTGGCTTTGTTTCTCCTCTTCGTGAATCTTCTTTAACTGTGTATTCTCGTCATCAAAGCCTTTGCGAGCTGCAATAAGCAGCTTCTTGAAATGTCGCCTCCTATACTGATCGATTGATCTGCTCTCTTCGTGCCTCCAGTGCCGCCTAGCGATTTTAATCTCGAGCTGCGTACGCATTTCTTGGGGCTTCATTCGATATTTTCTTCACCCTTCTATTCTTTGAATTCTTCCCCCTAACTCTTCTTTCTCACCCTATCAATTTCGTTCCCTAGTAGACTGTATGTACCTTTAAAAGTGGAATTAAGCTGGATGCTGAGATCATATTCCTTGCCGCATGTTTGGAGGATTGGCTCCTTTATCTTGCAATCTTTGCCGCTTTTCGCCATTTCAAAATCTTGATGCATCTTCTTCTATGCTTCTTTGTGCTAGTTGTTTCCTATGCTGTGAGTTCCCGAAATATCTTGATATATCCCCTGGATCCTTCGGGTGTGCACGCAGTTCCGGATTTCCCATGCCGCCTGACTTTGATTCCTTTCTTGCCCTGGGTCGGTCTGGATTGTCCGAGTCTTTACTTCCAATCTGCCCATTTAGCTCAATTTTAGCTCATCGCAAACTTACCTATCCAAAGGTTATGTGATTTGTTTTCAACATTCAATTTACTATAAAGAGTCGCTATTGGAGGGCTTCTAGCTTGGTCTTGTTGCTAGGTGCTTGGCAAGTGTGATTTCTCATGAACAGATTATGAGATTAAGCCCATGAACTAAGACACCTCCCTAATTCTTTTTTTTCGCGTGAAAGCTGAGCCTGATAGATTGCGATAAACTTGCCACTTGGATCTTGGGACTACTTTTCACGGGTTGGCCCACGATAGGCCGTTTGAAAGAATGAGAGAATGACTTGACGTGATTTCATTAATACAACCAAGCTTAGGGCAGCTTTGGTTCAGGTCGAGATAGATGTCGTACACGGTAAAATAGGATTTCACCAGCCCTGTTTCGTTAATTGTTTGACCCTCCTAACGCACGACTTGAATCCGGTCTTGAACTTCTTTTGCCATCGCTCACGTTCCAACCTCTTTCGTTTGAGACCTCGTCTCTCGTGGTATTTTTGTTGGAAGGAATCAGACTTGACCCTGTTTGCATTGACGGAATTTTGCAAGAGGGTGAAGGCTCTTGCTACATCAACAGTCTTCCCTACACGTATCGTACGACCAGTTCGTGGTATTAGGCGCATTGGGGGTCGGCTGAGTTCTGGACGAGCTTCTTTAGGGCTCTTTGTGAGTTCGCCGGTTGAGAAATCGATTTCGGGTGCGAAAATATCATCGTCCTCGTATGCTGACATGTCTGGTTTTTTTATCTCCTCCTTCTTGGCAGCCGGCCATAAATCTTTCACTGGAAAACGGGATGTGGAATAATCTGTCGAATAATTTTGATGTTGCGCGTAGGAGATGGGTAATCTGCCGTTACCGAGTTCGATTGGGCGAATGATTCTGGGTATTGAACATGCTGGCCGTCTTGGCGCACTTGACGCATAGCTTCGCAGAATTGACGATGATCGCAAGGCGCCTTGCGTAACCCGGTAAAGCTCAGCCCTAATTTAATTAGCAAGTTGATATGATATTTGTGTTACGTGATATGTGGTCTTTCCATACATAGTCAGGATGGGCTCAGCCAGATCGCAGGTTGCTGATCGCGGATCTGCTCTTGCAGCGTTATGATGGGCGACAATTGAGACAAATGTGATTTGAAGCTTTGTCAGTTTGCGATTTCCGACTTGGAGAACTTGGAAAACTTCATTGGTCCGATTCAATCGGATCCACTCACCTTTTTCTCGGCCGGAATAATCTATAATCCACAAACGATTACCGGATGCACACCTGGCTCACCTCGCAGCCTGGGCAGTCGCCGGTTGGACAGTGAAAGATTAACCTTAATTTATGGGGCTATTGAGTCTTACAAATCGGTACATCCATAGCCCGTACCTGAAGACCCACATTGTTCCAACCTTCGAAGGTTAGCTGTACTCCAAGTCTCCAGCCATCACTATTTTGTGGCGGTGCTTTACCTCAAGAGCAAACCTTTCAACATCAACTTTTGAGCTTTTGACGATCTTCAACACTAGGTAATTTCCTAGTTAACCCATCACCCGCCTTTTTACTGTTAACTATCTTCACTTTATCGGCCACCTCAAGAGACGTGTAATTGTTAAGACACACGTCTCAATACCGACATCTTTGTCGGACCCTAACATCCTTTTCACCTCTCCCAAATCGTCCTTGTATTCTATTTCGCATTCCGATTATGGCGTACAATCCATATGGCGGAGGTAAGTTGCTACCTTGAATGAATACTGAGCTACCTAACCACCTAGGCTTGTGGTATATGCTAACAATAATACCTCTGTCAAGTTCCCGGCTTCGGCCCGCCTCCGTCCTACAATACATATCCTGGTGCCGCTGGTGCTCCAGGAATCTCGTCTGCTCCTGGTCTAGGTAAGTAACTCTATGGTCAAGCACATACATAGATATTTGCGCAACGCATACTAATATACTTCTCACAGGACCTCCTCCAGGCATGTCTGCCCCAGGAACGGCGCCACCACCTGGCGTTCAGCAGCACAACCTCAACCAAGCTAATCGACCTAGCGGTCTACCGTCCAACTTTCAAGCTCCCCCGAACATGCCCAACATTAACTTCAACGCCCCAGTCATCCGCCTCGGTACGAGCTCTTCGAAACCGACACCCTCCGGAATGCCAGGTCGCAAAGATAACGAGACCCTGGCTTCGGCTGGACCAAGGGCGGGCATAGGTATGGATCGTGGCCTGGACCAGACTCGACAGGCTTTACGCGAGAACATGCAGGCATTGGTCCCCCCCACTAAAGAGGAGATCGTACGGACGGTCTTCGTAAGCGGTATTACAGACGGTATTAGCGGAGACGAAGGTGTCGAGAAGATACTGGGTGCCGCAGGCAAGGTGCGCCGTTGGGACCGAGCTACCGACGCTAGTGGAAAAGAGGTTTCCTTTGGTTTCGCTCAATTCGAAGACGCCGAGAGTCTATGGATCGCCTCCAAGATTCTAAAGGACATTCAGATACCCGTCAAAAAGCAAGTATCGTCGGATCAGCCCGCCAACGATGATGACGAAACGTTCGCCGAATTCGAGAAAGCAACCCTTCAAGTTCGATTCGATGAAAACTCGTCCAAATATTTGGAGGCTTACAAGGAAGGCAGACCTGATGATTCAGGTGCCGAGGCAAGATGTGAGGCTGCCAGAGGTGCGTTGAAGCAGATCATAAGAAATCTCTTTTACCCTACATCGCGATCTGGAGCAGACGCGGATGGAGATGTCACCATGGGTGACAGTTCGGTGCAAAATGGAGAGAACGTTGAGGTGGTTAATATCCCCTTGGCACAGGAGGACGAGTTAGCCGACATCCCGGCTGAAATGCGCGAAACCGTCGCGGCCGAGATCGCCGCATTCAGAGAACGTAGTATCAAACGTGATATGGAAAGGTTGAAGAGGGAGGAAGAACTCGAAGCAATGGAACGTCAACGCAATGGCGCGTCAAGGCCCTCCCGTCTAGCGTCGCCGCCCCCCTCCAGCGCAAACAACATTCCATTAGGACCGCGCGGTATGCCTAACGCACCCTCCGGGCCAAAGGGTCAGAAATCCGACATGGGCAAAGATCATAACAGGTCAATCAACTTCGTAAACGGCGGCACAGCAAATGGGGGATCGGCCTACAATAGAGAAGACGAAAACGACTCTGCCAGTGACGATGAGTTAGAAAAGAGACGGGTTGCGAAACAGAACGCCGAGACGGAGAAGCTTTACCTTGATGCCGAACGTCGCTGGCTGAATCGAGAGAAGTCCCGGACAGCCGCGCTTGAGCGAGAGAGGGACCGCGACGAGTCTGACGCTAAAGACTTTGCTAAGAACCGAGACAAAGTTTTACAACGACTCAAGCATTTCGATGATGACGCAGAGGCATCCCGGAAAACTGAAGATTATTACAAGGATAGGAGTGCGTGGATAAGAAACAGGACCGCTTTCCGAGCCAGAGAAATTGCAGCCGACGACGCCGATCGCCACGCCGAAGAGCAGGAGCGCATCAAGGAAGAGGCCGAGCGCGAGCAAGCTAGGGGCATGGCTGATTCATTTCTCGAGAGACAAGCTCAGGAGATGGAACAACGACAGGCTAGTCGAGCTGGTGTTGCTGCGCCACAGCCTTTCAAGCTATCTCTTGGCGCCGCCGCACAGAAGGCACAGGCACAACGTGCAGCTCCTCAAAGAAAGACGATTGCCGAAGTTGAGGGTCTACTTGAGGACGAAGACGAAGACGTCACTTCCAGACGCCAGCTTATTCCTATTCAATTTGAGCCTGCTGCCGCTGCGGCTATGTCTGACGAAGAGCGTGACCAGGCCGTCCGTGCATTAGCTCAAGAAATTCCTAACGAAAAGGAAGGGCTATGGGAATGGGATGTTAAGTGGGACTACTTGGATGAAGGCGTCATTCGAGAGAAGCTCAGACCTTTTGTCGAAAAGAAACTCGTGGAGTATCTTGGTGTTCAAGAACAGTTGCTCATCGAGGTTGTTGAAGAACACCTTAGAAAGCACGCCAAGCCTGGCGAGTTAGTTGAAGAACTAGCAGAGGTATGTAACGCCATTATGATTACTTGGAACAGTTTACTAATTATGTGCACTAGGCTCTAGATGATGAGGCCGAGGCCCTGGTGAAGAAGTTATGGCGAATGGTTATTTTCTTCACCGAGAGTGAGAAACGTGGTCTTTCTGCATAATGTAGAGCCGTCGCCAATGCTTCTACTAACAAAACCTCTAATTTTCGTGTAGCTTCAAAATAGCACAGGCCTTTGAGATACTGGGGAGATACTGGGGAGTTGAGGCGAACATGGGGTTGATCTTCGCAACTAAGGGTATTACTCCCATAAGAGTAGTGAGATGTGTTCATACAAAATTGCGCATGATAGGAATCCTCTGTACACATTTACGGAGACGAGTGTGCATAGTAGCTTGTAAGGAATCGCTCAGATGCTGCGCCCTAATCACAGAAACAAAAAATGGTTACGGGCTATTGCTACAATGCAATGTTAATGAAATTAATCCATCTTTACGTCTCGCATCTTCTACAACATGAACTTTCTGTGGTCCGTATAGGTAAGCGTAAAATAGGACGCGGTCCTCGACGGTCAGGGGTAGTTACCATATCCGGGGTATGCGGAGAACTGTGGATCCCACGGAATGCCGAGGCAATTCCCCACAACCACCCCAATCCCCAACGTTCAATCCCTGGAGGTGAGATTTACCTAGGTACATCAGTAATACTAGAATCCTAACCGCGCCACTCTCTTGCCTATTTCTCATCCATATCTTATATCCTTTGTCCGTCTTGTGTCTTACCTCAAATTTAAGAAACATCCTCCTTGCAGAAACTCATCCATTGCTCACCGACTTCATCCCTTGAATGACCAAGTAAACACCACCATCCCCTTTCTCCTCACCGCGTCATCATGTCCCCCAACACCCAACTCCCCCCTTCCATCACAACGCCGCCCCCGCCCGTCCCAAACACCCTAATCTCCTTCCCCAAGCCGCACATCCTCCTCGTCACCCTCAACAGGCCCAACCAGCTAAACGCCATCCCGCGGCTCCAACACTTCGCCCTCGAGCGCCTGTGGGACTGGTTCGACACGCAGCACACCCTGCGTGTAGCCGTGCTCACGGGCACCGGCCGCGCCTTCTGCGCCGGCGCGGACCTCAAAGCCGGGGACTCGTTCAACCTCTCTCCGGAAACCAAGGATCAACAAGAGCTCCCCGAGCAAGGTGTGAATCTGCGCTTTCCGCCTGGTGGGTTCGGTGGGATGAGTAATCGGGGAGGCCTCAAACCGATTATTGGAGCGGTAAATGGGATTTGCTTTGGGGGCGGTATGGAGATGGCTATTAATTGCGACTTGATCGTGGCGGCGAGGGAGGCGCTGTTCGCGTTGCCGGAGGTCACGATTGGGGTTATTGCGCTGGCGGGGGCGTTGCCGAGGTTGGTGAGGAGTGTGGGCAGGCAGAGGGCGGCGGAGATGGCGCTTTCGGGGAAGAGGTACAGTGCGAAAGAAATGTTGGATTGGGGGTTGGTTAATGAGGTTGTGGAGGAGCAGGGCAAGGTGCTGGATAAGGCGCTCGAGTGGGCGGAGAGGATTGCCGGGAATAGTCCTGATGCGGTGATCGTGACGAGGGAGGGGTTGAAGTTAGGGTGGGAGGGTGTTGGGCCGGAGCAGGGCACGGATTTGTTGCTTAAGGGATGGTTTGGGAAGATTGAGGGGGGCGATAATATGAATGAGGGCGTAAGGAGCTTTAATGAGAGGAGGAAGCCAATTTGGAAAGACAGTAAGCTGTAATCCGGATGGTGAGTTAGAGAGTTCACGAGTTTGGCATAAATTGGAATAAATTGGTATAAATGAATCGGAGCCCATTGGTACTCCAAAACTCTAGTCGCTATGAAATTGTATAAATCAATATATCTGCCGCCGACCGCTTTTGAGACAGATCAATGAAATGATGCCCGTCTCATCCTAATATAAGTCATCAATTCTTCAATAATGTGAGACGCCCTTTCATCCCTTGCTCTTCAATGTATCAGATCTTTCCGTTCAAGGTGTATATTAGAGAAAATTGCATATGCTGAATGTATTAATTAAGTAACATGTTTTTCAAGTCCGAAAGTCTTCGAGGCGCTCGAAGAGAGGTTGTTCTTGTTCTCGGGCTGAGTGTTGAAGGCGATGCTTCTTGAGGCGATGCAACTAATGGCGACGATGGTAACGTCTGTGATGATGTTGCTACGTCGAACTCATCAACAAAACTTCCTAATATCATCTTATACACATTTCCTGATATATGCTCTGTGTCGATTACATCACTAGATTGCTAGGTTAGTTGTGACAAATCCGCGACATTTATGTACTAAGTGTCAAGTTATGACTTACGGGATCGAGTACTTGTCTTCTAAGTTATCATCTAGATGCCTTAGTATATCAGGAACTTGGTCTCCACACGCGATGAACTGGATAGTAAACCATCGCCTCTCTAGTTTCTGTGCGAGAGCAGGTTTCCTAAGAAAGTCCGCAATAGCTATCTCGACATCGGTAGGGTTGATTGTTCCTCCCCAGACTCCATTGGTGAGTACAATCAACGTCTTCGCTCGCCTTGTGCCTGACAAGTATTTATCGAAGATACGTGTTAGTGTTTTAGCCATATCCGTATTTAAGTTGAAATGTTGTGATAATGCATCGTTCTTAGCATCTCTAAATCTCGAGAGAAGCTGTCTACTTGAAACATTGTGAGCGTTGTGGGCATTTCCAAGCGTGAACTCCAGATCTAGCCCATTCTTATCCAATGAGCCGACCTTAGATGCTAATGTCTCGAGCGCAGTGGCCATCGTCTCCCACGACGACGACATGGTCATGTCATTATCCACAAGAAACGTCTGTAGGGAATGTCAGTTCTTCAGTACTAAATGATTTTCAGTTCAAACTGTCAACCTACAATATCCCTATCAAACAGAAACTTCTTCAAGTACTCGTCTTGCTTCTTTGAGAAGAACGCCTTAAACCCCTTCTCTTTGGTCTTCAATGCTTGATATTCTTGATATATCGGCCACGAAGGGTTCAAGCTAGTTTGATTTAATTGGGAGGGTGTCAACGAAATGGGTCGAGCAATATATGGCTCCAATCCTGATATTGTCGATGTACGGCCTTCACTCGTAACTCGCCGATGTTCTTCTACTTGTGATTTGGTTCCCAAGTAAATTTCTTCATGAACTGGACTTTCTGTTGACGAATTTTCATATTTTGGGTATTCTGAACTTAAATGTAATGAATGGTTGGTCGTGGATGAATCAGGAAGCTCGAATATTTGCACTTCTTTTTCATTGGGGATATTGAGGGGCTTCGGAATAGCAGAAGGATCCAGTGGGTATGGGGTTGACTTAATGAGGTTATATGAGGCACAGCTTCCACGACCTTGAGGCTCCTTCCGACCTAGTATCCACGGCCCTACATAAGAGCCATTAGATTCAGAGTAATTACTCCATCTTTCAGAATTTACTCGGCTTGCTTGAGTACTTGTGATACTTCTTTGTTCTCTCAGCGCTTCTTGGCGATGAGCAACTCGTCCCTGGATCGCCTCATTTATCTTCTTCGATTTATTGATTCGTTTATACCTGATACCCGAATGACGCTCAACAGGGCTAAGAAGGTATTTCGAGGATGGTGTCTTTTTGTTGACAGCCATGATGTGACATTTTAATAGGGAGTTTTCTTCGTCCTCGACACTGAGCAACGCCTCTTTCACCGTTTCAGCAACACGTTTTAGTTCTCCATCCTTTATAAGTCGATCGTAATGATCCTGCGCACTATTGAGTTGGTTCTGAATAGCGCCATATATACTGGAACATTTGGACTGTCGAGCCGATTCTCCTAGTAGCATAGTCTCGTCAATAAGATCAAGGATCCGACCAGTGACCGTATCGGTCACTCTCAACACCTTCCTTAGATAGTTATGCCAATCTCTAACTTCTGGTAGAACGTCTACACCGTTGTGAAAAGCATTGTCGGCTGCTGGTACTGTGATGTTTTCACCTTTCCCCTTTCTTTGTCGGAGTTTCTTGATCGCAATTCGCCTCAGCTCATCGTAAGCAAGGATTCCCTGACACCCAAGCGCTACCCATGTTGCTGATACTGACAAGATACAACCAAATGACCATGTGTCAATTGCTTGGGATACGCTTATTGTAGGATCGAGACGCGCGCGGTCACATTCAGGGGCAGCTAGAAGAATTAGCACATGTTGGAGGGTTCGTTCGGATTTTTTTGGTTACCGTAAGTCTCAGTTCCACGAGTTATATACTGCTTTTGGACTTCACTAGGGTTCTTTGGCTTGAACTTCGCGAATCCAAAGTTTGCAAGTTTGAACTCCCCATCAACTCTTAAGATATTGTCGGGTTTCAGATCTCCATGCCATCTATAGCTAAGTCAGTTACAGTTAAGATGGAGACTCTCATTTCAATTGCCCTACCCGAAGAAGTGATCGTGGCGGCCATTCTCTCGTCCAAATTCGAGGTTATGCATTGAATCCAAAACTTGCGCAACATTTGCCAGCGAGTTCCAAAATTGAATGGTTTCAGGATTAAGATTTGGTGGATAGTTCCGTTGTGATGCGAAGAATTCGTCAAGGTCTTCCTCGCCATATTCTAGAAGCATATTCCATGTATGGCCGATGCTTCCATCCTCAAGCTGTTCGTCAATTTTATATTCGCCAAGATACTTGACCATTCCAGGTAGCTTCCTGACCTGTGCCGTGAGATACGCCTCCCTTTCCCACCTGAATATCTGGAGAGATTCTTTTGTGAACGTTTTCAAGGCGAATACATAACACTATAATGTTAGGCTGGTTTATACTGGACTTGGTAAGCAAGACTTACTGGACCATGTTCCTTATCCTGATATGCCGACCGCCCTGCCGCCATCGCCAATTTTCGATCAACAAGTGATTCCTGAACAGCAACCTCCCAAACTTGGGCTGTTCCGCCCTTCATGTTGATAGGCTGCCTCTTGCAGAAAGGCATTATCCACCTGCCGTGACCAGGATCAAGGAATGTATTGTGCATACCAAATTCTACACGACAAGGGCAATACAACCACGTCTTTTCCAGGAAACACTCCGAAAAGCTTTTTGCGTCTTCAATGCCACTTTCTCTCAATTTATTCTCGAGGTGGATGGTGAATAGTCCATCGTGCATTGGTAGTCGCTTATCAACGATCTTAGATCGTTGGAAGACGTCGATCAGGTGGCCATAATTCAGCTCTAGAAGGATAGCGAATACAACCAAGCAGCAGTCGTCCCCATTGGATATTTGCTCAAAACTAGGATGGCGGAGAGATTTTGACTGGTGATAAACCTCGGCGAGAAGTAATTCTACATTACTTTTAGACTCGGCAGAATCTCTGTGCAACATCCATCTGACTATTTCGGAAGTTCGGTAATATTCGCGGCCACAGTATGCCTTGGATTTCCATTGCTTCGTCAACTTCTGACGGAAAATGTTAGTACACTCCATCGTTTCTACAGTTCAGATAAGGCTAAGAGGTACACGTAAAAGAATACTAAGATATGTTAGCTATTAGAACGTGTATATATATTTATTTTGAAAATAGCAGTGATTTCTAATAATTTTATTTGAGTTAAGATGGAGCGTGACCTCTTTAGGAGGCTGAGCTTGCGAAAAGTATTCCATTTCGAGGAGGTTCACTGCCACATTCTCAACCTTGTAATCTGCCTTGGGGTGTGTTGTGTAATGTGAAATATATGGCCTAGGCACCTACGTATCTTTTAGGTATAAGTACATCTCTGAATTCTTGCCATTCAGGAGGTACCTAGGTAAACACTGTATCTGAAGGGGACAATGGCGCTGAACGCCCTATACTTCCCCCTATGATGTCACAACCATCCACCTGCGCATTACTAAGCCCCCTGTGGTCGCGAAAAACTTGTTCAGAAGCTTCTTTCTGATCTCGCATTTGTACGCTTAGTTGCGACTGAAGCCGCAAGGTTATTAATGTTTATTTCATTAGGTAAATGTCGGCGAAGCTCTCGAGTCGGCCTAGCTGTACCTAGGCATGTTTCATTTTAGCGCGACATGTAAGGAACACTATTGACGGGAAATGTTACTGGCGAGTAAAGTCCGCTGAAGATATACCAGCTTGGCGCATGTGTACCCGGATGAGTACCTAAAAGCTGAACGGACATACAAGGACGGAGGGGCAATTTATTCAAGCATCAAGCCTCATGTTCCCTGAAAAACATATCAAACACGTATCCATTCACACAGAAAATCACATCCTTAGCGGGTTAACCACTTTATTGAGCTCCTATTTGAATAGAGTCTGACCATAGCAAACCTCCGGGCATCAAACGTGATTAGCCGGCCCCGCAGAGGCTCATCCATAGCGACCTTTTCGTAAGAAGACGTCAATGAACTTGCATCAAGATGCCATCTCCACATCCCCAGGATCAACCATGGTACATCGTCATCACTAGCTAGATCCTGTCAAACGCGCAGGCACGTCTCGGCGTGCCCCCACCTTCAGTCCGTCCACCAACCAACCACTCTCCTTTCCCCCCAACCAAAAACCGTCATCTACCTCTACCCCTACTAGTAAGGGTAGGTTCGATACCAAGGCGTGCTCATCATCCCGGATTCGTGCAGGCCGAAATGAAGAGAAAGAGTATCGAAATTGCCAAATTTGTTTGATCTCTCTTGTCCAAAGCTCGTTGGAACGAGAAGAAATTAGAAACATCGCGATGCGAAATTGTCTGTCGAGTTGACGCCATTGTACGACGCATCGACCCGGGTATCGCGATTGTGAAAGTCGAAGAAAGGCTGCTCAAGGCTGGGAACGGTGATACCGTCGGTTGTCTTGGTGCCAGCGGGGCTCGCAAACTTTCTCCCCAAGAACTAGAAATTATCGACAAGAAATTACCAGATTATCCCGATCCGGGCGTTTATGCGATAGGCGCCATTCAGACTTCTAGGTACTTAATCTGAAAATTTCAATGACGCCAACGCCAAACCTTTCCATGCTGAAAGGCGAACGAAATGAAAACGTAGAACTGAAAGAAAAGTGCAAAATGAAGCCCGAGGGTGCAAGGTGTATCAAGTGTAAAAAGTTTGTAAGCGAGTGTCAAGAAGAGCAAATCGTTCCCATTTCATCAAAGTTCGTTAAGGCTGAGGGGATCAGTGGTATCAAGGAACATCTGTACCGCGGCCAGATGCAGGACTCTATGAAGGTCCAAAAATAAGGATCTTCTAGGGCTGTCTAATTAGACAGCAATGTTTGTTCAAAGCTAATATTTTAATTGCTCAGAAAGGGACTCATTAATACGCCTGACCAGGGATAGGCTTTCTGCCAACTTGACCCTGACCCTGGGGAGCGCCGCCGTACTGTTGCTGCGGAGCGGCACCGGCATTGGGGTTCATGGGGCTAGGTCCGGGGGGCGTCATTCGTCGCTGTTGTCGGGGGCCAGGAGATTGAGCTCGAGGGCCAGGGCTCATGCGACCGCTGGCGGGGGAAGCTGGGCGATTGCCGTAGGGGCTCATCGGGCGACCCGTGGCGGGTGACTGAGGTCGCATCATAGCAGGCGACTGAGGACGGGCACTCTGAGGAGTCATGGGTCGCTGTCCGGGGGGATAGTTCGGACCGGGACCTCGGGGTCCACGATAGCCGCTAGGGTTGACGGGAGGACCATTGCGGCCGTGGGGAGGTCCACCAGCAGGGCGAGGCTTCACAGGTCGAGTAGACAAGCAGGTGCGGGGAACGACACCTTGCTGAGAACGGTCGAGACGGATGCAGAGAGACTAGCTTAGGTTAGCAAATTTACTAGGTACAACAGTTTCAAAGTAGGTACTCACCCAGCCATCGTCATACTCATGAAGGAGTCGGACAAGTTGACCAGCGCGAAGTCCCATCTCATCATCCAAGCTCGGCTTAAAGTCTAATTGAACACGGTGAACAGCGGTCGAAGGAGGACCGCCGGCTGCTGCGATAGCCGCCGCGCTTCGAGAAGGACCGGGTGATTGTCCAGGACCAACAGAGTGCACACTGAATTCGGTACCGGCGGGACTGGGCGGGCCAGCAGGGATGGTTAAGTCCAAAGGAGGAGGGGCGTCCTTGCGAGTAGAGACCTTACGGCCCAAAGCGGCGGCACCGCCAACGGCTCCAGCACCGGCCACAGCCGCAGTTACGATCGGAGAGGGCTTAGGAGGAGAGTTTGTGGTCTGAGCGACACCTACAACATTCTCAGGATTCTCGAAGGGGTTGCTAGGGCGTTCGCTAGTAGGCGTAAGGGCGCGCTCGGCATTGTTGCCGAAGGGATTCTCGGGGTGGTTAGCTTGGCTAGTGGGGCTAGGTCGCTCCCAAGGAGATCGAGGGCTCTCATCGACAGGGCGAATGTTAGTCGGGACGCCAGTCGCAAGCGCAAGAGCAGCACCTTTGCTTGATCGTCGCTCGCCGAATGTGGGGTTAAATTGAGTAACCGGTCGAAGGCTTAGCTGAGGCGCCGTAGCGCTGGTCTGGGTGGAAAGCATTGATGAGGGACGGCCACCAATCGGTCCGTGAATCTTCTCGTCATCCTGAATCTGCTGACCTTGCTGCTTTCTGCGTTTGTTAACCAGGAAGAAAACGAGCAACGCTACCACAAGAACACCGCCTAGTACGCCAATGGCGATACCAGCCTTAGCCGCGGAACTGGTGTCAGGACTTGATTGATTATCTGCTGCAGCAGCAGTAGCAGTAGAAGAAGCCGAAGCTTGAGCCTCCGCATTCGTCGCTGAAACCACTAACGATGATTCCACACTCTTAGTGGCCTGGGAAAGTGTCGTCGGTGTGCTAGTTGCGACTGCTAAAGTGGAATGTTCACTTAGATCGATGGAAGATGTGTGGCCTATTGATGCGGGCAAGGTGTTTTCGGATGACTTAGCAGCAGTCTTTGTCGGCGTACCATCAGCAGTGTCTAAGGTAGCAGTTGTGCCCGCGATCTTAGCTTGCGTGGCAGTGGTTTGCGCCTGTAGGATTGTGGGTGTCGCCTCAGCGGGAGTCTGCGTGGCATCGTCGGATTTTCCTAAGGTCGAGTATCCTGCAATGGGACCATCAAAGGTCTTGGACATAGTCTCGTATACCGTTTGGTAGACTGTCGATGCGGCTTGTTGCTTGACCTGAACGTCGGCTGTCTTGAAGGGGTTTGCTTCACTAGCGAAGCTCTTGACATCGTCAGCTAGCTCGTCCCATACATCCCGCCTCTTATGGCGGTGGTTGTGGTGGTGAGTAGGCATTTTGTCCAGGTTGGCCTTAATCCGAGTAATATTCAAAGCCAATTCTTCTCGTCTACCCAAAAAATCGTTCCGCAAAGGTGCAATCGTGTGTTGCGCGTAAGTCGGAAATGTGGTGCTATGCCAAAATTGCGCGTGAAGTGATGTCCACACGTGGGGTAATCTCGTCGTGTAAGATGTCGGTTTTTTAATGTCGAATGCAAAATGAATGTAATGCGCACATAAAAGTGTCGTGAGGAAGTGTTGCGACTCGATGTACTTGCGAGGTGGGCGGGAATGAAGTTCGTATTCGCACTTTGTTTACCGTGAAAATGTGAATATAATCGGCCTGCAAGGCGTCGGAGTCGCGATATGTTGCGTAAAGAAGGTGGTCGTCGATAAAAAATCGAGAGAGGGTATTGAATAAAGAACGGAAGTGAGAATGGATTCAAAAAAGAAACCGCAATTCTCGTGAAGAGAGGGGGAGGGACAAGACCGCGTGCGGGATTGCAACGTAGGTTGACGGTGAGGAAGGAAAGGGAAGAAAGAGAGGGAGGAAACGAGAGGAATGGGAATAGTAGAGTAGTAGACAAGGTTCTAACGTTCGCCCACAACCGCTCTAGCGCGTCGTTAGGCTTGTTCAATGTCAGGTAGGTACGGGTACGGGGTACGTAGTTACCCAGTTTAGCTCTCCGATAGGTACTCCGGGCGAGCACGGGCAGGTGGAGGTGGGCGGTTCACAGGCAGTTCCCAGCCAGCAGCCAAGGCAGCTACATCCAAGATAGTACCAATGTACACTAGTAGTGCACCAGTGGGCAGGTCCAGTACGCCACGGGCGATCGTAGTTCCTTCTGTTTCCCAGCAAGGAATGTTATTCTCGAATTTCCATTGGACGATATCCATATGGGTACCCTTGCCGGCTATTTTCTTGAGTGTTTGCATAAACACAAATGCTTGTATATCTCTTTTCACAAGTACCAACGCATTGAAAATAATTTGACCAATTTCACTCAATTTCAACTCTCCTACACAACCTTGGAAATTACCTCTCTCTCTTTGGAATACCTTCTTTTGGGCTGGTAACGGCATCTTGCTGTCTAGCCGTCTTGGTAACTACCTCCCAGGTACGAATATTGATGGCCGAGATTTGTTGTTCGACTCAAACATGCACCAACATCTCGATTGCTTTTGTTTAGAGACATACCAAGTACACATGTACTCTAAGACATTCATACGATACAGGTGCTAGGACCGGTACGATGTTGGTTCCGTTGTACTCTCAATACGGGAACAAATCTCGCAAAACAGTTGATGCAATCGAGGAGAGAAAAAAAACCAGTCGGTGGTGCAGATTGGGACACAGTCAGCACCGAATCACAGAATCGTTCATCAGAAGCCAATGGTTCATCTTATCCTTGCAATCACCACGAAATCCTATTTGTAGATCGTCCCAACTCTCCCCCGTCTCTCTTTCTCAACTGTCAATGTTGATCATTTTCGGTCTTTCTCTGTTGGCCGATATGGCCCAAGCTCCCTGCGCTAGTCAGGCACAGAAGCGCCACTTCCAGGAACCAAGCCATTTTGATTGGGCAATTCTTCAAGGTGCAGATTACGCGAAATTGGAGCTAACATGGATATAGCAAGGATACGTCAGGGATACGTCAGGGGTAAACATCCTCCACCCGATTCACCATTGGCTGGCACAATGAAAGCCAGAAAACGATGCCGGGTACGAAAATAGTTAGGTACCTTAGTACCTAGTATCTTAGACCCCTCCGACCCCTTTAATCGACTCGCGAAGATTTTACAAGCTGGAGAAACGCGATTTGAAGCCACTTGTGAAGCCACTTGAAGCTCGCCTACAGAAGAAACCCAGGTACATTTCAGCGTAGCCTGTATCAAGGCACCTGGAGAGTCGTCAGCTTCATTCACCTAGCTGTCTCATATGAGCCAATGGCACGATTTCATGCATCTATTCATGAGTACTTATCCAATGAATACCTCCTTTTTCTCGTGGTTGATACACTGGGAGGGGCTGAGAATGATGCCAAGATACCTAGGACCTAGGTAATCAATTCCGACGACGATACCATGGCGACTCTTCACAGGTACTAGTTATCTTGTCTAGAATCTCTCAATTTTTTATATTGGTGATTTTTACGCACTATATCCAAGTGTTACCGGAAGCCATCTCGGAAACAAACCACCGAAGCAAGCAGTGAAAGATTCCAACGGACATAGTGATCTGATAAGGGTCCACACAAATCCCCTAAACGCCATCTCATTGGATCCAATCGTCTCCAATAAGGCCAAAGCCACGATATCCTCTGCCGTGGAACGCACCATGACGTCTGGTTCCTTGTACGATGGCCGCAAAAATTTCCCCTCTATCTTTTGCTCTATCTTTGGGCTTACCCATTCTGCGTTTTCCGATCCTCTCGCGTGGTTGTGAGGGATTCCTGGACCTGCGAGTTTGTGTCCCTTCGTTGGACCTCTGAGATGGCCTGGGGTGTCCCCAGTCACCTTCGGCTGATGCAGTTATTCCCAATCTGACCATTCAGCTTTTCCCTCATAATTCTTTATTCTTTCTCGAACCCTCATCCTTCTAATCGTGTGCCTCTTTTAAAATTACTTTAGCCTTGTGAAACGCCCGACCTGGACAATTATCTTCCAATTCCGTCCGTCGGTCCGCGCTCTTTAATTTCTACCCTCCCATCATCCAGCCACTCACGCTGCCGGCTCTACTGACCCCTGTCACTTTATCGTGCTTACAGGTCGATCACTATTTTGTTCCACTGATGGTGTGTGTGGAGGATCACCGACTATCGTCACGTTTTACACACTAAGCACAGGAACAGACCACGAACATGTGCTGGTGTACCGAATTGGCCTTCTCTTGATCATTGCGTGGGCTAAATTGACTGACAGAAAACCCCGATTACATGAAAGAAGCGACCACGGATTTCAGCTTTCGTCACATCGTGACATCGCACGTCCTATTTCCAACGGCGCGGCCTAGCCCTACCGATCCTGGTTACCGATGAAAATGATAAAATTGCTCGTGAGGCTGGATGGACCTCACCAGATCTGCAAAAGCAAGGCGTATCGCGCTCCCAACCATCTAGCGGGTCATATGCACCGTGCCCTTACGTCTTACTATCTTCTCGACGCCTCTCTATTGATACGAGATCAAAGAAATAGCAAGTCTCTTAAGGCGTGTTTTATGGTAAAACAAGAATCTTATGCTAGAAGCTTGAAAGTCAAGTTATGCTGTGTACAATACGAATCCACTTATCCATGCGAGAACATAGTCCCCTCCGCACAAAATACGATGCATCGGGTTAGGTGCTAATTCTGGTAGGTTGGAGAAGACTAGTGCGCGGTCAACTGCTAGTTGCTTTTGTACGAGAGTGACTGCGTCTTCGAACGGCAATATTTTTTTTTCAGTAACTACTAACAACACCAAGTGGCTTTAAATCAGTAGCGTAAGCCACGATCTCTGAACTGCCTATTTCAACCTCTCTTCCCGAGCCGTATCTTTAGAAAAACGGTGGCTTGCATGACGCCATCGTCAACAGCTCGAGGGGTTGGGGCTAATGCAGCCTTAGAGCGTCTTCTAGATACTTAGTAGATACTTAGACGGGACGCTAGGTACCTACATATGTAGCCATTAAAGTTAGTAGGCTTCATATTCCAGCCTATAGGTTCGTACCCGTCTTCGGATCTGGGCTTAGAGGGTTGGATATCGTATAGATTACCGAGTTCGGTATGAATCTAAATGTCTTACAGCCTCTTCATCGAGACTAAAAAGCAAAACTGTGACGTTAATTTGCAAGTTTCGGATGTTCGCTATGTACCATTCTTCCAAGACGCTAATCGACATACAATTACAATAAACCTAGGTAAGCATGGCTGAGTGGTAATGGGTTCGTGACCAGATCCTCATCGCCTCGTCGTCATCGATGCCGCCCCCTCATGATACCTCTAAATAAAGCTATGTAAATGGCACCTATTGACTCTTCCGCGCGATGACGCGAACTACGAAGTCCTTCGGTTTCACGAACCAGTAATTGTCAGTCTTCCAATCATTCTTGACCAAATTATCTGAGAGCTCAAAGTCGTAATCGCGGACAAGTCGGGGAATAAGCTTCGAGATCTCAAGATGGGAGATATGTCGACCAATGCAAGTTCGAGAGCCAAGTCCGAACTAGGAGATTTTCGTTAGGAAATATTGTCCGGATAGGGGCGGGTAGCCCTTCGCGGTGAGGGGGAGAACACTTACGGGCATCCAGTGTCTGTTCATAAAGGAAATCTTTTCGGCATCATCGGATAACCATCTCTCCGGCTTGAACTCATCCGCATCTTCGCCGAAAATGCGGGGGTTACGGTGCTCGATCCATGTGTTGACGCCGACAATCGACTGGATAGACACAGGTTAGCCACTTTTTGCAGGCATAGCAAATCTACCTATATATAGATAGGTTACTTACACCCTCGGGGAAAAATCGGCCAGCGATTGTGGCGCCACCAGCCGGCACGATCCGTTCTATCGGAAGACCTGTCGCGGGATGCAGACGGAGCGCCTCCTTAATGACGGCCTGCAAATACGGCATCTCATTGCTCTGCTTGAATGAGATATCCTTCGAGATAACTCCGCTCGCGCTCTGTACCTCGTTGACCTCCTTTCTGAGCTTTGCGAAAGTCTCGGGGTTCTTGAGTAGGTAGTACAGGATCGCGGAGAGTGAGATGGACGTGGTGTCGGACCCGGCAACCATGTTAGTAGAGCAGCCCTGCGCGCCGTGATATGTGGTGAATGTGTCGGGGTCCTTATGGTGCTTCGCGACGAACTTGGAGACGAAGTCTCTCGCCTGTCCCCGAGCCGGCTTCTCATCCTCGTCCACGACCTTAGCGCCGGCCTCATGCTCTTCCATACACTGCACGGAGTAGTCGAAAACGTAACCGATGCCCTGACTCTTGCCGCCGCTAACAAGCAAACCGCTTATTCCGAAGAGGTATGGGTGGAAAAACGGATACACGCCGACGAGAGTTGAGTAGGCCAGGCCGTTCTCTATCGCTGTCATAATGCCTGCTATATCTAAGCCTTGGTCGAGAAAGCCGATTCGCTTCGAATAGGTAATGCAGCCGATCACGTCGAAGGCATAGCACTGCATCCAGTGGCCCATATTAACCGGTAGTCCGCTTTGCGATAGCTCTTGCAGTCGCTGGTCGAATATCGCCGCGCACTCATCTACGAAGGGCTCGTATTCTACGAGTGACGACATGCTGTAGTCGGCCTGGTATTGTCTACGGTACTTCGAGTGCTTCGAGATATCCCGCTCTCCAAATAAGTTCCAGGCACCGGGTTGGCTCCAGGCGATGTACCAGCTGGACTTTTGGAACTGAGTTCCATGGCCGAAGATCGTCTTAGTCGCGGTCAGGTCGTCGAAGCTATATCGATTCGGGCCGTATCGGACGATGGGACCTGATGAAACGGTTATTATGGGTGTTTCTTAAGACATAAACGAAGGTAAGCAACTTTGGAGACGCTAACGCACCATATTTTTCATGTAGTTCCCTATTAACCACTTCGAAATTCGCTTTCTTCAATGTAAAGAAGTACCACAAGTTGGTGAATCTCGCGAGGAAAGGCCCAGGAACGGACCTCAAAGGCGACGTCACATGTCTGAAGAAGCGATATAGCAGTTGGAAAACTGCGAAACCGCCTACGAGGATCGCGAGCTTTAAAAGCATTTTGAAAATCGTATTTGGTATAGGTGAAATGCCTGGTACCTATGTAGGTGAATGTAAGGGACACATGAGGCCGGCGATGTGCCTTATATTGAGTTACCTACAACGCCGGTGTTGTATGAAGACCGAGGTGGGTCATGGAGTCCCGTCGCATGGAGCCATTACAAGGGTTGTGCATCGAAACCGGGGCATGTCGTCCACCGTGCTCCGTGTTGCACATTGACCCCGAGTCGATCACGAAAAAAATTCGCCCGTATAGGCTCGTCGGGCATTAGATCCTACCCGCCGCCGACGCTATCGCGATTCTGGGGGATGGCGTCGGTGACTGCCGGTGAGCCGTTAGCTAAGCCTTTAGTACGGGGTGTCAAACTCGGTAGTTAGGTTACGCTATGTATGGAGTTCGTAGACTAAATTATGTTACAAGATGCCGAAGCAAGTCCGTGAAGAGGATCTCTAGAATTTTCACGCCAATGAGAACCATTTCATTTCACAATAAGAGTGACCAACTAAGATGATTATTAAGCCTCCTAAAACTCCTATGCCCCTATAGACGTATAGCCTATATGCAAATGTTCTTTGGTATAACAAAGTTGATGAATGTACAATATCCATGACTCTTAAGAAGAGAATATACATATGTGTCATTCTCTTAGAGATAGTTGCCTCGGTTTCCCTCTTTCGCGTACTTCTTCACTTGAGTTTAGTGCCTCCTTCTCCGGCATCTTCGGGTATTCATCATGTGGGGCATTGGCCACGGAGTGCAATATTCTATCGCTCGCAGTATGATCGCCTGAACTTCTCGGTGTGTTACCATCCTAGGTGGCGGGGCTGGAGGCATGAAACCCGTTCCATAGGCAGGTACCCAGCTGCTGGAAACAGCTGGGAACATGTTACCAATCATGGTGTTAGAACCCTATCCAGTACCACCATGCCCAGGCCATTGACCATTTTGTTGATTAAGCTGTCCTTGCATTTGACTCTGCAAAGCAGCGAGGAATTCTGGACTGTAGTATGGGGCTGTTCCTGTTTGTTGTCCGGTGAATTGAGGTGGCGGGGGTGGTACAAAGCCTTGCGGGGTATTCTGTGGCCATGCGAAGGGGAATTGCGCGTTAGGTTGTGAATGTCCATTTGGAGCGCCGTAGAAGGGTAGCGATGCCGGAGGATACGCTGTGCTAGCAGCGGGGGGTGGCGGGACTGGGTTGAAGTTGTATTGGTGGGATTGCGGTTGGTAATCTTGCCCTCTGGGGGGTCTGGGTGGGAGAGAGTAGCCACCTCGCGAATCACCTCTATGACCACGTCCACGGCTGTGACCTCGTTGACCTCTACCTCGACCACCCCGAAATGAGCCATTGCTATGGGCGTGGTTGTTCGTAAACCCGTTGTCTGTAGGAGCTGGTTGGCCTTGCGAAAAGTTCGAAGGCCTTGCTAACTTTCGGTAGGGGCCATCGTCGTCGTCATCATCGTATCTTAAGCCACCCGCCGCGGGGAAGGACGGCGCTTCGGAATGACCTCCTCGTCCTCCCGCTCCACCTTTTCCGCCACGATTTCCCTTCTTCTTAGCTTTTTGCTGTTTCTTATACTCAGCTTCCTTCTCGTCGTCCGAGAATTCTATTTCGTCGTCGCCGGCTTCTTCGTCATGCCAATTGCTCGCATCTGTACCCTTCTGTGCGCGAAGTGCTTGTGTGAAAACGTATGTCGCGTGGGAGGGTGGGTAGAATATCTTGGACCCTAACTCTAGACCGAACGACTTTATTTCCTCCACATTGGTAAATCTGGCCGTATAACGGGGTTGCTGTACGTTGCCGATCAAGTCGGCTACAGCTGCAATGACGACGCGACCTTCGGTACAGAGAACTGAGCCGGAGTCAAGAACTTGGTACTCTCCCGTAGTATTCGCCTTGATCACTACCGTATTCTCAACAATGTGCTCGACAATTCCTAGTTCGGTCACGGTCATCTCGGGGGTAATAGTGACATCCGGCTTAGGCACTACTTCTTCAGGCAATTCGTTTTTAGTTCGAACCTGAGATCCGCCGCCGGGTCCCTTTGCCTTCCCCTCCCCTTCATCATCTGAGCCGCCCTCCATTTCCATAAGAATACGGGCGGTTTCCTCGGGACCAAGTAATTCGTAATTTTTGCCATCCTCCGAATCGTCATCTGAATCGTCGGAACTGCTTGAATCGGATGATGATTCGTAGGGTGAGGAATCCTCTTCCCACTCAGGGTCACCTTGAGCCTCTTCCCCTTCAGTCTGCCCATTTCGTTCTGTGCCATTGGGCAGAGCAGGTATGGTGGCTGATTCTTGCGGTGGTTGAGGATCCAGACCGCCAAGTAGAGCCTCTAAAGCCGAAGTCAATGAAGGAGGGCTAGGCGGCGCGTCGGTGATTTGTATGTCTCCATTCTGTGGATCCTCTTTTACGGCTGCGCTATCTTGGGGAGGTTGCACATTTTCTGTAGCAGCGGCAGTGTCAATATCCATTTCCGTGGCGGGTTGAGATATTGGCTGGGAAGCTACTGGTTGCGCTTCATCCTCGGACTTTGGCTGGTTTTGAGTAGCAACTGGTGCAATTGGTTCAGATGAGGTCGTCAGACCAGGGATCTCAAATTGTCCAGTCATGTTTGGGAGAACTGCTATCATGTTAATTTTCTTTTCCTCCTTTTTTTTTGTTTTTCAATTCTCAAATTAGGTGAATTTGAATATTGAAAAATCAAACACGGATGAAGAAATAGGTAGTACTAGGTAACATACCAGACTACGGTGGAGTGGCAAGCGCTGCCTTGGAGTAGCACGTCAATAATTCCAGTCGCTCAGAAATTTGTGAAGAAATTGCGTTAGTGTTGGAGATTCATGCAGAGTAATGTGTCTTAGAAATCTTAGGAATAGACTTCTCGACGACAAATTGACTTTGGGATGAACATGCACGAACTCAAATCGCCGAAGCATCTGCTAGTTCAAAGTAAAGGCATTCAATTCTAGAAAAATAAAGTGGAGACGGATAATTCTGATGTACAGTGAGTTTCTATCTACCAATCGGATGCTGTGATAAGCATGTATCTGAGTACCTATTCCCGATAACTAATCCGACGACAGGGGTCTCGTACTAGCCACGACGCAACGTCATTTTAACTGGAGCCAATTGGCTGTCAAGCTAAACTCAACATTTTTTGAGACACGAAATCTTATAAGCGTCCATCTCCTTCTCAATGCTCTCACTGCTCTCAATGCACATTTTCACTGCGCACGCAGCCTCACCAATCTGAACGACACCCATGAATTAAATGAATTAATACACCTAGCCTAGGCTTTGTCAATATGCCTCCCACGGATGCTCAGCATCGGGAGCAGTTTGTTCATCCAACTGCACAACATGCTAAAAAGAAGTCTGTTGAATCCCAGTGGCTACGATACGGCGAATACCAAATATACTAACGAGCTAGTGTAGAGGACCGACGCCGTTCATGATTGAGCCAATAAAGGCCTTTTATGCCTTTCTCATTGCCAATTTTATCGCTGCATTGTATGCACCCATCCAGGATTGCGACGAGACTTTCAATTATTGGGAACCCACCCATTATCTCTCTCATGGCTATGGCCTACAGACTTGGGAATACTCCCCAGACTATAGCATCCGAAGTTGGTCTTACGTTGGGCTTCATGCTATAGTTGGCAATGTCAGAAGACTATTGCCCCAGTCTACCAAGGTCTCCGAGTTCTACTTCATTCGTTACATCTTGGCATTCGTCTGTTCATTATGCCAAGTACTCCTATTTCGTGTCATCAGCTTTACCCTCAATCCCCGGATAGGCCTATTCTTCCTCATGGTCACGATAATATCACCCGGAAACTTCCATGCAAGTACGGCCTATCTCCCCTCTAGTTTTGCCATGTATACTACTCTACTCGGAACTGCCGCGTTCATGAACTGGAGAGGGGGGATCAAGACCTCTTGGGGTATCTGGTGGTTTGGCGTCGGTGGCATTTTAGGATGGCCGTTTGCATCTGCCCTATGCGCACCTTTTTTGATCGAAGAGGGTATCTTTGCTGTTGTCGCCTTGCTACAGGATCGCCAACGCTTCTTAGAAGCAGTTATCCGAGTTAGTAGAGGTGCCATTGCTGCTCTCTTACTCCTTGTAGGTAACCCCGCCCCTTGATTTTTTTACAATTAGTTCTCACATACCTAGGCGGGGGACACATCTATCAACACTTTTTTCTACAAGAAGGTTGAGGTAGTCTCGTGGAATATCGTCAAATATAATATCTTCTCCTCGACAGGAGGTCCCGACCTCTATGGAACAGAACTGTGGACCTTTTATTTCCGAAACCTCGCCATAAATTTCAATATATGGTTTGTTCTCGCTTTGCTATCTCTGCCGCTATTCCTAGTTCAGAAAGTATTCTCTGCGAAACAACACGGCTTTCAGTCAGGTATACGCACCGTTGTGTTCCTTTCCCCCTTTTACATGTGGCTTGGCATATTCACTATACAACCACACAAGGAGGAGCGGTTCATGTACCCCATGTACCCATTTATCGCTTTAAATGCTGCTATAGGATTTCATATCATCTTATCAGCCTTTGGAAATCCGGACCCGAAGACTCTTGTCGGGAAGATCCCGGCGCGCCTAAAACTAGTCGCCGTTGTCGGTGTGATATTGTTATCTCTTGACATAGGTGTAGCTCGCATTCTTGGCGTATTCTCGGCCTACTCTGCACCTCTCAAGATCTATAAACCGCTTGGAGCTGGTGCATTCGGCGAGCAGGGTGTAGGTGGACGTGGTGATCACGTGTGTTTTGGCAAGGAATGGTATCGCTTCCCCGGCTCTTACTTCCTACCTCGGGATATGCACGCCAAATTTATTCGATCGGAGTTCCGCGGACTGCTACCTGGAGAATTCTCCGAGGCGAGAACCGGCTTCGGGTTCTGGAGCGGTACATGGTTACCGACTAAGGGCATGAATGATCGTAATGAAGAGGATATGAGCAAGTATGTCGATATCGGACAATGCTCATTCCTGGTTGATACACAGTATCTAGAGAATCATGGCCCCCTACCGCCAAATGAACCAGATTATATCGCTGACAAGGAACACTGGGAAATCGTCAAGTGCGAGCCGTTTCTCGACGCGGCTAACACTCATCTTCTTGCAAGAGTTCTCTGGATTCCCGATTCGAGCTTTATACCTGAGAAGTTTAGAAGAAAATGGGGACGGCATTGCTTACTGCAAAGAAAGAGATAAGCTAGAGCTCTTGGCTCTAGGCTCATTTTCACGCTATTAGTGGCGGAGTTGAGTAACACCTAGAATTAATGAATTGAATGAAAAGATCAACACAGCTGAAAACCGTACCCCTCGATTTTGACCTCCGACAGGTGGCTTCGACCAATGAGCATTCATCATTGTCCTATTTATCCAATAAAGCTAAATAGAAACGAGAACGAAAAGTAGCTTACAAATCGGCCCGTATTTACCTCACGCGGAGAGAATTGACAACACAGACATCCAGGCATCACCGATACTTCAGAAGATCTCAGTGGACTTTCTATAAGAGCTCTGCGAATAAAATGACACATGCATAGTCTGAAATTCTTCGGATTGGACGTTGGTTCGTGGAGATGCAGTGCGTGCTAAGCGGTCTGATCTCAGTTACATACGCGTCAATTATAGTGCCGTACCTCCTTAGGATGTAACCCTCCTGTTGGAGAGGAAATTGAACTGGTATTATTATAATTAGTGATTGGATTGTTTCGTTTCTCTCGGCGACGGATTTCAATGAAAATTAAAATACCAGATTGGTGTGTAGGCGAACGTGATTATTAACACGCTTGCTTCAGTATCGGTGCTGTTCATCTAATGTTGATTTAAGCTTGAAATCTTATTTTGACACCCAGGAACTCGGAATATCCAGCGTTGATCACGGAAGATCATTGACAACTTGGTGTTGCGATCCATGCCACCACGTTAGAATTCTGGAGACCTCCAACGACGATCAACTGCCCTACAAGTTCAAGGATTACGCATCGCGATAAACATCAGATACTACTGCGTAGCTACCTTGAGGGATGGATACTTCAGACCAGAAGGAAGAAAATCAGATGAAGGAGTCCCATCAAATTGTCTGAAAATAGATTCAAGAAATGAACCGCTTAACCCCGTTCGGATCATGCAACGTTAATTCCTGCGACCAAAAACCGGCTTACCAATTTCGACAGGGGAATCCGGGGTTGGCGTGTAGGCTTAGAAGGCTTGGCCAGATCTGAGGGGCTTAGGGCTTAGGCGTAGGCCCTTGGAAGCATGCCATCGCCAGCACAGCGTAGTGCTTGAACAAATACGACTTTCTCTTTCGTAAAATTTGAAAGGATCGCGAACAAACCCAATTGGATAGGCAAACGAATGGCACATTGGCATCTCATCCTGCTTCCCCAGGTCCTGCCTAATGCAGCACTATGACCACCTTTGCGCCATGTGCAGCTTACAAGTTGTCCCTACAAGGGCTGAGGGCGTGGTTGTCGCTTATTGGGCGGACGGCTGTCGAAGATGTTTCAACTTATGAAGCCACGGCGCGCTGGTAATCGTACCTTGCGTCTAGGAACGCTAGGGAAAAAGACCGAATTATGCCGAATAGGTATCTCGCATTCCTGGATTTCATATATATCATCGTCGCCATGGCTTATAACCAAGCGCGACGTGTTTGTGAGGATGCACTCGTGCAATTCCTATTGACACAGACAACCTCAGCTTTATTCGGCTCGAATAGCTCACTATACCAGTTACAATGAAGAGCCTTCTCCTTTCCCTAGGTGCCAGCCTAGTCGCAGGGCTTCCGTCCCAGCACAATGCCCCCCGAGCTCCTGAGGGTCTTACCCTCGGCCTGGCCAACATAACCAAGATCGATATGGCCGGCACCAGCGACTCAAGACGCCGGGCCTTGTCCGGACCATCTATGGGTGTCAACTTCCCGGATCCAAGTATAATATGGGGCGATGGCTCATGGAAAGCATATGCCACATCATCTAACGGAAAGGTCATACCCGTCGCTACCTCCTCCGATGCCTTGTCGTGGACGCTCAGCAGCACCGACGCCCTACCGGACCCCGGGTCGTGGGTCGACCCTAACGATAGGGGAATATGGGCACCGGATGTACAAAAGAACGTATGTGTATACACTTAATTACATGGAAATCTCTATGATACGAGCGCAGTGGACTAACTTCAAATAGGATGCCGGCACGTACGTAATGTACTACACAGCGCACCAAAACGGCGGCAACCATTGCATCGGCGTTGCGACCTCCGCCACGGCCATCGGCCCCTTCACACCACAAAGCGGCCCCCTAATATGCGACGCGTCCGGCGGCGGCGTAATCGATGCCTCTGGCTACGACGACGGCACCGACCGCTGGATCCTGTGGAAAGTCGACGGCAACAGCCTCGGCGGCGCCACGACCTGCCAAGGCGGGACGCCATCCGGCTCATACAAGTCGACCCCCATTAAGATCCAAAAGATGGCACGGGACGCGATCACCCTGCAGGGAAGCGCGAAGACGATTCTGGATAATGAGGGCGCGTCGAATGATGGAGTCGTTGAGGCACCGGCATTGTATAAGATCGGGAATGGGAATTATGTCTTGTTCTACAGCGCGCATTGTTACTCGAGCGATGATTATGATGTCGAGTACGCTTTTTCGAGCACTATTGACGGCAGCTACACCAACCGCGGGATCCTGATCCGGACCGTGGATAACAAGGGTGTGTACGGGCCGGGTGGATTGGATATCGACCCGAATGGCAAGAACGTCGTGTTCCACGGCCGGCTCGCGGCGGGCCAAGGGGGTAGCGGGTCGAGGGAGTTGTATAGCGCTACGCTGACTATCAGCGGGCAGTCAATTTCGGGCGTTTGATTGATTTGAGCGTTCTCTGTTTGCAGCGAGTACCTATTTCTAGCATTTCATCGTATATTTGGGGGAGTACAGGAGCGCACATGAGTCGATCTGGAGAACATATTCTTGTATATAGTTTCGCTCCACCTCATATACATACGGGGCAATCTTTTGTATATTGAACATTGATCTTGGTATATAATATCTAGTTGTCTGAAATGATAACAAATTTCCAAATGGATGGTATGTATACTCTATTATTTGTGTTCAAATTGCTCGAGCTCTATTTATCTTCAGAATATGACTTTTGTCTATGATTCAGTTAGGAAAATGTCACTTGCTACTCCCCTTCATTACAGAGAGTGTAGTTTGGAGTCCTTGGTCCAGCGACGGAACTTCTTCCCCCAGGGAATGAAAACACTCATCCCGAGGATGGCGAAGCCGATCGAGAGTGCCATCATCATCATTATGGGCTTGATGTAACCCGATCGTGCAGCCCAATCGTTGAAGAAAAATATCATGCCGAACTATTTTCGGAGTTAGATCATGATCAACATAGGTGGCTTGCGCCTAATGACGCGGTAAGTGTGGGGGGCAAAAACATGAGTGAACTTACTCCGAAAGTGTTCTTCACGATTGTCGCAGCGATCATGATTTCTCCGGGCAATGTCTTATACTACAAGAAAATACAATCAGTAACAATGTCTTCGATCCTCATTTCCGTGGCATAAAATGAGCGATCGGGGGAAAAAAATGAAAACATTTTCCACTCACACTGTCAACGGCATACGCAATCGCGATCGCCGGTATCCCGACGACCTGCAAGCCAACCAAGGTATACCCCAGCACGACGACCGCCTCCCATGGCCACGCGCGCTGGTACCCGACAGCCACCACCACCATTCCGGTAATATTCGCGCAGATATACGGGACCAGCGCGGGTAATCGCATTTCCGCTTCTAAGATCCCACCATTCGCTTTCGCGCGGCGCAGCGCGATCCGATCGGATAATGGCCCCGCGGTGACGAGCGCCACGATGGCGCCTACTACGAACGCGAAGTTCACGAACCCGATCTGGTCGGGTGTGAAGAGGTATGGTGGCGCACCGAAAACTTGCGCTGTGGTTAGGTTTAGCGCGAGGAGCGAGTTGGCGGCGAAACCCATGGAGAGGGAGGCCCAGGCGATGATGGGGAAGGTGAAGAGGATCTGCATCGGGGAGACGACGTCGCGGAGGAGTATGGAGACTACGCCTTGCTTTTTCTTTTCGTCGTGTTGGGGGGAGGGAGAGGTGCCCTTGCGCATAGGGAGGATGGAGAATTGGGCGCGGGACGGTCGCCCGGTGGCTCGGTGGTGTGCGGTCGTTAAGGTCTGGTGGATCTCGGTGGTGGAGCTGGTAGTCCCACCGTTTTCCGGCTTCTCGGTGACAGGATTGGGATTAGAGGCGCGGACATCGACTACGGGTGATTCGACGTTACCACTAGTTGATGGCTTTGGTGGGGCCGTCCGGTCGTATTTTGTCTCCGGGTGGGCGATGAGGAGGAAGATGAAGCTTGCACCTTGCAAGATAGTACAGACCCAGAACTAAGAATCTGGTGTCAGTCAACTTAGCATTCGGGTTTCAGGGTGAAATTCAGCACATACGAACCACCTCCACGAAATCTGTGAAGCGATGGCGCCGGAGATGATGGGTCCAATGAACAGTCCGAGGAAATATGCCCAGCTAGATAAAAATCATTAGGATACTGTCAACGGATAGCGAGTTTCACTTACAAGTAAAGAGCCATGCTACTCCCTCTCTGATGTTGAAATAACAGATCCGCAACCACCATAGGCATGATACTCTCATTCGCAGCGGCCCCAAGTCCGGAGATAACACGGGCGCCCAGGAAGCTCGGATAACTCGTAACAAGGCCTTGCCAAATGTTGGCTAGAATGCAAATGACGCTACAGACTAAGACCACGGGTCGTCTACCCCACAGGTTTGCGGCGGGTACGATGAGGAAGTTGGCATAGCCCAAAGTGATAGCCGCGGCACCGAATAGCATATTGACTTCCGGAAGTGTCTTGTGGAATTCTTGCTCGAAGATGAGTGACAAGGGTGAGATTGCCATCGGTGTCATGATGCTCACGAAGACGAAGATGAACTGGTTGAAGATTATGATGGACTTCCATGTCATGCTCCAGTTCTGTAGTTGGTGTTAGAGGGGTTTCACACTGGTATTTGAAATTGGGTCTAGGGGAGCTCACCAAAGGGTCATCTGGGTTGGAAGTTGGTTGTGGGATGAGCACGACCTCGCCGGGCGTCGAATTCTCGCCATTGTTCCCATCCGTGAAGATGATATCAGTGCCCGGAATAATGTCCGGCTTTTCAGCTTCTGCCATCTCTTTTTATTTGCTATTCAGATCTCGTGTTGACTACGAACTTGCGATATCTTGAGGAGCACAATTTGGTAGGTATAGTAACCGACTGCTCGAGTAAATATGACAAGCGCCTTCGCGTGCGTGGAGCGCGGGTGGAAGAGCTCATCTTATGCCATTTTGAATATCTCAAGCTGTCTATCACACCCTCCCTAGCTAAAGGATCGACTCTTCTTCTTGCCTTGAAGTGACATACTCGTACAACCAACTGTCTAGGTAGTTTCACCTCGAGCCAAACCCTAGGGCCGAATACTGCGGCTTATCATCTGATCGATCCCGATATAGTACGTAAGTGCGTGGGTGCGATCCCAAGGCCTATTCCTATCCGGACTTTCCCATCTTGGTGTCAAACCTGGGTCTTCAAGTTGTGGTGCATCCGCGGTTGGACGAAATATGCACTATATGTCGTGAGCTGTGTACTTTCCGACCTGGTGGTTCCGGCAAAGTGCAGCTATTCGCCTTAGCGTGCGCCGCATTGTTGTTTGGGGGTCTTAGATCCCGCACCGGACGTCCGAGGATGGCTTGGCTATGATCCAGAATTGCCTATATTGTGGACATTGTAGCGATAAATTGACGATGCTTACCTTATCTAGGAGCGTAAAGTTTTTCTTCAGGCAGGATCTGCATCCGTTTTACTTTTTCGAGTTGAAATCACGAAGTTGTAGAACTTGATATAAGTTGAATATTATTGGTGACACGAACCCTGTACGGGGAGCTGTCATTGAAATGATGACAATAATAGATGTCCGAAGGAAATTAGGCCTCTGTTTCCTCAAATCTAGTAGGATACCCATATTCTCTGTTTGCCAAGGTAGGCAATGTTCTAGACCTTAGGTGAATGATGATGCTGATCTAAGATCATCGTTAGCGATGTCTTGGGCAACCCGAACTCACGGCAGCGTCATGCCTGACACTAACTATCAACTATTAATAAACAGCTGAAGCTCACAGTCGGACATATACAGTTGCGGCAATGCGGCGTGAACGGGTTCATCTAAATCTTGTTTGATTTTATCTTTTTACTGAATAACTACCTACTATTAGTAATGCAGCTGACGATTTACTACGTTAATTAGTGGCTGCCCGGTAGCCAACTTTTCGAGATTGAGCTCCATGAGGCCTAGAAGCCTCCCAAACAGGGCATCTGTTTTCCAGCTAATATGAGGAGTTATGATTAAGTTAGGAGCTTTCCATAGTGGATGATCGCTAGTGAGTGGCTCCGGATCCGTAACATCGAGCGCGGCGCCTCGGATCTGTTCCGTCTCGAGAGCCTTGATGAGCGCCTCTTGGTTGATATGACCGCCACGTGCAATGTTCGCGACGAACGTCTTGTTCTTGCTTAGAATTTCGAACTGCTCGTGTGAGAGGATATGCCGTGTTTCCGAAGTGAGCGGCACGCTAATGACCAACAAATCGAGATCCTGCGCTAGGAATTTATTTACGTCTTCCTTGGCCGCGCCGTGGAACCACTTTGCCGGTAGGAGTCCGTCCGGATCGCCAGTCCCCGGTACGCAATAGCTGTCATCCTTACGCGATTCAGGTGTCACTCTCTCTGCGCGCGTGTAAGCGTAGACTTCCATGCCTAAAGTTTTAGCTAGTCGTGCGGTCTGCCTCCCAATTGCACCGTATCCCAAGATTCCTCTGTAGCGAGCTAGGGTCAACATTGAAGCAATTGTTTGACAGGGTGGCTATCAAAACACACTCACATTCGCATACCCGTCGAGTCCTGTACCTTTGCGGTAAATGGAGACTGCCAAGTACCCGTCTTCATATTTGCAGCATAATTAAGGAAAGCATGCTGATGCATGAGCCAAGCGCCGATAACCCATTCCGCGATTTGGGTTCTTGCCATAATATTAGTCTATATCCTACCAAGAACGACCATGCAGCATTTGTATGAGAAATAGGTCAAAATTTAGCGCTGACTTACGCGTGAACACCATTAGAAGTAGCGAATGTGATATTCTTTTCTTGGTACGTTGGATGCGCTATCCACCTATCGAGTCCAGCGGTGGTGAGTTGAACGAAGCGGATCTTGGACAGGAACTCCGGCGGAGGTGGCATAAAAGTAGCGAGTAGTGTTGCACCATCCCATTCTGAGGCATCAAGGTCCTCGGCCTTCGGCGGATTGAGAGGGCTTGCCGTCGATTTGACCCATCGGACTTGAAGGCCCTTGAATCGCTTGGTGAGTCGCTCCACAAATCCCGTACTATCTGGATACGGGGCAAAGATTAGGAGTACGTCGTTGCTCAATGAGCTGACTTCTCTGGCCTCTGCTGCAGACATTGGTGACGATTTCCAACTCGATATTTAGCGTTGTTCGAATACTTCGACCCCCCTTTACCCTTTGAGAATGTTGAAATAGAAAGGAAAAACAGCTAGAACAGTTTCCGTTTTGAAATGTTATGTACCCCTAAGTGTTGGTTGTACCTGCTGCTGATGAAACCACTGTCTCTCCTAATGGTCGTCCAAACTGCACTTTGTGACAGGTTAACTAGCAACTTCACCAAACAAAGACGAATTTCGAAGCGAATAGAGTCTACAGGATTAATAACCCACTTCTATCCTAAGCTCGAAAGAACATTAGATCCTCTTGCAATGTAACTGAGGGGAACTTTCCGGGTCTTCGTCTACGCAATTTTCAAGATAGGCTGGATACGGGAAAATATGTCTTGCAGCTTTGCCTCCCTTTCGCAGAGCTGCGCCGCGCTATGCTGCTTCGGTTTTTAAGAGATAAGTTGGCGTTCTCAGTTTATCAATAGGGCGCATGTCTAAATTAGATCGCCATCTTGCCCCGACATGGCGCAACTTGATTAAATCCGACGTTGCACACTAACGCCGAACTATTGCGATGCGCCGAAACTAGTCCGCAGCGGAGTTTAGGTGATAGAAGGAATAGAACAGCTCGACTAGAGGTCGACTTCATTAGCAATTGTACATGTAGATAATGTCGAGAGCGTTAGCTGAACCACTCGATCTAATCCAACCCGGTAATCAGTAGCGCCGATGCATACACAAATGTGAAGACAAACCTATTTTGAAACTCTTGATACATTTACTTTCCATTCATCTGTGTAATACCATCCGCGGCCGTCTCGACGACTTGGAAGCCGGCGGCGTTGCCAGCACCTCTTGCTGCTCTTTCAAATGCCTCATCACTGCGGTCGCAGAGGACTTCGATATCCTCGTCGCTTAGGATCCGGTCTCCTCCCGAGTGCTGATATTCTTCGCCGTCTTTCAATAACAAGGATTGGAGAATCTCCTTATCTATAACCTCACTACTATCAAGCTTTTGGCCCATCGTCCTAAACCCTCCCTTTTTGATGACAAGTTTCTCCAGCCTACGCTTGGCATCGGCGCTCATCAGAAGCTCCTCCTCGACGGTTCCTTTCGTCGCCAATCGGTAAACAACAACGGGGCGCGTCTGGCCAATTCGATGGGCACGATCTTGCGCTTGCAGATCTTGTTGAGGGTTCCAATCACTAATTCTCGTTAGCCGGTTTCCTATATACAATACGAAGGAGAGTAGGCTTACCTGTCGAAAAGAATGACTGTGTCCGCACTTGCTAGATTAATACCTTGACCACCCGCTCTCGTCGACAACAGGAATATCTTGAAATCGGGGTCTTCGTTAAACTCCTTGATCTGCTGCTTTCGGTCCTCCTGAGCAACCCCTCCATCAATGCGGCACACGTTCCATCGTCGCAATTCAGCACAATAGTCATGCAATATATCCAATTGCGTTTTGAACTGAGAGAATATTAAAACTTTGTGACCACGTTCAAAAAGTTCTGGAAGTAGCCTATCCAGAAGAAGCATTTTTCCTGAAGCTGTCACGATGCTCTCATCTACCGGTACTTTGTCGTCAAATGTCCACGGATTATAGAAATTGTGGGGGCTGTTACACACAAGCCTTAATTGCATGATGGGATTTCCCAGTTTCTTGTCGGCGATTTGAAGCTTGGCCATCTCAAGCGTAGCAGCTCGCTCGATTTCCTCTTCATTCCGAAGGTCTTCATCCGAATCGTCATCTTTCGCAGCAAGCTCGGCCGCTAGCTTCGCCTCGAATGCATCGTCATCCAACCTATCGTCATCGGAGTCGTCTGGTATTTTATATGAAGCACGACTCCTACGTGGCCGTCCTCGAATACTACCGGCTGGAGTTGATTGTCGGCTCGATTTGCTACTCTTCGGAGATGAAGCTTCGCTTGTAGGTGGTATCTTTCTCTTGCTCGTACTTCGAACCTGGGCTGCGGGGGAACTGTCCTTGGGTGTTGCCTTTGGTGTTGACCCTCCTTTCTTGCCCATCATCATTGAAAAGGCATTTTTAGCGGACGGAGATGGTGCTTGGCTCGTGTTTATGCTGGCCGCACGAGATGACTGACGGCTCGATTTCCTGGAGCTTGGACTGTTGCGAGTTTCGGTTAACCGCTCCACAACTTTGCCCTCCAGGTAGGCCCTAGTATCGGTTTTCTTGTCGCCAATGACATTATAAAGATCTGTTTGTTCCTTGGTCATTGGGGCATATAGGACATATTCTCGCTTCTTTGGTAAGTAATTGGCCACATCTGCCTTGATTCTGCGGAGTAGTAGAGGCTGCAGGACCTTGTGAATCTTCGATACAAGATCTTGGCTCTCTTTGTCCTCAATGAATTGCGTAGTTCCCTCTTCATCTTGTAGATCGCTAAAGTCGAACCATACTTCGAAAGCTTCCCAATCGAGGAAAGTTTCCGGCATCAAAAAGTGGAGGAGGGACCATAACTCCTTGAGGTTGTTCTGGAGAGGCGTGCCTGTTATGAGAAGTCGAGTTGCGGACTTGAATTGTTGCAGCTCCCTGAAGAGTTTTGCATCAGCATTCTTCATTCGATGACCTTCGTCCTATATCTTGTTAATCATTAGAAGATTTGCTGTAAGTTCTTATATACTCACGACTACGATGAAAGCCCAGTCAATTTTGGAGAGGCTGGCACGGTCTCTGAGGACCATTTCGTAACTAGTACAAACCACTGGAAATCGTTGCGAAGGGCGTCCTTTTTGATAATTCCTCATAATCTTATTACGGAAGATCTCTTGGCGTTCTTGTGGGGTGCCATGATACATCACGAAGGGTATGATCGGAGTCCATTTTTGGAATTCGTCTTGCCAGTTTGACAACGTACTCAACGGAGCTATTATTAAGTGCGGACCGAAGTAATTCTCTTGTTCTCTAAGTAAGGCGACAAGCGAGATGACTTGGATTGTTTTCCCTGGTATTTAGTCAGTGCCACGTGTGAAGTTATATGCTAGTTGATAGTAGACAAGCAGTTACCTAGTCCCATTTCATCAGCTAATATACCACTCAGTCCTTGTAAACATATCTCATACATCCACGTGAGGCCTTCCAATTGGTAGTCTCGCATAGTTCCGCCGCTCATGATTTTGGGCTGTTGCTTCAATTCTAAACCGGCATCTGCCAATGCTTGGTTATCAAAGTCGCGACCAACACGGCCGAGAGCTTTCGTTTTCTGGGTGAGAATGTCACTGAAGATTTTACTCTTGCGCAAAAGTTCGTCCAACTCTTTCGCTTTATGTGCGCGTTCTTGGGGTGATAATTGGACCTTCTTGCGCTTCCTCTTAGCAGCAAGTCGTTTCGCTTCTGCTCTAGTGTTCTCGTCTCGAGCTTTCTTCTCCTCATTGAGCATCTGCTGCTCAGTGAAGGTTGATGTAAGAGCCATTTTCACGTTATCTATGTCCTCAGCTTGAGGAGGTGACGAAGGAGCACTGGTAGGTAATCGAGATGAGGAATGGAGGGAATCGACGTCTGAAGACGATGAAGGGGCCATCCCAAAAGGTAACGCCGATTATGTGATACAATTAGGATTGAGGGAAAAAAAGCAAAAGTTACAATGACGATATATATTGGATCATGACCTAAAAGCAAAGTCAACGCTAAGAAGATGTAGATGCGACTTAGAGAAAATAGAGAAGGTAGAAAAAAATGATGATTTCACTTCTAGGTAGCACCTACCCGTACTAATCTACTAGGTTTAGCGCGTCAAAGGAGTTCCGAGACCCCGGACGACGCGAGTTAGCTGCGTTATCACGCGTTAAGTGCCTTGTAGATATGTGGGGGTATTTCCGAAAACGTCAATCGACAGGGGTTAATTAATGTATGTACAATAGGTGTACTTCTATCACGTACTTAGTACCCGCTGCAAGTCGTGTACCTGGATGTTGCACAGTCCAGGCAGCCTCAACCCAATTTTGTCCCAAGATTTGGTAAGGTTCCCCACTAGGCTAACGTATTCCAGATCCGCTTTTCTTAGCTGTTCTGTCCCACAGTCTCTCTCCGGCAACCTTATCTCCAAACATTCCATCATCCGTAATCCTAATTCCTACAACTTCCAACAAACGCCTTCCGAAAATCGGGTTTGTTAGATCTGCAAGTTCAATCACATAACTCATCATCGCGACAATTGTGCGACAACAAATTCCAGATCTACCATATCGATTATCACGATGGCGGCCACCAGTCAGAATTTCTACGAACTGTATCGGCGAAGCAGGTATAGCAGCAGTTTTTATTAGCTATTGTTAACATCTAGACCTGCGCTGACAACATTTATCGTAGCGTTGGTGCTGCTCTGACAGATACCCTAGATGATTTGATTACCGACCATCGAATTGATCCCCAGCTTGCAATGAAGATCTTGGCGAACTTTGACCGAGCAATTACAGAAGTCCTTCAAGATAAGGTCAAGGCTCGATTGACGTTCAAGGTGAATATCCTTGAACTTATTATGTGGTAATAGCATTGCGACAACAGCTAACCACTATTTTTCTTCCAATTCTATAGGGAAGCCTTGATACCTACCGATTTTGCGACGAAGTCTGGACCTTTCAACTTAAGAGCGTCAACTTCAAAATGGAGAATGGCGGACAGGTTGTCTCGGCAGAGAAGGTCAAAATTGTGTCTTGTACCGCGAAGCCCGCCGGAGCGACCGCCTAGTAGGGTCTCATTGCTCCTTTAGAACCCCGGGTCGATCTTCTCGTTTCCTACAGTCAACATACATCCGATCAGGCGGTATCGGGGGGTTTGTACTTTTACATCACGACGCACCATGCATTTACGACCTTGCACACAGAACGGCTGCCCTACACGACTGCCTGCACCAAACACGCCTTTCGCTTTCCTGCAACGCTGGTATGGCTTTGCTGATCATTCGTGAACATGGTCAATCAAATGGATTTCCTGAGAAGTTCCGGGCAGGAGCATGGGTTAGATATGCGGGCCAGAAGAGGGTATTATTGTGCTATTACGGATCATTTCCTTTACGATGGAAATTCGGGGATACTAGCATGCGGTGACGGGGCATAACACAAGTGTTTTTTTTTTCGGCGTTTTACGGAAATGGGCAACCTCAGATTGTACTGCCATTGCACTGAGGACTAGGATTACGCATTGCATTTTCGCTTAATAAAAAAGCATTTAGGTCCACTTCTCGATGTGGCTACGCGCATGAACTAAATGGTGAACAAGTCATTGTTTCTCCCACTGTGACCTGGATACGAATTCACGCTCGGAGGTGTATGTGACGGCGTCAAAGTCGTATCATATCATATATCATATATCATTATGATTTACAGATGCTAGTGACGTCGAGCAACAATTCACAAGGTCATCGATCCAGGGATTGAACAAAGCAACTACTAATCATGTAGTGTCGCAACTCCCCACATTACAGAAAACTCGAAGATTTGGGGAAGAGGTAGTGGACTAAAGAGTTACGAGTAGCATCAGAAATAATTAGTGAAAATTCGTCAATATCTATTCTAAATAGACTCCCATGCATGTAGTTGGGTATCAACCTCTCTAGGCTAGTCTTGAACCATGATTTAGCCAAACAAATCTACACAATCCGTCTATCCGCAAGCATCCATGGTTCTTAGTTAAGGTTCCCCAATAGGGGCACATCCTCATCCTCGTCGTCCTTCTCCACAGGTAGGATCCCTTCTTCCTGCGGCGCTACGGCAGACCCGCGGCCTAGCTCTGCAGCAGATACATCGTCATGACTGCGCCTGTGCTCGTGAACATTACCACCATCGTCGTCACCTTCATCGTCGTCATGGAATTCGATCCCATCGGGACTCGCTTCCGCCTCGGCGCTCTCCTCCTTAGTCTCCCGTCCAATAATGACGTTACCGGCAACCAGCATCGCGGCGCCGACCCACCATAGCGGTGGCAGGGACTCGGCAAAGATAGCTAGGCCTAGAAGGGCCGTGATCATGAAATTTGTGGACGTGTTCATGATGGAGACCTGCGTCGTGGACTGCCCCTTGGCGAGGGCTTGCGTGAATAGGGACCACATGATCCCGTTGAAGACTAGGTTGAGGCCGAAGAAGGACTGAACGGAAAAAGAAAAAGGTATGTTAGTATTTCCGGTGTTATATCCTAGGAAGCTGCTTACTTCCGGCGAAAGGGGTATGAATGGGTTGATAAAAAAAACATGAGATACTTACACAGCGTACGACGACCTCGACGACTTTTTCTAGGTCCGCTAGCCCCAGGAATCCAGAGATCCCTTGGGCTATATGAGTAGAAAGATCATTTGTAGTTCTATTGGATAAGTTGATGTCAGTTTCAAGCTGAGCCTGTTTGCAGATTTATATCTAAAACTCCCACGAAGCCGACTTTCATGTTACAAAACAACACTCATCGGCAAAATTTCAACTGACTAAAAAGGGATCATTTGGCATTGTATTTATGAAGTAAAATGAGACGAGCGATGTAGAGAATGAGGAACGATCGAGGATGTATGAAGGATACTATTGAGAATTTATGAGATGGGCAATGTGAGACTCACAACTTAGCAAAGACGCCATTAAATGCAGCGCAAGCGCCGCTAGCAATCGCGAACACGATCCATCGGTTCCTTGTCGTCCAAGACATAGTCAAATCGTCCGCAGAATCAATACTGCTCTCAACACCCCTAACTCCCGCTTTCTCCTTGGCAACTGCGGCGGCGACGGGGGGTTTCTTTCTTTGACGAACGGAGTAATCGACGGGTGTAGTTGAAGAAGTAGTAAGAGAATGGGTTTTCCGGGACCGGGACATTGTGGATTAAGGTGTTTAGAAGTCCGGATACGTCGGGGTTGTAGCTGCCAAGCAAAAGGTTGGGAGTAAGGTACAAAGGCCAAAGACGAAAGGCGCCGCCTGACTGGAAACTGACTAGAAACCGGGACCAATGGAATGTGCCACGGGTCGATTTGGCACGCCGAGTTGTTTCAGCTTATGGGGATTTGGGTATATCCTTTTTTAGCACTTTGGCAGTAGCGATTCAAGATTTCTGGGTATTTCTTATCGCCGAGTTTGCTCCAGAAAGGCACGAGTGCGTGGCCTTTAAGTCTTGGCATTACGAATTGGGCGATCTGAGCGATTACCTGCAGCAGATATGTCGCCTTGTACTCCACAGTGTATCGTGAAGTCGTCAAATAGACATTCTACATTTCTTACCTGCATATACAGATATGTATATGTACATCACTTGACAACGACTCTTTCGTGTGTCCCGTATCCGATCATGTTCCTGCAGCGGACGAAACAATATGATTGCTCGAAGCCATGACTAGGACCCGCTGTTCTACGCGATTTAGTGGCCGTTAGTTACATCGCACAACACCGGATTTTATCATGGATGGTAGCACCGTGCGGGCCGCTGCCGCTATCCATCTGCCGTGTCCCAAGCCACATTGGTTCAGTGTATTCTTTGGTTGCCCGTTATGTCAAACGGGGTTTCCCTTGTCACTGGACCGTTTTATATGACCAAATTCTATGCCGAATCAAATGGCTCTGTAAGAAATGCTGGTATAAACATTCGAACAAGTACTGTTATTAAATATCAAAAGGTGACACCATATTTGTCACTATCTGTTCTCTAATTCAACGCCATCGATATCAGCTACATCTTCATCACCATCCATAATCTGACCATTTCCTCGCCCCAGCGGCCGTCTTTCATCTGCTTCTCCTCCAAGCCTTATCCGTCCGCCGCTGACGGCTGAAACTTTTCCGGAGACCCATCCGGCAACGGTATTTATCATTGCCCAGAGTTTCTCGTATCCCTGGGCAATCTCGTGGTCATCGCGCGGGTTCTCAGCCGCTTCCGCCTTGAACTGATATCTGAGACAGTCCTTGGCCGTGACCAAGCCACAAAGGCGGCCGTGATGCTCGATCAAGATCACGCGCGGCCCGATTTTGCGGAACAGCTCCATCACCGTTTCTAGTGGTAGTCGTGGATGCACCGTTACCGGCGTCGCATCTACGTAACGGCTGAAATCGACCGAGGTCGAAGAAAAACTGTGATCCGCGTTGCTGATTGTGACGGTAGGCGTGATAGGAGTAACTGAATTCAATACTGGTGCGGGCGAAAAGTTGCATCTAGCTTCTGGGCTAATTGGAATGGAGCGCTCACGGCGGAGGCGGTCCACTGCATAACGTAGTTCGGTGCGACCGATATAACCGACAAGAATCTTCGTCGACAAGTCCTCAACTATGGGGAAGCCCTGATACTTAGGCTGCTTTAGCAAATCCTCGATGGACTGTAAGGTCATTCCATGAACGGGTATTGTGATCACATCGTTAGTCATAGCCATTGACACCGGAACACCAAAATTGTGTTCTTCTTTGTTATCGAGGAATGGGAAACCGCTGAACCAAATCATCCGATCGGCAATACCTCCTTTACCAAATAGATCAGACACCGCCTTCGTGGCGCCAACAACGATCATGGTAGGTAAGATGTAAGTCAGAGCACCGGTGAGCTCAAACATGATAACCACAACCGACACCGTGATATGCATGATGCCACTGAGAGCGGCGGCGGCTCCCAGGAAAGCATATGTGCCAGGAGTAATACAAGGTACGTCTGGCTGACAAGCGGCGAAAAATGGGCTATCCGGATGAGCGTGGTAGATCGCTTGCATGATAATACCGACCGTTCGGCCAAAAGATGCTCCAACGGCCATAGACGGCACAAAGATACCGGCTGGTACCTTACATCCATAGGAGATAATAACTAAGAAGATGCGAATGATGGTCGCAATAGTTAGTGACATGATATTCGACCACCGCTTATCATTATCACAGAGTCCTTGGTAATCTTCGGTCCCTTCGCATTCCAAAAACAGGATTTCCATACTCTCCGACATATCAATCCGGAGGAACACATTTGGGTAACAAATAATAGCTGTTCCCATGGCCAGCAGAGTAGCTTCTAGTACAGCCCACTTCGTAAGGTACTTCTTCCGGAAGGCCTGGGCTCGTAGATTCCACTTGATCACGAATGCGCCATATAGACCGCCGAAGATACCGATAAAAATATATGGCACGGTTTCGAAGAAGTGCCAGGATCGATCGTATTTGACCTGAAACATGACTAGCTGGCCGGTCCTGAAGGGGTTCATCGCCGCAAGGACCGCGGTTGCGACGAGGGCGCAGAAATAACTCCTCCACATAGTTTTTAACGGAAAGTAGTTAGACATCTCTTCTAGAGAGAATAACACACCTCCAATAGGACTGCCAAAAGCAACTCCGACGCCGGCCGCCGCGCAGGCGCTAAGGATCTCTCGCGTTTTCGATGCGTTCCGCTTATACTTATCGAACATCCTCGAGATGACATTGCCTGTACATACTGCGTAATGTACACTGGGACCCTCCTTTCCGACCGAGAGACCTGATGCGATAGCTAGTGGTAAGGCGACGGATTTGATGAGTAAGGTCCAGAATCCTAGAAATCCCTTCATAACGAATCCGGCAATAATACACTTGATCTCCGAGATGCCCGAGCCGGCGGCATACGGTGCGAATGACTTGACGAGGATTGCCGATGTAAAGGCAAATATAGTCTGGAGGGTTTAGCTTCAAGGCAGTACCTGGACGTTAGGAGGTAGATAGGCTTACTGCAAACATGATATACAGCACATAGTTGGCAGGTTCAAATGACGTCCAACGATGCCAATGATCACACCCATTGTCCTCACCCCAACAGCAGAAATTTTCATTCAGGTAGAAGGCAGTGGTACAATAACCCATCTTTATATCGGATAGCCATTCGGTTATGATGTTTAGAAAGGCAGCATTCATGCCGATGGCGACCCCTATTAGGGTGACCACGATCCACCCTTGCGCCGCATCGTAGGATTCCCATAACTTGTATCTCCACGACACCTTGCCATTATCGAAGCGTGCGTGTCTTTTTCGCTTCGTTCTCCTACGTAATCGCTCTTGCGCAGCATCCTGTACCCAGTCTATGTTATTGGTGTTAATGTTCGTGTCCTGTTAGTTAGGTTGGGGGGTTGTCGATGCGCATACCTATGGTAGTAAAGTCCTATGAACAAATTAGCTCTAAGCGCGACCGGAATACTGGAATCTGCTTAGGAGGTCGTAATACCTCATATCTCTTGATTTCGGCTATCTCTTCCTCTATCTGTTGTTCCCTTGGCGCATGGTTCGCAGTCGCCTCTCCACGCTCAGCAGTTGAGACAGCGATTGACAATCTAGAACTAACGGAGGGTCGGCGGGACAGTTGCGGGTGGGTGGCGGAGAAGGAGGTTGTACGGGAAGACATTAGTCTTAGGAGAGGGTGTGACCATTCTCAACTACTCGAAGACGGGAATGCTAGGTGTTAGAAAATTCATTTGCGACAGCGCTAGATACGTATTTAGATAAATTGGTTGGACGATTCGTGGTTGTTTGAAGATTTAATGATGAGCAAGTTTTAGGTAGAACCTAGAAAATAGAAGCAATCAATTGATGCTACTACGTAATCGCCCTTGAGGCTGACGGACAAGGGTCCTTTAGCTTAGTGCAGCCAAGCATCTTCCCAGCCTACCAGTTGTACAGTAGATCTCGTACTGTTTTTGCGACCCCCCATCAGATTTATGCAGGTGCTACCTTGGCAGCCTGGGCAGCTTGGAATAAAGCTAAAGTTGACCTAACAGTTCCATAACTCACACAGTATTGTCCCTCCTGTCAGCAGAGATTATCACTGTACAAGACCTCACCGCCTTCCGTTTTTGGGTTTAATAGAATCGCGTCTCTCCCTAAACCTCATCGCGTTTCACTGGAGCTCACAAAGACTCTACCTTTTTTCTTGTCAATTTCACCAATCTCATACTTGTCTCAACGGCATTGACGGTAACAAGCCATAAACATCTAGACAAGCCACACTCGTCACATCCGTCAAAGCTGTTATCAACGATTGTTATCTACCTAGTAGGTTTAGCCCTATTTCATAGTTCTGCCGTTCACATTTCATAACCTGAGGTCAGATTCATCTCTCGTCCCCAACCTAAGATAAAGCTTTCTTATATCACGAAATTTGTAATTTTTCGTCAATCTTGACTTCCTTTTCTTTCAATGCCCAAAATTTATACTTACCTTACCCAAGTACCCAGTGTTCACGCACTAACTCTTCTCTTAGTCTGCTTAAACAACGTCAACTTCTCGAGATCCGAGCATCGTTTGCTCAATACTCTCTCTTCTACAAGCTAGTACCGTCATTTTGAACGAGACGATTCAAAATGCCTTACAACACCACAGCAATCCCTCCCCGTAAGGAGGTTACTGGTCAAACTCAACTCCCGTGTAAGTCCGCCCTCTTACTGTTACCGTATACTACTCATACTAATTACTGAACCCTACAGTGTCCCGAGTGAAGAAGATCGTTGCACAAGATCAGGACATCGGCATCTGCTCAAACAACGCCGCCTTCGTGATCACCTTAGCTACTGTAACTACCTCTTCCCCTTCCCATTCTCACCACCCACTAACCCCTCCCAGGAGATGTTCATCCAATACCTCGCAGGCGAAGGCTTCAACATGGCGCGCACAGAGCGCAAGCCCCGCCGCAACATCCAATACAAGGACCTCGCGTCCGCCGTCGCCGCAAAGGAGAACCTCGAGTTCCTCGAGGACGTCGTCCCCAAGACAGTTCCTTACAAGCGCATCAAGGCCGAAGCAGCAGCGACGCGCGCCCAACTCTCCAGCAACGCGCCTCCAGCCGACCGCCCAGGCGAGACGCAGCGCGACGTCGCGGCCGGCGCCGCAAACGGCAAGAAGCATCGTCCTAGTACCAGCCGCTCCAGCCTGAATGGTAGCTTCGTCGGCGCTAGTGGTGCGCGGATTGTTAGCGACGATGACGGGACGGAGGCTGACCCGGCCGACCAGCTGCATGCGGAGATGCGGGAGGCGAGTCGCGGACGCCGGGATGAGGATGTTGATATGACCGGCTAGGGGATTGGTGAGATTCGACATTGGAAACGGAGGTTGCAGTCTACTAAGGTGTCTACGAAGATCGGTGTGGTAGGAAGTTGTCAGGTTCCTCAAATGTCAGGGTCTACAGCACGAATTTTGGCGTTGGGGAGTAATTAGCATTGCACATGCACGCACGCATACATAGGAACACATAGGTTCTTGTAAATGAAGGAATACTGCCGTATTGCCTAGTCCATGGGTATACCCGAATCTTCATTTTGTAGCCAGTGCCATATATGCTTGACCGCCACTATTACCACAAGCACTTAAAGTCCAATTTCTTTAGAAAACCACGAGCCCCCATCCCTTACTCCTCCATCTCGTCGTTCAAATGCACACCGGCAGGCATTCTTCCCTCCCGTAGCATAGCCTCTAGTCGCGTGATTTCGTCTAAGCTAGTAGCCTTCTTAATCATATCTTGGAGACGCTTCTTCTCCTTATCGGTGAGCTTGATGCGCGACATGCGTGTAGGAAGGGCGCCGGACGGGGCGCCGTTCATAGGCAATGCCGAGTCGAACGTTCGGGATTTGATGCCCATAATCTTGGACGCGAGGTCCGTTGGTTCCTCGGCGGTGCCGAAGAGCACCGCGGCCTGTTTACGCTCTGCGTCCTTCACCTTCTCAAAGTCGAGGAAACGTACCGAAGGACAACGCCATAGTACCCAGTATCGGTAGTGCTACATTAAGACAATTCGTAAGCAGGGTTCTTTGTAGTAGTGGTTGATTTTCATGCCTACCTCCTTCTTGGTGACCGGGTTGTCTCGTAGGACTAGGTGCGTCAATCGGGGAAAAGAACCCAGTGGGTCTAGGTCCGCCAGCTCTGTCAAATTGTTTGACTCTAGTTGTAGGTTCGCAAGATTCGGAATCGAGTTGGCAAGGGTGGGTTGTATGGAGGCGATGCGGTTGCGCTGTAGTAGGAGAGATTGGATTCGTGGTGACAGAGGGAAGTTCCCTAGTACCTGGATGTCATTGTCGACAAAATCTATAGCATCTTGGGGCTGTACAGTTTCCCCAATGTTAATAATTATACACAATGCAATTGAATAGTGATCGAATAATAGAGAAGACATACGCCTGCGACACCCAAGTTCTCAATAGCGGGTATCCGATGTCCTGTTCACAGCCGGCGAGGGCATCGCTATCAATTCTGCTCTCTTTCTAGATCAAAAAGTGTAGTATCTGTTCTTTTCTGACGTACCTCGAAGCTCAAGCTCGCGTTCCTTCAACGCGTTCAGCCACGAAGGGGAATTCTGGAGAAGCTCGGCCGTGAGCCTCATGTTGGGCTGGCGTGTGCTGGGTCTTTACCGTTAGAATGTGTATGTGTAAGTATTGGTTTCGAGGTTTCGCTGTCGACGCAATTAGACCACCAGAGTGAATCGTTTTCCAGTGGATGTTGTCGCGTGTGAATTTTTTGATGAAGTAAGGCTGAAAGTTGAAAGACACGATCAAAAAATTGTGACGCCAATTTAGTGGAAGTCGAGCACCTAGCGGTCGATTTCTAGCACTTGGCAATCTCCAATTGTGGAGTGCGGGGGAAGTATTTCGTACTATATTTCGATATTCTGATACCCCATTCATTATGTAATAACTGCTTAAGTAACTATCGAACTCAAACCCCCTTTATACGGTGGATTTCGAAATATCTACTTAACAGATCTGATGTCATCTCTTCAATCTTCTCACTTAATTCAAGTTCTATTGACACCTAACTTCTCCAGTATCTACATCTCGACCTTCCAATTGTTGGAGCTGAGTCGGTACTTACCGCTCTTCTTTCGGTCCGTCCCTCGCTATATACGTTTAGCTTGCTCAAGAAGTCCACAACTTTCAAGCGCTAAGATGCGTAGATATACCATACGCGGCATAGAGAGCGAAGGCAATTATAATCGACCTGCTATAGGCTAGATCGATACGACGGACTTCCCATATGACTTCCGCTTAACCAATCTAGGAAAGGAACCCGTATACCCTCGACGTGCTCAAGTTGAGGCTTGACCAATATATACCCTATGATAGGCCACCAGCCAAGGGAAACCAAGACGAGGGGCACACATCGAGTTGGCTGGCACAGTTGTTAAATTTTAAATTTTATAAATAGGTATAGACGTGGCTCTTGCTATATCTGGAATGGGACTTGTTTTCACTGTATTTCTTTACACATGATAGCGGTATAAAATTCGAAAGTGCAATTTCCATACCGACCTATCTTTGCCTATGTGTTGAGCAGGAACCACGGGCGTTGAAATCCAGCAACATAATCTCTTGAGGAATTCGATGTCACACTGCTGGCTCCATTACCCCTAGTACTCATAACCTTTACATTCTGACGACCGGTTCGATCATGATGGAGGTATTATCGCTTGCCATGAGCCTTGGAATTGGGCTCGCTTTTGTGTACCTAATCGCTAAGATTCTGGGCTTATCTAACAGCAACCATCCTCCTCTACCTCCAGGTCCCAAGGGTATTCCATTGGTTGGGAATTTGAACGACCTACCTCAGCCAGGGGTATTGGAGTCTGAACATTGGCTGAAGTTTAAAGAGCTTTATGGTTCGTTGAGCTGCTGATTCAAGTATTAACTTGCCTGGAAAGCTCTGTACTGATGAGTTGTCTGAAGGTCCGATAAGCTCTATCACAGTGATGGGCCAAACTATTGTGGTCATAAATGACGCGAGACTTGCCTTTGAGCTATTGGAGAAGCGCTCAGCGAAGCATTCATCGAGACCTCGGCAGATTTTCGCTGGTGAAATGTTTGCCACCCCTAATCCAGGTTAAGCGCTAACCAATCTGTGAGTAGAAAGGGGCTGATATATTTCTTTAGGATTGGATGGGAAAATTCGCTCGGGCTCTCACCTTACCACAATCGGTTTCGAACACACCGTAAAAATATGGGCCGTATTATAGGCACGAAGAATGCGGCTGCTCAGTTCAATACTCTGCAAGAAGGTGAAGTGGGTCATTTTCTACTTCATCTGTTGGATAACCCAGAAAGCTTCATAAACCATGCCAAAAAGTGAGTTCCTTGTTTCTCATCTAAGCAGTTAGATTAAATAGAGTCGTTTGCTGATTAATTCACTTGTGAAGGGAAGCGGGCGCCGTCATTTTAAAGATTGCTTATGGCTACACAGCAGAATCTCACAAGGAGGATCCCTTGGTCAATCTAGCTGGCGATGCTATGGATAAATTTGGGCGTGCTGCAGTTCCTGGAGCCTTCGTTGTTGATGTCCTCCCGTTTTGTAAGTGTGTTGACGGCTATTTGGTTAGTTCCATTCGAAACAACATGGTCTAATGACATATAGTGCGACTAATGCCTGGCTGGATTCCTGGTACTAGATTCAAAAAGCTTGCTCGACAATGGGGAACTGAGCTTATTGACGTCGTGGAAAAACCCTATGCATTCGTAAAGCATCAGATGGCCGAAGGAAAGAACGAAACATCGTTTATGTCGAGATTATTGGAGGCCGGAGATTTAGACCCGGAAGTCGACTTCACGAATAAATGGTCGGCAATGTCGTTATACACTGCTGGAGCAGACACTGTAAGCTCTCCTGCCCGCTATGCTACTGAATCGAGGTGCGTGCTCATATAAGCTAGACGGTATCTTCGATTGCGTGCTTCTTTCTAGCCATGACTGTCTATCCAGAAGTTCAGCGGAAGGCTCAAGAAGAGATTGACAGAGTTGTAGGGCAAGACCGGCTACCCACCATGACAGACCGAGAAAATTTGCCATATATTGAAGCCATGGTGAAGGAGGTTCTCCGTTGGCATCCAGTTGCCCCAATGGCACTTCCACATACAAGTATTGACAGTGATGTCTGCGAAGGATATTTTATCCCGAAAGGGTCAATGCTGCTTGCAAACGTTTGGTTAGTATACCTAGTTGCTGCGCAGCCCCTCGTACGCTTCTTAACTAACATTGTGTTAGGCATTTCACACATGATCCGAACGTTTACCAAGATCCCATGGCTTTCAAGCCAGAACGCTTTTTAGAAACCGAAGGGCACAAGCCGGAACCAGACCCGCACATGTTCGCCTTCGGTTTCGGACGGCGAATATGCCCAGGACGATACTTGGCAGACAACGCCCTATATCTCAATATCGCACAAATTCTTTCTACTTTCAAGATTAGCAAGTATGTCGTGAATGGGCATGAAATTTCACCCACCGTTAAATTTGAGCCGGGTGTGATTAGTCATCCTGTACCATACAAGAATGTTATCACACCGAGGTCTACCCACCACGAGGCACTCATTAGGTCGATCGAGAAAATATTTCCGTGGAAGGAGAGCGATAGCAAGATTTTAGCTAGTATAGCTTCATAACTCTGAATAACGGAGTGGTTGGGAATAAGGACTGGTAGTTGAGTCATAGAAATCTTACTCATCACGTTGTGCTTACGTAATACGGGATAGGGAATATAGGGCTCGGAATGTAACGAAAATAGAGTACCTAGTGAGGGTCAGAGGGCTTCTATGCAGGGCTGAATGCATATGCTAGTCATTTAGATTCCGATCGTATGAGATTATCCAATCAAGCGAACTTGTTGATGCCGAATACTTTGCTGATGCCATCCATCTTTAGGCACCGGCTCCGCATTGTTACATGCGGCTCAATGGATCGTTCCGGCTTCCGGTTCCACGAATAACGGCAATTAAACTATTAGAGCTAGTATTCGGTCGCGGCCGAATATGGAATATGGAATATCTGACATCAATTATGCCGATATCACTCTAGTCCCATGTTCTTCGAGAATTAGTCGTCATGCATTAGCCAAGTTCATAATATGGAAACACATCTTAAAGTTGTGTATATATATCTAGCTAAGGAGCTGAGAGACAAATGTTAAGACTCGATAAATTGGTATGTAGTGGAATGTCACCTCGACAATGCATTTACCGAAGAACCTAGCGTTGCCTCTCACGTTTGCCTTGGTGCAGCAAGTGAGCTGTCTCTACACAGGCACGAACACAACATGTTCCCTAGACAATCTAGAACATCAACTATCCTCGATAAATACCCCATTATCTAAGAATGCCACCGTATTGTCAGTCGTACCCATCCACTCAAACGGAAGTTACGGCGATACCGAAACCCTCCAAGGTATTCCAGCTCAGTTCACGACCGGCCTGCCAGAGCTCTGCGCCGTAGAAGTCAACGTGACTTCGTCCGACTCATCTTCATACATCTTCGCATTATTCTTACCCTCGAAATGGAACTCGAGACTTCTCACGGTTGGTGGAGGCGGAACTGCCGGATATATCAATTACCTTGACATGGGCATTGGAACACACTACGGATTCGCCACCATGTCGACGGATAACGGACATAAGAGCTCTCCATACGGTGTGACTTGGACCTACAATGCCCCGGAGAAGGAAATCGACTGGGGATGGCGTGCGATGCATGGATCGGTTGAGCTTGCGAAGCAATTGACTAAAACTTATTACGGCGAAGACGCGAAGTATTCCTACTACACCGGCTGTTCTACTGGTGGCCGACAGGGGCTCAAGGAGGCACAGATCGATGCTACTAGCTTCGATGGTATGCTGGTTGGCGCGCCAGCATGGTGGGTTACTCACCTGATTAATGGAGTCACTAGACTTCAAAAGGTGTACTATCCGCTAAACGGGACAAGAAGTATCCCCCAGGACTTCTTTCCCGTGATAGCTCAAACTGTAATTGAGCAATGCGATGGGGTAGATGGTGTCAAGGACGGCATCGTCAGTGCCCCTGAAAACTGTCACCCGGACTTCGAAGTATTGAATTGCGAAAACCCCACGAACTCGACTGCAAGCACATCTGCGTGTCTCACGTCTGCACAGCTGGAAACCCTACAGGAAATCTACTCTGATTGGTATGTCGGGTCGGAATTGGCGTATCAAGGCCTTGAGCTCTCATCTGAGATGGGATGGTCAACGAATGTTCTTCCTCCCGAACCGCTGTCTTATGGCATTGAATTCTTGCGATACGCGATATTTGGAGACTTGAACTGGCCACTCTCCGCATATAATGACAGCGTGTATGAATACATAAAGACGCTGGACATTGTAGATGAAGTCGACGCCAATAAATACGACATGTCCCCTTTTAGGGACCGTGGCGGAAAGATTTTGATGTATCACGGAATGTCGGATCCTTTGATCGTTACGCGAGGATCGAGCTATTTCTACGAGCAGGTCAAATTAGCGACAGGCGTGTCACATCCAATTACCGACTGGTTCCGCCTTTTCTTCATTCCTGGGATGGCGCATTGTTCCGGAACTGCCGTTGATGCTCCGTGGCATATCAACGGCGCGGGTCAGAATTGGCTCTTGGGAAGCAATGTGTACTCAGTACCTGGGTTCCAAGATCCAAGACACGACGCCTTGCTCGCGTTGATGGACTGGGTTGAGGGCGGAAAGACGGTTGATCAGATTATTGCGACGACTTGGCACAATCAAACTGTACCAGGTTCTGGGGTATTGAGGCAGCGTCCTCTTTGTCCATACCCGAAGAACGCGGAGTATGATGGCGTTGGCGATGTGGATGACGCACAGAGCTGGAAGTGCGCGTGAGTTTCAGCTGTGCTATATTTTAGACAAGACTTTACTTCATTGAAACCATGACGTTGATCAGGTTGTATAATTCTTAGGGAAAGATTGGATGGGGTGAGAAATCGCTACTCTGTATTATTTTTTAGGGTTTAATCTAACTAAGGGATGCCTTAGATCTGTTCTAATATATATAGGGAATTTTATGGGATCCAATTTTGATCAAGTGAATGATGAAAAAGAATGGAAGTTCCGAGCCTACCCTACTGAGTACTTAGTAGGTAGATATATGATAATAGCCCCTAGCACTGACGCTGCTATTTGCATCTTCACTGGACCCTCGGTTCTAGGATGTAAGAATTCATACATTACTATACATTATGCGTCGTTACTTAAGCGTCGTTAAGGATGGCATCAGCAATCTTCTCCGCGAACATGTCTATATACTTGGTTAGCAAGTGTACTTGGTGCAATAGAAAGTCTCATGTGTGAACTTACAAACCATAGCCATGGGGTATCCTGGAGGCATAATGGCAAATGAACTGGCGTCGACGACACGGAGGTTTGTGGTGCCACGAACCCTGGCCCTGGTGTCGACTACAGCGTTCGTGTCGTTGTCAGCGCCCATCTTGCAGGTACAGGCGCCGTGGTAGGTGAGAGCCGAGTTCTCCCGGATCCAGTCGACGATTTGGTCACGGGTAGTGATGTTGGCTGGGGGAGAGTAGGTGCTCTCTACGAAGGAGCTGTTGAATGCGATCTCACGAAGGCGCGTGAAAGAGGCAACAGCCATCTCGACATCAGACTCATCGCCGAGCCAGTTGGGGTTGATGATCGGGTCGTCAGCGGTGTTGTTGCTGCTAATTGTCATGTTGCCACGGGCGGAGGTGGCGAAAAGCGTTGAACCATATAGGATGTAGTAGTCGTCAGGGCCAATGTCTGCTGGCACCGCGGAGCTCTCTAGGGGCAGGTAGTTGGCTTCAGGCCAGTCATCAGGGAAGGTCGCGAGGAAGTCTTTGGTTTCTTGGCTGAGAACATCGTTGCGGACGGTCTCAGGGTACTTCTCGAAACCTTTACACCACGTTAGCGTGCAGTACACACAGGCGCTGAACAATTATTGTTAATACTTACTGACAGCCTGTCCAGTTCCGATGGAGGACAAGCGACCCATCTGGTGGTCACGGTATAGCTGCTCAGCTTCAAGTACTGCTTCCGTGTTGCCAGCTACGATCTGAGAGTTGGTTTCTACGTTGACCTTGTAGATGTGTGCTAAGAAGGGGTGGTCCCATGCGTTCTGTCCGACGGCAGGCAGATCAACAACGACATCGATGCCATTCGCAGCCAACGTCTCGGCAGGTCCTACACCAGAGACCATGAGGACTTGGGGTGAGCGCCACTAGAATTTGATAATCAGCCACTTTATCCCCGCGATTCCGAGAATGGAGGAGACTTACCACACCGGCGGAGACAATGACCTCCTTGCGTGCGGAAAGGGTGTACGAAAAATCTTGAGTGAGCGAGTTGGCCTTCACCTCAACACCAGTAGCCTTGGTTCCGTCAAAGACGACACGCTTGGCTAGCGTGTTGGGGTAAATCTTGAGGCCAGTGCCTCCTGCGGCAGCCTGGAGGAACGAAGTCTCAGACGAACTACGGGTGGCAGTTCTCGGGTCGACAGCGGCAGCGATGGTGCCGTATCCAATGAGCTTACCACTGCTGAAGCCTTGGATGTTGTCAAGTCCCTGTCCTTCTAGGGCCTCCGCTAGAGGAGGGCCATAGGGACCCTGGAAGTTACCATAGGACACGTGCAACGGTCCACCGGTAGACTCGTAGGCTGACTCATCATAGGTGATGTTTAGGTTCGATTCGATCCTGGTGAAGTCCGGCGGGGAGAAATTGACGGACTTCTTGTAAAAGGGGTACACGTTGTCCCATGACCAGAAGTCATCTCCGACTAAGTCAGCCCAATGATCGTGGGCTCCTACAGTGGACCTAGCATAACCGGCGTAGTTTGCAGCAGTGCTAAAACCAGTTAGTTGCTGCAATGCATCAGAGGGGCAGTTTAGATAAATAGCTTACCCGCCGCCGAAGGTCATGCCGGTGGTGTAACCAAGCGAGCGGCCGTTGTAACCCTAGATTCCGGTTAGACTATACCAACTTCGAACGGCATAGAAATTGTGGGCCTTACCTGAATGGGAGCCGTCTTGATCGCATGGAGCGTCTGGGTCATTAACTGCGAACTGCCGACGTTGGTGGGATTGGCTTCTTCGAAGTTGTGGCCTGGGATTTGTGTCTTGTTGCCACTCAAAACCTCGTAGAAGTTGCCGGCTTCAATGACTGCCACTGTGTAGTTGGCATTGGCCAATGCGAGTCTTGCAGCGAGAACATTTCCGGCCGTTCCGCCACCGACGATCTAGGTGTCTCCGATTAGTAAAGGAATATGATGAAAATGGTAGCCGAAACCGGTGACTTACGACGTAATCATACTCGGCATCAGTACCGGGCTCGCCAAACGAGTCACCGAAGAGCTCTGTAACCCCGTCACTGTTGATGCTGGCTCCGATGGTAGAATCGGAAGAGTCAGCAGCTGCCAGTTTGGGAACAGCTGTGACTGCCACGAGGGCGCTTAAAGAGCTAATCAACTTGAGTGACATTTTGCTGCTGCTATGTCGCATTGCACTTTGCAGTTGGGTATAGTAGGCGAGACCTGCATCCTTTTCGACAGCTTTACGATGCATGCAGCTTTTATAGGTGACGGAATGGCTCGGTCAAGGCTGGCCGAGCTGAGTGTAATGCTAGTCAACCCCCGGTCCGAGATCAGCTATATGGAATCCTTCTTAAATCACGCGGCTCCCCCCTTCCCTCGTATGATTGAACCCAGCTTAGAAGACCCAGGTATCTTACCATGTCTTACATAATTCCGAAGCCAGTTAATTTCCTTCTCTACTCATTCGGTCTCGCGGGCTCCTTGGCCCTTTGGGGCCGTGCGGCGGTGGATGGCACCTTGGAGCATCTCTTGGGTGCTCTCCATGGATCCGAACCCTACAAGCTGCCAGGCACTCAAAACCTTCTGCGAACGCGTTTCACGGGAATTTGGCCTTTAGATTACCTACTTGATGTCTTAGTGATCTTTTTCTGGGAGGTTGCAGATGGCTCGCACCCAGATGCTTCGGCCATTGGGCTGTACTTCCTGGGCCAATATGTCGCTGTCTTGTCAACTTTCTATCTTGAATACTCTCGCAAGGGTGCTGGTTCTAGCTTTTCCAGGTCAGTCCCTGTACCAACTTGGGAACTATAGTCCGAGCAAACTAACAGAAGAAAGGCCTGCAACTTGGCTCACGATCTTCCAAATGACGGGCATCGGTTGCGCTGGACCCATTTGGGCATTGATGTATCTTAGGCAGTCCCCCACCGTTGCTCCATGCTCTCCGCAAAGCCTGCAGCATGCCTCGTCTGTGGCTCCGGACACGCCACCCGTCATTATACTGGGGCTTTTGTTTGGTTATCTGCTACCAGCAGCTGCGATGGCAATACCCGCGCCGACTAGGTTAACTTACGACTCAAAGCAAGTGGCGCTAGTGTTGTGGAACATTTTCCCGCTCCTTGTCTTCGCTTTTCAAGCTTCACTCAATGCCGTCATTCCAAAGAAGGTAACGGTAACCGAGTCTTCAAAGACCGGAGGAAAACCAGAAGCAAAACAGCATTTAGCGAGTACTCGTTGGATGTACGCGACTGCTTTCGTCTTCAGTTTCGCTTCACATATCTCTATCCTTGCTATTTCTATCTCAACTGTCTGGCTCCCAATGCTCTGGCAAGAGAGTTACATTGCAGACCTGAGCCCGGTAAGGCTGTTTATTCCGCCGCTGAGCCTCACTGTGGGGCAGACGGTTGGGGATGGCGTGCGAAGCTTCATGATGTGGGATCAGGTGTTTGGTTACGGTACTGTGAGCATTGTTATGTTACTACAGCTCCAGAATGCCTCGCGCTCTACCGGAAAGTCCTTTAGCTGGTTCAAGAGCGTTGGAGCTGTACTTCTCGGCTCAGCAATTGTTGGACCCGGCAATGCTTGCTTGATTATTAGCTGGTTACGGGATGAGATGTTGTTTGGTAGCGCATAAAAGGTAGATAGATAGCCTGATGCATTTGCTAAAATGACACCAATTGCATCAACATCTCGCGTCCTTCCAATTGTCCTCTTGAGCTTGATCTAAAATTATCCGCATTGTTATTACCTAGATGCCTAGTGATTCCCTAACAGTATTGTGGATTCCCTCGTCCACACGCCGGCCATTGAAGGCATCGACACACTTAGTAGGCAACTATTCCGAGCCGTAACTTCATTGAGCTTGCCTTCCCTTTCTCATCATGGGCTATCTGTATTTTCCTTTTCCAAGATCGATACGAATATCCGCGGCGGGGACAGGACATGCATGGACAAGCTTCATGGGTCGTCTTGATATGAGAATGAACGGCACGGGTGAACGGGAATCGTCAAGGACCCGGTGATGGTCCGGTGTAAAGGTCAAAGCACAAAAGCCACAAAGTAACTCTGCAATAACCCTGTATTTGTAAGCCCCCCTAATATCGGACGCATTAGACCGTTATCACCGGCTCAGGTGGTACGGCATAATGAGGCGTTCACAGCCCTCGGGCTGATCTGCCCGGCATAAGCGACTTCGGCCAGTTTTGGCCGAGGAGAGCTAGGCGTAAGATTGGCTGGTCCAATGTATCTATTCAAGATCAGAAGATCATAAAAGAAGTATTAACTCCTTACTTTAGAGTTACGACTACCGAAGCCTCTTAAATATCTATCCAAAGCTCGCTATTACTGTCTTCGTTAATCATGAGTGGAGAATTGTCGGGATTTCCAACGCTGAAGCCAGCGATTATCACGAAAGTGAACATCGGGGAGCTGAATGACTTGGGTGGGTACCTAGTACTGTTTATGCAAGGTTCCAGTTGAACGCGTACTTATTATATCTACCCCCATATCCAGGCACCATTCACAATGGATCCAGATTGATGCACTTTGTCAGTAACGGTCATGATTCTCATTTTCGCTTTTTGGGGGCTGACCTTTTTTTACTAGGGTACCCCGACAGGCACCATCGAAAGCGTGCCCGGATTCGAGCCTGCTTTCAAAGCCACAGTGAACTTTGGAGCTGATTGGCTTTCATTTGACCCTGATGGAACTCACGGTCGTATCGACCTCAGGGGCATGGCTAAGTAAGATAAACTTTGATCAACTCTAGTACAGTGCCTGTCAAGTTAAACACTATGAATTACGTCAGAACCGAAGAAGGCCATTCGATCGATTTTCGGTACCAGGGAATTATTAAGATGGCGCCCGAGGTGAAGAAGATCTTCGAAATGTCTCCGGAAGCTGCCACCGTGCCATTTGGCTTTGCAAGTGAGTATCTACATTCCAACATTCTAACAACTGCGGAGCTTAGATGCAGGAGAAAGAAAATGGAAAACATTGCAGCGCTGACGTAGCTTTCCCCTCAATATAGCTGGCCAACACCAATTTCTTGTCGCAGACCCGTCGTTGAAGCCTTTGGAGAACAGCGTGTTTGTCAGCAATGGTCGCATCAAGGTGCACGAGAAAGGTTTAATCGTTGAGACGAGGCAATCGCTGGTCATTGCATCAACTGTCATGGATTAAAAATCAAGATAGTTGATGCTTGATGCCTAAGACTTGTGTCGAGTTGGACACTAGATGCCTAGATGCCCAGACACCTAGAATATGACAAGTCAAATGATCATCAGATACTGTTTATTCGATGCCGTGAGAAAGTGAAGTTGAATCGATTTGGCCTGTGAACTTTTTTTTTTTTACTCTAGGTTGACCCCTACTTAAGTACCGTAGTACCTACCATTCGGTCCGTCCGGCCCGGACTGTCCGGGCTACCTTGTGTACCCTTCGTAGTAATTACACGTGCACCTGTTTCCCGTCCGGGTTACATGTGGGTCACGGCGATAAAGACTGGCGCCGATCGGCGATAGGTAATTTTTTATCGCCTTTGCTCCAAGATTCCTAAAGTTTCTTTAGCACGCCTAAAACGTCATTAGGCTCCTGCCGTCCGTAGCTGTACATTATACTAGTCATGTACTAGTAGAAATATAGTAGAAATATTACGTGCTAGCCCCTGACTCTCACGATAACCAGTACCTAGCATTGACATACATCTTGCGGGGTGACCAACAAAACGCGAACACGATACATAGTATAAAGGATCGGTAGATCTAATCGATCTGATCTTTACACCTTGATTCCAAAACGAAATTAACTCTTCCATTTACGACCTAGTAAACCGCAACCATGCCTGCAGCACACGACGCGAAGACCACGGCTTCCCAGCTGACTCAAGAGTTGGCAGCCGAAATTAAGGGCAAGGTTGTCTTAACCACAGGTGTCTCGCCTAAGGGTCTAGGTGCCATTTTTGTCAACGCCATCGCCAAAGCCCAACCGGCTCTCCTTATACTGGCTGGTCGCAACACCACTAAAGTGAGCCAGACGGCCGAGGATATCAAAGCCGTAGATCCTACAGTCAAGACCAAAGTTCTTCAGCTAGACCTTGGCTCGCTAGCCGGCGCCCGCAGCGCTGCCGAGGAGGTGAACTCATGGACAGATGTACCCGCCATTGATGTGCTGGTAAACAATGCCGGTATTATGGCCCCGGACTTCCAGCTGTCTCCTGATGGCTTCGAGAGCCAATTTGCGACAAACCATCTTGGCCCCTTCCTTTTTACCAACTTGATCATCAACAAGATTTTGGCCTCTAAGTCTCCGCGTATCGTCAACGTGAGCAGTGACGGCCATCGTCTAAACCCCATCAGGTGGGACGATTACAACTTCCAGGTGAGTAACAGCAACCAGGCTAGCACCTTAGCATTGGGTGACATCTAATCAATTACGACTATTTAGAATGGCGAGAGCTACGACAGATGGCACGGCTATGGCCAAAGCAAGACGGCCAACATGCTCTTCACTCTGTCACTCGCTGAGAAGCTAGGGGGCAAAGGACTTCAAGCCTACAGTCTTCACCCTGGTGTCATCGGCACTAACCTCGATAACTCACTTGACTGGAATGTAGTGCTTCCCACTCTCCGTAAGTGTTATAAAGACAAGACATGATCTAGGTGACTTCCTGCTAATCGATATATTTCTCCTTATTAGGGGCTGCCGATCGTGCCCTCGGCAACAAGGAAGGTTGGGCCGACTTCAAGTGGAAGACACCAGACGAAGGTGCCGCGACGCACGTCTATGCCGCCTTCGACCCGAACCTCAAAGGTACGTTCGATAGCCTCCAATCTCCCAACCCTATCATCAACTTTCCTATTTTCCCCCTATTTCTTTTCCAGGTGTGTGACTAAACCTCGAACAATTAGACCACAATGGCGCCTACCTAGAGAACTCGCATATTGCAGACCCTTGGGTTGAGACCGTGAAGCCGTGGGGAACAAGCAAGATAGAGGCCGCCAAACTCTGGAAATTGAGCGAAAAACTTGTCGGTAAAGAGTTCAGTTACTAGTAGATTGCCATAGGTGCACTCTATAGAGTTAACTTCTGACTAAATAAAAGAACAGTCCATACATACTAGGTACCTAGGCAAGCTCAAAAATAGAGCGGTTCTTGCATCACATCTAGGGGTTTAGGGATTTCAATAGATACCATTCTCTAGCCAATATATGCCTAAGAAGTGAAATCATTCGCAAAGAAAATAGGTGCTATTAGTTTCTGGCTCGATAAAAGTACGTGTTATTTCTGATATATTTCTACCTGAATCCCTAACCGGTCTATAATTCCTTGTATAGACTACTCCTTACAACAGGTAGGCTTTTATACACGGCGAATAAAATAACCGCAAATGCACCCAGAATCTTGAAGATAGTAGAAATTTCCGTGCGCTTCCCCAGAGTCGATTGTTTCCCGGCAATCTCCAAACTGGGCGCTGTCCAGACGATTATAGACAAAGCCAACGCGATGGAGCGGTCCGGAAGTAGGGGAAGCACCCAAAGGGCTACGAACTTCGCGAACCAGGATTCCCAAGCTTGGACGTTGGTAATAAGTCCCGAAAACTTCATAATCCACCAGATTCGATGACGTTGCTCCTCCTGGTACTTCTCTAGATACTTCTCGATCGTTGCCTGGTTGGGCTTGACACCACCTTGCTCCTTCAACATGCGCGAGAGGTTGTTACACAAGACCACAACGGACTCCATGCCGGAATTTCCGCCGAGAGCGATGTTGGGTGTAACCTTGTGGGCAGAGTCGCCGGCTAAGACGATACGCCCCGAGTACCAGTGCTTGAGCACACCTTCTTCGACGGGTATCAGCATACTGCGATCGCATCTCTTCCATAGGTGACTAAATGTAAGAGAGTCTGAAACCGGATGGTCCGCAATGCTTGCAGCCAGCTCTTCGGCCTCCTTTGTGGTGTAATTGGCGCGTTGAGGCCAAGCGAAGGGCTCGTCAAGCCGGAAGAAGACGAACCAGAAGGCTCGGTTGGGCTGAGTGAGCGCTAGGAACGAGAAGCGGTTATCGTGGACAACTGTCATGTCACGCTCACCGAGGCCTGGCTCGGGTGGTCCTGTGCCCACGAGACATTTCCAATTTGTCTTCAAACTGGACTTTTCCTCGCTGCTTATTCTGCCTGGTGACACAGCATCGGCGTGGTTCCACATCAGATTTCGGATGCGGCTGTACACACCATCGCAGCCGAGGACCAAGTCGCCCTTCTCAGATGTGCCGTCGCTTAGCAGTACCTCGACGCCATTAGCATTTTGCTTCACGTCTCTTGCTGCCACGCCCGTCCGAATGTACGACTTATTGGGTAGCGAGTCGTACAAGATCCGAAGATATCGACGTCGCTCAAAGAGGAGGATATCTTGATCGTGCGTATTCTTAATGTGGTCAAAGAAGGGATCGTCGAATACAAGCTTCCCGTCCGGCCAGCGAGACTTGAAGCGTAAGCAGGGTTCGCAATCGGCTTGCGCCGCGTCAAGGCACCCTAATTGCTCTAGGATACGTGCCCCGTGCGGGTAGATGGCGATACTGGCGCCTTCGGGTGGGTCAATTTCCGCGCGTCGCTCCAGCACGACGTGGTCGATACCTGCTTTCTGGAAACAGTGCGACGCGACGAGCCCTACGACACCACCACCCACTACTATAATACGGAAGCCGCTCTTTTCCTTAGATCTGTTAGCCATTGTAGTTACCATTTAGCGGATTGGATTGTTTCTCACCCTATTGCCATCTTGTGCCAGCCTTACCTTTACGTAGTAGATATGGAGAAATAGCTTCCAGACCAGCTACAGATCTGCTGTGCAATCCTACCGGGGAGATCCGATCATGAGGAGTTCCTGGCTTTCGGCGAGGTCGGACCGGATGGTCCGATAGTCCGAGATGCATATGAACCCCCTCACAATGCCCAAGCGGCAGCTGCGTGACATTCTCCAGCTCCTAGTCATGCATATGGCCTCCGATCACAGCCCGCGATAGCTACCTACACGCCGGTGAACCCGCTCATCATGTCTCTCACTGCAACCACAAATTTCTCTGCCACCCAGGGTATTGAATTTAGACATCGACTGATCTTAGATACCTAGATTGAACAGTAGCGAATCATCCTCGAGACTTAGCACAGCATATTCTGCGCCCTAACGCTATGGAATCATCGTTGAAGAATCAAGTCGTCTGCATCACGGGCGCGGCTTCGGGCATAGGCCGGGTCACCGCACGAATGCTCGTACGATTGGGTGCTCTGGTCTCGTTAGCCGATGTCAACAAAACTGCTCTGGATGCTATGGTTGATGAACTGCAGCAGGAGGGCGTAAGTGGAGGAGATGAGGAGCGTAAGCCTCCTTTAGCCACCGCGCTCGACGTACGCTCACAGGAAGCTTGCACGGCCTGGATCGACGCCACTGTGTCACATTTTGGTGGGAAGCCGATCGCGGCGGCAGCCAATCTCGCCGGCGTCATCAGTCCCAGCATTGGTCTCGAGCGTGGCACTATTCGCAATGTCAGCGACGCCGATTTTGATTGGGTCATCGACGTCAATCTTAAGGGCACTCTCAACTGTCTGAGGGCCGAGCTTCCGCGCATGCTCGTCGGCAAAAATGGTCGCGGTGGCGGCTCCATCGTGAACGCCGCTAGTATCGCCGCCATCATGGGCGTCGAGCGCAATGGACCCTATGTCGCTGCTAAACATGCCGTCGCTGGACTGACGCGCACCGTCGCCAAGGAGGAGGGTCCCAATGCAATTAGGGTCAATGCGATCGCCCCGTACGTAATTCTTGACAAAAGATTCATCTAAGTTACAGCCACTAACTATTCTATTCTAAAAAAGAGGCATCATCGCTACACCAATGATGACCCAGATCGAGACTACCGCCGGCACAACAGAACTCTTTGGTGAAGGCCGCGGAGACCCCGGAGCGCTTGCGAGAAAGGGGGACGCCGAAGAGGTTGCCAGGCTTATCTGTTTCCTTCTCGGTTCTGAGAGTAGCTTTGTAAATGGCACCGTCATACCCGTCGACGGTGGTTGGATGTGCTAGACAGTGACCCTAGACTTAAGCCACCTCGAGCTAGCTATGTGTACGTGTATAGGTACCTATCTACTTGCTCTACCGACGCTATATAGATGCCCAGTCTTAGAAATGATTGGTCACGCTCCACATACCAGCAACATGGAAATAATAGCTTCTCTAACGCAAAACAGACCAAAGGGTCTCCTTAAAAGACGTGTAAAGTAGTACGTATCAACTGTTGAGCAAGATTTCATGTGTTCATAGGAGGTATATTCAAAATTGGCTATTTCGAGGTGGACCCATTTCCCAATTTCTCGCGTCCAGCGCCCGCACCTCCGACCGCAAAGTACTCATCCACGAAACCAGCAAAATCCTCCGGCTGATACGGACTCAGAAGTTCTTCTACAAAGTTTGACTTTCGGCGACTCTTCAGCTTCAGATCTTTGAAAAGCATGTCGATGTACTATTGACCGGTCAGTAATCTGTTTGAGTCAATGAGGAGTTTGTTCGTCTAATGCTTACCGGTAGAAAGTCGTACAGCGAATAAGGTTGTTTGATACCCTGGCCCATGTAACGTTTCCTCGTCCAAACATTCCAGAGAGACACATCCTTGATCATGGTCTCCCGATCGGGGAGATCAATCTCCCCTAGAAGATACAATATAGCCCAGAATGATTGGACGGCAGCTACTAGAGGAGTCTGTACAGTGTGAATCTGTCCCAGGATCGCAATAGACCGGTCACCTTTTTCGGCCATTTCTATTGGGACAACGCGGTGGTATAGTCGCCAGTGGTTTTGTTTGAGAGGGTTAAGTCGGGATGGAAAGTCCACCTTCGGTTGAGCAGCAAGGAAGGGGAGCTTCTTGTCGACGATAGCTTCTGCAATAGCATCATACTTCTCCCAGTCAATGTTTGATAGATCCTCACTATTTGGTTGACCACTCTTGTACGGAGGAAGTCCAATCATAGCCTTATGGTCAGCGTCAAACATCCCAAAGTGATCGCCCCAGCCAGTGCATAGGATGAGGCGGTCGGCATCGAATTGCTTGCCGGATTTAAGAAAAATGGTCTTGCTTTTAGTTGTGGCGATCTCGTCACGCATCACGGTCAATCTATCGCTGTGGAGAGTTGACCAGAAGTCCGGCAAAGTCACTACACCTAGACCTGAGTTGGCCCAGAATACTCTAACAGATGAATGTCAGTTTCGGTACTAGTACGGATGGAAATAGAGAACAATAACTTACCCTTGGCGCTCAATCTCTGGCTTCAGCATCTGCACATGGTCACCATCTTGGTATCCGGCATGTCTCCCACTGACGTAGTCCAAGAAGTCCCAGAAGCGCCCAACACACCATCTCCCGACCAGAGTTCGATGGAAGAACCAGGAAAGAGATCCTTGAGTGTTGAGAATTGAGGGACTGAGAAAAGTCATCAATCTTGTCGAAGCAAACGCGATACTATTAACTGTATCTAAGATCTTGAAAGGGAGAATAGCGAGTGGACCGGCTCCTTCTTTACGAATGACCCAGGTCACCTTCTTGCCCATTCGTAGTAATAGGTAAACAGCGTCGTACGCTGACTTAGCAGCACCTACAACAGCGACAGATGTTACTTCGTCACTCTGTAAGTCATTGAAGGACTCTCCAATATCCCGGGAATGGATTCTTGGGATTGCATTGTCAGAATCTGGAAAATCAGGCATCTCTGGTATGGATGTCACACCAGTCGCTACCATGAGTTTCTCAGTTTCGATAATTTCATGTGAGTCCCGCAATTCTAGTCGCCATCCTTCTGGTAGCTTTGTCGCTTTCTCAACGAAAGTATTGAGTCTGGTGCGTCTAAGCAGATCGTGATCCTCGGCAAATTTATGCAAATAATTGTGGATCATCTCCCCGGTAACAGCAGGGTCACTCTTTTTGCCCCCCCTAGGGGGCATTGGCGTGTCTGGGTAATTGAAAAGCTATAGTACACATTAGTGTCTAGAGTTTTGTTTAACACTCCTATCAGAGATCTAGAGTGAACTGACCCCTATCTTGACTTGCGCTACAAGGTTTGGGTAAAGCCTTTCTTTGCACCAAACTCCACCTACGCTACCCTCAGTGTCGACAATGAGTAACTTAGTCTTGGGACGAAGGCGGAGATAGGTCCTCGCCGCCATGAGGCCGTACCATCCTGTATCTATGATTAGAAATGATTGTCTAGTGAGGGAAAGTTATAATCACCTGCGCCGATAATAACGACATCGAACTTTTGCGCTGACGAGCCATTCATCGTTGGTATATGCCTGTTTGACTTGGGTTTCTCTTGTTCGACGCGAGCACGGCCGCGTGGGTATTCACAGAAATATAACTACATAGGTATAGACAAGAGCTCAAAAGAGCTCTTTCAAGCTGTCCACTTTGGGTATGCTGTAGGATTCTCTCTAGCCAAGACCAGCACTCCCTTTCCTTCGACTGACTAACGAAGACCCACAATACTACGCACAACTCTGCATAGTATCTCGGACCGAGCCACCGAGCAATCACTCGATCCTGCTGACACCGGTGTCTCGCTCCCGATGTCACCTCGGATGCTATGTTGCACGCCGGTTGTGGAGTGATGTGAGACGCCGGCGCCCGCCTACTCTTACAGAGAGCGAAACGCCCTGGAATGAGGTAAGCACAGATTGCCAAGATACGGGGGCTTATTCCAAGGCGATGGGCGGCTTATCGAGCAAGAGAAACTTGGGGAACTGTTTTCACCTGTGTAGATGCCTAGTGGGTGGGACCCTACCTACCTAGATAGGTTCATTGCCATTAAGAGAAATTAGTGGGCATGTTTCAGTAGATTTTTAGTCCACCTAGGTACTTCGAGGTTATACTGGGAAGCATGACATACGTTACTAGCAATCTTTCACGCTACAAGCTGCAAGAACTTTTGAAATGGTGGTATAATATTCTCCATTAATATTTCTTTAGTAGAACTACGTCCCATAATAAGCTATCTAACCCACGTGTTCCACGGTCCTATGTCCCTAAACTGGAAACCCAAAGTACCTCCCAGAGACCCAGCGCCATAGATTAAACTGATAGGATGACCTTCAAGACGCTTAGCCTTAGTCAGACCTTTGATGGGCCAGCAGCTTCGCCTCTCGATACCATAGTGCCAAGGACACAGTGGTCCCAGGTCCGAATGTAACGCTCCCTAGCAACAAAACCAGGGCCAGTGCCTGCGGCGAAGGCTTTCTGTGCTGAGGGGCGATCTGCAGCAGGTAGTAGACCCAGGAAAGGCTTGAAAGACTAATGATAACGTAGTCATACTGCAGAAACAGCCAGGGACTGAATACGAAAACATCCTGTCCTCCAGAGAGCGCGCCAAGTGGCCAGGGAACGTACATGTTAGCAAAAACGCCACCTGAATCGCCATTGGTAGCAATTTTCCAGACAGTGTATAGATGGCCAACCCCAGACATTATAGCCGCAGTAAGGTATGCCGTGCTAGTCCAGAAGTAGCCACTTTGCCCATTGGCACTTTCAGTGGTACCCGGATTCCTGCTTGATTGCCCTATCATTGCATATGCCTTAGAGAGTATTATCTGCACGCAGGAGACCCATACAGGGTCCAGCTGCCACAGACCAAGGATAAGCTGGTGCATATCTGAGGATCTAGTGCCGGGACTGAACCACCGGGTGCCCATTCCGATGATAGCAGGTAAGACAGCACCGACCAAGAAGCTAAGCGGAATGGCGAATGCTTGTTCGGTATGACGCACTCGCATGCAGCCGCCACTTCCGGCCCAGGGGAGGTGGACCATGTAATAGAGGGGGAGGGCGATTGCCCCTCCAAAGCATTGCCACAAGGTAGCGAAGACGATGGGCCTAGAGATGGATGTTAGTAGATTTGGCAAAGACACCGAGATCACGATAATCCGCTCGCCTTTGGACCCACGAAGGTTTAGCCCCTGACCGAGCGGCCTCGACGTACAGCCAAACGAAGGCAGGCTGCAATGCGGAGTATGCGTCAACAAGAAATAGATGGTAGTCTTCGTGGTGGCTTGTGGTGCCATGAAAGAAGAAAGCTACTAGCAATGCAATAAGATAGTCAAGCGGAGGAAACCCCAGATACGATCTTCTGAGGGGGATGTCATCGCTGAGTCTACCATGCCATACTGCAAGCAAAAGAGCTTTGACGCCTCCATTTGCAAGGCATATGCCCCAAAGGAGAACAGTTGCTAGGATAGCAAGAAACTGAAAATAGACTATGGTCCCCCGAGAGACCATATTGAGACCGCAGGCTTTTCACGAGAATGCTTGCTAAGGTGATGGTCCTTTGATGAGTAGGTAGAAGGTAATTAAGACGAAGAAAAGATCAACTGGATACACTTGAGCTCTTTTTTCGGCTACAATAGAACCTTCGAAAATACTTGCCTTCCGTAATAGTGATAGCATGGAGTAAAGGTTGAAACATGGAATTTTAAACCTTATAAGGTAAAGGGGGTCTCGGCGGTCAGACCGACCACCCAATCCGCAAAAAGTATAGGCACGTAGTGTAATGATAAGCGACATCCTGCCGGATGGAACTCTGCATGTGTAATTGCTCGGTCCGGAAACGACCGCAGTAGCAGAAGTAATCCATAAGTGTCTAGATCCATTCGCCATCTTGCTATCCCATGGACTCTACTCTTGAAGGAGGTCCCGAGATGGATACCCGAATAGAGATAATCCTTGGAGAGGTTTAGCCCGACACTCGGGCAGACGGTCCGAAGTGGATTCGTTGCTAGTTTCCGTAGATCGGCATGTATTTAGACCTATGTCGGCGAGGGATGTGTAGAAGTAGTGAGGTAGTATAGAAATATTAAGTTGAGCTCATGTCTCTTGTATACCTAGTACTTAGGTAGACATATCACGAGCTAACAAGTAACCTCATAGTCTCATCATACCTTCAGACTTCAAGTAGGCCACAGCTCTTTCAACACGACACCCAGCGCCTGGCAAGTTTAACAACATGTCGCCCTCTACGACCGGTGCGGCGAGGGCCGAGGAATGTACCTTGGAACCAATCGCGATCTGCGGCATGTGTAAGTACACCTACCTTAGCAGCGAAGAGTGGTCATCGAACTAAACTTGCTGTAGCATGCCGTTTACCAGGGGATGTGAAGTCTGCCTCAGATTTCTGGCAGATGCTAGTCGAGAAACGCACGGGGCAAACACCTAAGGTCCCAAGCTCGCGATTCAACATTGACGCGCACTATCATGAGAATCTCGAACGCCCCGGCTCCTTCAATGTAATGGGCGGTTACTTTTTGGATGGGAGACCAGAAGACTTCGATTCGACCTTTTTCAATATGACCCCTATTGAAGCACAGTGGCTTGACCCTCAGCAGAGAAAGATGCTAGAGGTTTGCTACGAGTGTTTAGTATCTGCAGGTATACCCTTAGAGAAGGCATCGGGGTCGAATACAGCCGTGTTCGTAGGTTGCTTTACGGCTGATTATCGTGAGTTGGAATTTATCCTATCGTCGTCGAATGTTAAGACTCACGCGTGTATTAGAACAAATGTCCACGAGAGAACCTGATTTCCGTCACAATTACGCTGCAACTGGCGTTGATCCGGGAATAATTAGCAACCGAATTGGTAACACCTTCAATCTTCACGGACCGAGGTAAGAATATCAACCATAAGATTCCTATCATAATAGTAACCAATGTTTCGCTTGATGGCAGCTTTACCATAAACACGGCATGCTCATCTTCGGTATATGCCATGCATAACGCCTGCCATGCGCTGCGGGCGCGAGACTGTAACGCTGCCATCGTCGGTGGCGTTAACCTAATCGTTACAGTCGACCAGCACATGAACACAGCCAAGCTTGGTATCTTATCACCCACCTCAACCTGCCATACCTTTGATGAGACCGCCGACGGATACGGTCGCGGTGAAGCCGTAGGCGCTCTTTACTTGAAGCGTCTTTCGGATGCCATTCGTGATGGTGATCCGATTCGGGGCGTGGTTCGTTCCACAGCTGTCAACACGTAATAAACCACCTCTATCCTCACATTTTTTTTTAAAACTAACACTTCTTAGGAATGGGAAAGTTCCGGGCATGGGAATCACACATCCCAGTGTCAAGGGCCAGGAAAACGTCGTGCGCATGGCATATGAGAAGGCAAAGCTGGATCCTAACCTCACAGTATACGCCGAGCTCCACGGAACAGGTACACCTGTAGGTGACCCGATCGAGGTGCGAGCTATTTCGCGCGCTTTGAACGATACTCGATCGACCGAGAAGCCTCTTCTCATGGGAGCAGTACGTCCTTCACATAGATCTCGGAATATTCTGGGGAGGTAGGCGAGCTAACAATGTTAGGTCAAACCAAATATCGGACATAGTGAAGCAGCAAGCGGTGTTTTCGCCGTGATGAAAGCTGCGCTGATGACAGAGAATGCCACGATTCCAGGTGTAGCTCTGCTGAATAGAATCAACCCTGCAAGTATGTAAATCCGTGTGTCCCTTCAAATTCGAGTCAAGAAGAGCATAACCCTAATAGTATGATAGTTCTTGAGAAGGAGTGGAACGTCCGAGTTCAAAAGGACACGTCCCCTTGGCCAAAATATTCCCCTGTTCGACGGGCTAGTGTGTCATCTTTCGGCTATGGTGGCACGAATGGCCATGTTATCGTCGAATCAGTCGATTCTCTATACCCTTGGGTTCGTAATAGAAAGGAATAACCACACACTTGGAATAATTGCTAATAGCTATTGAATGGGACAGTATCGGCACGCCAAGTCCAAGCGCGAAGCGACGTACAGCCACGCGGTTAGGGGACCCTTGCTCGTGTGCATGTCTGCTCACGAAAAAGAGACTCTAAAGAGAGTCGTAGCAGATATCGCTGCCATAGCTCCGGATTATTACGCCCTGGACCTAGCACATACCCTAAATTTGCACCGCACTATGTTCCAGCACAGAGCATTCGCTATTCTGCGAGAGGGTGAGGAGGCGAGCTCGTTCGATTCCAGCGCTATTCGAACAGGAGTCAAGAGTGCCGAGCAAACGATCGGGACCGCATTCATTTTTACTGGTCAAGGCGTATGTATCCCTGCAATTTTCCACGGCGCGGCTAGGTGCAGAATGATGCTAACATATTGTAGGCTCAATGGGCGGGAATGGGAAGAACTGCCATGCGCGAGTTTCCCTTTTTCATGGATACCATAGAGAGACTCGATCGGGTCCTTGCAAAGCTACACCTAGCACCATCATTTAAGATAGCCGACCTACTACTCGGAGACCCCGCGGAGACGGCAAGCATTATAAACGAAGCTCAGGTGGCACAACCCATATGCACAGCCATCCAGATTGCCCTCGTCGATCTATTCTCCAAGTGGGATATCGAGCCCTTGGTCAGTGTTGGACACTCGTCGGGTGAAATAGGAGCAGCGTATGCTGCAGGTCTAATCAGCGCCCCCGAGGCTATCATCGCCGCTTATTGCCGCGGAGCTTCCGTTCACGAACATTCCGGCAAAGGCAGTATGCTGGCTGTTGGCCTGGGCGCCGGTGATGTCACGGAATATTTACCAGCCGATTCAGCCGAAATCACTATTGCTTGTGAGAACAGCCCACAGAGCGTGACCCTAAGCGGCCAGGCTGAGGCAATTGCGGAACTATGCAAAGAGCTCAACACTAAAGGTGTATTTGCCCGTGAATTGAAAACGGGCAGAGCTTACCATTCTCCTCATATGACGGCTGTTGGTGTCGCGTACGATGCTATGCTGCAAAAGGCTGTTCAGACTCTTGATGAGGAGGACCTAGCCTGGCGCCGGGAAAGAAGCGAGATGATTTCGTCAGTCACCGGCCAGGTTGTCGAAGGCGATGCCCTTCCAGCTGGTTACTGGAGTGCCAACCTCCGTCAAAGAGTACGTTTCGACACAGCGGTCAAAGTGATAGGCACCGACAGTGCTTTCAAGGACGTGAAGGTGGCTCTAGAGATAGGACCACACTCAGCGCTCGCAGGACCCTTCAAGCAAATCAATGCGGAAGCCAAGTTGAACTTAACCTATATTTCGTCCTTTGTCCGAAACCAGGACGACGCCAACCAGCTGCTCTCAGCCGCCGGATCGCTGTTCATTACAGGGTACCCCGTGAATTTGGAAGAAGTAAACGGGCCAGCGTACGAAGAGCACCAAGTAGGATCGATCTTAAAACCAAAGACACAATTCCTCCTGGTTGATCTGCCGACTTACCCATGGAATTATGAGCGCCAGTATTGGAATGAGGCACGCGCCAGTGCCGAGCTCAGGGCTAAGACATACCCGCGACATGATCTCCTCGGGAGCCGCGTGGCAGGGCTTTCAACTGGTTCCAAGGTTTGGCGTAACATTCTCAGACATAGAGATATTCCTTGGCTTCGTGACCATAGCCTCGGCGGTAGCGCTATCTTCCCAGCTGCGGGTTACTTTTCAATGGCAATTGAGGCGCTACGTCAAGTACACGAAGAAGAGGCAGGGCAAGAAAACCCAGCTGCTTATGATGGACTCGTCCTTCGAGATATAGATATTCGGAACGCGCTTGTCATACCGGATGACGAGGACGGCATTGAGACCATTGTTCGCCTAGAGACAACCCAAGATCCCGAGTGGCATTCGTTTGTCATCGAGTCTTGCTCTAATGACACATGGACGTTAAATTGTGAAGGACGCATAAAAATACGGCCTGCTTCGTCCAGCTCTCCGATTCCACAAACCAACTCCGTTGAGGAGTCAGCCTTAACAAAACGCGTGTCTGGTAGAACTTGGTATGAAGCATTCCGTAGAGTCGGGTTTCACTACGGACCATCCTTTCAACAATTGCAGTACGCCAGTACCAATCGTAGCGTACGCCACGCAGCCGGCGATGTTACGGTGCGCGAGAGCTCTGGGCTGATAGAAGGCGAGTCGCGAAGCGTCATTCACCCGTCTACAGTCGACGCCTGCCTTCAACTTATCATCATCTCGATCCATTCTGGCAAACACAAGGAGATGCCTTGGGGTGTTGTACCCACGCAGGTCGAAGAGATGACTATAGTGTTTCCCAAAGCCGGGCAGGCGGAGACGACTACGGGTCATGCAGTTGCCTGGACGGATGCCTCAGAAGGCCGCCGTTTCAATACGCATGTCCAATTAGCCGATAACAGCGGAAATGTTCTCCTGGACATCCAAAGCCTCACTTGCACAGCTTTTGAAGCTGCAGTACCAGGCGGTGCCAAAGAGGCAGTAGAGCGGACACCTTATTCGGCCACAAGCTGGAAGCCAGACATCACCAAACTGGTGGGAAAATCGACCAGTGCGAATCTAAACGGCCTAACTCCTGATCTTCTCGAGTTAGTGGTACATCGACAAGTCGTAAGCGAGGTTTTGATTTTCGGAACACCTTCTGAAAAAGCCACCGATGCCATTTTGAATGTTTTGCCCAGCAGCTCCGTCATCACTATCGGCCATGTAGGAGATAAGGGTCTGACTCTCTCCGAACGCGCTGAAGAGCGGGTTACTCAGTCAGTGCTTTCCACCGATCTAGAATCTTGGCGTGCTGAACTTGGAGACAAAGAATTTGACTTAGTCTTGGTTGACTTGTCTAACATTGAATCAAGTCTTCCCGGTAAAGAAGAGGTCAGAACAGCGTTACTTCCACTTTTGAAAGATCAAGGCTGGCTCTTGGAAAATTCTCAGGAAGCCTTGCCCGTAAGAGAAATTATTAGTGGCCAGCAGCGAGCTTTCCAAAAGGCTGAAGGGAAGGCTTCGGTGAATGGACAAGTTCCTCAGAAGCCCTTGACTTTACTATCGGCATCTCAAGCTCTTTCGGAGCCACTAGCAAAAGCTTTAGCAAGTACCGGATATACTATAGAACAGAAGTCAATAATCGGTTTCTCACCAGAGCAGGATTCTCGGGTGGTAATTGACGACACAAACGGAAATCTTCTATTATCTCTCGACAAGGAATCTTTCGAGACACTGAAGAAGATTTTCGGGGCAGGAACACGCATCGTGTGGCTCACCAAGGGCGCCCATCAGGGACAATCGCTGACAGGCGGAATGCCTGAAGGATTCCTACGTGTTATCCGTTCAGAACAGGCTGCCTCGAGAATCATTACTCTAGACTACAGCGAGGGCGAATCTCTCGCAAATGTGGGGTCATCTATCGTAGAGCTCTTGGAGGAGGCCAACACCAAGGATTCCGGATGCGATACTGAATTCTGGTTGGAGCATGGCGTGCTACGCATCCCTCGTATCTATCCTAACGACAAGTTAAATGCGGAGTCGTCTGGCATAGATGCCAGCGTGTCGAACTTGAACGCGGAGCCTCTACCGCAAGGTGAAGTGCTTGAGGTTCATCTAAGTCAAGATCATGCTATCCTCCGACCAACCACAGAGGCAACAACTTTGGCATCGGATGAGGTAGAGATCCAGGTCCTCGCATCTGAGACTACCGCTATAAGCTCAGAGCCAACCCTTATTGTCGGTACTATCATCAAAGCTGGCTCTACGGTCGCGTCGGCCGACGTCGTTGGTAAACGAGCTGTTGCTTTCACTACCGAGGGGCTAAGAACCGTGATTCATTCATCTATATTTGCAATTGTCGATGATGGCGAGAGTTCCTCATACTCAAGCGAAGAGTTGATCGGTACACTAGTGCCGTTGATGAAACTCGTGGATCTCACTCTAGAGAAAACACAAATCCGAGCTGGAGATTCCGTGTTGGCGCTTCCAGGCCCTGAGATCATGGTGAAACTGCTCGCTCAATTGGCCACGGCATTGAAATGGAACTTAGTCATTGCCGCGAACTCGGAAGAGAAGAAAGTGTACGAATCAGAGTCTGTCTTCGGTTCGGCAAAAATATTTGATGCGCAAGACGCCGATACTGTGGTGCGGTATCTCCGTAACGAAGGCCAAAACTCTTCCCAGACGGTTCTAGCCTACGAGTTCAACAAGCTTGCCCAAGAGGTATGGAGAGGAACTACCACCTCCGGACGATTCCTATTATTGCGTAATGATGATTCCCCTCTGCCGGCACCTGATACTCTACCTTTCACAAAAGGCGCAAGCTTCCTGACCACCAACGCGAAGCCTACGCCCTCTTCACGCCTTCTTCAGCTTGCAACTGATTTGATCAAGGCACACCCAGAGCTGCTGCGGGAGGGTTCCAACGGACTACAGGTGATAGACGTCTCAGATATCTCCAGCGCTAGCACCGGAAGCCATGGCAAATTGGGCGATCAAAGGCGAGTTGTAAAATACAGCCCGAATCAGAGCCTAGTCAAGGTGAGTAATTATCAATACAATGATCTCAAATGTTAAAGTCATGCTAATGTTTGCCCCGTCGTAGATATCACGGTCGCAAGCACCTCTGCGTCTCTCAGGCGACGCTACCTATTTCCTAGTCGGTTGCTTGGGCGGCCTAGGACGAAGCTTGACGCAACGCATGATGGAACTTGGTGCGCGACACTTTACTTTCGTGTCAAGGTCAGGAGCCGATAAGCCTGAAGCTGCGCGTGTAATCCGTGCCATCGAGGAACAGGGTGCGTCAGCGCAGGTCCTCCGAGCGGACGCGTCGAACGAGGAGGCAATGAAGAAGGCATTAGTTGAAGCCAATGCAGAGCGGCCGGTTCGCGGCATTGTGCACGCGGCGATGGTATTGAAGGTAAGCGGAAAAAAACTCATTACTGATGATTTGCTAGAACGTTTGCTAAAAATTCTGTTAGGACGGGATGTTTGAGCAGATGGAGTACGACGCATTCACAGCGGCAGTACTACCCAAAGCTCAAGGCGCGGTGGCTTTACAGGCTGCTCTACAAGACATTAGTGGGTTAGACCTCGACTTTTTTGTGATGACCAGCTCTATCTCGGCGGTGCTTGGCAATACAGGCCAAAGCAACTACAGCGCCGCCAACAGCGCACTTGACTCAATTGCGCGGTTCCGAAGAGCGCACGCCCAGTCAGCTACCTCTCTGGTGTTACCTATGGTACTTGACGTTGGTGTTGTAGCCGAAAACGATGCAATTGAGCTGTCGCTAGCACGTAAAGGCCTTTACGGCATCGACGAACATGAAATGCTTCGTGGTTTCGAAATCTGCATGTCCAACGGTCGTAACTCGAGCATCACCGATGCCGAGGTTATCATGGGCATGGATCCTAGCGAGTTAGCTACTGCTATCGCAGCACAAGACGCAGAGAATCTTGACCTGTACTGGTACAACGATCCTCGATTTTGTCACGTAAGGGAGGCAGTGGAAGCCAACACGAAAAACAGCGCAGTCGACAGGTCTAAGGACAACAGTTTCACGGACGTGCTGGAAAAAACCCTCAAAGATGAAGGCTACGAAGCGGCGCTTGAATGCATCGCGTGGCATGTTGCGAAGCGCGTGTCGACCATCTTGATGGTCCCTCTCGACGACTTTGTTCTTCGGGGTCGGTCGGTGGCCAGCTACGGATTGGACAGCATGATCGGTGCTGAGATGCGAACATGGATCTTCAAAGAGTTTGCGCTGGACTATCCATTCCAGAAGCTCCTCGCGCCAACCCTGGCTCTGATAGACTTGGCTGTGGATGTTGCAAACAATATGGGCATTACGCCGACAGAAGGATGAGGGATGAGTGGAGGTGAATGCGAGAGAGGGAAGTAAATTGCAAGATTACAAGATTACAAGATTATACTCCGTAGACTGGCCGAGACTTTGATGAAACAAGGGCTAGTAGGCTCCACGGCTTAGGGCTGTGCCAATTTTTTTAAGGTTTTTACACTGTATCCATAGATAGTAGGTGCCTATAGTAGGTACTTCCAATCCACAATCATCCACTATAATGTAGCGAGTGTCCATTGAAATATAGTGAGCAGATCACTGTTGGCCCCCAAATATCAGTCTCCATAATCTCCATAGTCTCCGTACCTAGTCTCCACTAGGACTAATACAATATTTGTGCATCGTTACCTAATTATGAACCAGCCAAGGGTTATGTGACCCCTGTTCGGAAGGTTTAAACGACTTCGTGTTTTTTTTTTCTTCACAACTTCGCAGCAGCTTGGAACTGAAGAATCCCCCAGTAAGAAACGAGCGGCACGAAAAAAAATACCAACGCATCCATGGATCCCATGCCGAAGAAAATACACTATTGCACATTCTGGAAATTGAGAAAAAAAATAATAATCAAAAATGTGAGTGTTCTATCGATCTATTGATTGAATCTATTACATTGATGCTGATCGAGCTTCTTCTACCTAACACGGTGACACTGCTCCGGCAAACTGGCACATATATCGTAATCTTCCTTGAACAACGTTGCAACTTCAGCTTCATGCTTGCGCATTTCCTCTTCTATCTGCTTCGCCTTGTCTCCCAACCCCTCGATCTCCATCGTTGACGTCATGAATTGTTCCCACGCCACGTAATGGTTCCTCTCGGCTAGATCGCGTACTTCTCTAATCCTCGCTTCTAAAGTTTCTAGCACTATCGAATAATTTTGTTTCAGTGCTCCCGAGGAAGTCATTGTGGGTTCTCTCCGCATCCAGCTTAAATACTCAGCCACCGCCGACGTGATACCCGCTATCTCGCTTTGGGTCTTAGAAACCACCGCGAGGAACTTAACCAACGACGAGTGGAACGCGCTGTAATCTTGTTCGCGGTCGAGCTCACAAGGTGGCCAAACTCTAGGCGTAGCGGTAGGTGAGGATGCTATATTCATCGCCCGTATTTCCCGTAATGAGGGCATACGGGATAAGACAGAGGCGGTATTTGGTCGGCTCTGAACGGAGCCGTGGCTTGACCCGGATGAGTCCGTCGGCATCCCTGCCATGCTCGATATACTATAGCGGGGCATACTGTGGGACGAAGGCATGGCCGGACTAGGTCTGGTGGATGATAGATCGTAAAGGATCACATCCGGGGTTTCTGGGATTTGCGACCCGTCCACAAGATGCTGGGACGTCTGTATGGATTCCTGCCCTGTAATGCTACCCACGGAAAAGGGCGGGACCTGGAATTCAAATGGGTGGTTTTCGCCGTTGATTGGCTCGCTGGTAGGACTCAAGTATGCGTTACATTGAGTCGCAAGGTTCTGGCCAGCTGCAAATGCTTCCGCCTTTTCTGATGAGCACAATATTGGCACTGTGTTAGCTCAACACTGAACGATATTACTCATGCATGAATGAATGCGAACCGCTCGGGGGGATCCATATACCTAATCGCCCTTGCAAAGCCTCAATCGTCTGCATCAACTCCGACTTGGTTGGTCTCTGTGTCGGTGCGTACACGCAAGGCTCGCCGGTTCGTTTACAGTTGTCGCATTCAACTTCTCCGTTGCAGCGAACCTTTCGGTCTCGACATGACTTTAGGCTGTGTCAATCGGAGTAACGAGATGGTGAGCAGGACATCTCACCTTACACGCCATGTGGCGCGACATGATACCCAAGTAGGTAATTTTCTGAGTACAACGAGGATCGAGTATGTGGCTCGCCACCTCGCTGTTACCTCTTCGCCGCGTGAAAGATCAATAAAGACGCGGATAATTCAGCCAAGGCTATCGTCTCAACCTTTTTCTTTTTCCTCTAACGGTTATTCGTCCTAAATAGGAAATTAACTTCAGCTTCTAAGAATGAGTTTTGACTGCTTACCTAGTACTTAATAGTCAAATGGTATGCTATGTCCTACGCAACTATTAACCACTTCTAGTTTGTCGTCGCGAAATAACTTAATAGGCGTCGAGTTATCGAGTTATACCTTTCGATAGCATCTCTTACAGCCAGGGATAAGGTCCATATATACGCTTTCACAGGAGGAGTGGGCCAGTCCCAGTATACTAATGGCATAATCACGTCCAAAGTGAAGTGCTCTCGACCCATCAGAATCCCTGACTGTATACAACTGCCATCGAAAAAGATGGTCGCCCCTATTTACCTAGGTTGGCTTATAGATTGTTACGTAAACTAAGGTTAGTATACTGCCCACAGGCCATAGGTTAAGTAGATAAAGTCTCTGTATACCTCTTAAGAGGCTCTGCGATGCAATGTCACTTCTTCAGGGGTCGCACAAGGAATTCGATGCATAAAACGCCTATCACCTGTCACCGAACCCTGCAACCTTTGCGGAACACTCAGACAGGAAGGTGAGCGCGGGGTGGCGTGAAGCTCACCAATGCTCCTATGCTGACTACATGACAGCTATTACAGCGGTAACAGAATGCGGGACATGCATAGTTTGTACTACATCGCTTTTATTACGGTGAGAGAACACAATGCTTATTAGTTGCAACCTCATAGTATACAAGGGAAAGCGTCGCCAAAAATTGGCAATCTAGCAGGTTGACAGACAAACTTAGGACTCCGGGGCCGTCGGGGCCGCGACACAGCCTACCGACCTTACCTTATCAGCTTTTCCCTACCTTTCCCCTATGGTGCAATTCGGCATAAGCCTAGAGCCTGCATTCCTCCAGATCTAGCGCCGTTTCGCTAAAAAGGCGCATACCCTGATGTGTCACCTGTTCCTGTTTCTATCAAATGAGAAACAATCTGCCAGGGACTCAACCGGCGCTGCCGCGTTCCTTGTTAGATACGAGGTACCTAAAGTATCAGCTAAAATCCGTCTCTCTTTATACCTAGGTATGTAGGTACTTAAACCATCAAACTAGTTCAAAGGAGGTCATCTCCAGAAAAGGTTATGTGTTGCGACCCATTTAAAGGCATGGGTATCATGGTTACGCACGTAAACTATACCTAACACAGGCTAACCTTCTGGATACTTATGTGAGTTATAGTACGTTGAGCATATAAGTTTAAATACCTTCTCATCTTACATAGCATTGCTATACTCCCTATCGTGAGCCTTGCTATCATCAGCCAATCACCTTAGTGAACCTAGTCACGAACAACCTTACCTGCCCAGTACTTAGCACCTAGTGGTGAGTAATCAAGTTTTATAATACCCACTGTTTTCCAAGGCGTTAAAAAGTACCTAGTAGCCCAAATAGCTTAATGACAAGGCCATCGGGGCTTTAAATCCGCGCTAGAATTAGCGTCGACGTCGACCAAAGAAAAGGTTAAACGGAGTTGATGGGATGTCATCCCCTAGCGGCTACATGCAGTCATCTTTACGTGGGCGGCGTACTGTAATTTAAGCATATATAAAACTAACCTGTATAAGGCATGGTCCGTGTGTACATCCGTGCCCTCAACTTTTGAACTATAGATCCGTGCCTCCCAACGCGCCGATGTTTCGACATGCTTGGGAGGCTTGGGAGGCTTAGAAAGGCTGGCAATCATGGATTGACGAAATACCATCTCTGGAAATTCCCGATTCCATTCCTGACGCGATGAACTGACAATAAGGCCGGCTTCGCAGTGGTGGATGTCGTCAGCGATAACGGGAAGCAGTCAGCTCTTCCGAAATCCTGCATAAACCCCTCCCGAAGGATTAGCGGGACACATAATCATACACAAATTCTATATTAGCGAGCTCGGGAAAGAACCAAAGAAACGCGTGGCGAAACGTGGACCCCTTGGCGGTATATGTACCTAGTTCTTCACATGCTCGCTACGGGGTACTATCGAGCTACTATCGAAAACTGCTACCTAACTAGACCTTAAAAAGTAGACCCTTCGCAAAGGATCGTATACCTGCCAATTAATCCGAACTGATCCGTCACCCTTATTAACTCTTATTAAGGATAATCACCTCTTTAGTCAAAACGGTCTCAAAATAAAGTTCTGACGTAAAAGAAAAACTACTGGGTAGTTGCCTATATGAGCCATCGAAAGGATTTAATGTTATAATAGGCATTGTGGGGGACAGTTCCTCGACCTACAAGGTAGGAACCCTGTCTGCTAGGACTCATCTAGTGAATTCTTTTACCTTTTGCAGTTAATACTTATCATGTCGATGTTTCCATCCACTACCTCATCGTTCTCGACCACTCTGTCAACACAACAAACCATTCTACTGCTAGGTCGACTTTGTTAGTCCCGCTAAGGATCGTCCTCTTCCTTGAACACTTCATCTTCGAATCCCAAGGAAAACTAGGTCATAGCAGCATCCAAGACAGTCCCGCGCACTAGTCACGTCACCACAAAGAAAGGATAGGTAATCAAAGGATTATCTTTGACTATCTCAGTACCGATCACAGTCTATTTGGGATTAGTAATGGTAGGACGTCAATATTGTCTTTTAAGTTTAATTACCTAGATTACCTAGTAGACAAGCTAATAACTTTGTTTTTCTAGCTGCCGCTGGCTAGACGCCTTTCTGACATAGCCTTTTAGATAAGAACCCCGTCTTCCGCCTCGGCCCGGGCCGTCTAAAGGCACGGTAATTTCCTTAATCCATGCTAAAGGCGGCCTAGTCCTATGGGTACTTAGCATCATAGTACAAGGCAAACATGAATCAAAGTATCTTTTAGCATGTTGTTATTGAGAGAAGTCGTTTGCCACCTAGCATTAAAGATCTTGATGACCAATTCTTAAATGAATTTCGATACGCGTAATATGATCATCGGCCCCCTGCCACTGGGCTACTCGGATAGTTTCCTGTCCGTGCCTTTGCTGCTCTAAGAAGTTGAGCAATAGAAAACCTCCATTCAGCTAAGGCTGTTTGCGACCATGCGAAGTCAAGCTATTAGTAAGCGACGGCGCCGCTCACGAGAGCCAACCTTTTCGTACATTATGCTAGGTTGAGACTCGAGTAGGTACAAAGATTTATACATGCATTGTACTTTAATTCACGTATCCATAAGACTAGCCCTACTCTAGTATAGTCTAGGTTGAATACCGTGTTTTTATCTGATCCGGGTTCCCCCGGACGAAGGGGAAAAAGATGCGTGTTTCGAGCGCGTGAAGATCTTCAACGTTGCGAACTTTACAACTAGCGGCGTCTCTTGCATCTGCCTTGGCTGATATATCGCCCAGTTGAAACCTGTGTAGGGTCGTCGCAACCTTGAATAGTTATGTCGAGATCCGACTAGTTGACTCTAGGAATGCGTGCCATGACATAGGAAGCGGGTTTCTCCGGTAGAAAGAACTGATATGACTCTGGGAAGACGTTCTGAACCTCCCTACCCGAATACAAACATTTTGGTAAATTATGACGAGGCATCCAAGCATTTGAATTTATTGGAAGCTTGGAAGAGTCCAACTAAAGCCGAGGAGGTCTCGTGTGTGTATAACGTGATGATGTAAATAAATAGTTACTTACCTGTTACTTCTACCCGATATTTACTTTATACCAGTATCAAAGTCAACAAGTGGATTATTTTCCTGTCTGCGAATTCCTGCGGGATCTTTGACCGAGACGATGATTAATGTGATGGTCATTCGTGCCTTACGTGGTTATTGGTGACGAAGGTGTTGATGCAACACACATTCACCTACTTGTAATACTTCTGATATGTAGGTAGGTAACTTAGACTCTCTATATTTGAGTATAACAATTACTTCGCATCTGGTAGGGGAAGAGCTTTTTTTTGACAAAGAATGAATACTAACTCGTATCTCCATGACAAGCGCTATGCACAAGCCATATATATCATATACACCTAAGCCTTTCTACGAACCAGTTGTAACATGCAGCACATGATTCTCGGCATGTATTTAATGTGTGCTTTCCCGGAAATTTCTATATATTGGAACTCGGTGAATATAGGTCAGGATGTCTGTGGCCTTTCTTGTACGTTATCACGAAAGCAAAAATTACCCAGTCAATCGAAGACAATAACTCCCAAGGTCCCTTACGTCAGGATACCATATATCAACATTCACTATTAGCTACTCATACGAAACGGTCGCACTCGACAGGATGTCCGCAAAGGATAAACTTACAGAGTATCGAATCAATGAAGCGAAGAATAGCATTGATGATTACAGGGCAATTCTTGCTAGCATGAACGATGATCCTAATATACTGGTAGCTTCTGAAGAAAATTCGATTGAGAGGATTCTAAATTGGGCCTCAAATACCCATGAGGAGTCCAGCAACGCCGAGGATGCTGCCCCGGATGATAATGGTTATAATACCGCCGTTAGCGATGCGTTATCAAATTTAAACAAGCTTGTTGGAGCCGGCAGTAAGATTCTGGAAAGAAACGAGAGCAGAAAACGCAAATAACATTCAATATTCTTCTTACACCTTTCTATTGTCACTTTAGCTCGCTCGGGAGCAATCATTCTCAAGAAATGGTTCTAATTAGTTAATATCTTCTATAGGTAAGCAGCTGCTAACTATTGGCTTTACAGTAAGATACCAGAATGCTTTAGAGAGAGCAAAGGAGGAGAAAAAATGAGGCGAAGAAAAAATGAAGAAGACAAGGAAAAGAGGTAAGAGGAGAAGACGCGCAGTGTTTACTGGTGATTCAGTCTTGGGTTTCCGCTTCGACTCTAGTATAAAGGCGGAAAACTGGAGGATAGTTGAAGAATTGGTATTAATATCTACCTTAGGCAAATAATTTACGATGATAACTGCGTGCTAAGGTTTCCATTAGGATAGCTAAAAGGGTTTATATATTACATCAATCTCCCGTACTTCTGAGAATGCTTTTCAACTCGGATAACACGCAGCGACAGTGCATACCTTCAAATTTTAGTAGATATATCGAACTTTGGTGTAATCCTCATTATTTTGAATATCCCTAATTCTCTGCCAATGTGGCGGATTTGTTAAAGTAAGAAACCTCTTGCTATTGGGTTAAAGCATATTAGTAGAAGTATGAGGAGCTGGTACAAGCCGGTTCTAGTATGCCTATTTGAAAGTAGGAGTAAACTTTATTCTTGTCTTCTATTTGATGAAATGGATTGTTGTTTGGTTCTAGTGGAATGTTGTCAAAGGACACAACAAACAGATCAACAAGGACATTGTTACCTAGAGCAAGATGACAATTCATAGGGAACTATTTCTTTATACCCGAACAACACGATTGGGAAAGATCTCGTCGGGTGATTAACGACAACAGTCCAATATATCCTGATATAAAGGATCTACACATATTAATTATGAGATGATATCTTCCTGATGAGGATCACATCTTTCAAAAATGTATACAAAAATAATCTTCGATAAGACCGGTAGCATCCTGGGTAAGATTCCAATCAAGAGAACCCGACCTAATTGTTGCCATAATAATAACAGCAGCGCCGGCCGTAACCACAGATGCTCGAGAGGCAGCCAGAACTTCATTGAAAGTATAGAATCAAAATATAACCAAGACATGGGGGACAGAAAACCCTCTCGGTATAGAGCGGCGGTGCAAGCCCCCTTAAGAGATTTGTGCGATGAAGACTCAAATCAGGGTTGCTATTTTCCTCTACCAATACCATCGTTTCTATTTGAAGAACCCATGATAAGGTGTTTGATGTGTCACGAGCAATTATCGATAGACGCGGCACCAGAAACCCGGAACAGCGCGTGCATCTTACCGTGTGGCCACGTAGGCTGTTATTCATGTATGACTAGATGGATCAAGGAAAACAAGAATTGTCCAGTGTGTCGATTCAAAACGATACATCCAGGTTGCGGGCATCCTTGCAATATTATGCCTATCAACTACGGTACGGTTATCTTTTTGCCAAAGACCATCCCGATGGGAGGGAAAGTAAACGAGAAGTGTCGATGGTGCCAGGAGGAAGATGATATAACAATCATAATGAAGGTGTTAAGAGATGCCGAACGAGAACTCTTGGATGCTCATCGAGACACAAAGATTCCGTTGGAACTGAAGATGTGCGAAATAGAGGACACTATTAAGAATCACTGTGCTGCTTACCAGTCTAATGTGACGTCTTTTACGTGGTAAGTAGAGAAGTACTATTAGATTGAATGCCGAACCCGGGTGGCGTTTTGTAGGCCACTTACCTAGCTAGGTAGGCATTTCTTGTTCTTCTACTGCTTAGGTAGACTCAAATAAATATGTTATATTTGTTATATATAAAAGTTATACGTGCGAAATATCTATATCACTATGTGACCAGAAAACAACTAATGTATACTTACCTACTTAGTAGGTAGGTAACCATACCTACGGGAGGTTCTCATGCTACGATAAAGTATGGATATGGTACCCGGATGTTATCTCCATGTGGATCCGGCGCCATTACATATACAATGTAGCTTATATAATTAATCTTGTTTGAATCGATGGGCTTCAAATAAGACATCGGATACCATAGGCTACAATGGTAGCCAGGTCCCTATATTTACGGGGATTTAGTGGTGGGATATAGCGTTTATTTAATACAACCCTGGAAACTCGTTACGGGTAGGACACACATGTCTCAACTCTTGATAACTGAACATGAGGTACGTGAGTTCCTACATTTATATTAAATTCGAGTGTTAGATGTTGATACACATTAAAATGACATATAGATCATTTGTTCATCTCAGTTGACTCTCCAACTCTTCGTCACATTTATCGCGCTATAAGGTTCGACTTTCTCTAACTCCACTGCCTCATCACCACTCTTAGAATTAGCCGAGTCCACTTGTGCAAAACACCTACTCTGCTGCGTCCATCCGATTTGTTCACTCAAGCTAGCTCGACTAGCAAGTGTAGTGTTTATTGGATATAGTTTATCAACGTGCTTCTGGAGTCGCGCACTCTCTAGGTCTTCCTCCACATACATGGTCGCGCGTCTATCAGTCGTGGAGCCGATTCTCATGGATCCGGGGGCGGGCCTAAGGTATCTGGAAGAGAAGTTGTTGTACAGCCCCTTCAGTCCGCCAGTATCGGAAGTGAATGATGATTTGACCCTTCCAGTGAAAGAAGTCATGAGAGGTTGCATGGTTGGAAGACATGCGCATATAACCGATAGATTAGCTTCCAGTGCCCCAAGGAGGCACGCGATACCACCATACTCTGTAAAATGAGTCATCATCCATTCCGCCCGAGTGTTGTACACAAGACGTGTTATTGATATCACGCAAATCCTACTGGGGTTAGCTGATTCAATGGAGTAACCCTCGCACTGTTACTTGGGATAGGGATGAGCCTAGCACTTACAAGATTCCGATAGTGAACAGGATTGTGAGGGCAATCTTTTTGCTGATTTTGAGTGAAAGGGTCCATACAACCGGCACAGGAAGAAAGAGAATCAAGCAGTCCAGAGTAACGCCTATGGCCGCCTGTGCAACGTAAAAATGCGAGGTGTTGATGCAGTGGTAATCCGGATACGATTTCTTGTCCCAGTTGGCCTCAAATGGCGTACAGCTCGCTAGTGATGCTATAACGAAGCTGAGCCCATACCCAGCAGTTGCTACCATCAAGGCATAAGCCGCGACGCGGAAGCGGTCATGAGTTGAAAAGACCGAAAGCAGAAAATCAAGGATGGATATTTTAACAAATGTCACCGCGAGAGACCCGCAGACATCCACGACTAGAAATTGCTGCATCTGACGTTAGAACCCCCTTTTGCAAGGAACAACACTTCGGAGTACCTTGGTTGAGAAAAGAAGTTCCTCCTCGGTAACATGGGCCATTTTCTGACCAATTCCTCCCATTGTAATACAATAATTCTCGCTGACGACTAGGCCAAATGAGAATATCTAGACATGGAACATCAGCTTTTGTCCTAAACTTTATATATGCTATAGAAATTCACTTACCCATGAAGCCACAATCATATAATCGCATAGTCTGACTTTCACTCGCCTGACGTATCGAGCCCAAAACCTCAGTAGGACGGCAAAAAAGGCGAGCGCAAGACCACAGCTGTTGACCACAAGAACTGCAGTTGGGAATCTCATGCTGGTGTTGAAAGGCGCCATCTTCTTGACGGTTTGCGGATTGTCTCTTGGGAAACAGATGACAAAACGTGATTGAGCTTGGTGTCGAGGATATTAAAGTGGGAGGTGTGTTTGAGAAATACTGAATCCTCCAAGGACAGCCGACGTAGGCTCCGAATCCTCGGAATTGGTCATCTAAAGCCTTCGCTTCGCGCCGCAAGGGACGAGCCGCATGTAGGTTTTAGAGCGGGGAGAGTACCGAGAATCCTACCGCAACGCGCGCGGCATTATCGCAGCCAAGGTTGTAGGTAAGGAGCCAATAAATTGCGGAATGGAAATGATCCGCCGGATCTGCTGGCATCCAACTCAATGCACATATTTCTATCATCTATAACTTTATTTCTTTTGGGTCTATAGGCTCTTAGGTGGTATTGGGGGTCACCATTTAGAATCCTTCGATTAGCGTGATAACGTGGGCATAGTAACACCCCTGGAGCCCTATCTGACCGGGCGTATGCAGTCTACGCATAAAAGGTAAAGTCTATCCCCCATATAACCATCAACATGGAGAGAGGCTACGAGGGTTACATCTACCAAAACATCTACCCTACATGTAGGTACAGCGTTTACTCATAGTGTTACACGGCATGTTATAAACATGCAAATCTACAACATCGTTTCTCTAAGGCGTATAGTAAGCTGGCGGGCATTGTTCCCGTCACCTGCATATACTTAGGTGAAATCGCCTCTCCCCTTTTGTTTCACGTCAAGCCACCCAATTTACATCTTTCGATCGTGTTGACGTTCAGTTCTGCAGGATGGACTCGATGGAGCAAGAAGCGTACATACTCGGCCGCGACTTTTCGGCAAATGCCAGGTGAGGTCCCCTATCCTGCACATAGGCGCTAGTGTGATCTATAGATTATGATCTCTAGATTAACGAACGAACTAGGTTGAACCTCCAATATTTTCTCTGGAAGGATGGGGGATTCTCTCTCCACCCTCGCATACCGGTAGATGCTGAAAATCTACGAGTGGCGGAAATTGGCGTGGGCACTGGGTATTATTGTCCCTCCATTACACTCTACCAATGATCTTACTGAAACATGTTTCGTAGGATCTGGCTGGTCGATCTCGCGCGATACCTCCCTCCATCTGCTCATATCGACGGGTTCGATATTGACCTCAGCCAGTGTTCTCCGAGGGAGTGGTTGCCACCTAACGTGTCCGTGCACAAAGTTGACTGTGTGGCGCCATTGCCCGAACACCTGCTAGAGCAGTATGACATCGTTCATATCCAACTGTTTCATCTAGCTGTGCACAACAATGATCCTGCACCAATCATACAGAACCTCGTTAAGCTACTGAGTATGTGACCCCCTGCTAGCACCTATATGTAGGCACCTATATTGGGACATACTTATGACGAGATTAGAGCCCGGCGGATGGATTTCTTGGGGAGAAATGGACTACAGTAGTTGGAGAATCACGAGAACCGAAGAAGGAAAAGATGTTGAGGACAATCTAACTCTGCTCCTCGAGACGATTGGGACATTAGGAGGAACGAGGCCAAACTGGACGGCCGACGAGTAAGTACTCAATAAGACCTTGAATGCACCATTGATAGAAGTACTTACCTGACTCCGTTATAGTTGGCCGATTAGATTACCTGATTCCTTCAAGAAGTACGGGCTGACTAATGTCACAACCAATAATAGACCATTCCCACTCGAGCTATTGCTTTTCCAACTAGATACAGCTCTGATGGCATGCGAAGAAGTTAGCTACAAAGCCCTAGATCCAATGCGGGACGGTTCTGGCGATCGCTGTAGAGCATTGATATCAGGGGTCCATCAGAATAGGCAAAAGCTTGCATATAATGTGGGCCGATTGACTGTTGTCGGACAGCGACCATTGAAGTAAGGTCCGAAGGAAATCGCTGAATATTGGATCACATGGACGTTCGACATTTTGGAGACGAGAGAAACAAGTAAAGATAACTTTTATTATACACAGAACTTTTATCAGCTTTCTGAAGGCTAAGACCAATTTCCTATGTTCTGATTACCCAGACGCCTCCCTAATGAGAGTTTGCGCGGTCCACTCAGGCCGGCTGATGAATGGAGAATGACCCGCATCAACTTGAATAACTTTCTCGATCTTGTGCGGTCCATTTGACTTGGCGGTGTCAATGAGATACTGCGCGGCGACGACGGTACTTGATCGATCTACTATACCTAGAATATAGGTAGTTGGAATATGTCTCCAAGCGGCGTACGTGGTAGTGCTCCAATATGATCCGAAGCTTTGAGGACGCAAGCTCTTGGCAAGTTCTGCAACAGTTTCGTCGTCGATATCCTGATAAAACATGTCTTTCGCATCCTCAGGGCGGATAGTAATAATGCCGGCCTAAGACACATTGAATCTATTAGAAATGATGAATAAACATGAGTGGGGGTCAGATAGGTATGTCATACCTCCAGATCAGTCTTCATTTCGGGAACCATGTTATCGCGCGTGCCGTGGGGGGAGTGCTGAAAACCCTCAGGTACCAGAAACGCAGTGATGTAAATCAGTCTGACAACCCCTCCTTTGAATCCCCTCGATGCGGTAGTCTCCTTGTCAAGGCCTTCTAAAGCAGTGCCTGCAGTCATGCCACTAAAACTGTGCGCAACGACAACGACATCATGCTCCTGGACGAGATCGGTTACTGTCTTCCGAATGATCTCTACATCTTCTGACCAGTCGGGCGTCGGCGGGGTGGAGCCAGTCGAAGGCAGCGCCGGCGCAACGGCACGGTATTCGGCCTTTTCGAGCTCGGACATAAGACTGTTCCAACATTGAGGGCTATGCCACGCCCCATGGAGAAGAACAAAGACTGGTTTAGACATTTTTTGCTGATGAATAATGAAAGGCGCCGTGGCAAACCTACTCGAATATCAATCATATGACGCCATGGAGGTATTTAAAAAGACTCGTAAAAGGATCCAATATGCTAACGGATATCACCCGTACTGGCTCATAATGTGTAGGACCAACATCAAAAATTTCGATGCACTAACATCATATCATCGTTCCCACCATGATAGGCTTACGAGATGCCTCATGAAACAAAACAATAATCGTACCTACACCACCCGATGGAACTCTGCGGGTAGTTAGTGGGCGGGATACGAATTAGGTATAACGCATGGAATCCATCTGCAGGCAATAATATGGGTCTGTCTGGTCAACCACTTCGGGGATTTAGTTGGTTGGTACAATTAGGTGCTTAGAATTGGTGATATGGCTGCAGATTGTAGGGTCCAATTGTTCCGTTTCATTGTGCTGGGAATCCAATCCTTTAGCTTCAATTTCATCTTTCCACAAACGACAGAATGCGACAAATCAAACTGCACTCCAAATCGTCCGTCCGTAATTGAGAGAAAAGGGGAACTATTTGCATATCAATTTAACGACTATTTGGTGCGACTGTACAGATCGGGGTCAATCATGACGATAATAGGCAATGAAGATATATCCAAATAGGAGCTCCGCAGCGACGATTACCCCAAGGCTGGATTAGCCATATGGGTCTCCCCCTAATTAGTCATGATATCACATATCATCAACAGCAATCAAACTAAAAAGATCATTTAGTAAACGCAATCAACCTAAATCAATTGTTTCAAGTTGTCTATTGGAAATGCATGACGCGGGACGGCGCTGTTGCAGTCTCACTACTCACCAACCGACTACCACCCTTGCCACATAGGAATTTTGCATGTCTAGGAGACTCGGCACCGGCAGTGGTTCCAATAATGTAACTATAACATGCGTTCCTGCGGATACTACCACACTTGCTGGGTCACCATGTGATTCTTGACACGCTACTAATTATCACGATTCTATAGGCTAGTCTCGGATCTATGATGGATTATTCGGCAATTGATATCAACAGGCGCGAGATAATGAGTCCTGGAATCAAGATGTCATGTTTTCATGGTTTTCTTTATCTGTAAGCTAGGGGACTCTACATCGCTGAAGGGAGCTTTCAAACAACAGCCGTTGCCCGAAATTCTTCTCAGAATATTAATCTTCATCATGAAACTGATAGAACCCTACCAAGTTGGCCTTGTGGTTGCTATACTGGGGGTCCTATCCCATATTGGGATTTTTATTCGAGGAGAATGGCATATGCAAGCACCGACGTTAGTCAAGGTTTATTCTTTCTTTGCGCTCACAGTCTTCCTCGTTGACTACCGCACTCAGGGAGATGTCAATGCTAGCTTGTCAACAACAATGTTACTCAGTAGCTCCTACGCGACCGGGCTATTCACCAGCATCGTCATATATCGGAAGTTTTTCCATCGTTTGCGCCATTTCCCCGGCCCATGGATGGCTGGAGCCACGAAGTTTTGGCATGTATGGAAATGCCGTACAGGGCAGAATTATCTTGTCCTCGAGGAGCTCCGCAAGCAATATGGACCTGTTATCAGAACTGGCCCCGAAGAGCTCACAATTATCGACGCCGCTGTCCCCCCTGCTGTTGATGGTCCCGGTAACGAGTGTACTAAAGCTGTTTGGTACGACTTCTTGCTTCCCGAGATTGCTCTGAACACAACTCGAAGCATCAAAGATCACAACGCGCGACGACGTATCTGGGACCGAGGATTTAGTCCTAAAGCGCTCGCTATTTACGAGGAACGCGTTGTAGAATACGCGGAAACGCTAGCGTCACAGATCGAAAGACTTGCCCTTATAGGAGCTCCGATCAATGTCTCAGACTGGTTCTATTGGTTTACATTTGACGTCATGGGAGAATTTGCCTTCGCACGCTCTTTTGGGATGTTGCAAGACGAGAAGTGGCATTTCGCCGTGCGATTGCTACGAAAGGCTATGAGTTTGCTGGGGCCGTTTAGTCCGGTGCCTTGGATCGCCCAGATTGCGTTTTATATCACCCCCTGGATGTTTGTTGTTCGCGACTGGCTTGCTATGATGCAGTGGTGTAGGGACCGTATGACTGAGCGGATACATGTTAGTTCTCTTCACATTCTGTGATACAATGTCGTCTAATAATACCGCAGGCGAAAGTGGCAAGACCAGATGTATCGCACTGGCTTATCGACGCTTCTCTACAGAAAGGTTCTCTAGAAGCTGACCGTGAGTGGCTCAACGGAGACGCTGTGACCATCATCATTGCTGGAAGGTAAGCTATTCCTGTACCCCTGCACGGCACGCCGTGCCATGCTAACTTTTGTTGAAAGTGATACTATTGCCCCAACGCTTGTCTTCGCCTTTTATGAGCTTGCTCGAAGTCCGTGGCATCAAGACAAGTTACTCTCAGAGCTAGAAGGGGTAGATATTTACGATCGGGTCCAACTCCAAGGATGTGCTCATCTAACAGCTATCATTAATGAGACCCTGCGCTTGCACCCTCCCGTACCGACCGGAGGATATCGTCAATCGCCACCTTCTGGGATGACCATCAACAACACTTACATCCCGGGTAACGTCACTATAGTGTCCCCGAGGTATTCTTTAGCACGCCTTGATTCGTCATATGAGTGTGCCGATTCTTTCATGCCAGAACGCTGGACCACTCAGCCTGAGATGGTAAAGGATGCCCGAGGCTTTGCGCCATTTTCGCAAGGACGGTTCAACTGTGTTGGTAAATCACTTGCCATGAGCGAGATGCGATTTGTAATCGCCCTGCTTATGAGGAAGTTCGAGGTTGGATTTTGGGGAGACGATAAAGGTGAGAAGTTGTTTACTGATTTAAAGGACCAATTCACGGCTTCTCCAGGTCGGTTGGATTTGCGGTTTCGAGTAAGAGCATGACTGAGAGATACTTTCAGTATTGATTCGTTTGTGATAGGTATTTATCTTTCTGTATATTTGTTGTGTAAGTGGTTGGAAAGAATTGTAATTAGGAATACCCTCGCATGCCATTTTTTTCTCTGGAAGCTCTGTCGACATGTTATGTCATCCTCATCGCGCCGACATATGTGTAAGAACCTTTTTGGTACCTAGGTATATAAACCCGTATTCCACTTATACATACCAATATCTCTGCTTTCTCCTCACACCATATAGTGTATTAGTCAGCTATTGCACTTATTAGGTAAGCATCTCTTTATTTCAACTAGATGGGTGAGTTTCTCCAGATATTCGAGGGGTGACGTATTCATTTTTTCAGGTTTATATTTGAGAACTTCTTAATACCCTTATCTACATGTAGTAGGTAGTGAACTATAAGTAGGTGATTTAGACTGACTCGTTGCTTGCTAACATTGACGGGTCATATAGAATGAAGACATAGTGAGATGTGATTGGCCCATAGATCTGACCAATCAGGTATCGCAAATTTGGCTGTCTTTCCTGATATGGTAAGATGACATCATGACTAATATCCGTCCGCCTGAGAGTAGCGTCACGGCCATGACATCGTGATCTATGATTCCTTTGTTCTGGATTTCCCGGCATTTTTAGTGCGACCTCGTCATGACATCGTTGACGTATGTTGCTAAGTAGCGGTTGCCCCAAAAGAATTGTATGAATACAAAAGCTCGGACGGCCCCATTCATTTTTTTTCATCAGAAAGCTGAGCCACAATTCATGAACACTGAAGTACAAGATACTCAACGACTACTACAAGCCTCATCTTGACCCTGCACTTATAACATTTCCAAATCACCAGACGTTATTATGACTATCGCAGCGGGGGTTGGTCACTTTTCTCAGTCAATCGTTGAGCTGATCCACGGCGCTTTCGCCGCCATTGTGGGATTCTTTCAAGCAATCATCAGCACAATAGTTGGCGTGTTTCAATCTTTCATCCAATTCATCGAGGGTATTCTCGGTTTCGCAATCAGTATGTCCTAACTAAACTATAAAAAAAAACTCCCATTAATGCTAATCTTTATAGGCAATATCTTTGTTTTGGCGACAGGGGCAGCTCTCATGTTTGCATACATGCTCTATTCTCAAAGGCAAGGAACTACTCCGGTCAGTCGGGCTATTAAGAGTAGGTAGATCCTACTAATTTAATCGTTCTTCAATCACGGGGCACTGGTTATACGTGAAGGGATGACTTATTTGAGGGAATATCAGGATTCAAGGCATTTAAAGTCAACATCACATTATAGAAATCAACTTGGACGAATCTGAACAAACCACGGTTCAAAGTACTTGGACTTTCATAATCCATCTTCATTGGCTATTACGAAATACACCGCGGTTCGAGTACGGTACGATGATTTGATGTAGTTAGAATGGACCGCCGCCATAACTCCCCCATAGCGGGGCCAAGTCAGGGCCTCTTCTAGTACCATCTCATATCTTGAAAACGTGCATTCCTAGGTTGACATAACTTAAAATTCTGACTGCTAAACGACTGTGACAGCGTGACTGGTATTATTACAGGGGCACACGGCATGAGCTACAGCGAGACTGTAGCCGCATTCTCTTCAGCTTAGGCTAATATTGAACGCGAGTCCATACCCAGGTTTTGCGCCTAATATAAAATGACCTATCAGCCCTCTTCGCGATCCTCCTTCCGCCTTGGCGATAGTTCAATTGCAACCTTTCATTCTTCAGTGCCGGGCTGTGAATGCACCTCAGATAGTTCGAGAACCTGACCTAATGCAAAGATGGACCAATACGATCTCCTTCATCCTAAACATCAGTCCGAACCTAATAGGTGCGCTTCTAGATTGGTAAGGTTCGTTTCTTGTGATGATAGTATAAGAATAGAAATATATCGTCCCATTCATTGATCTTGATCTTTTCTTAATTTTTCTGCTAAAACTTAGTCTGACGACAAGAGACTTTCATTTGTCTGGCTCAACATAGGTTGGCTACCCTGAAACTACATATACCTACACCCTCTGAATACTCCCCCAAGTGATACTATCTACGAATCTGAATTCCATCATGTCTCCCAGACTTATGTCCACTCTTTTGGCCTCTGTCGTGAGTGCCGTTTCCGTTTCTGCCCACGGCCACGTGTCAAAAGTGACCATCGATGGCCAATCGTATACGGGATTCGAACCAACATGGGCGCCATACGGTCCTCAGCCAGACAGTATAACCTGGAGCAATGGTGCTAGTGATAACGGATTCGTGCTTTCTTCCGCCCTTCAGAATCCAGACATCATCTGTCACTTAAACGCCACCAACGCTGCTCTGACTGCTCCTGTTTCTGCTGGGAGTGATGTGTTGATCCAATGGAACCAGTGGCCAGAGTCCCACAAAGGACCCGTCATTGATTACCTTGCTGATTGTGGTGGAAACTGCTCTACTGTCGACAAGTCGACCCTTAAGTGGTTCAAAGTCGCCGAGAAGGGACAGGTAGAGTTGGGTCCTGGCGGTGGCACAACAGGAAAGTGGGCTGAGGACTTGATCCTCGAGAATAATCTCACTTGGACGGTTACTATTCCATCCTCCCTCAAACCCGGGAACTACGTCCTGCGTCACGAGATTATTGCTCTCCACGGAGGCTTCAACGAGGGCGAGACCCAGATGTACCCCCAATGTATAAACCTTGAGGTCTCTGGAACTGGAACGGAGTCTCCAAAGGGGGTTGTTGGGACCAAACTTTACACTTCGGCGGACCCTGGAATCTTGTACAATATCTACAACGATGAGAACTTATCGTCTGCCTCTGATTATAAGATTCCTGGGCCTGCATTAGCGGTATTCCATGAGTTTTGATCTAAAGGCTTTAATTCCTCTTATTCGACCATCTACTACCTCTCATACCTTTCTCACAATTCGTACCTATCTTATTAGCTGTTCACTTTACTTCTGCGGGGAAGATTGTTACCATATTTGCTAGAAGCACTCTGTAATACTACTTAGCTGCCAGAGGTCTAGCTACGGAGCTGGGGACGGCTCAGGAAGGGATCGGGGGAGCTCTAGTACTCTCAGTAAAGAGGGAGTCCTGGGTAGCTAACCCCATATGGATAAACAAAGAAGGTTTCTGATATGTATACAATGTTTTTCGACTTGGAGAGGTTTGAAATTCTCTGTGCAGCACTCTAGCCATTTCATAGGCTTTCAGGTAAGTATCATGACAATACTTGGCCACAAAACTCTGACCTAGTCTCTTTTCTCAAACAGAAGGGAAATTGCCCTAAAAGAAAGGAGCACTGTTTAATTGTAAGAATCGCTGTCCAATTTTGTAGTTTCACTGTTCGTGTTTAATCTAGGTGGAATCCAAGCACAAATAAGAAGGACGGTATCTCATAACGGGAATAGCCGAAGAGTATGATTGCTATTAAGTGTAAATCGAGAGTCTAGAGAGTACGATGGGCTAGGTTGAGCTACCAGACAACCATGAGGAGGGCACGTCCCGTTATTCCAATGGCTCTGTTTCTTCGTACAACTATATAAAATACTTGCAGACGATTGTAACGACTAGACGATTACTCCGGAAGCGATATCATCGCCAAAAGAAAACTTCAATATGGAGGTATCAATGGGAGAAATGAAGAGAGCAAGCTTCCCATTTAGCACACGGCGACATTGTCTGAGATAACCTAGGAACTTATAACTGAGTTTTGAGCATCCCTTAGTTTTAGGTAGCTGCCAAGCGTAAAAGTGCTCAAATCGAATACCCTGACAGTAGTAGATATACAATCAATCTAGAGAACACTGATGCTACATTGCAATCAGAGAATACGAATCACCGCTCCTCCTTTTCCATACTGTCCCGGAGGATGGCGACCTGTTTCTTAATCTCTTTCCACAGAATCAGGCCGTCCAAATCATCATCGTCAGCAATAACCCCGACCCAACCATCGCTCATCTCTTCGGTCAGTGGATACTCGTAGCTGGGATCGATTCCTTCGTCTTTTCTCGCAATGGCTAGCAAAGAAGCGACGAAAGCCTCTTGCATGTAAGCGAAGCTAAACTTGTCTGTAATACCGGCAATTGCACTGCACAGCTTATCGGGAAAGTCGATTTCTTTGTTGCTGGATAGCTTAGACTGCCAAAATTTGCAGTAAGCTATACGCTGGTCTAGATTTGGATCGGGGAATAGGTACTTCCGATCAAACCGAGATGGGCGTTTCTATCTAGGTAAGTCACGGGAGCTTATAGAAAAGGAAGAATGGGGATGAAAACATACTGAGATGCCTGGGTCTAAGCGATCAAGATGATTCGTGCTGCCAATCATGAAGATACCATCATTGCTTTTCAATCCATCTACTTCATTTAAGAAATAGCTTCGCACATTGTCGGATACGATCGAGTCAAGATCCTCAAACACTAGATAGCAGGGGGCAAACCGCCTTGCCATGGCAAAGATCTGTTTGATTGAGTATTCTGGTCCGTTGTACTGCATAGAGTTAGAAGGGACCTCATATTGGCAAACTAAGGATTCGAACTACGGATAAACTTACCGAAGTCAACGAACGGACATAGAGAGTGGGAATGGGATCTTGGCGGCTATAAAGGGTGTGCATCATGGCCTTGATTGAGATTGTCTTTCCGTTCCCAGGCGGTCCATAATAGATGATGCCTCTCTTCCACGGAACCTTGAGATTCTTGTAGGTTTCTTGAGAATTGAAAAAAGATAGATGATCGTTGATGATAGCTTGCTTCATCTCTTCGTCCAATATGACTGAGTCCCAGGACGAACCCATGACACTCTGATACAGAGCGGCGTTTTTCTGCCAAAATCCTCCATCATAGACCCAGATTTCGTCGTGGAGCTCATTACTCCACTTGCCCGCGGCGATACACAGGGCATCGGCTTTAGGGATCTCTGTGGTGAGGATATAGTAGTTGTCTATCGAGGGGTAAGAGCCCATTCCATCTCGGCCCTCAATTCGGTAGACGATAAACTCGGCACCATTCCATTTGTATAGGAATTTACCGAATATGATCCGGTCTGCCAATACACCTTTTCCGCCATCTATGCGCCGTGCCGATGGGGTGTACACTTTCCAGCTCACCACCGAAGGGAGCGTGCTGTTGTCCTCAATGACGCTGAAACTCGCATGCCCGGCGGATGCGTAAGCAAGTAAGTTGCTGGAGCCTTCCGGTGCTACCACTAATTCTAGGTTCGGGTATTCTCTCCGCAGTGCCTGCACAATAACACAGTCGGTGTTCACTCGTTTAGCGGTAGAGTGATCAAAGTAGACATCCGTTACCGTCCGAGAGGCCATGATTGAATGGAAGCTGTTTCTTCCGATTGAAATTCAATTGAAACCTAAGACTCGAGTGTTGATTTGGAGTGATTAGGAGACTTCTAGATGTATCCGTTAGAGAAAAAACGGCTGCCTATTTACTAACCTACTTAGTAGGTATTAATCGACAACGATCAGCCTGATCCTACGTGGTTGCGGGGGGAAGGGTCAACCTGCAGGCTGCGCCACGGTCGACAATACGAGAGCTGAGATGTCCAGATCCACGCCCCTAATACAAGACACACGCCCCCCGAAAGCCACGGCGTCATTGATTTGTCCATTGTGAAAATGAATACAGGTAGGCATGTACCCAGTGGGTACCCAGTAAGTAGTTTGACAAGGAGCGAAATCTAGAACGGCTTTGCTTCTGCAATACCCTAGACAGCGCGACAGCAAGTACTTGAAGGTAACTCGACTCTCTCGCTTCGATAAATACACAAAAAATATCGCGTACTCGCGATGTTTAACGTTAAAAAACAGACGATATTTAGATTCATATGCCGAGTGAGGAGCTTTATTTCAGTCCGATTTCGAGAGCTGCAGGAGCGTATGATGACGGATTGATAGAGAGCTTGGTTTTCAGGATCGAGAAGACGATCGAGAAGAAAATAAGTGCTCAAGCGCAAGCACAAGCTCAAGCTGCCAGGGCAAATTCGGCTACGACGTACCGACGTACCGGGAAACAGGGGTTCTAACGTAGGTGGATTCCCTGTTGAGCCAATAGAAAGTCGAAAATTTAAGGCAGCTGCACAGGAACGTGCCTATTTAAGTAAGGTTGAGAATTACGCGTGTCAGGGGTATTTAGCAAACATTGAAGCCACACCCACATAGCTAATACTGCCACACCCCTGCACCATCCTTTAGGTTCATTACCGCTAAACTTTGCCAAGAGTGGGTATTCTAGCTAATACCACTAGGTGTAGACCTATCTACGTACTAGAAGCGTGGGATTTCCCAAGAGGAAGAAACTTCTAGAGTACAAAGAAACACACCCGTTTCAATCCTCGTCTCATGTATCCCGCATGTACTCCACTAGAGGTCAACTAGAACGGTTAACTAATACTCATCATGGTCCGTGCGTCTAAACTCTCTTACAACTACAAGTGAGTTAACAATTTAAGTCTTCAGGCCTTCCTTATTAAACAACTATCCAAACCTCACCCCGGTTTTCGCTGTTAACTTCCATTCATCTCACTTACCGTCCCCCAATCTCATTCGCCGCGAAATGATCTTCTCTTAATTGTATACATGGCTCCCTTACCTAGTAGCGAGGGTAGTATAGCTGAGAATAATGCTGCCTTCGATATTATCCAGCATGGTCACAAAGATCTCGTCCAAGCCATAGCCTTCAACGCATACGGTGATAGGTGTGCGACAGGTAGTGTCGATGGAAAAATTCGAGTTTTTAATCGACACCAAGACGGAATTTGGCGACTATGTGACAATTGGAAGTCCCACGCTGGCGAAATATTAGAGGTTCGTCATTCGTTACACCCTCACCTTCTCTCCCAGACTTCGACTATGGTAATTAGGTGCCTACCTGGGTTCGCGTGATGCTAAGATGTATCCAGCTCCAATGGCTTCCGCCGACTATTTATCCCAACCTTCTAGCTTCCCTCGGCATAGAGGGTTGCTTTAGGCTATGGGGTGAAGATCCTTCCGCTGCCCCAGGAAGACGCTTCAGTGCGAGAGACGGAAATGGCAAAAACGTATCTCAACTCAGATCTGGTCGATATCCATACAGATCTTTCTCAGTAAAGCACGATGAGACAACTCGGTGTACTTACATTGCTCTTATAGCCGCTGATGGGCACCTCACCGTATACGAAGGCGAAGAGCCTGAGGCCCTATTAAATTACCCCAAGCTCGACGATTTCCAGGCCTTCGCCAAACCTAATCGAGGCGAGGAAACATGCTTTAAGGTTCGCTTCGATCCCAATCCGGAACCTTGTTACGCAGCTATAAGAGCAGGCGTACCAACCGATGCCCTCAGTCTTGTGGTATCCGGATTGACCTCGGTAAAAATCTATAGAACCCGTGACATCGTCACTAGTTCTTTCGGTGCTGCTACCAGGGGCAAGGAATTTTATCTAGCCCTCGAGATCAAAGAACACAACTACTTGATTCGAGACGTTTCCTGGGCTCCTGGAAACTACAGAGGTTATGATATGATCGCCACAGCTTGCCAAGATGGAATCTTAAGGGTTTTCCGGATTGACACACCCTTCGATACGGACGATGGCAAATCTTGGTCCTTGGCAGACATCCTAGGGAATACAAGACCGGAGGAAATTTCTACTCCCAGGAGCAATCATCCACGGAGACAGTCCCAAGTTCCTTCTGGCATAAGAGCCGAGATCAACAAGTCCGGGACGCACGGTGAACGAACGTCGACCGATCTACCGGGACAGATCCAACATGCCTACAAGGTCTTATCTAAACTCGTCCATCGATCGCCTATTTGGAGAGTTGGGTTTGATGATGACGGCCAAATTCTGGGAAGCGTTGGAGATGAGGGTAAACTAATGTGCTACCGACAGCTACCTGACGGCACATGGGCAAAAAGCTCGGAGTTAGGCATGATGAAAACTAGGATGACAGCACCACCCACAAATCTGGGTTGAATTAGCTGAGGTCTACGGGTAGAACTACTTAAGAAGGTGGAATTATTACTACAATTGCATGCTCACCGCGAACTACGAGATTGGCTATTATCGAATGCAGGCCTACAATCGTACCGGCGCGATATTTTCGAAGCTATTCAGATTATATTTGTTTCATTAGTCACCCGCACCCATTTGATACATAGTACCTAGTGTGTACTGTATCGGGTTTTTCATTACATCCAAAGCATAGATGGTGACTATATTGGCCACATGATTCTATCGCTCTCTTCAACGAGGACATCGAATTCACACAGGCTGTTGCCATCCAACGCCACATCGATGTACTGTTAAAGAAGCTCATCGAATTCCACGAGGGTAATATTTTCTAGGCCAGATATACCCTACTTTCGGATTTTTCATTTGATTTTTTATAGCTCATAGTCGCTCGACAGCGCCAATACGTTCTAGAGCTTCCTCTAGTAACACTCATTCTAGCCTTCGACACATCCTATCCTCCTATCCCAAATTGGCGAGGCCCCGCGCAACAACAGCTCTCCTCTTCGAACTTCAAATTCTAAACGCGTCTCTCGTTAAAATTTAAATATACAAACAGCTCTCACTACTACTGCCCACGACCGCATCGATCTCATCCGTCAACAAGTTTATCTGTCCAACCTTGAAGTCTACAGATTTCGCACGCAGATCGCCTAGGTACCTAGGCACTCAATCTAATGCAATGGTCGGAACATGGAAAATCTAGGATCAATTCAACATCAGGCAGATGAATATCAGCGTGTCATTCTCATGACTCATGATTCTGCAAGATCAGTCTTATGGTTCTCAGTTTGACAAGGTCAACTCAGGGTCAGCTCCGTCGGAATACTGCGTTTGTCTTTTACCATGCGGGATTCCGCTCATTTCTCTTTGGTATTGCAAAGATACACTGGGGAAACACGATCGGAATTGTACCAATCTGAGCATCTGTGGTTTGGTCCGGCTGCAATTGAGTGTTTGCCGTTTTCAGATCACGTGACTCATTCAACAACAAGACTACATGGTGAAACTTGAAGGCAAGAGAAAACTATAAGAATAAAAGGGAGACCAGGTAAACGGGAAAGTGAAAAGTAAATCGAAGACGAGGACAACGACGAGAAATGACAGGAAAATTTGTATAGTAATAATCGCTATGATGACGAATGCCCGTTTTGATGGACAAGCATGCTACATACCTAGTGTGCTAGATATCTTATCGGCTGTCAGTACGACATTTAGGTCAAATGACGTGAACCCTGCCTCCATGATCCTGCGACGAGGGTGTCTTGTCGACCTGTAGAGGTGCGTTCAGCACGACGCCAACGGCCCCCTCTATGGCGGCAAAGTTAATATCTACTTTTTCATCCTCATTCAAATAACGATGTAGATAGGTATACTATGTATCTGATTATATCTATCTTAGGAGTCCTTAATAAACCACGTACTACTAGTAGCCTTAGTTAAGTTATGGGATATCGATTCCCAAGCACTGGAGCTTGGGACGTTTAGATTTTACGTATCATACTTTTTTCGCCGTCAAATACAATGCGCCTCAGCATAGCGCCGTTGTTATATACAGATAATATTTAAGAAAATACATATCCTAGGCCTTCCTTTTGCAGGTTAGATCTCTACCTATATACATTAGTTTTAAGTACGAAAAGTCCCAGAATGGGCAGCTTTGTCGTCTACTTATCTTGCAACCCCCGATTTAATTTGACGACGATCTAAGGAAACGGCCCAATATGGGTGAGTGCACTTTTACCGGCTCAGGAGCCCTTGGAATACGTACCAACGAGTCGCGAAGTCGGGGGTAGCACCTCATAGAGAACCTCGGCAGAGAAGTGTGTACTTACAGGGGTACAGGTAGCAGATAGTCCCACAGAGCTTCGGGGCATATTGTGTGGTTTTGAACGGTTGAATACGAATGGACTCTCCCAAACGTACTTCCCGTAGTTCAGGGACTTAGTACGGGAAGAACGGTTTACAGTGGGGCGAAGTGACAACCTACGATCATTGTCAGAGCCAAGGGATTCGCCTTCGCGGCACGCAAGACTTCCATCCCACTTTCTTCTGGCATTTCTTCACGTTCCAACCCAAGTAGCCACCAAATTGACAAAGAGGAATCCGGGCGCAAGAATTACAGCTCCCAACCTTAAACTCTTGCTAGCTACATCAGGTAGGAACCTCCAATGTTGAATTCTTTCTGCTCGTCTCTTCCCTGCTAATTTCTACTAGCATCGTATGAGCTGTTCAAAAGACTCGGCAATCAGAATAATCTAAGCAAGTTTGAGCAGCTAATCCTTCCCAAAGTCTGACCACTACAAAACCTCTTCTTGTTTCCCACCCTGTCACATAACCGATCTTCTACTCTCCTTCCAATGCCTCTGCAACAGCGCTACCCATAATGACGCCAAAGAAAATACAAAGTGCACGGGACAGCTATAGATCTCGTTTCTGAATCAAAAGATCCCGAACACTTGATGCCCGCCGATGTCCACGAAGCGTTATGCAATGCTATCAACGGTCGAAATGAATGTCTCTCGGCATTCTCATCGATGAATCTAGCGTCAGAACGCTCCATGAATCAACATCTGCATTTTATCGACATCCTAAAGAATGCTAAACAAAAGTTACGCTGGAAAGCATACCCGGCATCGTCATAGCGTAAGTTAGTACTCCCAATTTCGACCTCTATTTGATACATTTCTTATTCTTGCATGCTAAATTCTATCAGTACTGGATTTACCGAGAGTGTATGGAGGCTTTTTGAAGTCTCGCAACCTAATCGCCATGCCGGTTTCTGATCTTCGAAATCGCAACGAAAATTCGAACTAGATATCGTCGCCATGATGGCTCCGTCTTCGAACCTTCGCCGTCTTTAATTGCAACCACATAAAGTCAACACAACAGTGAATCGTGAGATAGGTGAAGTCGCACATGTCCTCCTTTCCCTCCTATATAAACACTTCGAATTGAAAAGCCCTCCACTTTTGCTCGCAGATCGTTAGTAAGAATAATAAGCGCGGCGACGTGGTTGGTGATGGTTGTTTGATCTGATTCCGCTACGGGTAAGTCCCACATTTAAGCTACCTAGTAACTGCTACGTGTACCAGCGCGAACCTCGAGAATCTCAACACCGCATCTTCTTGTCCCAAAGGAGAGTTCTTCGGCTTGTAGATGACAACATACTGTCCAATTCCCATTTCTCGACACACGCGATGACAATAAATAGATATCCTTACCATCTACAACTTTCAGAAGATAGCGTCGTGAGAACCCTACCTCGTGGCGTTTAAACGATAGTGAACTGTAAGGACACGAACATGGTTCACGGTCACCTTTCCCTACGTGACTACTCTGATCAAGATCATGATCAGCAAACTCATTAATACCGCCTACGAAAAGTGTTCTAATTTTTATTTCCTCCTAGTAATGGTATCAACCAGCTGTAATGATATCAAGGTATATTAGGCTTCAGCATAGCATATTATATCTCTACCTAGTTTATTGCTAGAAAGCTACTCCGTACGTAATCTAGATACACGTTATATATCGTATTTAAATGGCGCGAAAAGCACACTCGCAGGCTACCAAATGGCGTAGCGATGTCAATTCGGAAGGATGGAGAATAATCTGTTGCCTGTAAACGTAGACAAGCCCAATCGGCGCGTTGCGGGCACGTATGATAGCTACAATGACGTCGTCGAGTTCTCCAGGCATCCCTTCACGTTCTAACCTATCTACCTAAATACCTACTCAATAGGTGTAGAAAAACTGCTCTCGACCCTCAACTCGTGTTACTTAATAGGTTAATACCTCCAATTCTATATTATTCCTTCTCTCTTCTCCTACGTCCTATTTCCTACTCACACAAAGCGCAACGGAGGGATGACACCAATAGCCCAGTCCCTCAACAAGAAGTCGATTACGTTCTTAAGACACTTTGAATGTGACACAACACAGATTGAAGTCTAAACCCATACAAATTATGAAAAAAAATTATACGCAGCCATTCTCCCGCGAGCTTCGATCCCCGCCGCCCAAGGCCGACTCCTAACGCGATAAAGACGCATCAGCCTTTCCCCCTCCCCCTACCTCTCCATCAAAAATCAGATCGCAACGCTCCCCTCGCTCAAGTTGATGGATCGCCCTAACAACACCAATAAATTTGTGTGCAAATCTAAGCCTCCAACCCTTCCTGATTGTCCTTTACTCACTAAATCTAGTGCTATAAGGTACCTGTTGGACGAATTACCTTGACACCAGGCAACGAAAATATATTTCTCCTTACAAAACAACCTCGACTCATTGTGACACCGCCAGATATCAAAACCGTACGCAACCAACACGGCATATATAAGAAACACACTAATAAGTTCATGTCTTGGCTCCAACGCACCGCAGCATCTTGCGGCTGGGTTAACCCCCATCGCATCCTCACCGTAAAAGATATCGAAGAGCAGATAACTCTTGTTTCGATGTCTAAGAACCCAGATCACCAGATGCCCATCGACATCTATGCGACGTTATGTAATGCGATCCAGGGACGAAAAATATCTCTCTCTACACTGAGATCAATGAACCTTTTGACTGAATCCTCGATTAGGGGACATCAGAGGTTTATTGAGGTGTTAGAAAATGCAAAGGAATCCATTTGTAGAGAGCTAGAAACTGGCTTGGAACAAGCCGGAGGACCGCATTCTGGGTTAGTATTCCGAGCCTTAAATATATTTTTCCTGAGTGCTCAACCTCTGTTAGTGCAGTACCCGATGAATTAGCCACGAATACACCCACGATGCGTCGTCCCAACGCGACACGACGTAGATCGAAGTCTGAACCCTGCCACGTCATCGGCGCTGTCCGACACCACGGCAGTGAGCTTACCAAAGCTCTATATCAGGAAATTTGATTTAGCAGCAATCGAATCACAAAGGAGACGACCTTCCTCCTTTCTCTCCCTGCGCTTGCCGATCGCCGTCGATAATTAGTGCGGCCACACAATTTGCGATGATAGTTTAGTTGAATTATCAATCGCATTGGAAAGCTTTACAGATAGGAACCAAAACTTCTTCGATGTCCTAGACAAGCCGATGCGGAAACTACTCAGACAGACGTATCCGAAACCATGTGAGCATATGTACGTGTCCCCAGCCTCGACTTTCATCTGATATATACTTTTATTCTTGCATGGTAATTATCATCAGCACCGAATTCGCCGAGCGCTCGGAGGCTCGTAATGTCCCACAGTCTTGATCTTCTGATCACTACCCCAATTCTTAGCCTCCAAAGGTCTCGATCAAAATCCGAACCTCGCATTGACAGCTCCATTGAGTGGCTTCCACAGTATTCGATCCCCCCTGATAAAATCAACGCATCCGTGAATCCAGAGATACATGAATCACATATGTCCTTCGTTCCCTCCCATACAACCAGTTTAAATTGGAAAGCTCCCCCAATCATGCACCCATATCGTCAATAAAAATAGTAATAAGGGCGGCGACACGGTTTGTGATAGTTATTTGACCTTATTCTGCTATTGGTAAGCCCTACGCCTAAGCTAAGAACTACTACGCGCATTTTAGGTACGATCGCGAATCTCGTAGAATCCGCAGCCACTTCCTCTCGTCGTAGAGAGTTCTTCAGCTCATATTTTGACATAATTTCCAGCTTTTCAACAGAACCTCTAACACCTTCTCAATGGATGCAATATTAATTATATGCCTCTAACTATCTACCTACAAAATCTATAATACAGTACTATGAGAGTCCTCTTTTGTGTCGTTTACTTCCTTTTGCGAACCATCACCGAGTTGTAAAGGCACGAATGTGGTTCATGGTCACCTTTGCTTACGTGACGATCTGATCAAGACCACGATCAACAACCCCAGTAAGGGTGTCAATCAGCTGTAAGGATATTTAATATTAGCTCGTAGCATATTTCATCGTTTCTCTAACATATTGTTATTAAGCTGATACGTACCTAGTAGTTATGTACTCTGGATGCACGTTATAAGATACCTACCTACTTAGAGGACGTAAAAAGAGCACTAGCAAGATACTAAATGACGTAGCGATATCCATTCGGTAGGATAGAGGCTATTTCGTTGCTAGCAGACGTAGAGAATCCGAATCGGAGTGTTGCGAGTACATATGATAGCTACAACAATGACGTCGAGTTTTCCAGAACGGTAGCTACCAAATACACCATGGTGTGCCTCTCTGTGTAATAGGGATGTCTTGGTCTGTCGTTGGAAGGGCGCCTGCGATGATGACATCGTTCTTCCAGACGGAAGACTAGAGTGACAAGGCCGACAGAAACTAACCTCCAGCACCGCAATTCGAACCTAAGGCATTCGTCTATTTGTAAGCCCCACATCCGCATATGGCGGTAGCAAACAGGCTGTCAACATTAAATGCAAGTCTCCCGTAGCAAGTGTGATTTCCGAACAGCGTCGGTAGTTGCCTCCCCTAAGGGACACATGGATCTAACCAATTCCATAGACAAAGGTACCCAACCACGAGCTCTAACCTTTTTTTACCTTCCAAAACTCATTTCACCGTCGGCAACTCATAGTTACCTTGTTATTTTTTTTACTTCTTCAACATCCATTACTTTCTTTTGTACTACGACCTCCACAAATATCTACGCCTACCACACACATGGATACGAAACGTGCAAACACAACAACGCGCCTACACCCGCAGCACCAAAGCAGTGAAAAAAAGGTTGTTGGGGGTTGTCACGAAGTGTGGTTGGGAAAAAGCATACAATGATCACATCTTGCTTGTTGATCTGGTAAAGCGAACCAGACTAATTTCAGAATCCAAAAACCGAGGCGAACGTCTTCCTGACAAAATCCAAGAAACTTTGACCGGGACGGTCGACTTCGGAAAGGAAACGTTTTGAGTTTTCGAATCTTTAGGGTTCATTCGAGGAGGATTTGTAGTAAGCCACTTATACTTCATCTTGTTCCTCCAACATTTGAACCAAGTTTTACCAAAGCAAACTGAACCTACCAAGCACAATTACAAAATTTCTGATCATCACTATCACTCTGGTAGATTATTAGTTATTTTGCATGCCGACTCCGATTAGGTCCACCGCTACTCCCAGCCCAGTCGCCGCGCCCCTCAGCGATTCTAAGAACGAGTGGATCCTTGTCAAGAGCAGGAAATGAACTCGTTGTCAATATGTAGCTAAAATCTCCCACGATATTACCACCGTCCCACCACTCAACGCCGATGGAATTCCAAGACTACTCACCCATGGAGGTAGTAGCACCCCATTCCATTTCCGCTTGCTCGAGTTCCCGGAGAAAAGGGGGGCCAGATCCACGAACAATTCTAGGGATGCACCTGGAGGCTCGCCGCACACCGAACTTAAATCTCTCGTAATACTCTTGCTGGGTACAAAATCAATTGGCCATGTCCATCATAAAGCTTTCTTGCGATGTACTTCTCGACGACTGCCCTCCTGGACATCTTCCCTTTTCGCCAATACGATGCGCGTCAGCCCCGCAATTGTCATAAGAGATCCTCCTAACTCCGTTGTATGACCACGGTATGCATACACACCAATCGCCCAGTGAATCCTATAAAAGTAGTTGGTGCTGACAGATTCTGTGCAGCAGGATCTAACTCTCGAAGTCGCCAGCCTAACACGAAGATCCCGTTACGAACTGAAGATGCTGAATGAGGGGACAATAGCATTCTACGAGACTTCTGGCTATACTCGCCTGGCTAAGGAATAAGGTGTGCGTGCTTGACGAGACCTCCTATAATACTACGTAGAACTAACCATTGATAGGCTCCTAAAAGCTTCGAACAAGCTTTCGCAGACAAACCAGACCATGCTATGATCAAAGCTCGTCCCTCACCACAAAGATCCCTAGCGAGTCCTATCGTAGCCACGAACAATCCCAAAACAACGTAGCAAACCTCGATTCGTCCCGCTAGCCGACCAGACCCTACTCAGCCAGTCCTCACAATCGTTTAAACCTCTTTGGATACGTGTTGCGCCGTTGGGTTGACGGGAATGATTCTAGAGCAAGTCATCGACAATGGCTCGCGGGGGCCAGAAAGCTGCTAGGGGTCTAAGCAGCGGCATGATAGCCAGGCAACTATATACTACAACAATTTGAGACACCTTCGACCTCTCCTTGCCTTGATCTATACCCGTATGAAGACCATTTGTATTTTCAAATTGAAGGACTCAGGGGTGAAAACCACTATTCTGCCAAAAAAAAAACCCCTCTCTCACATTGTAGAGACACAGAACAGACGGAGAAGAGGGGGACAGATACATGCACAGCGAAATTTCTCCATAATTACGCATCTAGCCTCATTTACGGAAGAGCACGACCAACAGATTGAAAGACCTTGAAGTATCATTTATAACCATCCATTACGGTATCAGTCAGTGCTCACGACAACACACATTTAGGGTATTCAGGATGCGCAGAGTTCTCTCTCAGTTTAACCTTAGTAAATTAATTCTTAAATTTAGGAGGTTTTCCGCTTCCACTGAAATTACAACGCTTTCTTAGCTATGATTGATTACAGCCGCCCGAATGAAGCAATAACAGAACTCTGGTTGAATCCGGGGTGATTTTCAATGTAAAATGGACTAGACTGCTAAATAGGTCGTAAGCCAACCTACACAACACGTAAAAAATAGCAAGGAGGGGACAGACGGACGCATAGATGGGCTTTCATTGAATTTTTCATTTCTCCCACTTACCGTCGAAGATTCATAGCTACGGGCTATCGTAAAATATTCTAGTATGTACCTAAGAAAGTCGGGATTTTGCATATCAAATGGAATCCACGTTCCCCGTGGTACGCATGGTCTCTGAACAACCCCCGTGGTTGCCTTGTATAGAGGTGCCTGCCTGTCTAATCAGTCCAGTGCACTTCTGCACCCAATTACGATTTTTAATTTCTTTTCCTCAAATGTTCCATAGTCCCTTTACTTCTCACCAACCTTCTCCTCTGCGAACTTCCAACTTCTTCTATTTTCTCCACCACTTTCTACCTTGACTATCATCACCACCATCATATCCCATCCTAGCAGGCCTTCATTTGCATTATGAGAGCATCTAGTTCCGTCAGAGACGCGCGGGCTCAGCATCGTGCCTATACTCGCGCTACAAGAATGATTAAACGATGGATATTTTCGGCCGCAGTGAGATGCGGCTGGGATAAGCCTTACGAAGAAAGTACATCGACAGAAAGTCTAGTAAAAGAGATTCAATTGATCTCCGAGAGCAAGATCCAAGGGAATTATCTGCCTGACAAAATCCAGGAGATCTTAACTGAAACCATCAGTTTCAGAAGAGAATGTCTGGACGTCTTCGAAAGCCTTGGGTTTATAAAAGGGGAGTCTGTAGATACACACATACACTTCATCAATGTTCTTGCTCTCACCGACGCCACCCTACCAAAACAAGCGCAGAATCCTCAGTCTAGCAAGATTAACTCTGGCGCTTCGGAGCCTTCACTAGCAGCAACACCTACTAGGTAGGCTCGTTTTCTCAATTACGTATTTACCTACCTTGTACTGACTTTAAATAGTTTGACGAGTACCCTCGATCCGAGTACCCGTGAAGACCCATCCGCCCACGACGACGAAAATGGCTGGGTGGTTGTGAAGCGTAGGACTAGGACTAAACGTGGATAAGCAAGTCTAGTAGGCAACTACAACGTTATACCAACGCCGTTCCTCCGCCTTTGATCTGACCTGTCCCATACAGAACAACAGCCATTGGTCCCATTCCGAAATCACTCAAGTATCATCCCAATTCCACAGCCCCATGGGGATGACACGAATAAGATATCTCCGCGCTTCAGCAAGGTCGGCCTTCTTAATTAATCACTAGATACTCGACTAGACAATATGTCTCGGCGTCAGGCTATTCTGATGATGATGATAAGGATTTTCGTGATACTATTCTAAATAGAACAGTATGCACATCAAGTCTCAACAATAGCACACTAGGACGTCTAAAGTACTCCTAGGTAAGAACAGAGCTGAAATTTCACTTGACATAATGGAAAATTTCCACCACTCCTACTCTCCACACATTACTCTAGCCAGATACGTCGACGACCTCAACTAGCCAATCTTACCTATATCAGAGAAAACCCCTTTCTCTAAACTAACCGCCTTCTTATAACGTCTATCATGTACACCCTCTAACGCCTAAAAAGGTCTTAAAACGAAGTGAAAACCCTGAGATCGGTCCGTTAGTTACCACAGCAGGATTTAAACCTACTTACTTCGCATAGTCATACACTAATGCACTACCAGGTGCTTAACCAGTACACCATGTGGGCGTTAGGCTAATATGAATATGCCTAGTGTTTCCTATTCCTCACGTCGCAACGAATATCGGTCTTAGCGGATTTCTCCTCCCGCTAGTATGCTGCGTCTCAGACTCCTACAGTCCATGCGCCAGGGTCTTCGAATCTCTTTCCAGCATGCATAGCTAGGAGCATGTTAGATGACCCCATTCTTGCGCAAGGAGCTCTACACTACCTCGAATTAAGAAACACGGTATATATACGAGAATCTACCTTTGTCTACCTATCTAGGGATGTCCTACCAAGGAATCCCTTCGTGGGCTGATCCTAGCTCCGTAGCTACTTTATAGGGCCTTACAGAAGGCCCACAAAAGACTTCACACTTCCTCTATCCATATGAACGGTATCACTACACATGAGTCCACCAATCAACTGTACCGGATGCTAATTCAGTGACTAGGATTTCTTTTCTTCAATCATCTTGCACCTTACTCTCCCAAGCCTGTACGCCACAATCTAGAAGTTAGAAAACAAGGATTCCTGCCGACCTCCATCATCATTTACGGAGACTGTTTCTTCTCAATTCCCTCTCCTCGTCTCGGACATGCGACTACAATAACAGATAATTATAAATCCATGCTTCATACAGCACCCGCGGCGCCCCGCGTCAAAATGCGCAAACTCAACAGCGCAAGTATACCATTCATACGAAAATAGTCAAAGATTGGTTCTTCAGCGTCGCCAAACAATATGGCGGGGAGAAGGACAACAGCGGCCTTGACACTGTTTGGGACATCTCAATATAGGTCGAGATAATTAGTCTCTGGAGTTGGCAACGGACGAAATTCCGTGCCAGAACACATCCTAGATTACCTTGTCAACTTGCGTAATGAGTCTTTGAAGATGTTTAAACACTTGAGGTTCATTTCAACACTTCATCTCGATTCTACAGCATCCACTTGGTGTTCTATCGAAACCCGAGCACAAGACTAACTTCGATGAGTACGAGTTCCATATTTTTACATTTTTATCATGACTACCTACATTTTATCCACATTGACTTAAATCAGCTCGAAACCCCACACTCCTTTTACCTTGTCAACCAATCCAAACGACCCGCCGAACGATGACCCGAACGAAGGATGGATCGCCGTCATACCTAGAAAGCAGAAGGACTAGATAGAAGTCATGATAATTCCGTGCGCCTTGTCACCCGAGCACAACCAAAAAGAAACACGCCCGAGAACATCTAGATCCAGGGACCGCCATCGACGTGTCAGACAAGTGGCGCATTATAGGAGTCCATTCCTAAATGATTGCAGCTTATATGAAAGGCGTCCGTCCAGCGAATGTTATCACGAGCCCTCGAGACACTATCGTTTCCCGATTTCCTCGCTACGAAGGGCTTTAACCACCAATCACGTCTTCAGAAGTGCGATATACATCCATGATGGACTTTGTCATCCCTGAAGACACTACCAAAAAGGGGGTTTGAGCCCATGTTGGCTAGAATTGCCGTCTCCTTACAAACCAAGTCATTTGCCAATGCTTTCCTGCAACCAGCTGGACACGAATTCGACCTATCACAGACTCGAAGAATAGATGACAGAGCTTCGCGAAGCACTCTTCCAAATAATGACAAAAGACTCCTCTGCGAGAGATGAGGCGCTCGAAGCACACCTCTGACTATGGCTATTGACTTCTAAAACCCCTACGACCACTCACGCTTCTTCCAACTCCTATCCACTTGAATTAAAATCGACAGAGCCACCAGTTATTGTGAACGAGAAGGAGTTGGGGACAATTGGCTACCATTCGTGAGAAGAAATATTCAACCTCGCATTCACATCCTATAAAGCAAGTACCGCTATAAGAAGAAGCGTACGGCTAAGGATATAGACAATCAACTATCCATGCCAGAGAACGTTTAAACAGCTCTAACGGACGCTATCGAAGGACGAAAGTGTGTGAAGGATTTCTTCCGTTCGGCCAACCTATCGTCCGAGCAATCTATGCAAAGACACGGATACTTCATCGAGGTCCTAGAGCGCGCGGCCGCACTCTTGCTCAAGGATAATACCCCAAGGTTAGATATATTATGCACTAATTATCTAGCACTTTTCGCAATTCACATGCTGACTTCAAGTAGCGCCTCTACCCACAAGCCCCCATCCCCGCTGGCTACACCCTGTAGCGACGTAAAGGAAGGATGGCAAGTTGTGAGGCGCAAAAGGCGCCACTAATTGTGAGTTCTCAATTCCTGACAACCTAGGGAATCTTTACCAGGACTAATATTGTGTAGTTGGGTCCATAGACATTCAAACATAACTAATATTACACGTGGACAAAACTTGCATCGATTGTAGACCTCTCTTATCTATCTATCTACTATAATGCTCTTTCCTGAGCTGTAGTTCTTATTTTTTAGCCCGTCCAAGCTCGAGCAGATGCCGGGGGCCGGGGTCCCCAAATACCCACACGGATACCCGCACACGGGGGACCCACAACATTTAACATCCCGTACGGACCGTACCACAGTTTATTGCAACGATAGTAAACGGCAAGCTTGCCACCTCTGGCGATAGTGGTAATATCTGTCATCATGCCAAATTGGTTTAATATTGTATAATTTGACGTCCATATTTCAGTAAAAGTACACCGGTTATTTACGCAACGTATACTAGCAATACCGAGTAGGAAAGTCAACTGTTAGGAACCAACCAATTTACAGGGATTTGACCCACTAGGTCACGACCCGGAAGAACCTTATTCCGGGGACCCCCTGCAGGAGACTAGACAAGGTAGGCCACGGGCCCCTTGTAGGGGGCCCCAGCGCCCCCCTGTCTAGATCTGACAGGGTAGGCCAGATACATAGGTACATCGGCAAAGGTCTGAATAGCCTCATTATATTTCTTTATATACGGGACAGGGTCCCTTATTTCCTACTGTACTTAGATGCTTATACAGTTGTCAACTTAAGCTTATAGCCACTCTTTGAAATACTATAAGGAAGTCCTCATTAGGCCTTCTAACGATCACCTATTTCACCTCGTTGTTACCTGCAAATCAAGACCCTTAAGCGATAGATCGTTACATCAACCCATTCACCGCAAATAATATATATCGTAACTACCTTGATAAGAAATATTCATCGATTGCTTATATTAGCACTGGCTTGTGACGCCTCCTCTTGCCTTCGGCACTGCGCTTTAATTAGAGAATCGGACATCGGCTGCTACACTACCTTATTCTGTATTTGGCATCTCATATAATAAGAGGTACCTCCTTAACAAATACATCAGATTCTCGAAACGGCAACGATGCAGCACGACGAACTCTCAGCTACCTAGTACTGGGAGACATGATATATACGGAAATGCCTCTTTGTCTATCTGAACACTGAGATGCCCTGCCAAGGAACTCTTCTATGAGCCGATCCTAGCTCTGTGGCTATCACAAGATCTTCGTAGAAGGCTTGACACCTAGTATATACCTAAATATTCCATAATCTATATCCTATTTACAAGAACTGATATAGGAATTAGGTACATCGTACCTTTATAGATGCTTCGTATAGGGTGTAGTTGCTATCATTAGAAAGCAAGGTAGAACCTTTTCAAATTACAATATGCTATGTATAAGGTAAATGCACAGCCGTAATCAGTTAATGCATTGTGCTTAGATGCATAGTTGTGCCCAAGTAGAACAGACTATCCCAATACTTGCTTAGAAAGGTACTTACTTACCTCCTAAGTACCCAAGCACCTACCTATAAATTGAAAATCTCAGATGAACGATCTCTCAAAAAGAACCTAGCACAGTACCTTCCACTTACCTAGAACCCATAGCAGGGTCAACATTTACGCTACTAGTCGCAGCTCGATATAACCACCTGATCCCTTACCGAACTTTTTACCCGATATCCATTGCATCTTCTTCCGTTTCTTCCTCTATTTCATTTTCTTCCATATGTTACCCTGCTTTTACATCAAAATTACACCATTTTCAACCAACACTCACAATGTTGGACATACCATCACTCCCGATACCCGAGGACGAGCTCGCAGAAATTCAATTAGCTCGCAGTAGGTACCGCACTTTGAAGCGCGACACCGATCTTTTCAAGAGGTGGTTTAATACGACAGCCGAATCTTGCGGGTGGGCGACGAACCATCCAAGGAGAAAGCAGACAACAGAAGATATCACTGCCCAGATCGACCTGTTGCTCAAAAATCAAAACAAATCAACACAAATTCCGACGAACGTTCATCTAGCATTGCGCAATGCGATCAATGGTCGACGGCTCTGCAACAAATTCTTCCATGAATCCAACTTATCAACACAAGAATCGAGGGATGGACACGAGCACTTCATTCAGGTCCTCGAACGCGCGGCTAACGTTCTACCGCAACACCATGCCGAAGATATTGGGGACAATGATGACGGACCCCGAAGGTATAGACACTTATTATCATTTCTAGTTTGATATGTCTACGTTACTCGTACTAACTCTAGCCAGCAGCCAAGAGTCAGCAGACCAGCTTCGAGAGCCCTTAGCAGCCACGCCAATTGTCGATCAAGACGACAATTGGCAAGTTGTAAAACGAAAAAAAAGCCACAGGTAGATTATGAACTACCTTCGGGAAAGATAATACGTAGGTTCTCAAATATATAACAGCCTAATATAGTTATATAGCGACTAACAGTTATCTAGGTCCCTAGATACCGATAGTCATCAGACGTGGATAATCGAGCATACATGAAATAGGTCAACGTTACCAAACCCATAAATCTTCCCGCCGTACCCAATTGATACCTATCTGCTAGAATATTTTTTCCGGGGTCGTAGTTGTAGACTTGCAGTTTTATGATTTTCCAAGCTCGGGCTCGAGCCAACACAGGAGTGCCAAAATGTTACCACCCACCCGCGGGACCCACAACACCTAACCATAATCGCCCCTATTTTTTCACTAATGCAACACCGCACCACAGCTTATTTCAACTACAACAGATTATAAGTATCCTATCTGCCCTTGGTGATAGCCAAAATACCCGCCAGATTAAAGAAAATTAAGACATCATGTAACGCACGAAAGGCGCACTGCTAGGGATATCAATGCCCAAATTCCTATCATGGCAAAAGACTGGGATAAATTCGACAGAAAGCCCTTATCAATTCTATTGAAGGGATAAGGTGCACGAATGAATTTCTCAGTGCGGCGAATATGTCAATGGAGCACGAGCACTTCATCGAGGCTCTCGAGAGTTGCAGCGTGGAGCCACACTCCTCCTTAAAAGTTGACAAAGCTTTTATCGACTGTAAACTTCTCTTATCTATTTATCTATTAGAATGCTCTTTCCTGAGTTGTAGTTTTTATTTTTTAACCCGTCTAAGCTTGAGTAGATATTGGGTTCCCTACCTACCTAAACACTTATACGGATACCCGCGTGTAGGGAACCCACAACATCCCGTACGGGTCGTTCTACAGTTTATTCTAATGATACACAAAGTAAACAGCAAGCTTACTACTTCCAATAATAGTAATTGTATCTATTATCATATTAAATTGGTTTAATATCATATATTTTAATGTCTATATTTCGGTAAAAATACATTAATTATATATATAACATAGACTAGTAATACCGAGCAGGAACGTCATCTCGTTCGTTACAAATACATCGCGACTAGGACAAGAATTAAGATACCTCTATTGCTTATGATTGTATTTTAATAATATTTGCATTGTGGAAGTTGGCAACCGTCATCCTGGCCGTAGACGTTACTAGCACCGGCTCGCGGCGCCTTCTCGTGCCTACGGCACTGCACTTTAATTAGGAAAACGGGCAGCAATTGCTACATCTCCGAAGGTCAGCCGGTATACCAAGATTTGGTGTGTTTGTTAGGGAGATACTTCTTGTTGTGTGAGACGTTATATATAAAACTAGGTATCGTAGGAGTCGCTGCCCATTTTACTGATTAAAGCGCAGTGCTGAAGGCACGAAGAGGCGCTACAAGCTAGTGATAGTAATTCTTAACGATAGGATAATCCAAAACCAGAGGCGAGACAAGCATCGGTTTGTACAATGAATTAAAACGCACCTGCGTCGTCCGGTCGAAATGAACCCCCCTCCATACCTGCCTTCTCTACCCGCATGAGAATCACCCCCAGGTATTCAATTAGGATAAGTCTAAGCTCCTAGCCTAGCTCTTTACTGAATTCTCTAAAATTACTCAAGCTATATTCCTTTTAAAAACGTAATCCTCATTCCTTCATTCTTGCGTTGCACACTTCACACCACACACCACACCACACATTAACCTACGCTTCTAAATAAGCATGGCACCGGAATCTATACAAGAAGCGAGACGTGATTACGCACTCATGAAGCGTGACACTGCCATCTTCAAGACCTGGCTTGAGAATACTGCTAGATCTTGCGGCTGGAAATCTTCCGATGCGACGAATGCGCGAGGAACTTTTGAGATTGTTGAACAAATCCGACTTGTGTCAGAAAGTCAATCTGACGAATACCTGATGCTAGAGAAAGTTTACATATCTCTTTGCAAGGCAATAGAAGGGAGAAAGCAATGCAATGAGTTCTTCAGTTCTGCTAGACTAGGCACAGAAGATACATCCACGAAACATACTCACTTCATTGAGATTTTAGAGAATGCGGCTATCACTCTTCCGAGACGCCATCACATGCATCTCGCGCCCATCCACATGGGAATACAGAGGTATGGATATTATTCGAGGCTACCACGATTAGTTTACGTTACTAATTCGAACAGTGTTCCAAACAATCCGGCAGCTACTATCCAACCTCCTGCACTTGATGATCCTGAGGAGGGATGGACCGTAGTCCAACGTAAAGGACGCAAGTCGCGTTCCAAGGCAAACAACTAGTATGTTCAATGTTAACGATCGAACGGCGTTTACATGTGCTAACAAGTTTCTTATCAGTCATACATAGTACTCAAGTCAATTCCACCGGTACCACAGGTATCTGGTAACAGACAATGGCTAAGTCATTTTAAATTCGGGAAGATCTTGATTGAATAACAGTAAATCAGTTCCCAAGATCGTTTCCAACCATTTTCCTTTTTTTTTAAAAAAAAAAGTCGCCAAATATCACCTGGGCGCGCTAATGATCGTGAGTATTGACAAAAAAAAGACCACCACCACTCTTGACCGCACCAATCCTTTACCTGCTCCTTCCCGAGTTCTTAGTCTCGAGCTCAAGCCCACCTCAGGCCCATAATTAGTGACAAGCTACACCATTCTCCAGACGGGTGTAACCCCGGACCACTGCTTAAATCAACAACCAACGCACTCACTTTTCCCAGCAGACTGGGTCAATAAGTCATTTATAGCTTAATTTTTTGGGGGGTATCCTCGACGGAATACATTGCCAGAGTTCTAAATCTGTAAGAAACTAAACTTGTAGATCTATTTCATAGGTACTAAGGTACCTAGTACCTATTCAAAACACTAGTCATCTCATCGTTGTTGAATTTGATGGATTAACATTTAAACATTCGGCGTCGCGAATTTTGCTGGTTTCCAATATCCAGATAGGATTGGATAATTATTGCGCACTAAATCCCACTATACTTATGAGGGGTATAGGCGAAGAACATTCCATATTTGCAGCGCTTCCCCGCTAAAAATGGGTGATTGTAGAGGGCATTCATAAGGGTGGGGGTGGGGGTGGGGTCAAGGAGACCCCTATGCTGAGCACCCAGTAGGTAATCAGCCTGCCGAGTAAATCTTCGGGCTGAGTACCTAGGGTGGACTTGAGCTCACTCCGTGAATTTCAAATGCACTGAAATGGTTAGAATATCTTCATAGTTGCATAATTAAATATCAAAATTTACAAAATATACTCGTGCTGATTAACTAGAAGCTTGTGGCTGATCCCACCAAAGCCCAACGTTTCCAAGCCACAGGTTTCCAAGCTCTAATTTATCCAAATACACCATCTCTAGTGGGTTAGGTGATCCTTAATTAGGTCAGCCCATGCTCGAATTAGGGTTGAATTCGATTAAGTCAGCTGGAAGTGGCACTAATTGTATCAGGTAAGCTCACTGCGCTGCGTGGAAAACGCCCCCTTGCTCACCGTGTAAACAACCTTGGAATCAGACACTTTCCTTCTACCGACTACCTAAGTACCTAGCGACGCAAGTAGCATTGAATAGTTACCTACCTATCTAGTATCTATTTAAATTTTTAGTCACTTGCCCATCAAATCCCATCTACCTAGACCCGCCTGTGAACGATCGATCTTACCTGGACATGGTGCGCATCTCATAAACTCTGATTCTAACATTTTCGCCATTGCCAAGTCTGTCTTGCCCTACCTCCGAACCCGTCGCACCGATGTCAACATGTCCACCGTGGATTGGTGAACTCATGTTGCCCCACGAACTACTCGACAACGCTTCCCCTGGCCCTGATTTTCGCGGGTTGTCCTTAGAAGAGATACTGGTACTACTGTTGGTTGATCCTGTTTCCTCTGTGTCTACATCGACTCCGGCTGCTCTATCGTCTCTCGGCGGAAAGAAAATCTTAAATAATTATTGCATATTAATATCTCATTACTATAGCGCATAGTTAAGTCGCAGACAAGGGCGCGTAGGACCGGAATTAAGGCTACTTTGATGGTAGTCGTGAGTTCTGCTACGCTGTGGATGATGATTTTCGATCCCTTATCTATAATTACCGTGGTGAGATTCAGACGTCGATCACTCTACCCTTTCCCTACGTTGAAGAGGAGACTCTGCTAAGAAAAAAGGCTTACAGTTGAAGCTACGTTCATCAATGAAACCTACCTCGACAGTCTTAGCAATCGCTGCCCCTCCAACACTGGAAAATATCAGAGGTTCAGCATTCTCTAAGGCTATGGGCTGTTAACGGATTGATGATAACTACAAAGCCCCATACTCATGGCAATAGCTACACCAATCTTTTCCTTCAGGTTTATTCTCAGTCGCATAATGATTCTCCACGACTAGAAAGCAGAGGCAGAATCATTGAAGCCAGAGTACGCTAAAACAGTATTCAGGGGCCGAGCTTACCGTGACCAGCGAGCCGACTACGACGCTGCGCAGACCAAGGCCACTTAGAGCTGCTAGATCGATGTCTCTATCATGTTTTCCAAACCCAGCATCGACGTCAACGCTTACGATAATGCATGAAACAAGGAGGAGTACCAGAAGAGTAATTCCATCGTAAGCGAGACGACCAGGCCGGTAGTCGCATGCTTTTATTCGCAGTTGACTCGCGTTCTCAAGTAGACGTTCAACTCACCCACGACGCCACCAGGAACCAATCATCACTCCAGAGACTATTTCTCTTACACTTACAAGCTAGTCGAAGGGAAAGGAAAGTTGTCGCCACGGCGATAAAGGCCGATACGGTGAAATTTGTGTGCGACCCGTTATTTGGCACGTCGGATGGTTTATGTTGTGCCTCAGCCATGTCGCCAATGCTGCGAAACGAACGATTCATTCTCCTCAATGGAAGATGATATCATTTTACGGGCCTTGCTGAAAGCTTGTAGGTATCTCGGTAACTCAGTCAAATATGAAAACCAGGAAGCTACCTAGTCTACAGAACAATCTCCCCTAAGGGGAGACCAGGGATGAATATTATACTCATCGCATCAGCTGTCGAGTATACAGTCTTACCGACATATCCTGTGTTGTGGTTTCTTTTCGCTTAAGTTCCGATTAAGCCCTACCCGAGTTCCAATCAAGATTCGTCAACTCATCCACCAACGGTGGTACGTATTACAATCAGAGAAGAAGGAAGGAGATGAGAGATCACACAATCACAACCTTCACCCTCTCAAGTCATTCTACCGTACACAAACATCGCGAGGACCCCAAGCTAGCAGTTTATTCTGAAACTCTGCGAGGCAGATTGTAGTATCTCGGAATTCTCTATGATTTCGACAGCCCTGAGTCGCCGGACGTAGACACTTACGTACTTGCGCCTACATGACCGTACCACGTTCCCCCTCACATATATGGGGAAGAAGTCTGCCACCACATCATTAGAATACCGACCTTCCTATTCGGTTGAAGCTATTCATTTTCGGCATAATCTACCGCTTATATTTATATCCGAAAAGATACAAGTTTTGTCGATCCCGTTCCGGCAGTCTGGATTTACAAAAGGGGCTTTGTCTAACCTAACCGAATACACCAAAATTGGATGGAGAAAGGTCCGGTTGTACACGGAGCTATACCAGAAAGCCCAACATATGTAAGAGAATTGCTCATAGTTCGTCCCGAACCAATCATTGGCCAATTCGGATCTCTCCTCCAACACAGATCTCCGAATAGCCTCAAGCAGGGGTCTTACCATTCCAAAAGTGGAAATTAACCTAATCCGTCATTCTGCGCATGCTGATTGGTTACAATTCCGAAGTCTAGACCCGGAACCCACGTGGACCCCTTGACGTCAACACTCCAACATGGTTCCGTCTAGATATCTTGGCCATTCCCCAATATTCTAGAACCCACGATAGGGTTGGAAGACAACTCAATGATGAGGTTAGAACACCTAACATTCCATCTATGTAGAAATGGACACATTACAGATACAAGAAACCTACTAGCTATCTAAGCTTCTAGCTTAGGTGACTACCTACTTACTAGTTGTAACGGAGTTTTTATGTAATACTGCGGTGCCGTTTTGAAAAATCCCCCAATACGTGATGTCTCTTGCCCAGCACGTCACCGCGAACGAAGGCATCGATCGCGTGCCACTAGAGAGCGAAGAAGGGACGGAGGAGATACTATGGCGTACCCTCATTTACGACGTCTTCGCACCAGGCGATGGTGCCGCTCCTATCATCTCTCCTGAAGTTACTCTACCAAGCACAGCAGCCTACAAAGTCTCAGCCACTAAAAGAGCAGGTAAGAAGCTTTCTAGTATCCCCTAAGCATCCTCTACGACCAAGAACGCACGACAGCGACACCCAAGAGACCATAGCTAAGTCGTGATTAGCCCAAGTCGGGTTCGCGATAATTGCATGCTGGTTTGCCGCTGGAATCGTATACGGCTTCGCCTCGCTCAAACCAATTTTAATTGCCGAGGGCGTATACAGCGACCTCTGCCCCCCTTCCGACGAGAAGAACGACAACGCAAGCGAGCGCAGTGATCTAATCCCCTGCCCTGCGCAAGACATGCGCTTGAACCTATTCTTCATCGCCGCCTCGATCGCAACGAACACCTCCTCCCTCCTCGCTGGATACGTTCTCGACCGCTACGGACGCCGCCTATGCTATCTCCTCTCGGGGACGTTCATGATCGCCGGTTGCCTGCTCATGGGCTTCGCATTCCACATCCCCGAATTCGACGGCTACCTCCTCGCCAACATCCTTCTAAGCCTCGGCGGCACATTCGTCTTTGTCCCTAGCTTCCAGCTCGCGAACGCGTTTCCAAAGTACTCCGGTATTATCGTAGCCATCATCACCGGTGCCTTCGACGGATCCGCCGCCATCTTCCTCTTCTACCGACTCGCGTGGAAAGCCTCCAATCGAACATTCACTCCAGCACGGTTCTTCTTCGGATACACGCTCGTAGGCGTGCTCCTGCTCATCGGAGAGCTATCCCTAATGCCAGTGCGTGCGTACCACTCGACCCCGGAGCTCGAGCGGAAGCTCGAAAAAGCTCAAGACGCAACCCGAGACGTACACGATTCGGACAGTGAACTCAGCCCGTACACGATACAACGAGTCCGCAGTGCCCGCGCAGAGAGGCGTCTATCGAAACTGGAGCAGATTGAAGGGCTTGTCGGTGACGAGGCACAGCGCGAGGATCGGGTACAAGCTCAAGCAGATAGGCAAGCGGTGAGCGGAGTCTGGGGTGTGCTACACGGGGTGCCGGCACATAGACAGATGCTGACACCATGGTTCGTGTTGCTGCTCTTACTTACTGTGTTGCAGATGCTACGGATGAACTACTTCATTGCGACGATACGGTCGCAGTACCGGTATCTACTGCAGTCAGAAAAGCTAGCCGAGGATGTAAACCACTTCTTCGATGTTGCTTTGCCCATCGGAGGTGTATTCGCAACACCGTTCATTGGGCTACTTCTAAACAACCTGAGTGTGGCAACCGCGAGCGCCGTTATTACGCTGTTCATCGTGCTGATCGGCGTGCTAAACTGTCTGCCACAACTCTGGGCCGGTTACGCGACAGTCGTAACCTTCGTTCTATTCCGACCGCTCTACTACAGCGCCGTTAGCGATTTCGCCACGAAGATCTTCGGGTTCGCAACCTTTGGCCGGATCTATGGCACTATCACTTGTCTGTCGGGGCTAGCCAACTTCATTCAATCCGGACTCGACGCGCTGACACACGGTCCGCTACAAGATGACCCAACATTCATCAATGCCGCGATGGCGGCGGGTGGGACGATTCTCGGCGTGACACTGACTACGTACATCATCGTTCAAGGCCGGTTATTCCGCGCGAGGTTACAGAAGTACGAAGCTGCTGAGATAATCCAAGAGCGACTCAGCTTGATCCGAGAAGAGCGGGAGGCGGAGGACACTGCTTATGGTGCGATAGGATGATCAGTCTATGATCCAGAAGCGATGTTCGATGTTTCATATGAGACGAAATACTATGACTTAATGTACTTAGGTACACATACGAGTATTGCGGACTAGACGGAACAAAAGTTACGATACCTACCTAGTATCTAGCGAGAAAAGAACGCTAATTTTATGATCAACGAAACGAGATAAATCTTTCCCGTGCTACATTTCTACCGCCAAGATCGTTGCGTTGTTTGAGCAAACCTAAGTCCTGAACGGAGAGTCGAGCTGAGGTCAATCAAGAAACATAGATGGCCAACAATAACGTCGGTGAGTTTTCAAGATATCGGGGATTAGTTCTCAGACAGTTCTCGGGAAACGAGCTGTGGAGCTTCCTGTTATTTATGAACATGACATATCTTAGGTATCTAGGAAATTTTAGTACTCATCTACATTCTAACCCATATTGCGACCCGTTCGTTATCCCTTTTCCGCTCGTCCGAGCTATTCATATACATTCATACGATAATTAGATACAAGCTCACGCCTCATAGTCTCACTGGGTATCTCTCCCTGATCCGCGCACCAAATCTGAAGATGATGATCGGGATGGGAATCATAGCCAAGCCGACGAAGCCAAGTACGGAACTTCCCCACCCAACTCCGAGATTCCCGAATAGCGCCGGTCCGCATATCGGCAGGAACGCTGCGATAACACTTCGCAAAACTGTGAAAGCGGCAATTCCGGACGCAGCATACGCGGGATAGGCGTCGATGATATAGGCTTGGGTAGGCATGAAGACGCCGATGACTCCAAAGCCTAGCGGGAATAGTCCCAAGATCGGTATGATCCAGTGGGTCTTAGCCTGAGCCGACCATCCATACCAGAAGAAGGCAAGCGGACAGAGAAAAGAGTACCATATCATGATAGTCAAGCGGAATTCCGGGTTAAACACGCCGCCGTTGGCATTCGTGAGACGCACCACCGTTCTATCCGACAGTAGAGAGAAGGCCCAGAGGCCGACCATATAACCGAGACCGATAGAGATGAAGACCAAGCCGGAAACGCCAGTACGCCAGCCGTACCGTGTCTCAAAGGTTGGCGGGATGGAATTATACATCAGATATACGGAACCATATATGAAAGAGACGTATAGGGATTGTATGAGGATCATAGGTGCGAAAATAAGCATCTTCAACGGTCGCAACATCCCAATGCTCAGGATATTGAGTTGAGACACCTTGCGCGACTCATTCAGCTCATAGCATGTTTTTAAGTCATTTCGATTTAGGTCCTTGCTCAAGCTCTTCAACTTCCGTTGCATAAGAACTTTATGATTCGTCTCGGGAAGGAAGAGAGCTAGGATGATGGTGATGAGAGCAGAGGGAACCAACACAACCCAGAATGACCACCGCCAACCGATTGAACCCGCGATGAAAGCTCCTATCAATGGGCCTACCGTTGGTCCGACGAGAGGACCTAGTGCCCATATCGAGAGAGCTACGCCGCGCTTCTCGATAGGAAAGAGATCGCCGATGATCGCGCCTCCCAGAGTCATGCAGCCGCTACCACCGATACCAGCTGCGAACCGAAATGCCACGAGGAATCCGAGACTCGGAGATAAAGCACACCCTATGTGCCATACGCAGAAGAATATGTTGGAGAATGTGAGTATACCCGCGCGACCGAAGATTTCGGAGAGTGGCGCGAGGAACAAGGGCCCCGTCGCATAGCCCAGAAGGTAGATGCTGACTGGGAATGGACCGACTGGGGGATTAGTGTTGTGGAAATCGTGATTAATGTATGATATAGCAGGGGCTAAGACAGATGACGAGAAGGGCGACATGAACGTGATGGCCGCCAGGGACCAGACTATTACCCATTTCCGAGCTGAGGAGAAGTTCAAGGGCATCTTCGGATCGTCTTGGCTATCCCACCCAACGATAGAGTTCTCAAGGTCAGTGAGCGGAAGAACAGTGGCGGGAATCCCCTCCGTCTTCCGAGCAGACGGGCCATCGTTGATCTCCGCCGCCTCTCTTGCTAAGGCATTGGTAGAACGGACCTGTCGTAGCTGGTCTCTATCTAAGATGAGTCTTCCGGTCGAATAGACCGACCGTACTTGGTCCCGGTCTAGGACAAAAGAGAAGCGAACGACATCTAACGAAGGTCGGACTGAACTTTTTGGCTGACTAGCTTCGGCAGGTGTATCGTCCTTCTCTTCGTCGAGTCTCGAACTCCGGCTACTACCATCCGTTCTACTTCTAGGATTCGACGGATCTCCTTGTTCATCATCTGGAATAGAATCACAGATAGCCAAATCTGCTTCACTCCCGGACTTTGGCGAATCGCTCTGGCTGTCATGTTGCTTCGGAGTCTCATCGGTTAACCCCAAGGCACTGTTCCTGCTATTCTGTTCGTCCTCGGACTTCGACGAATCGGGCCTCTTCTCTTTCGAAGTCGAAGGCGAAGCGGTATTGTTCCTCTTGCCATTTTCGACGTTCTTCGCCATAACAGCGGAAGTTGACCTAGCTTTAGTAAGGGACCGTAGGATAGGTAAGGAGACAAGCCACTTCAGTCAAAATATCATTATCGACTAGTAGACATCTCATTACTTAAGGGTTCATGTTGGAGACTAAGGGGGGACATTGAATAGGGATAGGAAAATGTCATATTAACATTATGAGGCCTTTTGAGGCACTACTAGGTTATCGTCTAAGAGTCTGGAGTCTATGGAGAAAGTTTCTCGGAACCCCAAAGTTCCTACCATGGAAGATCGGGACGGCATTCTGTATGATGCTTACCCCGATGTCAAACTGCTGACTATTCTAGTAGCTATAATATCGCCAGAGAAGAACACTGCTGGGACACGTAGAAGACCTAAGGAACTTGCCTCATTCGCGCAGGAAATGCTCGGTTACTTTCGTCAAGAATTCCAGCCTTCTTGTATTGGTAGCGCTAATGCAGTACTCGGAGATGTGGTAGATTGGGTTAGAGTTCGCAGATGTGTGTCCGGATTCTAGCACATCATCACCTTGTCTTGCTACGCTGAGCCACAAACCTCCCACGCAAGAGGGGCGAATGAGCAAACACCAAACATCAAACATGGCTATAAGAACAATCTTCACATCGTGATGTATTGGATTCAGGGAGAGGCGGTGTGATATATGTACAAGTCCAAATTAGGTTGTCTGCATACTATCCCGACAAATAGATTGTGTTGGAAGTTGAGGGATTGCTAAAGCCAAAGAGAATTATAGCAACTGCATGGCTCTCGCACGTAATAAAGGGAAGAGTCTGAAAGACGTTTCACCAACTTAAATCTTCTATAGTATAGTCGGGTATAAGTACATCAATAATACTGCGCACAGTTGTGTAATACTTGATGGGTACTATAGATACATCCTGTTTAGGATCAGCTGGTCAAATTTCGAGGTCAAGTTCCTAAATTAGTAGCAAACTATAGTATCTCGGTTATTATTCTAGGTGCATGAGACCTGTGGCGACCGCTGTACGTAATTCGTTAGGGGGCAAGGGTGCCTAAGCAGTGACGCTAAGTTCCATAAATGAAGCTTTCTTAGGCTGTCTTAGAAGCATGTGATCGGATGTGATTGGCTATGGAATTTTGCGACGACCCTTACACTTCAAGGTTCGTAGCTTCTGATTCTGTCCCCATTACGAAGCTGCCAAGTACAGTGATGTACTTTGTACCTATCCGCCAATGTGGCTTCAACTTTTCCGTGGTCTCGTTTCCGTCCCCTGAAATAAACGTCGCGTTTATCTTATCACTCAGCCTTATTCGTCAACATCCACGACACCCACCACTTAAGGCCACGACGCACATTTCACCCGGGGTATCCATTCCAATCATTCCAATGCGATGAAATATCGGCGGACAACGGGTTTTTCTGCCGATTCCTTCGCCTGACAAAAAAACACGAAGGATGCCTTAAGGCATTGGACGCCTACGCCTTTCACACGCAAAGATGCCGACCACCGCGCAATCTACCCATCTCTCTAACACCGAGACCTTAAACCTCTCCTGCCTCACCATAGCCTGCGCTGCCGTCCTCGTCCGAACCTTCGATGGCGAGGGTGAACCACTCATCGCAGTCTCAGCCCTTAGCGGTCTGGCATTCGCCAGTACTTATGCTATGATACGATGGCTTGGTCCTACATTCATCAAGGCCGGATTGAAGGGTCGCGATCTTTCAAAGGTGAACAATAGCCACTACATTCCGGAATGTATGGGAGCCATTTGCGCCGTGGTCTTCATCCTAACCCTCATCGTATTCCTCCCGTTTGCGTTCTTCAAGGATATTGTGGTCGCTACTAGTGGTGGTGGAAACCGTGATGTCGTGAAGAACGTCGAGTATGTTCAGCAGGGACGACTGCTTCACAGGTTCCCTCATAACAAGGTAAGATAGCTTTCGCTACTCCGCTACAACCAATTAGCTTGTAAGACGTCAAACTGACCAATTACAGCTCGCGTCTTTCCTCTCTGCGATCATCTCCCTCCAATCGATCACCCTACTCGGCATTGGCGACGACCTGTTCGATATTCGCTGGCGACACAAGTTCTTCATCCCAGCCTTTGCCTCCATCCCCCTCCTCGTCATCTACTTCATCGACTTCGGCGTTACATCGATCGTCCTCCCGACCTTCCTACAACCCTACGTAGGCCGCGAATTATTTGACCTAGGTGTCCTCTACTATGGCTACATGTCGGCGTTCTCTATTTTCAGTCCCAACAGCATTAACATTCTAGCTGGAATCAATGGGATCGAAGTTAGCCAGAGCATCGTGATCGCCCTCCTGCTCGCCTTCAACGATGCCCTATACCTACTGACGCCGTACCCCCACCCGGCGATGGACTCACATCTGTTCTCGCTCTACTTCCTCCTGCCCTTCCTCGGCGTCAGCTTCGCGCTACTTATACACAATTGGTATCCTGCACGCGTCTTCTGCGGCGATACCTATTGTTACTTCGCCGGCATGGTTTTCGTGGTGGTTAGTATCCTAGGCCATTTCTCGAAGACCCTGATCCTACTCCTGGTACCTCAGATCTTCAACTTCGTCTACAGCACGCCTCAGCTGTTCGGGCTGATCCCGTGCCCACGACACCGCCTGCCGCACTTCAACGCGCGAACCGGATTGCTCGAGCCCAGCGTGACGAAGTGGGAGGAGGATAAGCAACCCCGCCTTATTATCGAGAAGGTCTTGCGATTACTGGCGCAGTTCAAGCTACTACGTCTTACGGAGGATAAGGAAGGCCGAATCGCAGAAACGAGCAACTTTACAATCCTGAACCTCTGGCTAGTCTGGCGAGGACCGATGCGCGAAGACAGACTCGCCATGGAGATCACGGCCATGCAAGCAGTCCTAGGCCTCTTCGGTCTCTTCGTGCGCCACCGACTAGCACTCCTCATCTTCAGAGAGGACAACCTCAATATTACAAGCTCAGTCTAGCCGCGAGAGCTAGACTGGGATGGATTTTTCGGAGATACCCCAATGTTGCTGTACAAATGAAGATTACGGAAAGGTAGCTGGCATATGACGCCCATCGCTATCTCGTGTACATAAATTAAATATTTCGCAATGAAATGCGAGGCCTGGACAAAACCAGGTCGCTGTGTTACGAAAGAAACAATTACCTATCCCAAAAGTGACTTCTCACATTTTACGCCCCAGGACCTAGGATCGTCATCCACCAATAATAGAAACAAGTCTCGATTCCTCGTTCCAATCGAGATTTAGTCTAAGCCTCAAGACTCGGAGTTCGGATCCTCCTGTGTACAAAGGTAAGTGTGCGTAGGAGATTGCGCGTAGTCTGATTTGATTGGATGATATTATATGATAGGTCAAGCCTTGATCTTTCGGATCTGATACGTAGCCCATGCTCAATTGTGCTTGATATAGTATGTACAAAATTACAACTAGCCGTCAGGCGATGGTCGTGAGACTAACTTTCTTGATTACTATATCACTTGTGCTATTAACGCTACAATACGCACGAAATGTCTTGCTTTGTGTAGACGAGCCCACAAATGTGCAGCTACAATATTATCACTTGGTTAACCAAGAGGTTACGGTTAGTCCTCGGCATATGTGGATAGAGATCGATGCAAGCGCCGTGGTAGGTATTTTACTACACACAAATCCAACCCCCAGGGTCCAGCCACACCTTGACGGCATCCACACTTTGAACACCATTTTATAAAAGATATTGTCACCGCCTTTCTCACCTCTTATTAATTTAAGTATCCTCACGCACATACAACGGACTCATTAGTAAACAGTCAAACTGGGTCGTACGACTATCATCACAACCCACCATTGCTTGACTCAGACATACACGCTTTCATATTCACCCATTAGTAGACCAGCCCTAGAGCCTGACTTCAAAACATTAGCAGCACAAGTTAGGAACATAAGGGTTCACATCACTCTACAATGGAAGCACGGAGGTGCGGCGTAGTCTTTAACAAATCTTGCTTGGTTGGTATTGATTATCCCCTTAACGGGATCCCCGCAGAATCCGGACTGCGGCCCTCATCTAGTCATGCAGTTGTAGGCGTTCGTCACCTTTCCCCAGCCCCTACACCCCGCGACCAAAGCATTTCGGCTTCTAGTAGTAGTACACATATACGATATACGAATCTCTACAACCTTTTGGACTCCGTTTTCCCCTTCGGCCTTTACGAACTGTCTGGTCCTTCGAGAGCCGCGTTACCCATCGAGTAGTAAATCTCTTGCTGATCGGAATGATGATATAGTCATCAACATCCAATCCAGCCAGAGTGAAGCAAAGCCAAACCACATAAGAGTCCTCACATCCGACCACGTGAACAAGTTCGATTCGATATGAAGCTGTCGATTGCGAAATAAACCGATATCTTTTGCGAAAAAACCTCATGACAATTCCCCCGTCACGAACCACCCGGTAACCCCATTTGATAATACCCTCCCCTAACGCCTAATGCAGAGAATAATGCAGCCCATTCGACATGCTCATCCACCTCCAGGCACCAATGACATTTATGACCATTCTTGATCATGGTGAGATCAAGATATACCCGACAACGGATTGGCAAAAACTTCATAGAGCAATAGCGACGGTGATAACAAAGCCATGCATCGGGTATCCCACTCTATATACCACGAATGTCTTCGATACAACACTCGTATTAGCGGCTTAGTCGACACTCTTCTCGGTAGCTGGAGGCTCGAGCATCACCGTATCCGTAGACGTAGGTGACTTGGCCTCTTCCATAACTGTAGCTGGAGGCTTTAGCGATTGCCCTACAGGTTTCGCTGCAGCTGCTTTATTCATCCTGCTTTTCGTGTAATCGCTCAAGCTCAGCTTCTTCTTGACGGGGCTGGGCTGAACGGCGACACCGTTTACTGATATCTGAGCAAAGGGGCTGGGCATATTGCTAGTAGAGAAGGGCGACTGTGTTAGAGTTCCGTTTGCGGACATTGGAGTAGTAACACTCGGTGACGCGGAGCTATTGAAAGCAGGAACAGGAGGCATTTGAACACGTAATTCTGGCGATTTATTTTTGGTCGGTACGCTTGTCGGAACGGTGACCAGAGCAGGTTTAGTATCTATAGGAGATATAGATGGGGCATCAGTCATGGGCGTGTCGGTAGTCGAGTCGTCTGCTGGTGTCGGTGTTGGTGTTGGGTTATCTTGCTTCAAGATTTCTGGGGCTTCTGGGACTGCTGGTCCAGGGCTATGTTCGGTAGTGGGGGATTCGAGGTCCATCTTCACTAGAGCAGACACTACTGATGTAGGTGAGGCAGTTTGGGTCGCTCTTCTACGATCCTCATCCGCTCGTAAACGATGCCGCGATTCTAGCAATCGCTTCGAAAGGGAGACTACTCGTCGCTTTGGTTTCGAAGCCTGCCTGGGGCTGCTAAACCATTCCCCATCAACCGGATCTGTCTGGACAGATACGTCACGGTATTCTGGACGTGGTCCTTGCGAAGAGCGCCGTGATGGATCTTGCGTTGAACCGTTCCGCTGATCAAATTTATAATGGCTGATTGTATTTGGCGAAATAGCACTTGACGGAGAGCCCGACATACTTCGAGAGGTACCAGCATCGACGTAGCGACGCTCAGGTGCGCCATTAGGGGCACCGGTCGAATGAATAGACGAACCTCTCGGTTTCGACTTTGTAGTTGAAGTGGAATTAGTAGTACCATCCGAAACTCGCTTCTTCTTCCGCGGGGGCTGTTGCTGCTCCATTCGGCGGAATGTATCTTCGACCATTTGAACCTTCCGCTTGTCTCTGTCAGTGAGTTCTGTTAATACACCTAATTGATCAAAAGATCCTTGCCGTGGCGCAGGAGTCATATCTCGGCTGGGTGGTTTACTGCGAGAGGAGCCCGAGTCGTTGTCCGCTCCATCATCGCCGTGGCCTTCACTTGGGGCACGGCTATTTGTGGCGTGGCCAGTGCTAGTCGGTGATAGAGCATTCGTCTTGGTCTTTCGAGGCTTCTTCTTGGCACCTTTCGATCCCTTAGCCTGCTGCTGAGGTTTCAATATGTAATTTCGATGGAATCGAGTGAACGCGCAGCCCTCTGCCAAATCACATGCACACCCACCATATTCGGTGAGTATGGCATGGACCCAAGATGAGATGTTTTGGTATGTATCTGTCTCTTCTTCGTTGTAAGCTGGTTGGGTGCTAGCTTCGTCGTCACCGAGGCCAAGCAGCTGTTCCCATCTTCGTGCCACGTCTTTCTGGAGGTTAAATTCCCACGGAATAGTAATCTGTTCTGACGGTAGTATACGCCGGTCGCTTACAAGCCAAAAATGGTACTCAGAGCTATCGGACAAATAAGTATCTAATACCGCATTCGGTTTGCAACTTCGTCGTACATAGCGAGCGAGGGAGCCTTCCTTTCTGGTATCGATGTAAATCGGGAGCATCGGATGGAAAAATACAAATGGGAGCGGGGAGCTTAACTCCTGCCAACGATTCTCAGGATCTTCGCAGTAGTCTTTTTGTATCCCAATCTGGCCATTTAATTCTATTAAGGGCACATCCTTTTCGATTATTTCGGAAGTTGTTAGATTTTGTGATTGCACGAAAGCATCTGGTCCAACAGCGACTTTCTTCGACTCCACTCGAGGGGAGGCCTTGATGGAATCAATGTTAGCAGGCAAAGATTGGAAAACATCGTCAAAAGCGCATCCTGCTTCGGCTCGTAATCTGTCGTGGTCTCGCAACCACAACGACAGAACGTTTGAAATAGAAAGGCTGGCGAAAGAATTTGTTTGGACAATGGCTATGTCACGATCGTCTTTGTAAAGGTTTAGGAAGGCATTCGAGTATTGCATCTCGAACTCGTGTGGAACATCCGGGGGTGTTGTAGCAGGGCTGGGTGGGTGACCGTGGGGATTACCAGCCTTTTGGCCATAGGAAGGGCTACGTTTCGGGTTTTGCGAGGAGATGGATTGGCTCGGCCGGTGGGTGCTCTTAGTTTTTTTGTGTTGGTGAGTGGAGGTGTGGTCATGGGAGTGTTTAGGGTTCGAATCAGAAGTAGTGTGCCCATTCGGTATTAAGTCTGTTGGTTTGGTCTTCTTTTTTGTATTCTTAGTCGGAGGCCGTTTGACTTTCCTCTCGGACGCCTCCGACGTATTGGGTTTGTTCCTTCGTAATCGCTGTCGGTCAAGGGCACCTTGGCGATCGAGTGGTCGAGGTTTGCAATCATTGCAGGAGTGAGCGAAATCTTCTCGTAGGGCCTCGTCGATTGTATGGGGGTAGTAACATTCGATATGCTGCCAGGTATCGCACGTCTCGCAATAAATAGTGTTCCCGTCATCGTCAGCGAAGTCACAAATACACTTGATCGTATAGGGTTCTTCCTCGATCGGCGCCTGGACCTTGTGTGAGACATGATGAGGCCAGGCAGGTGTGGATTTGGGACTGAGGACGGCCGTCTGACTCGGAGTCACTGATTGCGTCGGCAAGGATGAGAGCCTGTCAGTCATAATCTAACATGCACCTCACGAGGTGATTGTCGGTGAGGTATGTGAAAGGAGATGGCGGTTTATCGTAGAAGCCCGGATGGCATGACGACGAATCCGGGTTCGACGTGACTGAGACCGGTTCCAAAGTATTTGAATTTGAAGAGATCGTCTCGTAGGAATATCATTCGTGGTTGTCGAGGAGATAGCAAATCAAAAGCGCGGCGCGTCGAGGAATAATTGTTGTTGTTGTTCAGCACGTTTGACACGTCCGGACTCGAAATACAGGCATGGGATGAGCACACAAAGGACAGCACGGTGGACAAAAGGAAAATCGGTGCTTTTTGTAGGGCAGACGAAAGTATATAATCGTCTGATCACAAATACTAAGAAAAGATTCCGTCACGATGGTGTGTGTTGAGTAGAATAGCGAAATGAAGAGTTGAAGGCGTGTTCGCGAAAAGGGCGTGGCGACGGGAAATGACAATTTCGAGCTTTTTCGGTTTTTTCCTTCTTCCTTGTTTAGGGAAGAATGCGCCTCGTAGAAAAATGGCAGAAGAGCGGATCGGGCGTGAATGGCGAGTTCGGAATTAAGTTAAGTTTAAGAGTATCTCGAGAGATTCGACGCTTGGGACTCAAGGAGAAAGTAATTCGTGTTTGAACTGGTCGCGGGAAAAAATGAGGGTGAGGATGGGGGAGAGAGAGAATTGAGGAGTATGGAGTAATGGGTAATGGGTAATGGAGTATGAGAAGGGAGAGAGTTAGAACTTAGAAGGCCCCGGGTAGACCAAAGCCAAAAGAGTTGGCGGGTGGGAAAGAGAGAATGCGCGCCAAAGAGATTACCTACCCTAGGTACCTTCTACCTTCCACCTAGGCAAATCCAGTCCTAGTCAGTCCCAGTCCAAGTCCCTCACTCTTTCCTTACCTGCTAGGTGCTGGGTGCTGGGTACTGGGTGCTGGGCTAGGTGCGGGTTGCTGGGCTGGCCCTGCAAGAGCGGAGTGGGAGCGCGAGCGTTGCAGGGCACTTGCAGCTTCCCACTGACAATTTTGAGTAGTGGTGCGTGCATCAGCACCAATTGGCGTGGCTCTTGGGGTGGTGCGTAGTGGGAAGTAGTAGGAGCGATGGGAGCAAAAGCGGGAAAATAGTGCCTATGAAGACTAGCACGTATTTGATGTTATTTGATGTACACATGTACATGAGGTAGATATATAATGTACATACTAATGTACATGTACCGGTACAAGGGGGCAAGAGAATAAGAAAAAAAGATTGCTGTGGTGCAGCAGCAGTGCCCCATTGCGCTCATGTGTGGCTGCTGCTGTTCTCGAAGCTGGCTGGTGCGTTCTGTTCCGGCCATGCGGGGCCACATTGAAAGATTTGGTGCTGGGAACCACCAAAAAAAAGGACCCGTCTTTAAAAACTCACCTGGGCTTTCCATGACGCTGATGAAAGATGCAGCACTTGCGACCAATTAAAAGTGGGTATAGACTCAAAATAGGAAAAGGAGAGGGGAGCGGAAGCGGAAGGGAAATGAAAGAAAGTCGAGACACAACCAACATGTTCTGCCTGTTGTACACTTTTCATTAGTAGACGAAGACATACCAAGAGCAAAAAATAATAAAAGATAACGATAAGAGCAAGGGGAGTTTTAGGATGACTAGACGACCTAGACGACATTGCACTAGGCTATTAAAAAGCATGAAGAGTTGAAAGGACGAGGGGAAAATGGGAAAGTACGCGCGAGGGGAACAGGAGGAGCAAGTGTCACTGAGGAGAAAGAAGGAAGCCACTCACATTGGAATGCATTGCAGCCTTCTTGCGCATTGGGCAATGCTCGAGACAAGGGCTAAGCCAGAAACAGGATAGACTGCCGCGCATAAAATTCGACCAATAAGATTGTTCACTTATACTTTCGTACTTCCTGCAACCACTTTTTGTGTCAAGCACTCTAGAATTCGATTCCGGTTTCGATCACCACGGCTGAGAAATATTTTAGCGTCATAGGAAGGGCTGTCACTTTTCGTAGCGAGGTGACCGAGTCGGAATGTGAGGTTGAGGAGTAATTTCATAAGGGGTATATTAAAAAGGTGATCTCCTGGTTCTGGTCCCCTCGAGATCATTATTGAAAAGGGTACTAATAGGTGTATTCCAAAAGTCGAAGGCCATCTCTATTGAGAAACAGATATGAACGTATTGTGGTGACGAGAAGATCAAGAGAGAAAAACCCAATCTGCTAGGTCTTTTAGTGGACGATGGGTAGAAATGGCACAGAGACACATAGCTGTGGATGATAATGGTCTTCGCAGGTAGGTATTCCGTACAAGCTTGTAATATGAGGGGAAAGAATTTATGTTATGACGGAAGAATCAGCGGAGGTAGCTTTGTTCTGTCTGCCTGTCAGCATCGAAGTTATCCTTGACACAGTGTGTGGCAGTGGTCCTGGGAATCCCACCTCACTGGTCAGCTCGTGGTTTTGAAAACCTGAATTTGTCTGAAGAGCGGGGGACAGTCACTAGGACCTCCCTGTGACGGTAGAATCAAGCAGCATGGTAAGAAACGGTTTTTATTTAGCTGTAGTAAATGAAATACGGTAAACATAATCCCATATTTCCTTGTACATAACGTACTAATATGCAGTTGCTCCATGGATGTATGTACAATGCATACGCACTATCACAGTGGAGTTCGACTGGGTACTACTAAACCTTTAGTGATGAAAATTCTCCGACTTATAGGTAATGATCTATACCTTTTTAATAATGGTATATTATCAGGTTGTTGTAGTTTGTTGTCGCTAAGTGATTAGGGGCGAACTATCGCAAAAATAAAATACGACCTCAGAAATCTAGGCTTCTAATATGAAACTCGCTGAGCAGGTTGAACTGAAGCTTTACATAGGTAATTAACAGTTGATACTTAGTAGGTCTTGCTATGAAAGCGGGGGAAAGATTCCGGATTATCTTCCCACGTCCGCACAATTGGGTACCCAGTAGTTTGCTGGAGGGACCCTGACATACAAACCTAAAAGGATTCGATATTCCGTTTGGCTGTGTTGTCCCGGACTTGCGGCATTCTTCCTGCAAGATGATCGTGTGATTGATATTGAAAACTTTATGATTCGCGGATAAGATGACTGAGCCTCGCTTCGTCGCAGAAAGCACATGAGTCTCTTGGAATTTGCTTTTTGACCGCCTCTCTCTATCTGCTATTATTCATCCGTCTACATACGGCAGAGTGCTTCAACGTTTTGACCAAGATCCGATGCTTAGGTGACAAGGTCTTGGTAGCCTTCGTTGGTCGCATCCCGATCCAAAACTGCATGACATCGTGGCTATGCTTGCAGTCTGATCTCACGCGCCCAATCATGAATCCTTTCAAAGTAGGGGAGGACCTTGGAGTTGCGCCAATGAGCTTCAGCCCGTTAGGTCACCGTAGCTTTGCGAGTCGCCATTATTCCTCGGCTATGAACTAGGCAAAACTCAGAGTTGTGACGAGAACACTTCCGCAACTGTGCGTGTCTAACCAATATTAAGATCGGAGTCAGCGTTGCCTTCGACGTTCTCAGACCTCTTAATACGCAAAAGCCTAGATTCTCCATATATATAAATAAAATCTATATATTTGATCCATGATCGGAGAAGGAAACGAGAGCCGACATCAGTCGCGCGTATTAGCTACATAGTAGCCGTGCCGTATCACATCTGAATGTAACCTAGACGCCAGTTGCCGTTGAATCATACTGCTAGCTACAGTTTGGTGCGACTTCGCGATTCCGAACGCAAGGAAAGACTAGACCAGGATAGTAAATCCCTGATGCTTGTGCGTCTGTGCATTAAAGTAGCGAGGAAGAGAGCTAAGCAGTGATGTAACTACTACGTACGTTTATAGTGGTCGATCCGACACATTTGCTTACGCACGCTCGGATGGTTGCAGAAACACGCAAACATGTTGACTTGGAACTGTTCGAAAACTGGTCTCTAGCTATAAATATCAGACAACCGTGAACCTATCCATAGTATCAGGGTGATATATGGAGTAGCCAGACGGAATGTTATACGGCTGAATCCATCATCCTGAAGGGAAGTCCTTGGTGATCTTCTCGACGGCATCGCATAAAGCAACGCTCATGATAGTAACATCAAATTCGGCAGGGAAGAAAACTCAATCGTGCGATGTGCAGCCTTTTCGAGTAGCCCTTCTTTTTTTTTTCCCTGAGTCATCGTAGTCTTCCCAAAAGTCGAGATAGCTTCGAAGGGCCCGGGGATCGATCAAGTTCAATATCGATATTGAAGATGGGAAATGCATTCTTTTATGCAATGGCAAGAAATCTCATTGATGGGGGACAGGGGGGTAATGGCGTCCTGCGATTTCGGATGCTGTGGAGCCGACGCATTCGTATTTTTGCCGTGCGCCATTCTCTTTAAGGTAAGGTGTAACTGAAACCTGGCTTGGTCAATTGAAACTATCGAATCAAGTGATGGTCAGCAAATATGAAGGAGTTCTCAAAATTTAGGCACACTTTACGAATACGGCTTAGATCTTTTATGAATCCAAGCATTACTTTTTATGCTTGCCTAGGTAGCAGGGTAGGTAGTCCGAATGTCACTAGCCACACTTGCTGACTCATCTTACGAAGTATGGAGACTTCCAATTTTGTACTTCGGGGTGATTATTTTTTCCACAGTACATGTACGAAGCAAATCTCTACTTTTTACTAATTTCAATCTCATGCTCAGTCCTTCATTACTATTAACACCTGTATAGACCATGACTGCATACACTGGCAGAATAATTCCCGCCAATCCAGTTCATGCTCTATTCTAAAGAATAGTTTCTTTGCCGCATTGATTGTTCTTAGAAGTTACCACCTGATGGCATCCGATACCGAGTATCTGAATGCCGGCGTACGGCATCACCCTTATTTCGGTCAATTCAGCCTGTTATTCCAAGGATAACGATCCAGCTTTGTTAGAGGAGAAAATTAAGTTAGACAAGACTCTTAAGAGGCTTCATTCATGAGCCATCGAAACCCCAGACAACGGGTTCACGCCGGGGAGAACTCTCGAGTTTTGAGCCTTAATGATATCCGTGGCCTGTTTTCCTTCATGATCAGTATTCTGATTTCCTTTACATTGACATACGGCCTAGCCTCGATTTAAAGACGTACCTTTTCAGCAACGGCGTATAATATGGCCTGTATATGTGCTGAGGGCAGCAATGGAATGACCCCTGCATCCACGACTCTTAAGTTCCTCGTGCCGTGTACCTTGAGCGATGGGTCTACCACTCCACCCAATTCGAGTGGTAACATAGATGTTGTCCCACTTGGGTGGTATCCAGAGGTGATCAAAGGCCTCATTGCCTCATCCAGTGCCGTCTGATTTCTGGCGTCAACGATACTAAAGCCGGGTGGCGGCACTGGCATCAGCGCTGCCATTGACGATGTCTGAATCAGGCGGTTGTTGAGCTGAAGTCCGAGAACTAGCAGTTTGCAGTCGACAGGATGAGAGCAAAATCGCGGGTCGATGATAGGCTGGCTCTCAAAAATGCATGAGGACTTCGCCTGGACCGTACCTCGGGAGAATACCTGCATGGCACTTACCGCGAGCTGACCCCAAGATGTCGACATAATCTCATACGCGGGCGTGTCAAATCGTGCAAGTAAGGATATCATCTCATCTCGCTGCGCGAGGTATCCTGTGTGGAGAGTATGGTCATACGAAGATGGTAAGTTGTCAGTAGTGTTCATCGTCTCATCCAGCCACTCTTGGATGTCATCTATTACCCAACTTAGAGCAGGCAATGCGACGACGTCGACCATCGGCGCTGTCCAGGGCCCTATAACCTGTAAGTACTTGGAAGTTGAATATTACTAGAAGCACGACGGACCTGTACGATTGGTGAGATATTCTTCCCGAACAGCATCGCGAGTCCTCCCTACAATATCCCATGCAGAAAATACATTCGGTGAAGTGTCTACCTAGTTAGTTATTATCAGGCACTCGGGGACTGTTGATACTCACAATTATAAACGGGCTCTAGTGTAGGATGGTCCTGGAGATTGCTACCTACCCCTGGAAGGTCCACGGCGACGTCTATTCCCAGATTTCCCAGGACTTTAGCTGGTCCGATTCCAGAGATCTGCAGCAAAACAGGAGAGAACATCGCGCCAGCGGCAAGAATTACCTCCTTTTCGCACTTGATACTAGTCTTATTAGCAGTCGAATTAGCCGCAAACTACAAGAATATGTATGATTAGCAACCACATACATCAATGTTTATTCTAGGAGTACCAAAACATACCTCAACACCAATTATGCCCAGCCCGTCGCCTGCAGGGTTATAGGTCGAATTAAAAAAAGTCGCCCCGCCGCTATCATGAAGGACGCGAGTTACGGTATAGCCAGTAACGAGGTGTAAATTCGGGCGGTCCAATACAGGATCTAGATATGCGATACGCGCATCGGAACGAGACTGGTTGTCTGCCGTCATACTGCTAGCAATGATACTAGCCCCTGTGGCATTGCCACTGTTTGGGTCTTTGTTGATAGGTATCGCGAGTTCTTGGACGCCATCAAGGAAGTTGTCTTCATTTGGGACCGATTAGTACGATCCTCAACAAACGACGAATAGAGATGACATACGAGACTGGCTATAATAGTAGTTTGGATACCCGACCTCCACCAGCCCTTCGTCGCCATGTTTTTCGATAACTGGGTGGATAGACGTATGGAAATTACGCGTCGACTCCTTATTAGACGGTGTAGTGTACTTCTCGGACTATACATTTTATTCATTAGATCACCAACATTATGACACGGAATGGATAGCAAGTTCTACCGAGGGACTCACCTTTTTGAAGTAAGGCAGCATATCGGCCCACCCCCAATTTGGATTCCCCAAGCGCTCCCAAGCGTCGAAGTTGGCTTCCGATCCTCTCGTCCAGACAAGACCGTTCACGATAGTACTTCCTCCGACGACTTTACCCTGACTGATGACTCGGGGCTTACCGTCGAGAAACTCCTGAGGCTCTAGATCCAGCTTAACCTTATATCGGCGTGGATCTTCAAGCCCAATATTTCCCGGAATCGAGACATCCTCAGCGCGATCATCCCTAAGTGTAACGCGCTGTTAGTGATGATAAAGGCTTGGGGGGGATGTGTTATCAGACTGGCGCGCCCGTCCCCACGAGTGATTGCGACAGTACTTACAAGTCTCCGGCCTCAATCACCAACACTGATACTATTGACGCATGTCAGTACTGAAAACATCGTAGCTCTGGTGGGTGTAACATACCCAAGGGATCTTCCGACAGGCGATTCGCAACGACTAGACCACCTATTCCCGCACCCACGACGATGTAGTCATAGCTGTTTTGAAGCAATAAGGTGCCATCGGGACTTGGTAGGATATGTATGCTTGAGGTGAGCGAAACTAAAAGGCTAGCAGCAAGCGCCGCGACAGTGGTTGCGCTGAACCTCATCGAAGTCGAATTCAAAGCCAATGTGATATAGAGGCGAAAACAGAATGAGATGTCGCAAGTGTCGAAGCACTGTCAACATAAAAAGTGAAGCAAGCGTGAGTTTCGCGGGAGGTTCGCAGACCTTGTTAGCGTTGATGTTGATAAGCCAAACAGCCGCAGAAAGACAAGATGTGTATGTCTGGTGACGGATTTAGACCGTTGATTTAATTTTTTCTTAAGTTCGTGAATTAGATAACTTGGTATCAACGATATTTTCAATTCATACAATTGTTTTCTTCCTTTACCAATGCGCCTACTTATTCAAAAATGCCACTGTGCACCCCACCATTTGTCGGCACCTACCAAACTCGAAAACATCTTCTTGACACTGTAGACTCGCACGACTAGCTGGTGGATTATCACTTTGATGTTGTCATAACTGATGTTCAGTCAGAAGTTTTAATTATCTATAATCTATAATCTACACCTATATTCCTTACGGGCGAGATGTGCCAGATCCTATTGGTTGGTGAAATGACAAGTTCACGATCCTCTCCTACTATATGATGTTCAAAACGTATTTGTCTCATAGTCGTAGTAGAACGTATAGGTTCAGTTAGCTGCAAAGCAGGGCTATTATTGATGTCATTTTTAATTTTGCTCTTTTGACTCCGTAGAAAATTCAGTGTCAATGTCTCAACCACGAGTAATTGAAGCAATGATTAAAGCTACCATATTCCATTTATGTACTTAGTGAGTTGTTATTACTCATTAATTTTTCGAGTGAAATTGCCTCAGCGCTTATGTGTGAGGTATTATGTAGTTGAAATAGGACTAATGATAATAATCCGGAGTCACGATAATAACCCATATCTCCTTCGGAGAGATTGCTGTTCTTGGAAAAGCTGGTCTCTATTAAGACCCGGTTCATGTCGTTTTCATATGTCATTCAAGCTTTTTAGGTTACTGGGGAGAGCTATGCACATGTGAAAATAACCATCTATGAATATCGATATCGTAATTGCCTAGTTGTTGAAAGAAGCTAAACATATTTAACTTAACTTATATGCATTGGCTGCTCCGTAGAGACGCGTTGGCGTTCGTCCGAGAGCTGCGATGATAGAAAGCGCTTCCGGATTGGGAAGGCGGCGGACTTCTTCCTCGGTCAAATGAGTAGAAGATCTAGGAGAACTTATGCTTACGGGTGTGTTAGCATTTCGATGTATACGAATCCTCCCTTTACGCAATTGATGAGAAGTATTAGAAGTGGATAAGTCGGAAGCAAATCCGACCATGAATCGGAGACTCGTATGTAGCACAAATGTATGTTCAATTGAAAACTGTAACAAGAACCAAACTAAACCAAACAATCCCTATCATCTGGTTGGTTGCGTAAAGATGATACAGTTTGAATTGCCGATTGACGCCTTCCGTTCGACGAGAGAAAGATCGATGCGACAACAATAAGACGAGAAAGGAAACCCGGCGGACGTCGCTTCCACCTGGGAGAAAAGTCTTCGCATTTTCTGATGTCACACGGCCTTCGTGGGGTCTAGACTACCCTGAAGATGCGGGCACATAGGGCAGGTGTACGGGGTGATCGGGTCTGCCGATAGCGGTCTATCCTTCCCGTGGCGGCTTTGTTAGTGCGTGGCTAAGGTCCCAAGAATAATGGATCGATTGTTATCAGATTGATCCACTAATTATCTAGTATTTGACTCACTGGAATTTGGATATATTGAGGTCCAACCTTGAAATCCCATTCCCACCGATTTCAAATTCCATTTTTATATTCACTTTTCATTTAGCTGACTCTAGTCCGTATCTGCTTTTTTTTTAACATGCGGTGGTAGTGTGCATCGCTTGTTGAACTTCCTCATCTCCAAAATGCTTCGCGCGCTTTGACAATGCAACTCACAGCCTGGAAGAGGGCAGCTTCAAACTTGAACGTGAGTACTCTAGAAATCGCTCTGCCCCGACCCTATATTCGAATTTTACGAACGAGCGGATGGCAATATCTTACTCAGCCCCAAACACGTCGAAATTCTCAATAAAGATTAAGAGTAATATTAGCTAACCCATATACGATAGACGCCGTCTACCAAAGATCTAAGCAGGATCAATGGCTCAAATTCATTGTCATTCTGGTCCGCGCGGAGCACCGCAAATAGCGGTTGGTACTCGGTAACATTTACTTCTTCGTATACCTCTATCTCCAAATCTCAAAAACACAAGAAAAGTCTTGACAGAGTATTCACTACTCCCCTCCTCGTTGCATTAAATTGTCCTGACCTTTTGTCAGGATTTCTTCCTCTCTGTTCTGGAGACTTCGGTCACTAAACGAGATGCTAAGGCTTATATGAACAAATTTGTCCCGCTGTTGGAGAAGAAAGGGGCGACAGGTTTCAAGGAGCGTGCAACACTGACTCGCCCAGCGAGTAATAAAAATATTACCGACGAGGCCGTCATTGTCGATGCTGCCGTCGTAAAAAAGGACACCACCCAGGCACCTAAACTCGAAACTGATGTTGCTATTCAACTGCCGTTGTACGTTGCTCTGGTTAAATTTCGTGCTCCCCAGGAAGTCAACGATGCCACTCTCAATGGCGTGGGGAAAACTCTAGGCCAATTGCGAAAGCTTGGATTGATTAGTATCGTTGTGGTTGACTGCGGTACTTCCGAGCAAAATGAGGCTGCTCAGCGACAAATGGCCTCCATACAGGCCAATCGCATTGCTATGGCAATAGACAAATACGATGCTCCTGGCGCACGAGTCATCGACTCACCGATTACCATTGACACTCCAACTGAAGGAGAATCTTCCCCATTCACCTCCCGTGGACTATTCGTCGGCAATCCAAACGATCTTATGGCTGCATTGCAGGAGGAGGTAGTCCCTATTATATCATCATTTGGGTACACTTCCGACGCTTGCACAGTTAAACCAGTGAACGTCAATGATGCTATACTGGCCCTTACAAGGCAGCTGTCCGGCCTTCAGTTTCTAGGCCAACCAGTTGAGGATTCAAAATCAATACAAATGTCAAGGTTAGCCGAGGTATATCGACTCATTGTCCTAGATCCCTTAGGAGGAATTCCTGCGAAAAATCGAGCTACCGGGAGGCATTTATTTCTAAACCTAGAACAAGAGCTGCCGGAGGTCCGAAATGATTTGACATCAATACCAAGCGCGGAGAATTTACAGCATTTGGAAAATGCCGAATTAACGAAGAACGTATTATCTCTACTGCCACCAACTTCTTCCGCAGTCATAACCACCCCACAAGAGGTGGCAAATGAACGTGGCCTACAAGACAATAGTGTGGATTGGGCCCTTGTCGGCACAAGACGTGGCCAGAACCCGTTGATACACAGTCTTCTCACCGACAAGCCCGTCCAGTCTTCGTCATTACCCTCTGAGCGATTCAGACCCGTCACATCGTCGACCGGTATGGCCCAAATAGGCTCACTAACTACACTGGCTAAGCGTGGGATGCCTTTGACTGTATACCCCGACCCTCGAGTTACTCCATGGCAACCACCCAAATTCGGGGAGAGGGGATTAAATCTCACCGACCCGTGTATTGATCTTCCTAGACTCGTAAACTTGATAGAGGATTCTTTCGGTAGGAAGCTTGATGTGGACCATTATCTAAAGAGGATACAGGGGAACCTGGCCGGTGTCATCATCGCAGGAGAGTATGAAGGAGGCGCACTACTGACATGGGAGAAGCCTCCTGGCCTTGATAAATCAGAAGCAGATGATCCGAGCCGTCTCGTACCATACTTGGACAAGTTTGCGGTCTTGCGCAAAAGCCAAGGCGCTGGAGGGGTGGCTGATATCGTATTTAACGCCATGGTTCGTGGTTGCTTACCAGAAGGGGTTTGCTGGAGAAGCAGGAAGGACAACCCCGTCAACAAGTGGTATTTCGAACGCTCGAGAGGGTCACTAAAGTTCAAGGATATGAACTGGGCTATGTTCTGGACGACACCTAACTTGGCTTTAGATGGGCGGAGGTTCCGAGACTATGAAAGCGTTTGTCGAAGTATTGAGCCGTCATGGGCGGATAATAAGCCTGTTGTCGACTAGATGAAGGAGCGTGAGCGTCTTGAATGATAGACAACAAGCAGAGCTTGAAATATGTCGCTGTCGGATGGATTGGTTATCATAGAATTGCATTGTTCTCTTAGATATGAATAAACCGTGGCTCTCTATATTGTTAGTCACCATATGATGAGATATCCATGATATATGCGCTGTGTTCACCGTCATATATGATGAGTAACATATTGCCCTTACTAGACATGAGATATAGAAAGTAAACATTCTATGCAAGAGTCCATAGTTGGATGATACTCAAAGTAAAAGGTACAAACTACAAATACCCTTGTGCATACCTAGTTACTAATGACCTAGCCTTCTGCCCAGTCTTCGTCATCCGTAATGATCGTCCATATCCGGTATTTCTGTTATAAAAAGTGTCACGACCTTTGTCCACGTATCCTTGGTATGGTATAGAACACCATCATATGTAAATTTTTATGTCGCGGGGCGGCAAGGCGGCAAGATTTAAGGCGGTCAAATCCCATATTCATGAGAAAGACCCCACTATCGTTTGGTTGGCAAGGTTGGCATTAGTCGTGGTGGGGGATTTTGGTGGGTAGGTACCTAGCAATTTGGCGGGGTAGATAGATAGCATGACGAGGGGTAGATATAAAATTGGGCTTGCTGAATTGGGTCATTTTCGATGTACCTTTTTGGATTTCCTTTTTTCTTGTTTGGCATTGGCAGCCACCAATTTTACGTGATAGATTGGACTCGAAAAACCTGGAAATATTTATGCATGATCACATATGAGTTGTATAGGAAGGATAGTCGAATCATATTACATAACTGGAAAGATGTCACTGCATAATACACATTTATGTACCTCCTAATCTATTAGGTCTCAGCCAAATGAGGCTTTGCGTGGCGTAGTACAACTGAAAAAGGTCAAGAGCATTGGACCTTGGAACCTTAAAGGCCTTACAGGTGGTAAGTAAGTGTGGTAAGTACCCACCTAGGCATGGACGAATGTCGAAATGTCCAGAACTTTCGGGAAGGCTGAATCACACGCCGGGCGTGTAATAAGTGAGGGGTTCTCTGATTATAGTGAAAACGCTAAGGTTGAAAGTCCTTCGCGATCTCCCACTTCGCATTTTCGGGCAGCTTTTTTTACTTAAGAATCTTTTTTTTTTCACCCTTTCTCTTCGCCGCAAACACGACATTCCAACGAAATATCAACGGATTTCGTCCCTGCCAAACTGAGGCCGTGTTTTACATTAAATTTTACTTTTTCGACAGATACGAATTTTTCTCGCAATTCTAATCTGGCAACAGGGTAACGGCTTGCGACGTTTCCTGGTATCCCCGCAATCAAATATCAACTTTTATTTGTTTATCGTGCTTCTTCCACAAATCCCACCAAAATGAGTGTAGTTGGTATGTCCTCCCAGCCCGCACAGGCCTGCCTCTTTTTTACGGCGAATAGCTCTTTACTAACCGCATATGAGTATAGGTGTCGATTTCGGAACCCTGAACACTGTTATTGCAGTCGCCAGAAATCGAGGTGTTGATGTTGTATGTAATACCCTATGTTCTTCGTCTATATATCTGCATGTGGAGTCCATATGAGGTCGAAGATGGAAACGCTAACAAGGTGCATAGATCACAAATGAAGTCTCGAATCGAGCTACCCCGTAAGTTGAAACCCTTGATCCTTTGCTTCGTATACCACTTGCTGACATTTTGAACCTTCAGTTCCTTAGTTGGATTCGGACCTAAGTCCCGATACCTCGGCGAACCAGCAAAGACGCAGGAGATCTCTAACCTCAAGAACACTGTCAGCTCTTTAAAGCGCTTGGGTGGCCGATCAATCAACGACCCCGACATTCAGATCGAGCAGCAATATGTCTCGGCCGCGCTCGTTGATGTTGGCGGCCAAGTTGGTGCCGAAGTATCGTACCTAGGCAAGAAGGAGAAGTTCTCGGCCACTCAACTGACGGCCATGTTCCTGAGCAAGATCAAACAAACAACACAGAATGAGCTGAAGTTGCCTGTGTCGGATCTCGTCATCAGCGTGCCGGCATGGTTTACTGATGTTCAACGACGAAGTCTTCTAGATGCGGCCGAGATCGCCGGTCTAAAGCTTCTCCGTGTTATGAACGACACTACTGCCGCGGCTTTGGGCTACGGTATCACTAAGCTAGATCTTCCTTCGGCCGAAGAGAAACCTCGTCGAGTTGCCTTTGTCGATATCGGCCACGCCGACTATTCCTGCTCGATCGTCGAGTTTAAGAAGGGCGAGCTCAGTGTCAAGTCGACGGCATATGACCGTCACTTCGGTGGCCGAGACTTCAACCTAGCCTTAGTCAACCACTTCCAGAAGGAATTCAAGGGAAAGTACAAGATCGATATCACGACTAACCCCAAGGCGATGGTCCGTGTCGAGGCTGCAGCCGAGAAATTGAAGAAGATTTTGTCAGCCAATCAACAAGCGCCCATGAACATCGAGTCGCTCATGAACGATATTGATGTTACGGCTATGATCACGCGACAGGAGTTCGAGGCGCTCGTAGAGCCTCTGCTAAACCGTGTCACGGTACCATTAGAACAGGCTCTAGCCGAAGCCAAACTCTCCAAGGATGATATCGACGTTATCGAACTGGTCGGTGGATGCACCCGTGTCCCTGCCCTGAAGGAGCGAATCCAGGCCTTCTTTGCAAAGCCGCTATCGTTCACCCTCAACCAGGACGAGGCCGTTGCTCGGGGTTGTGCTTTTAGCTGCGCTATTCTCTCCCCCGTGTTCAAGGTCCGTGACTTTTCTGTCCAGGATATCGTCAACTACCCCATCGAATTTTCCTGGGAAAAGGACGTCGACATTCCAGATGAAGATACCAGCCTTACAGTATTCAACAGGGGCAACGTGCTCCCTTCAACAAAGATCTTGACTTTCTACCGAAAGCAACCGTTCGATCTTGAAGCTAGATACGCGAAACCTGAAGAATTACCTGGAAAGGTTTCTCCCTTCATCGGCAAGTTCTCCGTCAAGGGTGTCAAGGCAGACCCCAAGACTGAGTTTATGATCTGCAAACTCAAGGCTAGGGTCAACATCCACGGCGTCCTTAATGTGGAGAGTGGATATTACGTCGAGGACCAAGAAGTTGAAGAGGAGGTGAAGGACGAGAAGAAGGAGGATGGAGACAAGAAGGACCCTGATGTAAGTGGACCTTCCTCCATCCCAAGCTGTCATAAGGCAGTTTGGAATTTTGGTGGAGTTAAACTTGTATGAAATGACGACTAACAGTTTATACAGGCAATGGAGACCGACGACAAGAAGGACTCAGACAAGCCTAAGACCCGAAAAGTCAAGAAGCAAGTCCGCAAAGGTGACTTGCCTATCGTCGCTGGAACCAATTCTCTGGATGAGGCCACCAAGAACAACCTCACCGAGAAGGAAGCTACTATGCTTATGGAAGACAAGCTTGTCGCCGACACAGAGGAGAAGAAGAACGAACTGGAGACATACATCTACGATCTCCGAAACAAGCTAGACGACCAATACGCCGATTTTGCTAACGACGACGAGAAGGACAAACTCCGGTCAAAGCTGACAGAGAGCGAGGTGAGTTTTTTAATTTGATTTGTATATTCAATATTACGGACTAACACAATCTAGGATTGGCTGTACGAGGACGGCGAGGATGCTACCAAGGCAGTCTATGTCGCCAAGATGGACGAGATCCGAGCCATGGCTGGTCCCATTACGCAACGCTACTTTGACAAGGTAGAAGCAGACCGTCAAGCCCTGCAAGCTAAGCTGGATGCTGAAGCTGCTGCCAAGAAGGCTGCCGAGGAGCAAGCTCGAAAAGCAGCGGAGGCCGCCAAGGGCGAAACCAAAGATGAGGAGATGACAGATGCCGAGGCCCCCAAGCCCGAGGTCGAGGAACCCCAATCTTAGTCGCAAAAAGAGGCTTTCCTCGGGCGAAAACGCCCTCGCTCTTCATGATACCAGTATCTAGGGATAGGCAACTTTTATAGTCTTGTTGACGCACGCATGACGAGGACGAAAACAGGACACTTTTAATGACATCGGCAGGGGTGGTTTGGCGGATACTGGACTGGGGCATCGTTCAGGGGGGGTTCTGCTCATCAATCATCCATTTTTTAGGTAGTTAACGAGGAATAGATCTTTTTTCCCCATCACGAGGACAGAGAGGGGGGCAACAGGAATTCAAGCACGCGGACTTTAGATAGACCCAGACAATGCAGGTTACTTGAGTAAAAAGTGTGTTTTTTTGACATTCCTGGCTGTCTGGTTGTCTTTTGTGACTGGTGGTTTGTGACGAAAGTGAATGGTGCATACAAACAATGGTTAGCGGGTAGTCGCAAACATCCAATACCAATAGTGATTATGTAAGCAATACTCTCCTATATCGTTGTTGATTATCAGGAGAGATGATAATCATATGAATGGTAACTACCTTGGTATATAAACGGCCAATAATCTAGTTCAAAGTTGATTTCGTCTAGAGATACATGAATAAATACATCCTGCTTTAGTCTTGTTGAATGACCATTTCATCGCAACCAATCGTTCGCCAGTGTGATAGAGCTCCTGTTTACTTGGGTCCTAGAACTTCAACCTCAAAGGTAAGTCGTCGTGACCTCCCTGACTTCCTCCCCTGCTCTGTGATCCAAAGGCCTTCATATATATTCACTCTGCAATCAAATCTCAGGCCCGTTCTCTCGGATATATCCTTCCACAACTTTTTGAAGGTAGTGGCGCTGTGCAAGAACTCTCCCGTTGGCGTTTGAACCCCTTCTACGTCGCCAACTGCCTGTCCGAGGATAATCGCGCCAGGTCCGGGCTTCAGGACCTTTACGCAGTTTTCTAGCACCGCTCGCTGATTTTCAAGACCGAAGACGTGGAGGATAAGGCCCAAATGGACGAAGTCTATCTTCCCGGCGAGTTTAGCAAGGGGGCTATCCTCAGTAAAGTCCAAAGCGCTCCCTTGCACGAGCTGTGCTTTGAGCGTGTCTCGGTCCCTGAAGAGATCGTATCCGAGATCAATGAAAGGTCCATTCAACTCAACGCCGTAGATGTTCTCCGAAGGAGCGCCATCGGCCACTAACTTGCGAAGATCTTGTCCTACACAAAAGCCCAGATCAAGATACTTCGCTCCGGCCTTCAGACGCTCCAGTATGGATGCGTAGGACGGCTGTTGGTAGAGAGTCAACTTTAGGAACTTGAATTTGCCAATGCATGGCCACGGGAAAATGTCCCATGCCTTGTCCCTCTACAGAGAGTTAGTTTATACGTCTCCGAAGGCTAGAGACGATATGACTTACGATCGCGACGACATGAGCGTCTACCTCGCCTGGTGGAATGTGGGCATAATTCTCAAGCAACACTCGAGCCTCGTCTGGCGTTCCATCGAATTCCTTGTCATACCACTCCACGTTCTTGTCCTTGGAGCCAATTTGTGAACTAGATGTGTAGAATCCGTCGAGAACAGGAATCTGGGTGACTTGAGAGGTAGCCATTTCTCCTATATCGATAGGTATGTATATGATAAAGTGTTGATCGTTTCGTCTGTGTGAGACTTTTCAATTGTGTGAGTTGTGAGAAGACAAAAGTTCGTCTACGATGGTCACAACGACTTCTAAATAGTCCGCAACCTTTGTGGCGTTGCTCATACCTGCATCATACAAGGATCGCGCTTCGGGGAGCGAACGGTAAGCCGAGCTTGGGGCGATATTACTCATGATCGGCATGTCTGCCTATAAAGAAAAGAGAAGGGATGTTTCAACCAGTCAGCTATACAGAAACTTCCAATCCCGGCACGTGCCGAATATGTAATGCAACTGCACTATGTCACCGTATGCCAGGAGGAACGGAGGGTGCGAGATTGGTTATCCTTTCGACTTCTGTGTAAAATATGTCCCTAGTGGTAGGGATTGTGGATGGTCAAATACACGTAAGCGACTATAAAGCTCGGACCCAGATGGTGATCGACCGACAGCGTCACTTATAATATGCAGAAAGTTTTTATGTTAACATTTGAACTTCCTAGAAACCCTGAGTGAGGAAGATCCTCAGCTTAAACAAGCCTATGGTGAATATTACGCAACCCCATCATCACCATTTCCAGAGGATATTGTCACAACCACCACCCATTAAAATGAATACCCCAGGAACCCAGTCACGGGTAAACCTCGGACAAGGATATGCTGGATGTTGAGGATGTCTTAACACATCCACCACATCCATTACATCCACCACATGTTTGGATATGGATGGATATGTTCAAGAATGTACACATCCAAGCATACCATGACAACTTCACCAAAAAGAATAGGCAGGGAGGACATCTATATAAACAAGGCAGGCTCTCATGTATCTAGTTATTTATTTAGCTCTTTAGCTATCAATCTAAGTCTATTACTTCAACCGCATCGAACTAATAGGGAGAGGACTCCAAGCCTCTCTTACGAACAGACTTAACTTTGATCTGATCTCTACGAGTACTGCTAACAAACAAGGAAACCCACGAAGCACCCCGTATACCTGAGTACCTAGGTATAGGTTCGTAACAGATATAAAAAAAAGCGGGCGTGGTTTACAGATCCACAGAAATTCCGAGACGAGATATTCAAAGTGAAATTGGAACCAGAAAAAAAAGCCTGGTATAAAATTGTACTTAACTACGATCGTGGCACGGGGGAGGAAAATGTCAAAGGAAGGATCACTGCGTCTGTCGGCTGGTATTTGGCTGTCTGCCTTAGTAGTCTCAAGAATAACAATGAGGAAAGACAGCAGCTAATGTCAAGGGCCGACTATCTCCCTACATATTAACGCTTCGAAAGCAATAATGGAAATAGGGTAGCAAGTTGACGATAAAAGTACAACCGATGAAGAGTCCAAGAGGTGAAGCTCATAAAAATATGAACTGATCAAGAAAATTACAAAAAAAGGTACCCTTAGATCGAACCGAACCGTAGCATGGTGTCATCCCCTACTTCGCAACTTTAAAAGTTGCAAACATGCTAGTATCCAGCTAGGCCGTTCTGTTTTGACCTTGACTAGAGTAATTTTTAAACACTTATATAAACCCCCTTTTCACCCCTGAGTGATTTAACTTTAGCAATATGGACGGCGTGAGCACGGGCCACATCACCTAAAAAGTTCAACAACTAGTATTTAAAATCTTAAGTTAAGTAATAAAGTAAAGTATAAAAAGAGGTGATAAATGGAGGAATCAAAGAGCAACATACTTGGCACCGGCAGGAGAATTTCAAGGTAGAATAGCCTTTCTCACTATTGGTTCGGTCTTAAGACCTCAAAACGATCCATCTTACACAAAATGATTCGATCATGACGAGCCGTCATCCATTGGCGCAACACCATTCGTATCTCCTCAACATGACTCATCGTTCCTGAAAAAGGATTTGGAGATGTCAAGCAAACCCTGACGCTGTTCGGGGAGAACTTTGTAGGAAATCTTTCCGAGCACCGAAGTCTTGACTTGCGTCCTACCCCTCTGGAGACCCGAACTACCCGTATGCTTCTATCTAGCCATCAGAAATGTGACTATAACAACATCAACTGTGATTACATGAGGACACAAGGCCTCACAAAATGAGAAATTCTCAAGTTTCTAATATAGTATATAGCTATCTGAGCTCACTTGTAACTTTTAGGCTTCCATATCTTATTCGTTGCTTCAGAATGTCCGTGTTTCCAGCAGAAGCACGCAAGTCAAGTTTGCGTAGAGTTATGGTAACGAAAAGGGAGTGTCGCCATTTGACTTGTCTAAGGACGGCTCAACGCGTGATCTTATTGACTTGAAGATCTTATAGAGGGTATGAGAATGTTCAGGTCGAATCTGTAGAGGTGTCATCCTGTACACTACCGATATTTACGCGACGTCTCTTAGCTGGATGATGCTTTCTGATATGCACGTCTAGGTTGTCTGGTCTTGTATAAGCTTTATCGCATAGTTCGCAGACATAACTCGGTTTATCGTGGGTGACTAGATGTTTGCGATAGTACGTTAGATGCCTACTTGGTTTTCCACTTGGTCGGTACTTGCAATAAGGACATCTTAGATCTCCATTGCCCAATCCTTCGACTACTGGTAGAGATAGTGATGACGAGGAATCACGGTGGGATGCTGAATTAGTCGTCGTGCCCAGGGTTAGGTAGTTATTCGGTGGGATAGAGGGAGATAGATTGGGTGAATAGGAATCGGGATATGGAGCGTTGGATTGAGAGGTATTAGGCACCGCCCCGATTTTATAATCAATATTTATATCCTGTATTCCTGGTGGAACACTCGATAGCTATTGTATCCAATCATTCGCCGATGACTTTCCGAGAACTTCTGGCTGCAATTTGACACAGATTGATAACTCTGAAGAGGAACCAATGTGGCTGATACTATGCTTCGCTTTTGGGATCGTATTGAATGTGTCCCCAGGAGAGTGGGACTCCTCTATATTATAAAACTCCGTACACAGCGGTCCTAGGTATATAGGATGTGGCTCTTTGTTGGTAGATAAATACTTATACACAAGCGCTTGGCGCAAGATGGTATTTGGGTTTGAAGGCTCGCTATGCCGGGGTTCGTCGAGATATAGTAGCAATTTAGAATATAAAATGATATCAGAAAATAACCGTTTCGAATTGTAGAGCTCTCTAAGCTCACGATTTAAGCAGCGCGTGAAAAGTCCGGGTCCAGGAATTGGAGATGAGACTTCAGGCCCTGAACCAGCTGTTGAAATGACAGATATAGTACCAGTTGTATCTGATACGAAAGGTTGCGGTATAGCATAAGCACCATCAAATAGAAGTAGGATATCTGATTGCGATTCTGCTAGAATAGGACGGATAGCTGAAGAATCAATAGTTGCTGCATTAGGGCGGCTCCTAACTGATAGTTAGACAAGGTTGTTCGAAAGTGATTTAAATTCAGGGGAAACATACGAAGACATCCATACCGGGTCGCCACTAAAACTTCGTCGAGCGTTGCCACCATAATACATTATCAACAAACCACCTTTTCTTCCATCTCCCACGAATGATTCTACCTCTTTTATGATTTTCATATAACGTGTGGAATCTGAAGGTATTCTGCATTCCTTCACTGCAAACTTATATAAGTCCCTAAAAGTCTGACCCAAATCGCTGATGCTTTGGCGAAGGGCACTGTCATCCTCATCCCAGCTAAGTAGCAACACTGAGACAAATGCATATGGAGCGAGTTCCGAATTTTGCTTCGTATTAAAGTTGGATGTAACCTCGTTGATAAATCGACAAAATTGCTCTTTTTGCGATTCTATTGAAGTTCCTCGCAGAAAATCACTTGCACTGGATTCAAGTTCATACGAGTGATTGTTTTTAGTTCGGTCGTTGCGTATCTGTTGGCGTTGTTGGGCCCCGTGATTAATTGGAGTTGCTGGAGTTAGGGGGGTTTCTTCCAGAATATAGCCGAATAGTGACGGAGCAGCATTACGGCTCCTATCACGGTACTTATCGATTCTCTCTGGCGCAGAACAGGAAAAGCCTTTCTGTAAACATCGTTGGCATCTCTCGGGCCATGTTCTTCTAGTGGGAGCGCACTTCTAAAAGCCAGGGCACTGTTGGACGTGATCGTTGTTAAAAACAGGAGACTTGCCTTTTTCTTATCCTTCCGACAATAGCTACATTTGACAAAGTTAAGCTTGCGGTCTCGTTGATTTGAAGGTGAATCTGATGCCGACTCAGCAGTATAGTAAGCCAAACCCGAGTCTTCAGAATCTGACATTATTTCTAAGATGAAATGAAGTGTTTGAGGTAAAGTTGTGTGCCGATCGATTTGTAGGTGGCTGGTCTTCTGTCCAAATAGATCACGTGGAAGTCCCTGAACGGCCAATCATCTTAGCAGTCTTCCTGTCGCAGTATGAGTAATGGCATAGAGGTTGATTCGTCGCAGTACCCTGCTAATATATTTGTCGCTGTTCCCTTAGTTCCCTGTGTCGCATTCCCTTAAGTCCCTATATAAATATCATTGCGACAGGCTTACGTAACTGGAGAGTACTAGGGAATTCATCCATACTGTACCATCTATGCCTTCATTGAATATAGCTAGTTTATCTTGGGGCTTATAAAATGCTTCATGCCTTCGCGCTTCAAGAGATGGTATCGAAATTTATTATAACGCATTATAATAGAAGTTCTTCAGACAATGTGTATCCTTGGAGCCAAAGTGACATTATATTAGAGACAACCTTCGGCAACCAAAAATATTTTCGTGTGTATAAGTAAAGGTTTCTCATATACTCATACAATATTTTGATCGTAATTTAATTGCGATTGTGATTTACGAGAGATAAACCATCTTACTTGAGCTCAGATTGCCTAATTTAGACGACCTATGGTGGTTTTAATATCCGATTGGACGCAAATAATCGTCAACTCGATCAAATAGAAGTACTAGAGACCTAAGAATTGGATTTCTGCTAGAATTTGACATTCTGCTGAGCTAAAAAATCAAATTCTTATCATCTGAAGCATGATTGCATCGTGCATTATAGTTTGTATGAAATTTTACTTGCGCAACTACGAGCCTCCGGAGAATTCCCAACGGTTGTTGTCCTTGAATATCTTCACCCGATACAAAGCTCATAGTGCCTTCCTTATACAGTTGTCCATCAAAAATAAACCAGAATTCAATCCGTCATAACGAAGATATTCCTACATACTAGGTACCTAAGGGTACATATTCCAGCCACCCTTACAAAAGCATTGCTATCAATTCTAGACTGGAGACAATGCCGCGCAAACCAGAAAGCTTTCCAGTATGGCATTGTGTAAGTACTTCTTTAGTAACTATTGAAATTGGCATTTCCATTAATAGGTATGTCTAGTGCGGATGTAGTCTTGCAATCATGTGCAGTGTTTTGGATAGCCATTGCACTAACTGCAACCATCAACAATGCCTTGACTGTTCAGAATATTTCGAGGAACTACAACCCGTGCTAGAGCGTGATACAACTTTCGGCCACGAGAGCAGCTCTAGCTCAATGGACAGAACACCAAAGACAGAAAAGCCTACTCTTGCCGAGGCGAGTTTCCCGGCTCGACCCCCTTTTGACACTCCAATGCCGTCAACGGCATATGATCCATTTAATGAATATAATACTTTACAGAAAGACGCACTGGAGATCTGGGAGTCAAAGATCGTCATGAATGGCCAAAGAATTATGGACAATAGTTTAGAACAACAGGGATACCACAACCATGACGATGGCAAGAATATTGGGTCTTCAAAGGAACCCCTATTGCTGGCACCAACAATTCCTGGTATGAAAATAGTAGAAAAAAGCGTTGAGTCTGAGCCAGAGTTTGTCGAGAACACACCCTTAATTTTAAGTGAAGCTTCACCGTCTGAATCTACTGGATCAGAAACATCCGAGTTCCAAGAAGAAGATGAGGAATTCCATCACTATCAAGCAACACTATCTCAGGAAAGCTCCCATAACCCAGCTTACTTCACGACTATGGTGTTAGAACGGTGGTTGGAATCACTTCAAGATAACCCCAATTATGATATCATTGCCTCAGTGTGCGGGGACATTCTGCAACATCAACCTGTGGATGGAGACAGCGCACCGGCTCAGAGTGCTTCGGTTCCATCAAGTTCTTCACGGTCATCCCAATCCAATGGGAAGCGGCACAAGCGAAAAGCCTCGCAACTAGATGGGAACAACGGCTCCGATTCAACAGGAGAACCTAGCACAACGAAGACACCTCGAACAAACATTAACAGGAAGCCTAAATACGCCTGCCACTTTTGGAAGATGAACCAGCACTTGTACGCAGAATGCAGAAACACAGGGTATAGTCAGATATGCCATTTGACAGACCATTTGCGAAAGGAACATAGCCTAGGCAATACATCTTGCCGCAGGTGTTGGCGTAGATTTGGTGATGATGGAGCTTTAATCGCCCACAATATTGACACGGGCGAAAGTGTATGCCGAGCAACAGGTGGAACCCCGATCAACAAATTAAAGATCTCTAAAAAAAGTATTGGAGATTATCAGAAGTGGTTTTGGATTTGGGAACAATTCTTCCCATTATTTCAGAGACCTGAATCCCCTTATTGGGAATCTTTGAATCACGACGAACAGCTACTGTCACATCTTGAACGATCTATGTCGGCTCAATTATCGCAACATCTCTCGGCAGATAATGTGGAGTTAGTCATGACAAATCTAGCGATGTTTCGGGAGAGGTGGATAACAAACCCCCCCGAACCTCGCAGTCTTGCACCACTTCCACTGCCCACGGGGACTCAGGACAGCGATGATGCGGAGCAACCAAATTCACAAGTGGTTCAATCGCCACAAATACGATCATATGAGGAAGTTTACTTGGGAACTCACGAATATGAATATTTAGACGCACAGCCCTCAAATGATGATAGGTTCGAATTTCCCACGGAGGACCCGTCAGTTGACCTTAACACATGGGAATATTCTCAGAACTACGACGCATGCTCCATGTATGACCCACAGCCTCCAAATCCCAGTGGAATTGATAACCCAGATAATTACGAATGGCCTTAGAATTAAACAATAAGCAAATCTTCGTGTCATTATATTTCTTTTCTATTAATATCGGACAACAGACGGGACTTTTCATTGACATTATTACTGTACCCAGTACGTAATGTCATTGAGACTCTAGTGGACTTGGCGCTGTCTAGCACTATATTATGGAGGGTTTAGTGGCTGGTTAGGTATGGTGGGTAGTCATGGACTTTTAACAGATAGCTAAGCTTGCCTGAGGTTCAATGGCCTTTGGCAGAGCATCATATAAATTCCAAGGGTTGAAACATTATAAGACAGATATGACGCAACGTACAAGGTAGCCGTTTTCGAGTCGTTTCTAGGTCATTGGAGACTTGTTGTTAAATCATCGTTGAACTGTTGTTGAAAAGAGGACGGTGAAGAATGCTTACCTAACCTCTATCACAAACTATAGTGTCAATAGGTTAAGATGCTACTAGAGGTACGATGTTAGCTACCTAAAACTAGAAAGCGTCCCGAAAATTGAATTCTAACTACCTTGCATGTAATCGGTGTTAGGCATCTGACAGATTTTGACATAACTATTATGAGATATGATCGAATTTCCACAACCTCATTATATTAGTAGTAATGACACGCCTTCAAAGTATTGTTAAACCGTTTGTTCATCGTGTAAGGCCGGAGTTACCCACCCGGCTGCCTGCCTTATCAATAAGCCACATCAACCGGGTCTATGCATACCTAGTATAGGTTCCATCCATCCTGAAAAAAAAAAACCCTTTAGCAGTCAATAAGCTTTTCCTGTTCCATTCATTCTCACTTTTAGAAATCTTAGTCTTAAGTAAATCCATTCACGATGGATGTCTGCTGCCCACATCATGACCTATGCCTCAAGTTCAAGCCCAAGAGTTCCATTATGTCTGGACCCCCAAGTATTCACGACATATCCCTCGAGTTCACGGAAGACGATGACGAAATGCCCTTCCAAGAGTTTGCCTTTACCAGCAATCGAAATATCATCAGCAGTGACCCGAAACACCCAATCATCGGCGCCGCCTCTTGTCAAAACACGCCAAATGATAACGTTGCGGATTTAGAGCCTTATATCGTCGAGATTTATCGTGAAACCACGTTTGAGCGCTTGAAATGCCCGATATTCGACTCAAGAGTTGGTCATTCCAGACCGCAACTTCAGAAAGATCGAAAAAACCGGATTATCGTGTACGGAGGATGCTTCAACCCCCCTCATCGCGGCCACCAGGCACTGTTGAACCACGCGTTTTCGTGTAGCCAAGACCTCAACGTTATTGCCGCGTTCGTTATACCTCTAAGCGATAAGAGCATCCGATCGAAGCCTCACGCAAATGAGGTATGTTTCTCTGTCACGGAGAGGGCGCGCTTGTGGGTCGGAGATGACGGGCCGCACGAATGGCTTTGGGTATGGGAACACGGCAGCAGGGCATGGGAAAAATTCCAAGAAGCGCTTCGGGGAAAGCTCGCAGAGGATGGCTTTCTCGTGGAATACATAAGTTTATACGGGCCGGACAACATAGAAAAGCCTACTACTCCTGTAGCTTGGCCGGGATGTGATAATATAATCGTCAGCGATGCCGGGAGAAAAGCTGGCTTCGTGCGCGCGGATGGGACGTTAGGCCGCCTCGGCGATTGCGGATCTTGGAAGCCGATCTCTCATCTTGAGAAAAGGGCGATTCATAAGGCTAGGGAAACAGCGAGATGGCTTCTGAACTCATTGTCTTTCACGATGATAGGTAAAGGTGAGTGAAGTCTTTTTCTAGTTTTCATTCTCGTTGGCTGGAGATTAACCAAGCGCGCAGAAGCATATGAGGGGTTGATAGAGGAGATTAAATTAGAGTATATTCGGAGGATGCGGGGGGTAAGAGTCAGTCATCGCATCTCGCAATCGCGCCGATGGGTTCGCTTTATCCCAAGCAAATCAAAGGATCCTATCGCGGTAAGCTCAACAGATATCCGATCTATCATAAGAACATGCCGGCTTGCTTGCATGTTTGAGAAGCTCCAGGGGAAGGCACTTTATCCTAGAATTCTGATGAAATTGATATGGGAAAAAAGGTGACTGCTGCGATCGGAATCAACTATTCAAAGGAACTAGGAAACTGTCTACTGTAGAAACATCGACGTAGGAAATATTGTGTGTAAGAAATGATTTCAACCCTTTATTTTTTTTAAACCAATCATTGAAACTTGACACCGACAAATGCCTCAACAATCACCACCCGACTAGAATGATTACTTCTGTCCCTATTACCATGACCATTCAATGGGCTCTATCGGTGCTTCTCTCACCCCCAACATATCATCCAAGATATGCTGCCTCGTTTCCTCATCTACCTCCACTTCATCGTGAGTTTCTAGGTCAATATTGATGGGCAGGTCTTCCGTGTCTCCAGATCTCAAGCAAGTGTCTGGGATGACACACAATGTTCCGATGTCTTCTTCTGACTGCCCGTTAGAAACACTGATTGCATCTGACGGAACAACCTGATCCTCAGAAAGGTGAATAAGAACGTCCGTGGCGTTTTGGGGAGGATCTGGGATCAGAAGCCAGTTCCGACAGCGGTCCGCCGAGCTTCGATTTTCCACGGTCATTATAGTAGATCCCGTCTCTAGCGAGAACACCGTTTCGATTACTTCGGCCGTCTCGCCGTACTTTTTCATTATCTGGATGTTGGCGTGGGAACAAACTGTCACAATTGTTTCCGACTCTTTCCTCAGCTTTAGCAACTTGGTTATATATCCTCTTGTACATTGATCGTGGTAAACATAAATAAGATTTCTTGTATCTTGTCCTTCGAGCCAACGAAGGAAATGCCAGTCAGTTGTTGTCCACTCCCGATGTGATTTGAGGAGTTCTGCGACGGCCGAAAACCCCCGTTGAGTAGTATGATGTACTGCAGAGATATATTGAATTTGCCCATGGTCTTTTGTAATTGTACCTGATTCAAGTAAGAGCTGAACAGCATCCAAACGGCCCACAGTTGCTGCTGCCTCCAATGCAGTCCTTCCACTCATAGTTGCTTTGTGACTATTTGGGTCAGCACCATAAGCAAGTAGGTGCCGCATTATATTAAGATATCCAAGGGAGGCCGCATGCCACAGTGGTGGAAAATCTCTATTAGGTGAAGTATGGGTGACATCCAAACCCGACTCAAGCAGGATATCGATTATGTCAAGCCTCCTATTTGTGATGAGGCAACGCAGCATGTCCTCCCGGTCTTCCAAACACCCTGCATTCACATTGAATCCTATGTCGATGAAGACTTTGACTAGGTCTAAATCTTCCATTATAGCAGCTACAACGATTTGTGAATGACTCCGTTGCTTCTCGGAATTATAATCAGTTGCATTTATATCGGTGCATTCCTGTGCAAGTCGCTTTATTAAATTTGGAGATAGGCGGTGGTATATAGCAGTATTTAGTGCAAAAGCGTCGGGTTTAAATCCAAGAACAAGAAGTTCTTCAACTGCAAGTTCGCATTCATCCTTGGAAGCTATCAGCAGTGGAGAGATCAGGAGCCTGTCAGAGTTGTGCCACTTATCCAAAGATATATGTAAATCGGGACGCTCTGGATAGTTGACTGCTAGAAATTCTACATCATCCCCAGTGAAACTGTAATGGCCTTTTTGTGATTGTATATAGCCACGCCCTAATTGTTTTCCCGGTGTCACCGGGGCATCCGTTGCGAATTCCCATGACCTTCCCAACTGTGTGATAATGTCTACCCTTTTATGGTAAGCGGCAATCAATGTAGCTGTATTCTCCAGGTGTGAGTTCAAAGAGGGGTCGGGCTGATTTCTCAATTTCCGTCTCCGAAGAATTTCCCCCAGAATCAAATTTATGTTAGGGGAAGCCGTTGGTAGGGAAGCAGTCAGTGTGATCGCGCACAGTGCCCCTGAATCATAGTATAGCGAGTCGAATGAGAGTGCAAACTTCTGTTACAAACCAACAAACAACCTCAACCCACTCAACAAGGAAGGTAACCAATCACGGGTAAAAGTCGGAAAATTGGATGTGTTCGTCCCAAACACATCAAAATCTCGAACACATCCAAACACATCAAGATCTCGAACACATCCAAACACATCAAGATCTCGAACACCTCCGAGTACATCATGACAACTTCACCAAGAAGGAAGGATATCTATATAAACATGGCAGGACCCTATGTATCTAGTCATTCATTCAGCTCTTTAGCTATCAATCTAAGTCTATTACTTCAACCGCATCGAACTAATAGGGAGAGGACTCCAAGCCTCTCTTACGAACAGACTTAACTTTGATCTGATCTCTACGAGTACTGCTAACAAACAAGGAAACCCACGAAGCATCCCGTATACCTAAGTACCTAGGTATAGGTTCGTAACAACTTCATAACAGCAACGTCCCCGCTTAATATAGCATTCTCTACAAAGCTTCTTCCATCCGAGCTTCGCTCACCAATGATGGTATCTGCGGAGGTATCCTGTAGAAGCGATTGTATCGTTGAAAGATTTGGAATTCGGAAAAGTCCGACAAGTTCAGGTCGAGTGAGTTGGATTCCTGTATCAATTATCTTCACAGCAATTCGGATTCGGCCACGTTGTAATGCAAGATTCAGAGTAGAGTTCGTAACTGGGACGCCTGATTCTATCAAGTTCAAAGCGATTGTTTCGTGTCCTTTGTCAATAGATATCTCCAGTGCATCTCGGTACTCTTGAGTATTCTTGTCAGAATCAACTCTGAGCTTAAGCAATCTGCTGACAAGTTGCGACTGCCCACCTCTGACTGCGCAGGTTATGCTGCCATCTGTAGAAGTTGCCCCCCTGTCCAATAGCAAGGACGCGATTTCCCAATGACTAAGGCTCACCGCAAGGCCAAGTGGGGACAAATTCTGTATAGATTTGTCATCAGCTTTATCTTGGTCGCAAAATCTCGCCCATGTAGAGAATGTGAAGCATGGAATATGTGGGGAATTAACATCCGCTCCATTCAGAAGTAGTGGGTCTATCAGTTCGCACGAGTTGCGATTAACTGCGGCGTGCATTGGGGAACAAAGCCTAATGGGATCGCCATGCACTTTAGAACAGTAGTAAGGTTGAGCGGAACCTCCAAGCTCAAGAAGCAGTCGACAGCATTCAACTTGAGCCTCGGACACAGCGGCGTATACAGGACAAAAAAGTCCATTCCTTACGTCCACTCGTGCGCCTCTTTGATACAGAAATGATATAACGTTGGTATATCCTCGGAACGCTGCGAGTATCATCGCATCTGACTTGAGCTGGTTGTCAATATCGAGATCAGCTCTCCATATACCGAGGATATGCTTCACAAGCTCTAGAGCGGTGCTCTGACTGTCAGCATCTCCGTCATGCTTTTCATATTTTTCACGTGCGGTCCTCCAGTGGACATAGGAAGCAGCCAACCCTAAACAACTAGAAGTGTTTAGATCTGATGAGTATATAAAGTATGGATGATCCAACCATCCTCTATTTAATACCAGTTCAAAATCGTAGTGATCTTGGATTAAGCGCATTGAAGTAAAGTCCGCCCCGGCCCGATAGAGAATGTCGATCAACTCGATACTACCCTTGCAAACAGCTGCATGTGATGCTTCGGATACTTGATCACTCGTACCCACGTCCCTTTCCAGTAAAAGCTCGATAAGCTGGATGGTCCGATCGGTCTCGGGGAACATGGCAAGTACAAATGGCGAAAGGTGTTTCGAATTTCCGGTCTGGTGATTGATATCAGCACCATTGGCGATAGTTTGGCGAGATAGATCCAAAGAGCCGCATATAAGGCCGTATTCCAACGCTGACCAGGTTTGCAACTCCAGATGTATATGCCACACAATTTTACCAGCTGGTTGGTTGGGATGAATGAGATCATCGGCTTTGAACAGCCCCAAAACAATATCAATTGATTCGGTATGAACAGCTGCTTCGTATAACATATTGACCAGGGAGGCCAAGGTTGGACTTTCGCGTGAGACTTTAACAATCTTCAATAGCGTAGAAGGCTGACTAAGCCCAGAAAAGTGGAATATATCCACAAAGGCTCGAGCATCGTTGGTATAGTTTCGTGACGGGAGGCCATTAAGACAGTCCATTATGAGGTGGTTTGATGCTAGAAACATCAAGACCTTCAACACTTCCTTCTGCATTTCGTATTGTGCCCCACCAGATAACGCAATAGCTCTTCTAAGGTTTTCACCAGGATATGTTGGCGGGAGCATATCGTCGAAGTAAGCTGCAAGGCGGTCGACACTCCTATTTATCAAAAGAAATCGAGAGAGTTCTTCGGAACCTATTACGATCTCCATACTTCGTCGTGAGAGGGTTTTAAAGGCGGTCCATGCTTTGACTGATGCTCCTGGTGAATCAAGTCGACGCTTCTTGCGTGGCCGCCCTCGTTGAGTAGTAATTGCCGTTTCTGGCTGGTCTGGTGGTAATAGGCGAAGTCCTGATAGTAATTCCGGTAGCAAAGACTCGTTAAAATGGATCCATGGGAGGCTTTTAGGCCATTGGTATTCACGATGAGGAACGATGGCTGGAGAGGTAGCTCGGGGAGTACATATGTATAAAGGAATATCTTCAGTTGGGGGTTCTGGATTTCGGACTAAGCAAATGTCAGCTATCTTACTACAAGATGGATGCTTCAGCGAAGAGTTTAACGTACCTGGATTCAACTTATTGAAGAGGGTGACAACTTTATGTCTGTTTGTTTGCTTCTTGACAGCTTCCGAAGTAAAGCGGACTCCAGATAGAATCATAATCGAGTTCTTGCCTTCGGATGCCCTCTTCTGGATCGCACGATCGACATACCGCCACTCATCTGCTTTTAAATTTTTCTGAAAGCCCCATTGCCTAAGTTTGGACCGAAACTGCGTAAGTCTGAACAATCCCAGCAAACGAGAAGTTTAATGAATGATAGGGTCGCTGCGCGTACGTTACATTACGGTTCCGCTGCTGTAAAGTTTTCAGAGTTTCATGAAGTCCGCAGTCTTTGACGAGAAATTCATTCAGGATGAAACCCATCCAAGAATCCCATACCTCGTCTGAGACGCTCCCGTCATTCCCTGGTGCGATTTTCCTGGACTCCATGCAGACCCAGGTGGGTAGGCGGACAGGTAGGTATGCTGGTTGATAGAGATGAAAGCTAAAGGCAACGATAAATTTCTATATTGTGACGAATCCGGTACAGGCATGAGTCGAGGTCGCTAGAGCTAGGAAATATAAAGAAAGTGAGTAAATAATGCAAATGTCCGGAGAGCGAATGTGAATTATATTTGTCTTGGAGTCCTGGGACTGGGCTTCTACGAATCAATTGAGAATGGTATCTGCTCGACTGTCATAATCTTTTATTGGATAATAACAAAATGTCGATGCTAGCATGCACCTACCTATGTACCTAAGTATTACCTTTTCTCTCCAGCAAGCCTACAATAGATTTGATACATTAACCTGCACCTCGTATTGGTCCCTGAAAAAATGTGAGACATTCATACCCAATAGATGAAGAGCGTTGTTATGGAGGGCAGAGAGGGGCGGGGGCTGCATCGGTCAGCAAAGTATTACATTATTATCATACCCTATCGACGAACCGCAAATCTCTCATCCAGTCTTGCGGGATACGTCAATACGGAAATATCTGTCCGACAAGTTTCTCGCTCAGCTTCCATAGCCTTTCGGCTTCAACAGAGCTAGTTGCCCAGGGTCGAACGGTATCATTATTGGGATCCGCCAAGCGGCAGCTCAAGAGGAACGCGCCGTTATATGCTTTAAATACTGATTAATTGCTAGCCACAAGATTTCGAGGTGGGAAATCTACTTACATGTGACGTCAGGATCGAAAGCTCCGTACACGTACACATTTGCGCCAACTTCAGGGGTGGATGGTAGGACATCACCGAAGCCGGTCCACCCAACACCGTTACCCATAACACGGTCAATGTCGCCTATCAAGAATCAGTGGTTACACATTCAGGACATCCTGCACCTCAGGTTGGATTAACTCACGCATAGATATCATATCAGAGTCGTCTTCACCGAACAATTTCAAATGCGACGATAGGTTAGATGGGACTACCCCCGGGTGGACGCTGAAAGCTGAAAGATTGTGCTTTCGGCCGAGTTTCTCGGCTAACGAGATAGCCATAAGCATATTGGCTGTCTTTGACTGGCCGTAGCTCAGCCACTTGTGATAATACTCGCCGTTCTGCACAATTATCAGCCACTAACTCCGCATACGTAAGAGCTATTGGATAGGTAGGTATGAATGTGAAAAGAAAACTCACACGGAAGTTATAATCCTCGAAGCGGAACGGGCTCAATCGATGACCCCCGCTTGTCACGTTAACAATGCGAGGTGCCGGCGACTTAAGCAATTTACCCATGATAAGGTTAGTGAACAAGAAGGGACCCAGGTGATTGACCACGAGCTGGCTGTCGTATCCCTCAGCAGATTGAGCCCAGTCGACAGCCATCTACAACAATAAGGATTAGTAATCTGATGTTCGGTGAGGGGTTGGGCTCATTTAATGTATGTCTCGGAAACGAAAAAGAACTCTACATATTACATACGACACCAGCATTATTGACCAACACATCGACCTGAGGTACGTCGTCCCAGCTATTGACCTTCTCAGCCGAAGTCCGAACTGAGGCCAGTGAGATCAGGTCAAGCTCCAGAATGCGAACCTTGACGCCAGTCGCGGAAATGGCGTCGGCAGTCTGCTGCACTTTGGCGAGGTTGCGACCTGCGAGGATGAGTAGCGCTGGCTGCGACTGCGCGATGCCGAGTACGAAGGCTGCTCCTAATCCACCGGGAGATACACCGGTGGTGAGAACGATCTTGCCCTTGATCTGGGACTCATATGTAGCAGCAAGCTCGCTAGCTGTTCTCGGATCCTCGTTCATGGTTTCGGCTTGTGGTTAGGTGTCAGTTTGAGTTTTGGAGATATTCGGTTGAGGTGCGAGAAACAAGAAGTCAATGTGGTAGTCTGCCAGTGAAGTTGTAGATGAGAGTGTAGCTGCTCATCATCATTGTTCAGAAGGCTGCTATACATATTTATACGTCTTCGTAAACGACAGCAGGTCTCTAGATCTCCTACTCTTGCATCGAAAATCCATAAAGCTCATCTGTATTGTTGGCCAGATAGGGGTCTGCTTAGACACATTTGTCATCAATGTTCCTCGAATATGGGCCAATTGACCAATCAGAGTTCGATTTCGGGGTGACGGGGTTCCACAGTAGACCTAAGTCCGATATAACAGGCCTTGCTATGTCGGTGTTAGGGGCCTTCAAAAGGACTCCCCTTAAACTCAATGAGATTATTCATATTTAATCTTAGGCGAGAAGATCACTTCGTCATGGGCCTTCAGCCTAATGCGACAGAGCCGCGCGCAGCTCACCAACCTACGTCCTAGGTAGGTATGCATAAACCTAGTATTCATGTTTCGTGCAACTCCTTAAAAACTCCAAGGTTCAATATAGTACACCTGATAGGCACCAACATGGACAGTTTTCTACGGAATCCCCTATGTGATAGCTGAAGATTCTTACTTCTATGGAATGGCTTAACATCTTCATTGCTCCATATTTGATCTTGGCTGTTTGAAAATATGATAGAACTAAACGCTAGATTAGCCAATGATGGCCAGCTAGCCCTAGAGTGGAGCATACTTGGCCATTATTATCTAGTCCCCTCTCTAGGGTTTCATCCTGCTTTCATCTAATTACGCATCTATGATTCAACTTCATTATCGTATCAAGACGAAGGGTTGTAGTACTTACAATTCGTATACCACCATCAAGATAAGCTCGAATCATGTCCCAAACAGTCCTCCGTCGCCGTGACAAGGCCTCAGGGTCGGGACTCAAAGCTGTCCTGACGACACAAGAATACTCCCAGGAACTGATCCCAATTCCAAGTCCGCCTGAAAATGTAAGACCACAAATATGCCACTAAGTCGTCACTCAACTAAGTCGCACCTCTAGGCAGACGAAGTTAAGGCTAAGTACGACTCGTTCCTGCTAGAATCCTTCACTGTCGAAGATGCTTGGGAACTCGGACATCACCTCTACGCGCGGCTTCTTCCATTCTCATCGCAGAAGCCCACGTTGATCTCCATCTCGTTGGCCAGTGGTCAGACCTTGTTCCAAACTGCCGTGGGATCTGGAACTGTACCAGACAACGAACTGTGGGTGCAGAGGAAGCGAAATACTGTTCTAAGATTTGGTTCTAGTACCTGGTTCCAACATTGCAAGTATGCTGGTGACGAGGAGGCGTTCCGAGTGAAATTTGGGATGAGCCCGGCTCAGGCGGAGAAATATGCCATCCATGGCGGCGGTGTGCCCAGTGAGTAAATTGCCCTTAACCTTGAACGTTCGCCCTATTCTCACAGGAGAATACGAAGAAGAATACGAAGACTGATTATCATGCTGTAGTTCGCGTTAAGGGGATTGAGGGCATCGTTGCCGTTGTTGTGGTTTCTGGATTGAAGCAGCACGAAGACCACGGCGTCATCTGCGATGTAATCAATGATAATTGGCAATGATCCAATCTATCTAAACCGATGTATATTGCGACGTAAATAGCTAGTATACCTAGGCCATTATTAATGCAATAATGATTTGCGCTACCTCATTGAGGGATTTGCAGGCCAAAGCTCTTCTCTATCTCCGAACAAAGGTTTCGACAAGGATGATAAGTATTCCGCGACGATATCAATTAATATGCTAAGAAAATATGAATCCTGGCAAAGTAGGTATATGGACGATGAAGATACGTCTTATTTGCGTAGGATCTCCCCATATTCCGGCAGATCCCACTTAACGCCTTCCCTAAGGAACCACTCTCCAATAATGTTCAACTTGAAGAGAGCGACCAGCCAGACAATAAAATTCATGATGCAGATACCAAAAGTTGTCGTCGGCATCATACTCGCCCAAACACCTGAATTTTCCGATATCCCTTTCTGTACTTGGTCCATGAAGGGTCGAAACTTCCGTTCGTACGCTCTCAAAGCGGCCGTTAGGCCGTCCTTAACGTCGACTCCCTCCTTACAATGTTTCCCAATCTCGCCGGCAAGGACATAAGCACCGACAATTGCAGAGGTAGTTCCCATTCCCGTATTCGCCGTTGGGCAGTACGCAGCGTCGCCGACAAGCGTCACGTGCCCCCGAGACCAAGAGTCTAGCTTAATGAGGCCCATGTGCTCAAGGTAGAAATCGTCGGCTTTGATCATAGCCTTAACAAGCTCCTCCGTTTCCCATCCCGCACCTTCGAATATTTCTGCTAGTGCCGCCCGCTCCTCCTTCGTGTCTCGATGTGCATTCTTTAGACGTTCGGAGTCGTTCTTGCACATGAGGTAGACTTGTACCTGGTCCGGGCTGTGCCTTCGTAACATCATGGCACGTCGACCTGGAGCGATGTATGCAGTAGCAAGATATCCCTCCCGTTCTTTAATTGGTCGGGAAATTGTGAAGTACGCGATATAGACACCGCGTAGAGGAGTGAAGCCATCATCCGTGTTTGAACCGAGCATCATCTTACGCGTCTTCGACCCTATGCCATCGGCACCGACAAGGAGATCGAATCGCTCGATTTTGCCATTCGACAGCCGAACCTCGATACCGTTACCGTCCTCTTCAAAACTCTCGATCGATGTCCCGAATATGTACTTGGTATGATCCTTGCATTGCGCATACAAGAGGCGGCAGAGATCCCCTCTCATAATTTCCCAGTCGGTAGTGAAGTTCTGTAGTCCCTGACCTGACTTATTCGCTGGAAACAAGGCCTGTTGCTTCCCTGCGCTATTCACTATCTGTAGGCCCTGCTCCGGAGCCATTTTGGAGCGAAAAGTTTTCTCAAGGCCCATTCGCTTCAATACTTCGATACCGTGGCCACGTAGATCAATCTGGAGTCCGCTGGTCCGCAAGTTGGGAAACCACTCAACGACAGTGACTTCGTGACCTAACTTGCCCAGCCAGAAAGCTAAGGCGTTACCGGCTACGCCTCCGCCGCTGATGAGGACCTTCATTCTTTTCATAAGTAAGATGAGTGTTTGATAACAACTGAGCTTTGTTCAAGTAAGAACTTAGGATATCCGGCTATTTAAATAGCATCTGCAGACTGATTCGGTATTGTGAGGGAAACAATGACCGTTTATCTCCGGAACGTGTGTGACCGCCATTGACTCTATCTCGGCTGATTAAAGTGGACCTTTCTCGGTTCCGGCGGACTCCTAAAGACCGCGGACATAACATCTAAAGGGGCCCTCGTACGTAACTCAAAAGGCCTGCTTCTGCTACTTTAAAATTTCGTCTGATCCCGAAAAGAAAAAATCTAAGTCGAAGTCGAAGTCCAGCCCGTAGTCTCCTTGTGCGCCGCTGACACTTATCGGTGTGAGGCCTGTGTTAGGTCCTGGAGAAGGCATGGTCCCGGTTCGTGCTTGCAATATGTCATAACACAGCTCAAGGCTATCTTTTGCGCTTTGCGCAACTTTCAAATCACACGAAACGCCCTCTTCCATAGCTTCCGCCTGGCCCATAATCATGCTCAGGAACATGGGTCCCTTGACATTGGTCTCGCCTCGACGTATTCTCTCTACGGATAATTCAACCATGTCATTTACAGCCTTTTTGAGAAGATGTATATACTGAGGGTTGCGATGCAAGGTTCCGTCAACGCGCTGCGCCTCAACTTGAGCGATAAGCTCACGCGTGATGACTGTTAGGGAGAATCTGATACCCTCCCGAAACATACCTCCGCCGAGAGCCATGAGGCGGGAGAATCCTTCGTCTGGCTCTGGTGAGATTATGGACAGAGCTGAATCTAGGCTAACTTTAAGCGAATAGTAGAACAGCGGATTCGTCCGTGCTTCGCCGCCGAACGGACAGTGCAGAGGGATTAAGAATCGACGGACCAAGTAATCGAGCAGATTACGATGGAACGGCGTCGCACCTGATTGCTCGTTCTCCCTCATGAAGGCATTGCACGTCCGATATTGGTCGGTGATCTCCGAGCTCAATGCTAAGGCATCTAAATAAGAAAGCTCTGTGTGTAGGCCGTTTAAAAGATGGAGGATGCGAAGGCGAGTTGGTAGCAAGCCAAATAAAATTAGCTGAATTGAGGTTGTGGTGTAAGTACCCTTAGGGTGGGGCTGGATCACCGTGGTAGACTCGTCCATCTCATCGTCGTTCAAGTTGGAAGGCGCCTCGGTGTCAAAATCGTCAAATGAAATCCTAGGTGGCACTATAACAACAGGAGTTAGTAATTACTTGCTTAGGAAGGAGATTGGCTCATTTGACGCATGTCTCGGGAGCTTGTACTCCCAAGCGAGCAGAAATGATACTAAGAAGGGGAAGAAAGAACTCTGGATGTTACTCACTAGCCGTGTCCAATGACGATTGAACGATTATTTCAAGCACGGTAGCCCATAATCTCCTGCGGATTTCTGCTTGCAGCACAGACATCGTCGGTAAGTGTTTGGGATCGCGATGTAGACCTATTTGCATGGCGATATGGATGAGCGATCCCGAAGAGACCCATACTAAGTCGCCGCCGATTGAGAAGATCTGCCGTGCTAGAATGGTAAGGCAGTAGATTTGTACTCCATTGATATTCAGCCGGTCTTTCTCCAAAGGTCCAGCGAGCCATGTTTGTGCGGCGTAAATGTAATGATTGATCGTCTGTCGAAATCCGGAATTACTCTCTATGTGCTCGGACAAACTTGATCCCAACCCGATGGCAAGAAGGATCTTAAGACGCGTTTCAATGGTGACACCCTCCGGTTCGTCCCAATACTTCTGGTATTCGGACATGAACGTGGGTTCGTGAAGTATGCGGTATGTCGACTCGAATGATTTGAAGTAAATGGCTACTGCCCTATCTGCTACTTCACGGGAAGGGGGCTCCAAATCAAACTCTGGACGATAAAGCCATCTACTAGGTCGCCCAAGCTTTGTGCAACGAGCCATGGCTTTGCATTTCTGAAGGAGACCCCAGATTTGACCATACAATATTCCAAGCTCGGTGTCTTGGGGTGAATTTTCGTTTCTGCTGTTAGCAGCCCCAATGTAGCAATTGACGATGGGCGCAAACTTTCGTCATCGTTAGTATGGGTGGGGAGATGGGGACTCGCATGGGCCATACCTCTTGGGCTGTGCCTATCCGGAGGCTCCATCCCAGCATCCTCGTTTTATTCAGCACTATTTGCGAGTCTCGCAGCCCCAACTGCCGTGCAAGAATTTCTCGACTGGATTCGGCCAAGCCATTCATAGGACTAGATGTTGATGATTTGTCGAGTCCAATACCTCGTTTCATGATGTCTATGAGACCTGGTTCTATATCTTGAACAGGATTGGGTGGTTGAAGGTCGATGCGACCAACAAGAGGTGGATTAGCATTATGCCCTACTTCACCGCGTGGTTCTTCTGGTAATGGTGATGATATCTCTTCTGCTAACTGAAGTCCGGACCGGTGAATATCGCGTCCTGTGATTGGGCCATTGTCTCCATCGGGGTTGAGCTGCCGAATCCGTGTTACAGGAGAATGCGCATGGGCTGGCTTGCTAGGTGCTGTATCCCTAGAATAGCCCTGTCGAGACTGCGGGCTAGTGGCAGGGTCATCGCTATAGACCTTATAAGTACACTGTAGCTTAGAAGAGACGCAATGTGCGCAAGGCTCATTTCTATTGCACTTAATCTTGCGGCGGCGGCATTCGAGGCACGACAAAGCCGGTCTTCGACGCCTGCGGGGTTGTCGCTGAATGGAAATAGGCATGATCCTCGGCCGTACCGCTGCCTAGGTCCTAGGTATACACACTGGATTTCACCTGGGATAAGTCAATCCGCGCATATTGTAAAATGCGAAATCTAGATTGTGTTTTTTCCCGCAACCTGAGTCGTTAGTCGTCAGCCAGATATTATATCCGAGATCCACGGATATAACGACGCAAGTGAAAATGCCGAACCGCTTAGGTCCGTCGACCCCATATCGAACGGAAATAATTGATCTTACTGGCAGACTGAAATAGAGCTATTGTAGGCCCTAAATCCTGCCTAGTACCTGTAGACATGCATGCCCCTTTTGCTACCAGTCGCCCACATACGAACTGCGCAGATACTTCGTCCTTCCTGCAAAGCTCTTGACGAGAGAGTGATGTTTTCCGCAGGGCACGAGGCAGCAAACCCTCCATCGTTCGGAGAAAATGCGCGTTTGGGAACTAGCTTTTATTACTAATGAACTTCGCCTGAAAGGGTTGGTCCAAGATCTCGGACTGACAATTTCGAAACGAATCCACGAATTCCTTTGAATGAGACGTGCGATCATTGAACGAAGCCATCTGTGCCTACCTGGACAATAATAAGCATCCTGACGAGGTTGCTACGTCAATTCCAATGATTTTCTTGGGTGTGTCCTGCATAGGAAGAAAAGACGTTGTCAAGGCCGGGGTAGGGTCCCTCCAGTTCTAACCCAACGGGATCTTCTTCCATACCGGACAAACCAGCCAGTCCGAATGTGCGGATTAAGCCGCCTCTCTCACTGATGAATCTATCTAATTATAAATCCACATCGTCGCCATCGCCAAGTCTACGCGAGATGTAATTATTGAAAAGCATCTAATGTTTACCTGCTCTCCCTCTTCGTGTTTTCGCTCTCGCGTTTAAAAGATGAACGCGATCTACATCTTGGTCGCTTATTTTTGGCACCCAAGTCAAGTTAGTGGATTCAATGCACGATTGCCTCGCCGCGCACATTCTTCAGCTGAGATAGTAGGCTTCGCGAACGTCGCGAACATCGCGAAAAGGGAGTCGAGTCATTTAGGTAGGTAAGTATTAAATTGAGGAAGTATTCTTGGTCAAGATGAAGATTAAATTCGCCTTCGTTTCTCTAACAATCACAATCAAAATCGAAGCCCGCAGACACATCCTAATATAGCAGTCTTTTACATCCAGTAGCCAATAGGAGCTGCAGATCTATCCAAAGTCGCCTGCATCAATACCAGCTGTCACCATCATGGCCCCCCAGAACGCTAGCAGTCAGATGAACATTACCGTCTTCCGAGGGTGGAAGAACACCGGCAAATATGTGTGGTCTCCGTATGTGACCAAGGTGGAAGCGCGACTTCGCTTTGCGGGAATGAAATACACGACGGAAGCCGGATCGTTGAAGATGGCGCCGAAAGGCAAGATTCCCTACATCGAATGTCGTGGCCTCTCTTCCTTGACTACCTCAACCGTGCATGGGCAAAGTCAGGAAGGAGGAATATTGCTAGGCGATTCTGCTCTCATCGCCAAGACACTTACTGAAGGGGGCATCCTTCCAGATCTTAACGGCGCGCTAGATCCAGTGAAACGTTCGCACGATATGGGGCTGGAAGCTCTGCTAGAAAATAAGCTATATTTTTTTCAGGTACAGCAGCCCTGTCGCGGCCCGCCGCTTATGCAGGTTCAAGTCCGCTAACAGCATTTCTTCAACAGGGCTGGGAACGTTGGATCCAAAACTACTACACTATGAGGGACAATGTTCTGTGGTCGATCCCTTATCCCTTACGCGTAGTCATAGGCTTAATAGTTTATCGAAAGAACATTGCGATGTTTCACGGGCAGGGCACAGGCCGATTCACGGTTGAAGAGATTGGCGAGTTTCGACGTGAGATTTGGGAAGGGATCAATGCACTACGTAAGTCAATTTTTATTAGAGGCTATCCCGTTTCCTAAATCCATTCGAACAATAGCTCCATTCCCAATAGAGTTTGTTCGAAGATAAAAATACTAACGCCATAGTGTAGTAGAAGTTTCGCGGTCTAGTAGCAAGTCTAGCAGTGACAAGAGACCTTTCTGGGCTTTGGGCGGAGGGCAACCAACTGAGGCGGATACCTCCTTGTTCGGTTTCATTGTTTCAGCACTGATATGTACTGCGTAAGTGAACAGAAAACAGTTTGAGGCTTGTCACTAATATCTTAATAGTGGTCCCGACTCCCAGAAGGAAGTTAGAGGCTTTCCTATCCTCTTGGATTACGCAGAGCGTATTCATAACACATACTTCCCGGATTATGAGAAATGGGAAACATGATACGATTCAGTCTTAATATTGCCTTGCTTCCAATATCTACTTGCGCCCGCAGACCTATAACCCTATACCACATATCTCAGATTCCTAATAAACTGCCATGTAATCGGTATTCTAGGATATCAACTTGAAACTGATTTACCTTCCGTGAAAGTCCCAATCGCCATTATAAACTCGCTCGCGGCCCTGTTCATCGTATACCTAGTATCCACCCTCGTCAGTAACTTAACGCTTCCCTTCGTTCTTGCAAACTCACCTTCCATATCACAGTTTCACCTCCGTCGAAGTAATCGCGGACAAGATCATCTTCTTCAGCTCTTCCTTGTTCTGCGAATTCTTCCAACATATCCACAAGCGATTTTCTGCGGAAGAAAAGATCCCAATACCATCCTTCTTAGAATGGGAAGCATTCCCCTCGCTTTTGATACGCTACGTCACCGTCAATAAATGCATCCCTCGTATTAACGATGGCTGATCAATGATGGAGGACAACTTACATGCAACAGTTGAGACGAAGCTGGCCAACGTCATTCTCGTTAACGTCCATGCCATGAACAGCTCCGTAACTCCCTTCCTTGACATTGATCCACATACAACCGCGATCACGCCATCCGCGCCGGTGCCAACCTGCACCTCTGACTTTGCGCCGAGAAAGATTAAAAGGACCGACTTCTCTAACTCGTTGCGCTCTATGAATACGTTCTGGGGGCATGACTTCAACTGCTCGTTTACTAGCGTGATAGTTTCGGATAGAATGACTACTAGCTCGTAGAAATACGGTAAAGCTTGGGGGAGATAGATAGGTGTAGAAATATTAGAAACAAAACGCAAAGAGCAGAGAGAGGTACGCATAAAGTGCCACCCTGGTTAGTACCAATGACCCAATGGTTACCAAGTTGACAATTTCGCTAAATTTCACCAGCACGGTTACTGTCCCACTCTATTGATAGTCTTCTAGTATCTTCTAATTTGCAGAGTTAATCCCCGCCACATGTGAAAAAATAGCATATACGCAGTATAATTCGCTACGAGGTGCGGCAAGGCGCGGGTATGCCACCAGCCGAGCGTTAATGCCATCAGGGCTTGTTGGAGTACCATCGACTTCAATGCATGGCTTTTTTATTGAAGCAAAAGAAAAACCGAAGGACATGGCGGCTACAGAGTATCTGATGAGTGGGTAACTTGAGTTTGATCGTGAAGTGTTTTGCGTTTGCGAGATTGCAACACCTGGAGACGAAGACATTATACACTAATGTATAACATTTTGCCAGACCCATGGTCTTGGGATCCCAGGACCCTTGTACAGAGTATAGGTATTGTCCGTGGTAAATCTAAAGCGATGACCCCCACTCACTCAGCCAGCCACTGAATATTCCCCCACTCATGTGAATATGATGTCAGTCTTCTCTCGATTCATATCCCTAATGCCTACCTAGCAGGTAAGCATGTTCACGCCTAATATTTGCACATTAGAAGGGAATAGTGTACTTTTGATCTAAAAATAATGAAGCAAGTATAATTGACAAAAGTTAGCATATTATCTTCAACATAATCGTGGCTTCGATGTAATGTGGAGATGGCATAAGCCAGACTGAGACAACGCCCCTGTTTAATTGGCTACCACACCACGCTCACGGCAATACTTCTCCACCTCCTTGTTCAGGGTTTGACTCTGCCGCTCAACCAGGTCCATGATATCCCGACACCCAGATTCAAGGTCCGAAGAGCCACTTAACGCACCCACGTTGCTAGATATCTCCTTCATTTCTTCCATCACAGCCTGCAGCTGATTTGGCAGCCATGTCACGATAGGGCTGCCCCCAGTCGCAGTCGGATGAGACGTCTGTTTAAGGATGTACTCGCGGGCAAAGCACCAATGACGCCACCTGAAATCGCGCACCTGGTTCAGCGCTTGCAGCCAGAGGCGTCGAGATTCTTTCACCAACTCCAAATCCTCGGCTTCTAGCGACGACGTACGTTCAGCATTGACCGCAAGGGCATAGTCTTTAACTCCTAGTTCCTCGGAAGATTTCTTAACCTCGACGAGGAACTGACGGTGATTACTTGGACGGTAATCCCGGAAGTCATTCAGAATCTCGGTAAGGGGCGTATCCGGCATTTGTACTTGCAGAAGATTATCCATCAAAGGAATCATGGTGTCGTTAGCACCACTCTCCCCTCTAAAGCTTAGAGGCTTGCCGTCATTGACACCTTCGTACACAACACCATCCGGAAACATGGATTGAGATGTAATACCAAAGATGAACGTGCGGAAGCTTGTGTAGGACCGCGGCTTGGATTTCATCCACATGGTCTCCATGACATCGTTAACCTTCTGCATAGCACCTACAACAGAGCGCATTCCTTCGTTAAAAGCTTGGCGTTGTTGTCGGGATGGTAGACTAGCACTGTTTTCGAGTGCTTGAAGAGCTGCCATGGTGCCATGTACTAGAGGACCAGAGTTCTTGACCATGTCAATGTGGACCAGCACAAACCCAGCCTCCGATGACGTGGGGTCTAGGCCATGTTCGAATGCTCGGATCAAGCGCAGGTTGGAGTACTCGAGACTAGCCTCTGGGTTCTCAAGACGATAATTGAACAAAGCATACGAGCCCGCATATTCCATGAATGGTTTAAACCCTGCGCTATGGTGGATTGTTAGAGATTTTGGACGACGATAATATGGCATCGCATGACTTACAGCTCGGCACACCGAACTATTGGTCGAGATAGTTGTGCTGGGAGGAAAGATCTACCAAGTCCATATGGTTCACCCTTGATAAATCTCATATGGCATGGCTCTAGTAGAAATGCTGAAGCAAGGAAAGAGTAGTCTCGGTAGAGAGCATTCATCATAGGGAGGTTGTCACGGTACTTTTCGACCTGGTCTGTCAAGTCTGGGAGACCTTGTAATACCGTGTCGCCTAGCTGACCAGTAGCAAGAAGCCCTGGCTTTCCCGAAAGAGTGAGGACAGGCATCGCTTGAAGGAGATTCTCGACTGCTTCAAACTCGGGTGGGAGGACGACGATAGGGTCCATGCGTGCAAGGAACCCCCGAGTTGTTGAGACCATAAAGGCGGGAAGGGAGACATCGTCCGGCTTAGTGTCTTCGAGAACTTCGAAGGACGACTTGGGGACGAACATCTTGTCTGTCTTGAAAACAAGGGCAGATTGACAAATAAATTGAACTGGATGTGTGACGCCTGGGCAGTAAGAGAGATAACAGTTTTGGTGAGGTACAGAGGACACCCGGAGTGGCGTTCGGTTGAGCGTGCTAATATAGACCGTGGCCGGAACAGTTCCGGCCTCAACACCACAAATTGCGGAGTCGCGCTTGAACATGTCCGAGCACACCGAACTCTGCTGACACGTCGTGGCCGGAACGTTTCCGGCCACAAGCGAGACCGGATTCTTCAACCAAATCACTGTCTATTTATTGATAAGCATCTTGGCCAGAATTGCTCCTACCTTAACCCTCGCACCGAATTCGGGTTTACGATGTGGTGTTTTTGGTTAGCCTGACCACAACTATTGTGCGATGATAACGACGATGACACTCTATTGGATTGCCGGTAGCATTCCCGTGGTTCTATCAAGATTTTCGACGATTCATCCGATATTTACCTACCTACCTGGGTAAGGACTGACCGCATTTCATGGTGATCTTAACGGAGTGAAAGGGGGTATTTCTGGATACGATGACTTATTGATATCCAATCGCGCGAGTCCCATATCATATTGCTTCACCGACGGTGGCACATGATAACGACGAAATCGTCTATGAATTATGGTTACGTACGTAACTGAAATTTGCCTCTGTGGGATAAAGTCTTGGTCTCTTAGCAGCTTTCCCGACAAGGGGTAATAAAAGTGGATCTACCATCCGGTCAAAGCCGGCCGTGGCCGGAATCATTCCGGCCACACACGTGAGCTAAACTATTACGACTCAGTCCGAAGAGAAAAGCGCAGAAATTCTACCTAGATTATAGTATGGATTCGATAAGCGATAATGAGGCATCAATTGACAATTCCTATCACTTATCATTATAAATACCTCGACGCCCAACTCCAATACAACCCTAACCCTATCTACGTCGTCTTTCCCCAAGGTCACCTGACCTCGAGACTCAGTTTCTAGATTGGTACAATTTTAGCAAGGCTGATGCATCCATCTATGTTTATCTAAATCTGGAATGATCTGTTTCGTCGGTAGGGACTAGAGACGCAGAAGTGGTAATTATCAATCTACAGCGATAATTACAAATTCTTCCGGGGGTCATGGAGCCAAGTTCAGCTGAATTTATTGGTTTCTTATTGGATCACAATGTGCATTTCAACTGCGGTCATGTTCACCCCTGATAATTATCTGGAGGCTATTCATTTGCGCAAACACTAGGAACCGACCCATCAAGAGCGAGTACCGAGAGCTAAGGATTTGGCTTATGCTTACACAGAGAGCGCTAACAGCAGCTACGTCATAAGGAACCCAACAAATGTATTAAGATACAAGGGAGTGGTGATTTCATTCAGCCAATCGACTTTCAGCATGCCTAGATACCGTTGCATAGCCGGTACTTATGTTCCCTGTGTGCGTTTGATCTAGAAAATCATGGTCTATGTTCCCGTGTGCGAAAATTACGCGACGTTGGCTGCCTTTGCTAGCACAGCCTCCGCGACGTCCCGGAATTCCTGCTTCCACGCCTCCTCTCCCCTCGTAGGGTTCCAGCCCAGACTCCTAGCTACGCTTGAGACAGTTCGAGAGTCGCTCGCAAATGCAAGCTCCAAGATTTCATCAGTGAACACGTCAGCCCCAAGAATCTTTATGAGATCGGGTAATCCGATGCTCTGCACTTCTCGATCGGCCAGCAGGCCCTTCTCGTGAAAGGCAGCGGCCACTTCCTGCGTGACTTCCAGCCACGAGTGGCGGCCATTGGCACTGAATATAATGCCCATCTTTCCCGCTGGCACACCCTCGCCGCCGTTCTCGAGTATCCGTCTCAATACGCGCACGTATAGTTCCGCCAGATCTTCAACATGCACATGGTCCCACACACCCCTCCCGTCGCCTAGCACTAGGGGACGCTTACTCTGCAGCACGGCGCCGGCGAACAAGGGGATCTGAATGCTGGATTTATTCCAAAGCCCCGTACCCTGACCGAAAATAGTTGGGCTCATGATAACTAGGGTCTTCACTCCGAGCTCTACGCCCTTGTCTACGACCGCTAGCTCCGTGGTTCGTTGCGCATACGGACCATCCTTCTGCTCGCGGCTTTTCTCGTACTCGTAGATGTTGTCTTTGGCGTCGTCAAATTCATTTACTTTCTGTCCTACATCCGTCCCCAACGTGCTTGTGGAGACGTTCGATGTACCGGAGGTGTGGATCAACCACACGTCGCGGCCAGTCGAAGCTTTGCGCTGAGCCAGGCCGTGGAGAAGAGCCTGAGAGGAGGCGGTATGCCAGCCCTGGGTCGTGGTGATCACGATATCATGCTCTGCCGCGGCGGCAACAGTTGCTTCGACGTCGTCAAGGTCCTTGTAGACGATGGGATTCACACGAGAGCCGTACGTGGAGGAGAGCTTGGCGGCTCGGTCGGGACCGCGCAAAAGGCAGGAAATGGTCACAGCACTAAGTGCCGGAGACGATGAGCTGAGAATTTGGCTCAAAATAGTGCCTCCAATGTAACCGGTAGCACCGGTGAGGAGAATCTTGGGGGAAGCGGTAGCAGATGCCATGGTTTCTGTCTGGACTCAATATCTAATTATTTCTCAAAGTCGAAATGATAGAAGATTGCAAGTACAAAGTGATCAATCCGAAATCATAAGGCTTAAAGGAACAGGAAGGCACAATATATACCTGTACCCACAGGCTGTTGGAACCATTTTGAAGGGCACATAGACTTCGTAATGTGTTTTTTCCGACCAGCAACGGCGTTCGGATCGGTCTGCTCTTCCAGCGGTCTTTGAGCGGTCTTCGAGCGGAGAAATACCGCTTTGCGTGTTGTCAGGCGACCGATCAACCCGCTCTTCCCCCCGAATGAAGTCAGCATCTCATCTAATTCCTCCTTATGTCAAATATCGTAGAGTTGGTACCCAGGTATGCTGTTCATCATTTGTCAGGCGGTGAAATGTTCACCCGCGCGGCCTATTTCACATCCCGACAGCCCCTATTTCACCTATAATTTTATCTAATCGGCTTCTAATCACCAACTACATGAGAATGACAGAAGTAAACGCCAATAAAACACACATAAGCCCATAATATCACCAAACACATTTTTGTGGAGTCTTTCGTCAAGGGTAAAATTCATCTCGATATTCTTCAGCATTAGGTATTGATGACCCCTTTTTTGTGGAGACCTCTTCAGGCGCGTATTACGTAATATTGACCGCCGTCTAATTCTAACACGCGGTCATGCTCTGTGGCGTTTTTTTCAGTAGCAAAGCCTCTAGGTTACAGCGGTTGTCCACTGAAGTCTCACTGATAGATCACTATTGTTTCAAGCTCTAGAACCCTTTTCATCCCCTATTCAACGCCTAACCTGCCAACTTTCCGGCCTAGACCTTCACACAGAGGTCTAAGTTTCAGATCTCCATCTCATTAGCATGGAAAGAGTTAATCGTTGGCACGAGGAGCTATCATCATCATTCATCTAAACAGTATCGTGTATCCATACATCAACTCCCCATCCTAAATGTGGCCCAAAAGAATGTATGTGCAGGTCCTTATCGTCACATTGTCCTGAGACACGTCTATATCCATCAATGTACCGTCAGCGTGCTCTATCATACATGCCCACAACACTGAGGCCGCCAATATCGCGATGAGGTAGCTTGAGTCGACGAGCTTAGCGCAGCCTCGCAATCCACGAGTCAAATTGATCAGACTTCGCCGCTGATAGATCTACGGTGAAGATGCCGTGTTCTGAGTGGATACCAATCGGCGATCCAGGGTCGGTAACGTCAATTGGAGGCGTCGCGGACGCGGCGAACGCGAAGCTTGCAGCTGTCGCGCCGGGGTCGAGGGTTTCTTTGGAACCACCGTTGTGGATCCATGTACTGCAACCCTGGCACAGCGTGGTCAGAGTCCAGTGAGTGTCGTTCACAGTTGACCCTTTGAGCACGGTATGATTCGCCGCCTCATAATAATCGGGTTGAATGTGAGCACTACACAAGCTTTAGCATTATTTCACAAATCGGAGATTTTAACGCACCTCGCGAATCGACCAGATCCAACAGTTGTGTTTCCGTTTGCCCACCCGAGCGAGATGGGGTTGTACAGCATCCCACCGCCCCAAGCAAGTCCCGCCCAGCCGACTCTGTTCGGCGCAACTATTTGCAGGAGGACGTCAAAGGGGCCCTCTCCTACGGAGGGGATGGCGATCCGCCAAGTGATTGGAGCTACACCAACTGTGACTTCAGAATAGCAGACGCCGCTCGACGTATCACAGTACTGGTCAGCGAAGCCATGACCGGCGAGCACGGCCACCGCTGTAGCAAGTCGAGCAATAATACCCATCGTGTGTTTCTCCTTGGCGGGGTTAACTAGCCTATGGGGATACTTAGGCTACTCACCTCCCTCCACGGTAAGCGAGGAAGCGCCTTATATATCTTCGCGCGCCTTGGCGGCGAGTCCTGCGAACGCTTCCATCTGCTCTCATTAGCCGCTAAGCGCCGTTCCTGCCTTATCTATTACGGACGTCGGCAGTTGTCCTTTTCATCACGTTTTCATCGATCGGCGGAGCGTGGACGGGAGCGAACCAAGTTTGCGATAATGAAAATAGACAGATTACCCGACCGTTGATTGGTCCCCACACGTATGCCAATGCGATGGAGATGCACCCCGCCTATCTGGATCCGTACCTATGGTTTCATTCATTTATACTCACGCGGCTGAAGTCGTAGACAGGGCGGAGCTCCATGCGCGTTAGGGTGCAGTCTAGATGTGGTAAGACGACGGAACACGTCAGGGCGAGGCTATCATAGATGGGTATGACACCTTCCCTATTGCATAGTATCTAATATATCCGCGTTTGTTTAGGATTAGCACGGCTTGTTGACCTATGAGATCATACTGAGAGGCGGCTAAAATCTCCGTATCGCTGCAACGCTTCTGGGTATTTAGAATCCACACATTCATCATATATACTGGGTACTAGAAGTAATGCTAACAGGGATATAGACACTATAGATAAATATAAATATAAATATGTCATACGTCTTTTATCATTAACACTCATTGCTACTTACATACGTAGCGTCTGGCCTCGTCTTGTTCCAAGAATAGGGCAGAGGCGTGACTTGAAGTCGTATCGACTCGCGGACTAACGGCTGTTGGTCTATGATGCTTCAGTGCCAAGGTGAGATAACCTTGGAATCTACCTCAATCGCGCTCAATTCTCGACACCTACACACTAAACTGGGTGGTCATCATGAAATATTCATTATTCCGCAGTGACGCTAAGATTCCTACGCTCGGGAGGGTTTTTATCTCCACAGAAACAAATTGCACTAGCCAATAGGCAATATGAGGAAATAAATTTTACTCTAGGGAATTATCTCAAAAAAATCGAAATATCACCATTTACAACCTCGCCTGCCCGTTTGTCGTGGCTTGGCTTGCCGATTCCGCAGCGACAGCCTGTGCAAAAGCAGCCTGAACATCGTGCTCATGAATCCAACTCGGATCCGCGCGATTCTTTATCCTAGCTCTCAATTGCTCGTCCGTCTCCGGTTTTCTATCCGACGAATATTGCGCTATCTTCTTCAAATTGTTTTCATGGACAACCTTCATCACACGGTCGGTATGCGGTTTTCGAGTCTTCTCATAGATACGTAGCGCCTTCTGTATCTCAGCATCGGTGGGCTTCTTTTTCGCGTCCACGGGGAATACGTGTAAGATGGACGACGCGAATGCCCACGCGTCGTCGAGAGCGAGGCTACCGCCTGCTGCAAACGCGCCTCCGTGGGCATGGGCAGCATCGCCGGCAAGGGTGACCTTTCCATTTCCGAGAACCCACGTTTCCAAAGGATGCGCCGACGAATTCGGATACACCCTGGTATGAGGCACTGCGTCGACGATTTGGCGAACAAGCGGGGACCAGTCTTTATAGAATTCTCTAATTGTATCCACGTTTCCATCAGAGTTCCACGTCGAGTCCTTATAAGGCGCGTCGGGGGCACCCGGATCCGCTTGGTAAGACCCTACGACTGTGAAGAGATCTCGCCCGAGTTTCGATACGAAAAAAGTTCGATCTGGTCCCCAAAAGTGGTTTGCCTCATCTGGTAGATCTTTGATGTGAGCGACGTGAGAAACGGGAAAGACGGATCGGAAGGCCACCCATCCTGTCCAAGCCGTACTCGAAGTTGGGACGAAAAAGGTTCTGACGGGCGAATGAATTCCATCCGCACCGAGAATAATATCGGCTGTCGCAGTAGTACCGTCTGTAAATGTGATTATCTGCTTCTGGGTGACAGTATCAAATTTAACAGATTGAAATGCTTTAGATAAGTGAATCCTAGATGAGTCAACATGCTTTGCGAGCGCCTCTTGTAGATGCGCCCGATAAAAGCGAGAAGTCAAATGACGATATTCGACTTTTCCAGCATGAGAATCAGTCGAAACAATCTCATTAGTCTTCCAGTGCCTAGATGCTACGTTAGCTTCTAGGTATCATCAAGCTAGGAAAGAAACTTACCGATAAATCATAGGGTATTTCGACTTATTGCGGAAAGCAATTTCATCATCTAATGCATTCTGGACGCCAAGCCTATCCAGAGTTCTCATTCCGTTAGGACCAAGCGCAATCGAGGCACCTATTTCCCTAAGCTCTGAAGCCTTTTCGTACACCTGCACATCAATAGCGGGGTGGTGTTTCAGTGCAATGGCCGCACCAAGACCAGCGATGCCGGCGCCAATAATGGCAACCTGAAGCTTAGAGGAATCCGTCATCGTCTAAAATGTCACTATGTACAATAAAAGTATTAGGACTGATGTCGTGATATCTTTAACTATATTTATTGTTTATATAGGAGGCCAAGGACAGGATCATATACGAAAAGGTTGTCTCCGGAGCCGGATCGGGATTGCATGATTTGACCGGACGGACCCGAGATGGCGCAAGACGACACCCAAATTGCGAAGCAGAGTCTCATCAACCAGCCACATCAACCCCTCCAGAATGTCACCTTTTCGGGCAAAGTCCGAAAGTAAACCATGCAATTCGGACCGTAGCTGAATTATAGCTCTACGATAGTGCGACAAACCGGATCCAAATGCTCATTATCGGATCGCGCTTCCTACAAGGAGACGTGTACCCGGCTTTGGGCGCCGTCAAGGGTGTGTTCGCCATTATTGTGGGGTGTGACGAGTGCGACATAATCATCATCGTCGTTATTTAGGAGTCTCCCATATATTTGGGCTCCCATTACTTAAGGATATTGACTAAGTACTACTTCATTCCTTCGGGATAGGCCGCTACTTTCAAAGTTAACAACATGGCGTCTAAGAATGTTGTTGTCGCAGAGACTTCCTCGGCCGATAGTATCGTCGAGGCTCCTAAATTACCTGACAAGTTCGCCGACGAAAGTTACAAGCTCTTTTCGCAGGTCAAGGTTGAACCACCCACACCAGAGGAAGCAGCACGAATCCGAAAAAAGAGCGTCAAATGGATATTATCATTCCTATGCGTGGGATATCATCTCATGTACGTCGACAAGCAAACGGTAAGTACTTTGCATCCTTATCATGATACGAATATAGGAGATTTGACGATGGTTCTGATCAATGTTTAGCTTGGAAGTTCGTCTATCCTAGGTATCCTCGAGGACGGCCATTTGAATACAACCCAATATAACTGGCTAGCCTCGATATTCTATCTCGGATACTTACTCGCAGAATGGCCTCAAAATTGGGCGTTGCAACGATTCCCAGTTGCGAAATGGTTGGCTGGTAACCTCATTGTTTGGTAAGATAGTCCCTAATTTATCATGCTCAATTCGGTGCTAACATCAATAGGGGTTCAATTATACTGTTACATATACCTTGCAATAACTTCGCATCCTTATTCGTCGTTCGGTTTCTTCTCGGATTGGCAGAAGCCTGTATCGTTCCTGCATTCCTTTTGATATTATCTATGTTCTTCACATACGATGAACAAGCAGTCTTAATGCCTATCATGTGGGCTTCGGGTAATTCCAGCCCTATAACTTCGGGCTTGCTGTCTTACGGAGTGCTATGGATTAATACGGGCAGCTTCTCCTCTTGGAAGTGGTTCATGGGTAAGTCACCCATAATCGTCTTATGAAATCTCTAACACTAAGAACACAGTCATTACCGGAACTCTTACTATTATCTACGGCATCTTTGTGTGGCTCTTCTTCCCCGACAACCCCATGTCCGCCCATTTTCTAACCCTGGAGGAACGAGCGCAAGCCATTCTACGTATTGCTTCGAATCATTCGGGAATTGAGCAAAAGCGATTTAAAAAGCACCAGCTAATCGAAGCACTGAAGGATCCCAAGACGTGGCTCTTTTTCCTCCATTCATGGTCTCAGGAAATGGCCAACGGCTTAACCAGCCAGTACTCACTCATCATCAAATCTTTCGGCTTCACCACGCTACAGACTACGCTATTGGGATGTGTCACTGGACTCACATCCTTGGTTTCCCTTGGCGCTGCTGCTATCATATTAGCAAAGACACGCAACAGTCGAGCGTGGATCTCGGCTGCAGCATACATACCGCCTATGATTTCCAGCATTCTTCTTATAGCTCTTCCTTGGAGTAATCGTTGGGGTCTCCTTTCTGCTATCTGGATCCGGTCGACCGGTGGAATTCCTTACAGTGTTGTCATGATCTGGGCAGCTAACTGTTCCGCCGGACACACGAAAAAGACAGCCGTCATCGCCCTCTACCACGTAGGGTACGGGCTTGGCAATATTCTGTCGCCCCAGCTATTCCAAGAGCAATATAAGCCGAGGTACATTGTTACTTGGTGGGTCATACTATGGATTGCATGCGTACTGCCTACGTTCATTGTTTTATACCTAAGGTGGTATTTGGTGAAGGAAAATAAGAGGAGGGACTTGTTAGCTCAGCAAGGGGCTATCAGGGAGATTGGTGTCATTGAACATATAGACGAAGACGGTGAGCGACGGGAAGAAGTGGTTGATGCTAGACAATTAGATTTGACTGATCGGGAGAATTTGGCATTGTAAGTCCCACCCCCCACGCCTTTTCCAACGCCGACTAACAAATATCTAGCCGCTATGTCCTTTAATATCTAAGGCTCTCAAAGGTAGTCTAACAATAATACCTCATCATATATTCCTTATCTTTCAAATCATGCTTCTCGCTTGGTTTGATGTATCAACGAATGCCTTTTAGGAATTATATAGAGAGACGGCTTCACAGAAGCCTAAACTGATTCAAACGTGATGAGTATCTTGAAAAGGTTGGATTACTAGAGGCATCTTCGTTGAAGGTTTCAGATTGCACTTATAGATATCCAGTACTCCTGTTGCTTGCTCCTACATCTCGTCGCCATGATTCTACATCATCTCATCATTCTACATCATATTCACCTAATAACTTGATATTGTATTGAATATTGATGGTTGAATGGATTTGAGTCAAACTACTACCTTAGGGGTTGTGTGCTAGAATGGTAATTTTATCCTCCCCAATATCTAATACCCAGGCAGTTTTTGGAATAAATATCCCTCTGTCACATTCCAGAAAACACTCCGATATTAAAAGATCACGATCACGTGCTACACACGTGATGTCACGAAGCTAAACGCCAAGAACCTGATCCCCAGCTCCAGAGCTGACAGCTCAAGACCTGATCCTCAGCTCTGGAACTTAAAGCTCAAGACCTGGTCCTCAGTTTTGAAGCCTTACAGAAGGAAGGAAGGATATCTATATAAACATGGCAGGCTCCTATGTATCTAGTCATTCATTTAGCTCTCTAGCTATCAATCTAAGTCTATTACTTCAACCGCATCGAACTAATAGGGAGAGGACTCCAAGCCTCTCTTACGAACAGACTTAACTTTGATCTGATCTCTACGAGTACTGCTAACAAACAAGGAAACCCACGAAGCACCCCGTATACCTAAGTACCTAGGTATAGGTTCGTAACACCCTCATACTCCCCATCATACAACCCTGATTTGAAATCACACCGAGCTGTTGAGTTAACAACCTCACCTCCCGAGCAAGTTACCCCTGACTAATAGAAGTGACTTTCTTCCATTGGAGTTCCTCCAATGGTCACAAAAGGCGATATTCTCGTCTGGCCGTTGTTCTTGCTTCTACCATTAATGTCGCATCCGCTGGAATCCACCGTTCCCCCATTAGGATTTGACTGGAGACATTCTCTTCTCTTCTGCAACGACAAGGCGCTGGAGATCCTGACCATTAAACAAGATCCGGAAACACGTCTGACAAGTGGTCTAAATATAGGTAGACTAGCGCAGACAATAGACATACCAGCGTGTACTGCGGTCCATACTTCGGTCGCAGAGTAGGAAGGAACACGGCGACCTGGTGAATAGCCCAGTATTACCCGAACAAGTCCAGTTATTATTACACTAGGAGGCTGTTAATAATTCATAGCGTGCAGAGAATACCGGTGAAGAACGCACAATCCACCTAAAAGAAATATGCCCGACACAGCGAGCTTTTGCCCCAGAGACAAGCACATTCTCGTCACTACCAAGATCGGCAATGTCAAAATCAGTACGTCCAGAAATATATCGCAACTTCCGGAAGCCACCCAAAAGATATTGAAGTTGTTACAGTATCGCGGGTCTGCTAAGCCATTGAGCCAGCTCCATTGGAGGGGAATGCAGGTGGTCAGAGTGGCCACAGTGCACCCGACCCACCACCCTATAACTAGCCCACTGCTAAGAAAGATCAAGTATCGGAAAGCCATGCTAACAGCAAAGATTCTGTAGTACATGACCAAGATGCCAAGTTTAGTAGCACCTGATATAGTGAAGTAGAAGAGTGATGTTATGAGAGCGAATTCAAAGTATAATATGTCGCCAGGTGTGTAGACATAATCAGGATTCGTGTTCTGCGAAACCCAGGTGCCAATTGAAGATACTGCGTTGCCTAGGAATATGTGAGCTCTGCTTGGGTCCCAATAGGTATAAAAGTTCACGATACCCCATAGAAGTAACATTTCACTTAGCAAATAACGCAATGACGGCGGATATAATCAGCCAGTCGTCAGCTTTCAGACCAGCGCGAGTGAATATACGCGTATAAACTCTCAGAGCAACAGATAGGACGGCGAGGACAACGACCGGGGCACTAACGCCCATTGTGGTGTTCTCGTCACCATTGGTTTGAATTTGAACCAATGCCATGATAGGCATGAATCTAACATTAATCATTAACCATTAAAGTATGATGAAGGGACTTTCCGGGCTGCTAGATGGACCATCTTGTTAGGAGGATAATGTAATGAAGAGATGCTTCTTCTGCAATATGGCTTGATACAAATACTATATAGTTAGGTAGCTACTGGCGAAATAACGCAGTAGAGCCGACAGGAAAACTAAATGTGCAGCAAGAGCGTCATCGCCTACGATATTTTCTAAGAATGGCCTTATAGTGAGTGCACAGGTCTAGTTTGGCGGCACGCTGTGCTAACGATTTCGCCCCGCCCCCAACTCTGCCCTCGATCCGGGTGACAGTGTGTCTCTTTTTTCCAATCAGTCAAATGCTTACACAGTACATGCGCATGCGTTTGGGTTGTTGTGATGGTGATGGATATTGATAAATATTTCAATCGGTGGCACTATGTAACTATCGTCCGCCCTACGATCCTTAAATAGGAAAAGGGGAAGTACCAAGGTACTAGGTATCTAGGTACCTACCGAAAAAAAACCTGGAATATAATTGGTTTAATTCGGTATCGCAACGCCTAAAACAATCTGGGGTGGTTGGCTGCATGGTGTAACCTCAGCAGCCTCCCTCAAGTAAATTGATTTTTCCCTCCTTCTACTCCAAGCCAATCCAGCCTGAATAAATAAGACTCCAATGATGTCAATAATCCAACTTTAGTAGAAAATGGGAACATTCCTCTCCAAGAATGAATTTCTGGTTGATGGACGGGTATGTTGCACCTATATTTGATTTATTGTACTTCATGCATCATACTGATATTATTCCAGACTGTCCTCGTTACTGGGGGTTCAACAGGGCTAGGACTTAACGCAGGCCGGCAACTAGCGGAAAAGGGGGCCAATGTCATTATCGCCGCTCGAAACGTCGATAAACTAGAAAAAGGCGTTCGCTACATAACGGTAAAATAATCTTTTCCCTACGACGTAAAACAAGTGCGAGGTGCTGATCTTTCATTTAGCAAGGTGCTCCTTCACCGAAGAAGCAACGGTTTCACTACATTGCAGCCGACGTTACTACAGCAGCCGAGTGCGTTCGTGTGGTGGCCGAGGCTACTTTGTGGAACGATGGCAACCCGCCTGATATTGTTTGGTGCTGCAGTGGTAGTGCACACCCAACATTGTTCGTCGACACTCCGGTTGAGCAGTTCCAGACTATGATGGACAGCAATTACTTCTCATGCGTGTACATGGCACACGCGATACTCAATGCTTGGATGCGACCAGCCATAGATGCTGAAGCTGCAGCCAAGCAATCAAAAGCTGAAACGAAAGCCGTGAATCCCACTCAGCTGCCAGCACGCCACCTCATCTTCACGGGTTCTTTCGTGTCTTTCTATAGTTTCGCCGGCTTTACACCATACAGCCCCTCAAAAGCTGCAATCCGATCGCTCTCAGACTCGCTCTCCCAGGAGATGAATCTCTACGCCGCAGCGCACCCAAACTTACCCCGCGTCCGCGTGCATACTGTCTTCCCCGCCACCATGCCAACACAGTTATTAGAGGACGAGAACCGCGTCAAAACCGATCTAACGAAATCTCTAGAGGAAGGCGACCAGATCTTGCAACCGGAGGAGTGCGCGCGGCGGGCAATCGCCGGTCTGGAGAGCGGAGAGGAGCTCGTCCCGACGAGTACGATTATCTGGGCCGTGATGACTAGCGTAATGGGAGGTAGCGTACGAGGAGGTTTCTGGAAGGGACTGGCGAGCACGCTGACAGGATGGATAACGCTCATAGTGATGATTTTCATTCGATGGGAGATGGATACCAAGGTAACGAAATGGGGCGCGAAACATGGTTCGAGTGGGATGGTGAAAAAGGAGTGAACGTATACCCAATTGTGGAAGCACTTCATAGCTGAGTGCGAGTTGCTTTCTATTCCTTATGATGCATCTCTGCGGCGTTAAAAGTCTAGAAGGTGTCCCCTAATTCATAATGAAGGGATAAATAAAATACAATAATTCAATTCATTTTAGCAGCATTTCTTCTGCGCGCTCGCTGTCTCGTTTCTCTTGTTGGGCCTCATAGTCTTCACGGATATCCATAAACACCAGTTTCGTTCCGGAAAACTTCACACCCTGTTCATAAACCTGGATTTGAGGATTGAAGTTTTACTCCCCGTCGACGTCCGCGCAAATAAATCGCGAGAATGTAATATTCGAGCAAATGCAATCCAAAATCCTCTAATAATCGCATTAATAGAGGAGTTCGCTAACCCATGCCAAAATAGGGGCATCCCCGGTCTAGGACTTCACAACCCCTGTTCGATCTCACCCACGAACAGACCAACCTGAAACGTCTTGAACGTTCGTAGATCCAACATCTAGCTCTCAGCTCGCTCAGCATCTCATCGAAATCACTCTTAACTCATTTACTTTTTCATATCAACATGAGCACAGAACACCAGGCCTCATAAGTGCAGCAAACACGTAAAACCCGCCTGAGTAAAAGTTGGCGTAAGAGCGCTAAGAAAAAGATGGGTCGCTGCGACGCGTGCGCGCGTCTCACGGTCGACGAGATCCGGGACAAGATGACCTTCTACCATCCGACCCTGCGCTCTCTGGTCGACTCCGCGGCCGCCGGATGTGACATGTGTCATCTATGCTGGACCTGTCTCCAGAAGAGCAACGACGGCGAGCGCATCAACGCCGTGCTAGCCGGCTTATGCCCGGGATCCGAGGACGGGGAACCGCTAAAGGATGAGCGGGTCTGGCTGACGGGGTCCTTCCAGGATACCTTCCGCGCCGCCGCCGTGGAGGAAAAGGAGAAGGCGGAGAAGGCGGCGGAGGTTACGCTTCCGAATTTTGCACACCCGGACCCCGGGAGCCAGGTGTACATTACCTGCGGGAATAAGGAGGACCCGGAGACGACTATCTCGGAACCGTTTCTCAGTGGCACCTTGCGGGTATTCGCTGATCCAGGTGCCGTAACCACCTAGACTAATGTTTGCCCCTGCTTAGGTGCATTTTGCTGACGCTGGTTTTGGGGGGCTGGGATAGGCACACCCGCCGCGCACCGGTTTATTGAGCGGTACATATCAGTCAACAGGAATCCGCGCGGACATGTCGAGTTCGCGCGAGCGATGGTCGCTGTGTGTAAGAAGAAGCATCCGGAGTGCGGTAACGCGAGCGAGGATGCGAATCCTGAGATGCCTACTCGTGTGATCGACTTAGGCACTAGGCCTGGTGAGACTAAGCTTGTGAATGCGCGCGATCGTGGCATTCGAGAGCCGTACGTAGCTTTGTCGTACTGCTGGGGGCAGGGGGTGCGTCACGCTACGGAGCTGAACGACGGGAATTATAGTTCACTTCTAGAATATATCGACGAGACGAAGCTGACAGCCGCGCATCTGGAATGCATGACCATCGCCCGCGAATTCGGCATTCGGTACGTCTGGATCGATTCCCTGTGCATCATCCAAGGGAATGGAGCGGACTGGGACTATGAATCCAAAATGATGGCCATAGTATACGGGAACGCGACACTCACCGTCATCGCCGCGCGGTCGGCGGATAGCCGACAAGGTTTTATAGCTAATCGGCTTGACCAAGCCGCGCCCCCTGCAGCCATACCCTTAGGACGCAAGGATGCGAGCGACAAAGATATGGGAAACCTCTTCTTCTGCCTCACACGTAAGGGTGGTGACGGGCCACTTCACGGGCGTGGATGGTGCTTCCAAGAGGCGGTATTAAGTAGGCGAAAACTCATCTTCGAGAGTGACCGACTCGCCTTCTCATGTCAACGGCTAGAACGCTGGGAAGACGGCTCCGCCAGCTCGTCTGAAAAGCTACGCGCACAATTATTCCGAGGATTTAAACTCGCCAATCCTGCTAGCTCTTACGCCGTAGACAAGGAAGAACGAGCACGAATGCGATCAGAGATTCTAAACTTGTGGTACAAGCCAATGCTGTGGGATTTCTCGCGACGGCTCCTAACAAATCCATATGATATCTTCGCAGCCATGAGCGGTATCGCACAGTTAGCGCAGATGTCGATCAGATCCCGCTATTTAGCCGGGATATGGGAAGTCGATATGGTCCGCGGTCTCCTCTGGCATACTTGGTTCTCTTTCGGCGCGAAACCAAAGAGGGACTTCGGGACACTGGTTTCGCCCCTAGCCACCATCGAGCCAATGAGACCTCTTGGTCGAGATGGAAAACCTGTTGTAAGAGCTCCTTCGTGGTCATGGGCATCAATCCAAGGCCAAGTCCACGAACGTGTAACGCCACGAGACGAGTATATACTTAGGGATCCATCCAACTATCTCATCCGACCTAAATCTTCTAGGCCTGGATCCCAGCCAGAGTCATTTAAGAGATATGACGATGAACCCGAGATACCGAGCTGGACGGCACTGGAAAATCCCAATTGCGATACCGACGTCCTCCATATGCCATACTGTGAACTCTGTTTTCTCGGACGACCAAAAAAAGTTCGTTGTGCAAAGTGGACCGATATCCCCGGCTTCGCCTCAAAGTGGGAAGTCCCGAAGTTCCGGAAGCGCCCTCTCGCGCAACAGGGTTACTTGGTGCTCCTTGAACCAGCACAGTCCGAGTACGCCAGACTAGCAGAGCTCAGCCTGATCCCGGTTCAAGACACCCCTTCTATCATTCCGCCTAACACCGGTGATGATAATACTATCATTTCACCAGCTCTGGTATTTGCCGAGGCATTTTTCGATGTTTTAGAAGAACGCACCGGCGTCATGGAATGTTGGTTTCTACCGGTCATCAAGGAAAAGTGGAAGGGTTTGTTGTTACGTAAAGATCCATCCGATGGTAAATTTCGCCGTCTCGGTATGGTGTCAGTATCAAGGAAAGAGGTATAGTCTTTTCTCTATCATACTCTTCATTGTTATGGTATACTAACAAGCCCTAACCCAGCTCCTACCATGGATACTTTCCGGTCCAGAGGAAAAAATCCATCTCGTTTGAATGATTGTGCGCGATTAAGAGGAGGTGGTGACACCGAGGTGGCTTCATATCCCCACCCCGCCTCCTTTTCCCAAAGCTTAGTCAGCTAATCACGGATCACGTAAGCAATTCGCAACTCAGCCAATTCAAATTCCAAGGCTCTCTCAGTGGTTGTCACTAAGGATGAGGGATCTCAGATAATTCAATGAAATCAAAATCGAATAGATATTTGTTGAATTTACAACATCTACACACACTCAGCCTCGCAAGGAGTCGAGTACCCAGCACATCATCATCTTTCGTCTGTCCACACCAGCACTTAGGTAAGCATTCTAGACTGCTATATTGAAAAAAAGAACAAGCCTGTTCATGCCAATTCCATTTTTGTAGCCACTCCCTTACGTATCTGCATCGCGAAAGTACAAGTAGGAAAAAGGAGAAATGACATGCTCCAACCAATACCCGTGCAGCTAATCTTGTTAAATGCAAAGACCGGTTCGATGCTTCTCCGTGATCAACCATGCTACCCAGTTCGTTCGTTTTAGTTGATATCGAATAACGGCTTGAGCTTGATGATCAGTTGCCACTCGTCGTTTGTCACTTCTTTTCGGTAGAATTCCTTTAGCGTGTCGATACTAGCTCGAGAGATCAAACTGTAGAGCGTATCCTTTTCTTCGAGCTGTCGGCCGTAAGTTGGCTGGTGGCCGCCCATTTCAACCTTGATAGCCACCGAAGGTTGACCCTTCTTGCAAATCGGGATTTGCTTGTGGTCTCGCTCGATTGATGTCCTGTGGGTATGTTAGTAAAAGAAAACCATGGTGTATCGTTGTATAATCACTTACACTCTGCCCAGTTGCACAATCTCCTTGGCGCCAGTTGTGGGATTTTGTTTAACCGCCGCAATCGGAGTATTTACTCTTAGATTGCCGTCAACTACGTCAACACCCACAACGATAGGGCCAGTCTTGTTGAAAACGGCAACGGTGTTGAGGACGCAGGGGAAGACAGCCAGCATCTTGGATTCCTCCTTCTTCTTCTCCAGCTGCTCCTCCATATGCTTCGTGAACGCATCGAAGAGGTGGTAGATAATATCGGCTGTGAAAATCTTGATTCCATTTTCTTCGGCATGCGCCTGCGCTTCTTTGTCAATTTTCACATCGAAACAGAGCATGACCGCATAATCGGGATTCTTCTCCAGCATTGTCGCACATTGGATGACATCTCGCTTGAACACGGGACCGATTCCAACATTTGCCACCGGAATCTTGCAGTCCTTTAAGAAGTCCAGCAGAGCTTCAAGAGAACCTAATGTAGAAGCCTGTACACTGACACCTCGTCCAGTAGTAGCAACGCGGCTGAAAAGTTTGTTAAGATCTGATTCGACTTCCTCCTCAAGATCTTCTTCATCGTCATCAGGGCCAACCACGAGCAATCGAGAACCAGCAATAGCGCCTTCCAGGCCAGGTGCGCTAATTTTAACACCCATAGCTGCCTTCACTTCCTTGTTATGCACGTACTGAGACTTGACACGCAATTCTTTCATGATAGCCGGCGTTAGAAGTGCACGGATATTGGTGGTAATGGCACCCTCAACACCACATACTACTATTCGGTCGCCTTCTCTGAGAATACCATTGGAAAGAATGACATCAATGGTCATACCGAAACCTTCGATGGCCTTGACTTCAAGCACGGTGGCCTGAACCTCGGATAGGTACATCAGGGATCCCACCATTCTCTCTTGTGTTAATTGAATGATGAGTTTCAGCATGTCGGGAATACCCTCGCCTGTGTGGGCCGAGGTCGGCACCAACGAGACGTATCTGGCCATTGACTTATTCTCATAGTAGAGTTCAGCATTGAAACCTTGCTCAGAAAATGCGAGCTTTGTTTGCTCTAATCGATTCTTGAATTCGTTCTGGACACCCTTGTTTTGAAGAGCCAAACTTTCCTGAAAGCCGTTGTTGTCGACCTTCTTCCAACCATAGAGACGATCTATCTTGTTGAGGGCAACAATGAAAGGTGTCTTCCTATCTCGAAGTAGTTTCATTGACTCTAGTGTCTGGGGCTCAAGGCCGTGCATGATATCAACAACCAAGATGGCGATGTTGCAGAGCGACGAACCTCTGGACCGAAGGTTGGAGAAAGACTCGTGACCGGGCGTATCTATGATCAAGAGACCCGGAACCTTGAACTCGAATTGGCCGTCTGGGTTGACAACAGCAGTCTTTTGCTTAATAGCATCAACAGGGAAATATGTCGCACCGATCTGTTGTGTAATACCACCAGCTTCGCCTTCCTGGACGTTGGTCTGTCTGATCTTGTCTAGCAGCTTTGTCTTACCCGTATCGACGTGTCCCAAGATACAGCAAATTGGAGAACGGAGATTGTCCTTTGATCTAGCAGCCAAAGCAGCTTGATGCGCCTTTTCACGTCGTTCTGCAGCCTCTTTCTTTCGTTGAGCTTCCGCCGCCTGCGCTGCTGTTTGTTCTTCGTCCTCGGAAGAATCCTCCTCAGACTCAGATTCATCAGATTCGGGCTTGGGCCTTGATGGCAACTCCTTGCTTGACGCGGGTTGTGCAGATTCTTCGCCTTCTTCGCCGGATTCAGCGTCCCAACTATCCTTGACGTTGTCAGCAGCAGCTTCCCAGTCATCTTCAATGTCCTCTTGTTCTTTCGCCTCTTTCGCTTTGGCAGCTTTAGCTTCAGCTTTAGCAGCCTTCTTCGCAGCCTTTTCTTCGGCTTCCTTAGCTGCGGCTTCGGCTTGCTGTCTCGCCCTTTCAGCGGCTTCTGCTAGTGCTTTCTCTTCGTCAACCTAACAAGATATAGGTCAGTTTGAAATTGGAAACACAAATACACTAGTATCAGATATTGGTTGTTGGGTCAATACCTTCTGGTCCGTCTTCTTGCCGCGCTTCTTGTTATCATACACAACTTTCTTCTTACCCTCGCCAGCCTCATCGGAGGGACCGACCTTAATACCGGCGGCAAGCATTTGTTGAAGCTTTCTCTCATTTCGGGCCTTTTCTTCCTTTTGAGCCTTGGTAAGGAACTTGCCTTCTTTCTTAAGCTGTTCAATTCTCTCCTTTTCTTTCTGCTTCTTGCGGGCCTTCTCCTCTTCTCTTCGTTTAGCCGCTTCAGCTTCTTCACGCTCCAGAGCTTCTAATCGAGCTTTCTCTTCGACAGCACTCCGCTCGGCCTCCTCTCGCTGTCGTTTCAATTCCTCCTGCTGTTTTTGGAGGGCTAGAAGATGAGGAGGAAGCTTCTTTCCTTTCTTTCCTCCAGCCTCAGCAGCTTGTGCTGGAGCTTCTTTCGTTTCTTCTACGGCTTGTTTCGCTGGTTCGGCAGCTTTAGGGGCAGGGGCGGGGGCGGGTGTTGTAGTCTTCTTCTTGGCGGCCTAAGGTGCAGATTAAAGTCAGCTGAAGAATAGAGACTCAAATTTCCAACTTTTTACATACCTGTTCCTTTTTCCTTGCCTTCTCTCGCTCTTTCTTTAACTTCTCCTTCTCAGCTTTAGTCAGCACTCTTCCACCCTCTCCCGTCTCGTCGTCCCCTGCAGCAGCCGGTGCGGGCTTAGCCTGTTGTTTATTTTGCTTGCCAGCTTTTCCCTTCTTCTCAGGTAGGGCGAATTCATCGTCCATCGTTGCTTCTTCAGCGGCTTTAGTTGCGGGAGCGGATTCGGCGCCAGGAGCATTTTCGCCGTCGACAAAGTTCTCGGACAAGCCCTTCTTCTTCCTCTTCTCTCTATTCTTCTTCATCATGGCCATTAGGCCACCGACAGGCGCTTCTTCTTCCTCATTAGCCTCTGCTGGCTCAGCAGCAGCGGCATTTTCGGCGTCCCCATTTGCAGGCGCAATCGACTCGCCCAGCTCTGCCTCCCAGTCGTCGGCCGCCTTCTTGTTTCCCTTCTTCTTTGGAGGCATTTTGGCAGTAGTGTGGTATATGTAAGTGAGAAGCTGGCGTTTTGGTAATCCTGCGACAACCGGTGAATTAAGTAATTACTTAAGTTACTTAGATAAGCACAGTCGTTTTTGAATCTTCATCCAAGACAATACGGTTTCACGTTGAGTCGGGATATTGAAGATGGTGATTAAATCGTGGACCCTCTACAGAATGACGAGGGTGACGAGGGGCAATTTTTTAATTCCGCTAAGCTCAGATGACAAACGGCAAAATGAGCCGCGAATGAGTCAGAAATAGATAAACCTGGAAACTTTAGCGGCAACTACCTAGCCAGGTTTGATTGCGTCTTGCTTATGATTAGTTCACACGAAATCTAACAAGAGAAAATCGGTGTTCGTAGGTCAAAAGAAGACAGAGGGACGATGTTGAATGTATTGGATGTACGGATATGTAGGAAGGGTTAGGGCCGCTATTGCCTTCGCCGTAGTGGGGTAATGCGCAAGGTCAGCACGCTAAAGACGGCCACTGATGCGTTAAAGGTACCTATAGAAAGTACTTCACCTCCCCTAGCCGCGTTTAAGTTTCTCAGAAATATTTTTGTGAATGAACTTCAAGTTTGCACAAACAATTATGAAGGATTAAGCGAACGCACTTCTTATCGATACCATAAGATTAGATAAGAAATTGTAACCTATAGGTAACCTTAACGCGGGGTTGCAACAACCCTGCATTCATTACACCATGTACATCCCCCTATTCAGTATTACTTATTACAAGGGGGATTCTTAAGGACTGAAAATTCAATCGTAAATTAGGAGCACTCAACTTAAGAGTCTGGAATTTGTAGGTTTTTTTTAGGTCTCAAATATTTTCTTACTCCCGTGTATGCGCGTATCTCTCTCTCATCCTCTGCCAAACTTTGCGTGTATCCTCTTACTTACCATATAACAGAACAATCATGAGACGCATAGTCATAGCCTGAACAATGCTCGGCACTACCAGTCTCCACATTCTCTTATTTCCATAGATCACCGTAGTCGTCATCAGTTCATTCACATAGAAGCGTTAGTAATGTCTGTCATTTTTCGGCGTCATCCACCTCCAAGGCTAGGCATAGAGATGCCATGAGAACCATATCTAGCTTCGCCAACTTTCGGTATCCTATCCACTAACCTAAGAGAACATTCATCTTCAATCATCTAGGTGGCTTATTGCCTAGGTAACGTGACAAGTCGAGTATGCTGCGGACAAATGCTCGAAACGTATAGTTCGTCATGAAAGTACAGGCGAAAGATAGTACTTGAGGATGCTGTAAGCCAGATCAAAGTACGAGCCGTCGCCGCTAATTGCTCCAGGGGAGAGATACCCATCTTCATCCAAAGGCTTGAGGAGTTCTCGGAACCGCTGCAGGTATTTTGGGTCTGAAACAAGACCCTCTAACGCATGCTTATCAAGACATATTCGTAGAACATCTCCGTCAACATGTGTATTTGATCTTGGGAATAGGCTGGGTTCTATGTCCGGTCCGACTGAACTTGATTCTGACGAGCTGTCGAGAGGCGTCTGTGGGCGAATTGCTGGGAATGATGTTGCCAGGTTCTGAATGAATTTGAGGAGTTTCCAAGCATCCTCGTTCAATAGTGAGAAGTGCTGAAGAGACCCATCGATAGTAAGGCCGATGATATCCGACCCAGGTAATCCGGTCATGACACAACCATAGCGTGGTCGGTTCTTAACCGACCCCCATGAAGCTCTGGTGTATCCTCGGGCAAATCTTCGAATTGACGCTTGAAGCTCAGCTTGAAATATCAGACTCAAGGGTCTCTCTTCTTCTTCGGGAGCCCATAATCCGTGTATACCGCACATCGGGTCTGACAATAGGGTTATAGGAAGACTGTGTGTACCTATTTCAATGGCGTGCAGGCTATGTCGACAGATTTCATCTGTGTGCAACTGAACCATCTGTTCGCCATCCTCCGAGAACTCTCTCTTGTAGTCAAGGATGACTAACGAGTGGTGGGTTGTGAGTGCGTGTAGACGACCATTGACCACTTCCATCCACGAAGCTGGGGATGGCAATTCGTGCGATCTGGTGATCTTAAACTTGCCGCCTTCAATTTTGTGGTATTGAATGGTAAATCCAACACATAGGAAGATGCCGAATTCATCCGTCGTAACGGACCAAACAGGACCATCCTTAATTTTCCGATCAAATTTAGTCCAAAATCGAATTGGTCGGGGTGCGTTAGTTACTGTCGAATCTTTATCGCGTTCAGCTGAGACTATTAAGAGGAGGCCTTCATTCTCTCTTCTTCGCAAGGCGATAACAATCCAGTCTCCCCGAACATTCCCATCTCTGTATGTCCAAGTTGCAAGAAACACAGCTCTTGTTTCTATCTTCCCTAGACCTGTTATGTATTCCACATCGTGGTAGGTATAATTCTCTCCTGGTTTCCTTCTTTCCAGGGGCTGTGATAAATCCTGACCAGTCTCGGGATCGAGGAAATGCAATGAGGGCAACCCGTCTTTCGAAACGACTGTAACGAGAGCCCCTAATCTCTTGGAGTAGAGTATCTTAGCAGGCGTTCCTCCAACGGGGAAGTAGCGTGGAACAGGCTTCGGTTGTCGTTGCAAATCGGTTATCATAATTCGCGGTCCGGAAATCATCACCATAGTAGAATCTCCAAATTCAGGAAGCTGTTCGCGTAACGACGCCACGGAATTGATTGGTGGTGAAGCCATACTAGGTCTATCTCCATCGGTTGGCCAAACGCGGTAAATTTCTTCAAACCGGCCCTCGCGAAGTGAAACATAGTTCGTCATCATCGCAAGCTCACTATCGCAGCAAACCAGTAGCGAGTTGGAGTCTCCCACAGCAGTTCCAGAATAGACCCGAGATTGCGATACGTTAAATTTGTCCCGGTAAATTCCTGCGACTCCCGGCTGGGATTGGTCTAATCGAATTGTAAGCACGTCCCCGAATTTAGTTCCAGCCACTACGACGACAGCCTTGTCGGTTCGTTCACCAAAATCAACGATGCTCGTCAAAGCCCCAAAGGGAGCCAAGCTTGCCGGATTTGTTTTTAAATCGTAGCTTAAACTTATTGAGCCTGTGGAAAAGGTCAGCACCTAGTCATGTCCAGATGTTTGTAATATACGTACTTGCAACCAGCCTAAGTAAAATGGGTGTCGCGGGTGCCTCTTGCTCCAATTCGGTTGGATATATCGCTAGAATCGGATCCTTATCTTGATATAGGCCAGCTAGAACAGTCTTCTTGCCTCCAAACTTTCCTATTGCAAGGCATGTGACTTCGCCTTCAACATCAAAAGATTGTTGTAAGGAAATCTCGAGGCCATCAATTTTAATCAGAGCGATTTTGAAATCCGATCCCGAGTATACCGCCAACGCGATCATATTATCATCAATAGCTGCATCTGCTACAGTAGCAGTGTAATCTCGTAATATCTCGCTTGTTGATTTCTGAGAACTGCATTCCAATCATGGTTAGACAGAATCATGCTCGCCATTTGGGAACACTTACCATCCCGTCGGAGTAGAAACTGTGACATAGTTGGTCGTGACTTGCACAGCTGCATCATTAGCGTCTTGGGCAGTCAGCGTTGTCGAGGTGAGATCGTATGGAGTAGCGTCGTGGTCTCTTTCTGAAGCTTCAGATAAATCTCGAGACAGGTGTAGAACGGAAGATCCATTGGGAAGTGCTAGAAGTAGTAAAAAGCCGTCTTCTATATCCCCATCGTAGTTGGATAAAGCCCAGCACTGTTTGACGTTGGATGAATATGTGAGGTCTAAGCCAATTCTCGCTTGTATGCCGTATCTAAGTTGTGTAATCGCTCCTGTTATTCCTCTCCCACTGCAGGCGAAAATTTTATCTGGCTGATAAAGGGTCGTTTTCGCAATATCTGAGCTCGAACCCTCGCTACCCTCATCAAGTGCTCCTTCGACAGTCACAGCAAAGTCAACCGTCGGTGACCAATTTGGAATCGAGCCAATTCTCTGTGGGGACTGTCTCGCTTGAACCTAATGATGATATTAGCAAGACGGCGCTGGGGAAAGTAGGTATATGCAACTAACATTCCAAACTGCTCCAGGACCGGAGTCTCCACCGGTGACTAAGATATCACCAAATAGATGAAAGAGGGAGGCGAAGGCTGTGTCAATGTTGCAGTCAACAGAGCCCATACTAACACTAGTCTCGATTTCAAATTCGTCGCCGCATTCGAGAAAGTTGATAAGACCATCTTCCCTTGCCAAGTAGATGACATCCTTCCGATAGTGATATGGCGGATGACGTATAGGTCTAGTCCATGCCGTCCACAGTGGATCGCCCATACCATGATGTAGTTGGGTATTATCACAATTTGCCAACTCGAACTTGACAAATTCAGGAGGTCCACGTAAAACATCCGAACAAGTAGCCGTAATACTCTCGGTGATTATTAGAAAGGCATTTCGAACTTTAAGGGGTACGACCAATAACGGCATCCTATATTCGTCGTCGAGCCTATGGCCAGGTTTCTCATCGCGCAAGGATTTCTTCCACTCATTTGTATCAGTGTGGTCCCATTCGTATACCGTCAATCTGGAAACGTCTGGTTGCACCATGATAATCATCAAGATGACATGTGATTCATTTCCGTGGGTTGGGTGGAGAAATTCTATCTTGTGTATGATACCAATGACGTGCCGGGCTTCCCAATCTTTAATAGGCTGCAGAGCGCTTCCTGTTAAATATTGATGTTTTAAGTTGTCCATCGACTCGAGTTGATAGACAATGAAGAGATTCTCAGTGCATCCGATGACAAGGAAATTTGAGGACGGGTCAATAGCCATATGCCATCCAGGGGAAACGAGCCGTTCTCCGGGTACTTTGTGGGTCGAAGAAACGAAAGCCCAATGGCCGTCGGGCCCTTGCCGTAAGAATAGAAATACCAAATCGCCTCGCTCAAGCATAAGGACCAGAAGCTGAGGGGGTAGTCGTGAGGTTTCACTCCGGGATCCAGAGATTGCGGCGTTCATATCAGCCATTTCAGTATCGCTGTCCTCCGTCTTGATATGTGTGCCATCTTCATTACATTCGTTAGCTTTGCGGGGATACTGAGGTGAGCCCATGACTACCGCATTTCGTATTCTGGAACCAAAATCTTTCTTTCTGATGACATCTTTGAGTTGTCTGTCTGGGCCAAGTTCGCATATTTGAACACAATTATCCTAGTAGTATGTCAGAATCTGAAGGCCAATTGCCAATTATAGATACTAATTATGGGGAGAAATGTCAATCCATGAGGGAAAAGGCTTCAGATATGTTGGATATCTTACAGTTCAAAAGGGAGCCCCTATATTGGATAAAATGATGGATAAAGAAAAAGGGGTAAACTTACACCTATCAAAGCAACGTCATTATAGCAGGCGGATCGAAGTTGCACAGGCAATACCCATCTTATTATGGGACTCTCAATGACGGTTTTGGTGAGTAAGCCATATGTAGGTGGCTTTGAGAGCGACTGCCTTCCCGTCTTACGGCGAGCAGTGCTATTTTCTCTCAAAAGCTCATCTGCAGAGACCGTGCGAGACACCCATTGGTCGTCTTCCAGGACATAAGTTTGGAGAGACATCGTTAGCAGGTGCGCGGATCCGGATTATGTGAGAAGGGTGGGTAGAGTTGGTTCTAGGTCGCAATTGACGATAGTGTATGTAAATCGTTACAAGTTCCCACTATGTACCTGGTAAGCAAGCTCTCAAAATTCCTAAGAATACCTCCTGAGTACCTTGGTGCTTAAGGTATGCAGGAGATGCGGGTAGCCCGTGCTATTTATTCACACGGCAGACAGAAGGTACGAAAGTGAAAGTTAGATGCAATGGATCTGGAGATATCGAAGAAGGCTGTAGTTGCGCCGGTGGTTGTGCCAGTGGTGATCCAGCTTTAAAGGTTAGGTACCTGAACTTGGCATCGACGGGTCGTTTGAAAAACGACTCGAACTACCCGATCTCCAGGCGCTAAGGCAGGTTGAATACAACCGTCGTATTTTGATAAAGTGTGTTAAGCGTATTAACGCTAGGTGTGCTATAGCTTTTCTCTATTTCTTCAGGTGTGTCCGTATCCGGGGAAACGGTCTTCAGCAGCGGGTTATCCAGGTGTGTAAGTGTGGCCGGGTATTGTTTGAGTCGAGACCTAATCTTTAGGCGTCAGCGTTTAGACGGGGGAGAGGGGATGGGGGACAGCGGGGGATAGTGGGTGTCCACAGGTACGAGGTACGATAAGTATAGTGGGCTTGGGAGAGTTTGGGAGGAGCTTGGGCGCAGCAAGCACCTCCAGCTGTAAGGTAGATGCAGTCGATGCAGTCGATGCGGGGAAGCAGCAGTCAATCAGTCGCGTGCCTTTGGCCTTGCAAGTACATGGCAAATTGTTTGGATCTCGTTTTTCCTAGAAGCTTCAATGCTCGTGTTGCTAATTTAAGATGCATGAGAAAAGAGAGAGCTTTCCAGTTTTCTGGATTGTTCTCGTTGCACAAGATGTCTGCGTCTGCTGCCCATCCGTGCAAGAAGGTCCTACCCGGATAATGGAAAATAGATAATGGGACGGAAAGCATTATTGAGGGGTTAAACCTATTTGGAAGCTTGATTCCCTAATAGAGTACTTATGTACCGTCCACCCCACATTATTAATATCGGCCGAGTTGTTACATCTATTGATATATCATACAATATTACTAATCTTTTTGAATTATTATGAGAGAGATTTCCATTTTTCATTGTCTGGTTATGATATTTATCTTGAATACTACGTAATATGTTGATTTAGAAAGATGATTCGGTAGGTACGTGGGTAGCCATGGATATCCTGGCTTCACTTTTGGGGTATGTCAGAAGTTAAAAAACGACCACCATCGTACTCTCAAAGAAATAAGATCGATAGAGATGTATGAAATGTCTTTAAAGCCATTCTGTGTTAGCAAAATTTCACAAAATGAACTAGGACGCTTGTCATTAATGTCTCGTCAACATGCTTCCGGATATCGAGACCCCATCCAACTCTATAAGCTCCAAATGCCCCCCAATGATCAGGTAGTACTTCCAGGTATTTGGGTGCTCGCGGAATGATCAACGCCACGATCTACGATTTCTTTGTTGCAGAACGATAATTATATTTTCACGGCTCGAGACACAAAGTTCTTGTCACGTTACCTCTGCCACCCCAATGAAGAACCCGCAGCCCAAATCTTGATACGATTATACATGAAAGCATGTCTCAAATGAGACCAGTTATAGGACGATTGGGACGGAAACATAGAAGCGGGATGGACGTACCGATACGCTGGAATATCTGCAAGAAACCTCCAGTGCTAGAGCCAGTTAGGTTAAACTTTTAGCGCTGGTGGCTCGCCGGGTTGCCCCATAAATGGCACCTGCACAAGGCGCCGCAAGGGTACCTCACGGGACGGAAAGACCCACCCCTAGCTCCCCGACCAGCTGCCAAAACACATCTAATTCAATGCTGAGCATTGAACCTTCGACCTTTCATTAATGAATCCACGGAAGTCGTTACTTGTTCTTATACCGTTGGCTAATAAAATTTTATCACCTCGTCACTTCATCACCTAAAAATTCAATATTAAAACGTCATTCATCTCATTGACTCATTGTACAAACATTTTTTGATTTAATTTGATTGGATAGGACTGGATTTGCAAATTCATAAACACAGAGATCACAACTCGACTCAATCTCAAAAGGCCACGCTTATCAAGATAAGGTACTTGTACTTAAAATCAGTAACCAAGTAACCACCAGGACACGTCTCTGTTGGACTTCCCCAACGGCGTATGGAGGTAGCGCAAATTCATCCTAGGACCTAGGTACACCGACATCATCGAAAGATCTTTATCGAGGAGGAGTGTCTTAGATTAAGAAAAAAAAGAACCAAAGGGAGGGAAACTTCGAAGCTTATCCTGCTGCATATGGTATCAGATATCACAGCTGCGACCCTGCCAGGAGCAGCGGCCTGTTATCAGTCCATCCGCACACGGAGGCAACACGGCAACAAGTAGGGCAACCTGACGTGCAGCAAGCAGCAAGCAGCAGCGTCAGCAGAACCAGAGGGGATCGATTTCCCCATGGCCCGGGAACAGGAAGATGCCGACGGCAGAGAAGAGGAGAAAGATATGAACGGCGTAGACGATCATCACCATGATGACGAGCCCGCATTAGCCCAAGTTCAAGCCCAAGAGTCCCGCATCCTAGACGCATGCAGGCGGAGGGATATCGACGATCTCCAGGTCTTAGCCGTATCGAGAGGCGGGTTCCTCTCCGACGCCATCCGTCGCCAAGCATGTGAGTGACCCGCGCACACCTCACCGTTCTCTCATCCCGCATCCCACCCACTCCCCCCTTCCCTCCCTTACTTCCTCACTCGCCCGGTTAAATAGGATGCAAGTATGAGGCTCAACGTTCTTCGGTAGGGCCGGTATTATTAGGCTTCGCCGTCGACGAGCGCGGGGACCAAGACAGCGCCTCCGATTCGTGGAGGAAGCTCGCACGGCATAAAGACGAGGACCAGGTGAAGCTAGACGTCGACCGTAGCTTCGTCTACTACCCGGACGGTACGGAATGCCACCCTCCCTCCGCCGCGAATCGCGGCTATATCCGCACCAAACACCATCACTAACCAATTCCCAGACGACACGCAAGCGCAGCTCGACGAGAAGAAGTCCGCGCTCTCGGACCTGATCACCGAGGTGCTCCGGCGACAGCCGTACCTCAGCTACTTCCAGGGGTACCACGACATCTGCCAAGTATTCCTGCTCGTCCTGCCCCCCAGCTCCCGCGCGACCGCCGTCTCGCGCCTCTCCGGCCTGCGCATCCGCGACTTCATGCTGCCATCCCTCGGCCCAGCCATCTCCCAGCTTCGCCTGATCCCGGACATCATCTCGGCGGTAGACCCGGCGCTGTGCGCGCACGTCGGCCGCACGGAGCCGTACTTCGCGCTCTCCGATACCCTGACTATGTTCGCACACAACGTAAGGCGGTACGCGGATATCGCGCGCTTGTTCGATGCGCTGCTTGCCCGCGAGCAGGTCTTTAGTTTGTATGTTTTTGCGCAGATCGTGCTTACGCGACGGGATGAGCTGTTTGAGCATGACGAGCCTGATATGCTGCATTTCGCTTTGTCCAAGCTCCCTCAAGATCTCGACTTAGACGCCGTGATCCGGGATGCTGCGGAACTATTCGACAAGCACCCACCCGAGACGCTGAGGAATTGGGGCAGGATATCAAACGCAAGTGCGTTGAAGACGGGCCGCAGAGTGGATATGTGCGCGAGGCAGGGGCTACCGGAGGGTTTCGCGTACTTCGAGCAGCAGAGGAAAGAGCTCAGGTGGGCGGCGCGGCGGGAGAAGGCGATGAAGACGGTCTGGGCGAACCGGACCGTGATATTCGCCGTCGTTGTCGGGATCGGCGCCGTGTACTTCCGCAAAGCGCCGTTCTGGACGAATCTCGTTGCGCGCTCGATTCCTAGTCATTACTTCTAGGTTAGGAATTCTGGGTGAACGTGGCTAGTCTGGCGGTGCCACCGGGCTTGTACGAATAGGCACGAATACTTTATCCGCCTCGACTGTTCACGAGATTCGCGTACTCTAGGTTGAAGCAATAGGCTAGGAGTTATTATATGACTTTCCAAGTTGGTAGATAACACGGGTCGTTTGATTTGAATATAGAAAAATGTCGAGGATCACCTCCGAGGAAGAGACGGCGATTATGGCGCTAGAAACACATTGCGATACAACACAACATAGTACAGTATAGTACAACATCGGGTATCTTAAGTTCGAATTTAGCACATTGCCTTTCTTAAAAACACTAGACATATCCATATTTTAGAATTGCAGTCTCATTTCATTTAATTGTTTTTTCGAGCTTGTCATATCTAGTATTGAATCCGTAGCCAAGAGACCCTCGTCACGCAGCCTCCTGAAACGCCGTCTTTAGCCCCTCAAAGTGCTCCTGCTCCTCCGCAGCCAGCTTACCGTGAGTATCACTTATGATAGTCAAAATCAGACTATAATTGTTATACAAGAAGCGCTCCCTCTTCCTCCTGTCGTTCCCGAACGCCACGCTATACCTCGTTAGGAATGCTTCCGCTTCGCTTCGTAGACGCCCGAGACTAGTGATGACTGGTTCGTCGTCTCCGGCTTCGGTACTCAGAGACAGTATTCCGTGGAGTAGCTGTCCAAAGCGTTGCGTGCAGACGTGCGGTGCGGCGGATAGTTTACCCTGTTCCGTCTTGGAGGTCGGTGGGCGTAGAGGGAGGGCCGAGGTAAGGGCGCGGACGGACTCGCAGTGCGCGTTCATGATAAATTGTAAGCGTGGCCATAGGAGCATAGCTGTTCCATTGAGATATCCGTCCGCGGCGGGGACCTTGCGGCGTTGCAATTCAAATTGGAAGTGCTGGTTCAAACGGACAGCTAGTAGGACGCCAATTGCATCGTACGTATCCGTAATAAGTGTCTTGGTCAGGGTATGGCCTAGCTGAAAGGTTGGGTCGAATATGTAGGTAAAGTGACGCGAGATGGCGGAATAGCTTAGGGCAGGGGAGAAGAAGGACGCGAGGAAGGTGTATTCGGCCGTTGCGTTATCGATGAGGGCGAGGTTGAAGTTCCGGAAAGGAACCTCGAGATAGTGGGTAGACTGATCTTCTTCGGCCACGTAGGAAGAGAGAGCGCTTGTGTTATTCGTTCGTAGTAGATCGATCCGACGGCCTAAGTTAAAGGCATCGTGGGGTGGACCAGCGATTTTCGAACTTGATAGAACCGTACCCTTCCGGGATGTATCCTCGTTCCCTATTACATCGGTCTTGTCCAAGGAATGTAGTTTGATTTTTTTGAGAGCGTTCTCGTATCGTGTGAATTGATTGGCGTAGTACCATCTCATAGTATTCATATACGCCTGACATATCTCGTCGGCCAGGGCGGAATGATGTTTGTGGAGAAAGGAGTATAGGTCCCTGAACTTGAGGAAATTTTGTTGTTGGATGATCTGGGCATTGATATGTGGTGATCGCAGAGCCTTTATCTGGGACACGAAAAAGTCTCTTATCCGTTCGATTGCCTTGAGGACTAATTTCTCTAATAAGGGACCAAGATCTTGTAAGCCCTTGCTACCCTGGGCACTCGATGCATTTTTCTTGTGGGCGGTAGCTCTCTTGTCGATCTCGGCGACAACCTTGACCCATGATTCGTCAATATGACCGTCGGCGACTTTGGATACTACCGTAGGAGAAACACTAATCTCCTCAACCACGGGTCCCAAACCCTTCTCTACTGCTTTTCGATTCTCCAATCGTACGTTAAGGGCTGTCGACCGGGCTTGTAAGGTCTCGATATCCGCAGAAACCGTGGCAAGATCGTTTCGGAAGTTCTCTAAATTGACCTCTACTGAACCTAGTATTTGGTCACAGTTTCCTATCGAACGGTGCAAATCCTCAAATTTGGCTTTATCTCGATCGTCTAGGGAGTATAATCATGAGCAGGGTAAAGACGGGGACCTGTGGGTTAAAGGGGGCATACATTCTTCGGCTGCCTGCGGTCTATATACACCAACTCCATCTGCTGCCGGCTCTTCTGACAATGCTAGCTCCTTGAGAGATAATCCGCCAAAATCGAATTCCAACTGGAGATCTTCAGCCGATATGGAGCTAATCGATTCAACCCCTGACTTAGTAGTGGATTTCGCAGGTCGTTCGTCGTCGCCCAAAATTGTGCTAAGAATCTCTACGGGTTCGGGGCCGGCGTATATGGTCCTCGATTCTTTCAACGTTGACCCATTGGCTCTTCGAGAGGAAGCTAGGAAGGACGAGGCGGACGATTCGCTGGATGCTAAGGACAGCGATGACGATCTTGGGGTAATGCCGAGGCCGGGTCTTTGTTGTGAGGTAATGTACGGGCCGAGGCCGCTTGCAGTTCGTCGGGGGGCGGGAGAATAGGAACGGCTACCCGGCTGGGAGGGAGCGGGAGAAGTTGACTGACCGGCAAGCCGATCGAGCCACATATTTTAGATGCGAACGGAAAATCGGGTTATGAGTTAGATCGCGTCATGGCTCTTTGACGAGCTTTGAACCGTATTGGCAAATCAGTAATCAAAGTAGCAATTCCTAGTTCAAAAGAGTTTAGAGCGATGAGTAGATTAGTATTAGGGAAGTATGAGAGACGTTTCGTTCGCGATGGGCCATATAATCAATGATCCCAGTTGTTAGTCAACCTTGATTGAGCTCTCTTTCAGATAGGATAGAAGACGAGGCCGTGCAACAGCCTCTTCTAAGTCGCGGAATGAAGAAAAGTGATTGGTCGAAGCTCAAGACACATGTCATTGAGACTAATTACTATAAAAGGATTAGGCTCGTTTTATGTTTGGTATCGGGAGCAAGAATGAAATCTGAGTGGGTAAGATCTAAAGGTGGGGTCAAGTTTTGGTTTCTGATATAGACGGAAAGTACATCCATGTACCTTCTTTCTTGTCTCTCTTGTTCCTCGAGCTAGGGCTTCATTCCTCAACATTGCAGGTGCCCAGTCTACCAGTGAATGTTCAACATCCAATGGGCATGGATGTTTTTGATCTGTAAGGAATACATGTTGTATGCATGCCTCCAACGTACCGAGGCATTCCAAGGTTACCTGGTGTCTTCCAATAACAACTAGAACATTTCCAAAATGTATAGCTCGATCGCCTAGTATAGAAAACTAGAACTGTGTCAGTGACCATACAGTATCCTTAAGTATAAGATACGACAACAAAACAACAGAACAGTTGCCTGAAGTTTGGAAAGTGTAGAGTCAAGTGATTCATCCGTGGATCCATGGATGATGGTCAGAAGAGAGAACTTTTGCCCACTAGAAACTCTAAAACTTTCTCACTAAACATTCAACAGGCACGCTGAGAGAAATAAAATTAGTGCTCGGCTTTGTGTGACCTACACCCTTCCTCAGGGTGGCCTAGGCTGCCTAAAACCCCACAATTCTCCCAAAAAGCCAAACTTTACCTAGTAGAAGGTGAAAACAGTGAAAAAATACAAAAAGTTACTAGGAGAAATGGGGCTAATTGCAGGCCCTGAGCCAATCAACCTATCAAACACAGTATAAAGTGTGTGCCCAATTGGTCTGGAAATCTGGAAAGAATTAAAAAAATAAATCCCGTCTTTTTGCCTTTGACGTCCATCCCCTCCAAGCCCTGGTCCAGCTCTACTTTTTTTTCTCTCCTACCCCCTCCTCTAGATCTTCTTCAACTTCTCAAAATCTCCCCTCCCTCTACAATTAAGTCCACCAACTTCAAGTTCGGTCTCGGACATTCAGCTTTGCCTATTGCGCATATTGCTTTCTCTTCCACTTGACAACTTCACACTTTCACTTCGGTCAATCCTTCAAGATGGCGGACGAGGTAAGTTTTTACACGCGGCGGTAGCATCGCTGTCCCTCTTTTTTTTTTACTGGTGATCGCAAATAGGCGGCGGGAGAGTGCTTAAATTCACCCCGCATCAAGCATTACGCATCTAGCACGCATCGCCAATGAACCCCGCGATGGCAAATTTATGTGCCGTTAATCGCACGCAGCTTGTATTTACTTTATTTTTGTTTTTACCAATTTGCGACCGGTATCAGAAACAGATGGGACGAAAATCATAATGCTGACAAACTTCTTCCTCTCCGCAGTTCGAGATCGACAACCAGGGTGACGCCGGTGCGTCCAACACCTTCCCCATGCAATGCTCGGCCCTCCGAAAGAACGGTGCCGTCGTCATCAAGGGCCGTCCCTGCAAGATCGTCGACATGTCTACCTCCAAGACTGGCAAGCACGGTCACGCCAAGGTCCATCTTGTTGGTATCGACATCTTCACCGGCAAGAAGCTTGAAGAACTCTGCCCCTCCACCCACAACATGGAGGTCCCCGTCGTCAAGACCAAGCAGTACAACTTCGTGAGTAAACCCCAGCCGGAAATTTGTAGATGGACAACCGCGCTGACACGATTCGTAGTCCCACATTGAGGATGGTTTCCTTGTCCTTCACGACATGAACACCTCTGAGGAGCGCAGCGACATCAAGCTTCCCGAGGGTGACATTGGCAACAAGATCGAGGCTGCCGACGATGCCCAGTCCCCTCTTAGTAAGTTTACATTACTATCAATATTAAATGCGAAATTCGAGAGCTAACAGATACACTAGTCATCACCATTCAGTCCGCTATGGGTGAGGAGGCCGCCATCAAGGCCGACGAGCCCAGTCAGAAGGACTAAGTCTCCAAAGGGGAGACTTAGAGGCTCGTGCGGACTATGTCGGATCCTCAAGCTCTGCTAATGCCTCTGCCAACTTGGACATCACCTGAAGGGGATTCTTTAAACTAGGAAACTAGTAGTTAGGCTCGTTATGGACAATGGTTCCATGGTCGGTTCACCTTAGGATTTATTCATTGCTATGCTATCCATCGTGGGGAAACATGGCGGATCATGGCAGTTGGTACGACAATCCTACAGATCTCGCATCTGTCCCCATCTTGTTTGAGGAACAAAACAATGTGCATTTGGAGGATCATAGCAAAACAGGTTCCCTGTTAAAATGGCACATGACTTGTCCTGCGGGATCTACGATATGATCTTCTTTTTTTTTCTCTTATGAGCTTTAGTGATTTTTGATGACGAATCTTACGTGATTTAAGGAATATCAGATATGAGTGCCGAGTGTCGAGGCATTGTGCGTGAAAAGTGTCCATGAGCAGCGCTAAGAGTTGGGTCGGAATAATATGGCGCATTTCTAACGTCATCGTCATAGGTCTCCGATACCCCTTACCTAGGATAAATAGGTGAGTTTGTAGAGCTTCAATTAAAGTACAGAAGGTATAAGTTCAAATTGAAATTAGTGAAAAGCCTCAGAAGGAGCTGTTTTATATTGATCAACACTTTCGGACTTTAGAATTCATAAAATTTGATTCCATAATAAGATGACAATAGTGAAATTGATCAGATTGAGATTTTCTATGTGGATACCAAAAAGTATAATTCGCGAGTATTTTTCATAAACGACCAGTTTTTTATCACATATTACCTATGTACATGACAAGTCTCATTCAATAGGTATGTAAGTTATAAGACTATTGTAGCTCAAGTCCCCGCTCCCATCTCAACTTCTTCACAAACAACTTTTTTCCGTACATCAGTACGAATTTAGTGGAATGGACAGACTCAAAACTTGAGACTCGAAGCACGGAAATGGCACCGCCTAAGTATCACAAATTCCGCGCCGGCGAGAGGTGCGACGAGTGCGGCGCTCGGCAGTGGTACTCTCAGGACGCGTTAAGGTACTGCCGCAACGGACATCGGCTCGAAGGGTTTGCCGAGCATGAAGGGGATGAGGACAACTTCGGCAACAAGGGAAAAGTCACTCGCAAGGTGAAAGAGAAGAAGAAAAAGGTCGCGGTAAAACTATCGGGCGACGAGGGTAGGGAGCTGTATTTGGAGGTCTTACAGTTGATCTTGATAAAGCAAGTGCGATGGCTGCTGCTAGAAAAGGAGTTTCCCAATGACCTTGAGGAGATCATTCGTGCGCTGTGGTCGCTTAGGGTGAGGAATCTGCCGATTAGGGGGAGTGGGAATGATGGGGGAAGAAGTGACAGGGAGGAGAGCCAACCGATGTTCAGCTCGATGAGCGAGGGTACGGGGAGCGAGTCCGACGAGCTAGGGCTATCAGACGCGACGACAGCGACTTGGGCTCCGGATGCGCGCAGGCGGTGGAAGCTGCCGAAATTGGTAGACACACTGGCGTTGTGCTACTTAGGCTGCCTAGTAAGACGGCTGCCTGCCTCGACGGCGGATTTCTGTGGTTGGGCGCAAAGGGGAGAGATTGACTACCTTGCGGCGGTAAGGGTTATTCTTCCACCTCCCCGGATCATGGGATTATGAGGCCATGCAAGTGTGCTAATACGACTGCTTAATCTAGCTCAACGGTATCCCGCGCATGGTTCGAGACCGTCTCCCAGCAGAATACCACCGGACTCTACAACCTAGAGATCACATCCCACCAGGTCGACTGCAGGCTGCCGTGCAGGACTTGGTGATCTCGTACAGGATTAATTTCGATACCGTATTCCCGCCACTCAACTATGTGCCTATACTTCTGCGGTTCATTACGGATTTGGCTCTCCCCCGTAAGCTGACATGAATGCTGACTTACTGAGACGCAGGCTAATTTATATGTAGCTGAAATATACATTACGGTCAAGTGCATGACAGAGATATTGAAGGCAAACTACTCATATCCTACTGGAGGAAAAATCATCCGAACTATTGACAACCCAGAAATTCTCTTGATAAGCTTGGTTGTAGTATCTACAAAGCTACTTTATCCTTTAGACGGTATCGAACGACCGCCGCGGAACCAAGGCGACCCTCGGGGTCTGAAAATGGATTGGACAAAGTGGCTGGAGGTCATGCAAGACGACACAGCAGAGACATCATCTAGCTTACGACCGGGGGAAGAACACAAGGTAGGCCCCGAGGACGTACTTACTATGGATAAGACGAAGTTAGACGACTTTATGGACTGGTTTGAAAAGATGTGGATAGGAGACGGTGATGCTAAAAGTAAGCTACACAATTATCTTCATTAATACAGTGGTGCTAACTCCTTTTCCAGCCGATGAACGGATTAGAGAACCCTTCGAGAATCAAAAACGACCGACTAAACCCAGTGATCTAAATCAAGGGTCTAATGGGAACGGAGATGGTGGACGTATAAGAAATAGATATGAAGCTTTGAATAGTTCCCTCCAAGTGGTTGAACCAGTCCCTGACCCTGAAGAGCCGGAGGATGGAAAGAAGGAAAAGCAAGAGCGAGACTTTTATCCGGTTTGGCGAACCGAAGAGGATCTTCCTGACACCGCCAAGATATTCTATAAAAAAGCAGCTAATACTGCAGCTATACCTTTGACTACATTGATCAAAGGTACTGCACAGGTCGAGAATCGGTTGGCAAATTGGTGCAATCAGAGAGTGAAACGGGAAAGGGATAAAGGGAAGGGGAAGGCAATTCTCATGGATAGTGATTCAGAATAATGACATAATTTAATTAACAGATGAATTAATGAATTAATAGAATCATCTATAACATTGCTAATACCCATCATATCAAGTTGTTGCAACCTCAGATTTGAAGCATCGGCTTTAAGATCTGTGGATCCATCAATTGACCCTAAAGGTACATTGTACATAGAAAGTGCGTGACTGCCCACACTGTGCTTTGAAAGGAGCGAAGTGGGGCAACGCTGCACAACCTTGAACTGTTAACGGGCAAGAGAAATTTCCTTCAAGCGTGCCACTTTCAAAAACCAAAAACCAAAAAAAGTCAGGTGACCGTCAATCCACTAGGGTTCGTTTGTGCGGAATTTCAAACCCCCACCGAATTTCCAAGCCGACATCATCTTCGACTTCTCACCCAAATCACTTTATTCACGACAGAGAGCAAAAGTAAGTCAAATGCCACCATTCAATTGTATTTCGATGCTATTGATTGAATTAAGCTAACAATAATGCTTTTATAGTGCAGATGTAAGTTATTTCCAACCACGAATTCGAAATGCGCATTTCATCGCATCGACGACCGACCGAACCGAAATTCGAACGTGGGCTAACTCGCAAAATAGCTTCGTGAAGACCCTTACGGGCAAGACTATCACCCTTGAGGTGGAGTCTTCCGACACTATCGACAATGTCAAGTCCAAGATCCAAGACAAGGAGGGCATTCCCCCCGACCAGCAGCGATTGATCTTCGCCGGCAAGCAGCTTGAGGATGGCCGAACCCTCTCCGACTACAACATCCAGAAGGAGTCTACCCTCCACCTGGTCCTCCGTCTCCGTGGTGGCATCATCGAGCCTTCGCTCAAGGCCCTCGCCTCTAAGTTCAACTGCGACAAGATGATCTGCCGCAAGTGCTACGTGAGTCACCATTTGCCTCGACGTTAATTCTACTATGTTCTGCCTTGCTGACAATGGAATAAAAATAGGCCCGTCTTCCTCCCCGTGCCACCAACTGCCGCAAGCGCAAGTGCGGCCACACCAACCAGCTCCGACCCAAGAAGAAGCTGAAGTAAACGATTCGTCTCTATGTCCCATTTCTTCGGCGTACTGGTTTGGGGTGTATCATGAGCACGCTACGAAAACGAATGGGTGGGATAGATGTTCTCTCTACCACTGCGATGGATTATTCATGAGGGAATTAGCATGCTAGGTAGCCTAGTTCAGTGGCAATGAAAGTCGCGATGCACATGATCAAATTGTGTCTATGAAGTGGCAGTGACTATGGATGTTGAATATGTGAGAGTCCTCTACGATCTAGGAAGAATTCGATGAAGATATGTCGAGGCCTATTCACTGTGTTTGAATTCGACATTCAACATTCACTACCAAGCAGCAGCGTGCCCAAGAAATTAAATTCAATTTGTATGCAAATCTCGAACCAACATTCATGCCCGTTGCATACTCCCAGCCAATACAGGCTGTATAATTGAATCCAACCCTGTGAACATACAATATCCTCGTCCAAGCAATATCAATAACCTCATATTCATATTTCTATATCAAATATTGATTTTATTGAATAAAGAAACAGCGATGTTCAATAATCAAAAAGGTACTTAGGTACTTCTTAGTCAGGTTCCCTCTCGTCCAATCAAATAGCGTCGCTCAAAGCTTGCACTAAGTAAATTAAACGCGGCCAATGATCGGCGTGCTTCCGTGTCCTTAAACAGTGACGAAGCTCCAGCTTCAACTACCGTGCAGATTAATATCTCGACAACATATCGGGCACATAGTGTCATATAACATACCGCACCTCCGGCCTCGACACTCTACCAATCAGTTGTCTACTAGGGCCTGAAAGGGAGGCGAACAAAGATGGCGAACGCAGGCTACGACGCCGTCGTCGACGTCGATGACGAGGTACGTTCTAACTCCAGAGCTCGTTTGATGGTATAGCACTGCATACGATCGATGCAGCTACTATTCAGACATACATACACCCCTACCCAAGATATTCTCCCATCCATGTAGAGGCTAACACTCACCAACAACCACAGGGCGACCTCGGCCACACCGACCTACAAGAAGACCTCGAATTCCACAACTCGAACTTCGACAGCACCTCGCGCAAAGGCGCCCCCGGCGGCGGCCCTCCCAGCAGCGGGCTCCCTCCCCCAGCGACAGCGAGCTCCGGGTCCGGCTCCTCGAAGCGGTACCTATGGTCTCTGCACTTCTACGCGCAGTTCTTCGACGTCGACACCTCGAGCGTGCTGGCCCGGTGCTGGGCGGCCCTGTACCCGCGAGCGAATTTCCTGGATGTGCTGGAGGGGAACCCGGACCTGTACGGGCCGTTCTGGATCGCGACGACGGTGGTGCTGATTTTGTTTCTGGGCGGCACGATTAGCCAGTACTTGGCTAGTGAGGGGAAGGGGCCTTTTGCTTATGATTTTAAGTTGTTGAGCGGTACGTTTGTCTACCTCTCTCTTAGCTTGAGAGGGAAGAAACGAATACGGAGTGTTACTGACAAGCTTTGAATATAGGCGCTGCCGGCCTCATCTACGGCTACACCATGTTCCTCCCCGTCGTCCTCTTCGGCGCGCTCCGCTACTTCGGCTCCGAGTCCGCGAACCTGCTCGAGTGCTGGGCCCTCTACGGCTACGCAAACCTGATCTGGATCCCCGTCGCCCTCATCAGCTGGTCTCCCATCACCATCCTCAACTGGGTCTTCGTCGGCGTCGGATTCGGACTTAGCGTTGCTTTCCTACTCCGGAACCTGTACCCTGTGCTTAGCGCTACAGATCGCCAGACCAGCAAGATCCTGCTCATTTTGGTTGTCGCGCTACATGGGGGCTTGGCGATCGCGATCAAGGTCCTGTTTTTTGCGGCGGGAAGCCCGGTTTCGGGAGGTAAGGAGGGGGATACGCCGCCCGCGGCTGGTGGCGATGGGCAGAGATTGTTCTAAGTTCTAAGAGGGCGTGTGTTATGTATGTGTACAAGGTACTGGGATTGCAAAGATTTCACTAGAGGAGAAGAATGGGAGAGCCCTCTAGATCAAAAAGCAAGCATCGAAACTCGGCTTAGCTAGGCCGACTAGCATCGTGCTTTCTGGCGTTTGGCAGGGTCTGAGTAACTGAACTGAACTGAACCGGGCAATGGACAGTGTTGTGTACACTAGCTAGCTGATACCTTTCATGTACCAATGTAATATCAACTTGGTCTAGATTACCTGGTCGTATCTGCGTCACTCTAGAACTTGCGCTGATTTGAAAGATATTGTGTTTGATGTTTAAAACTACGCAGTGTTCTTAGATATTCCATATTACCACAGCGTTGGACATTTCCTCGCCAGTCTGGAGACTCGCGCTCTTTTTATCTCATTGAGCGAGAATGAGCGAATCGACAAGCCACCCCAAGCCTACCACCCCCCTACTTCTCCTCCGCCTCCGGAACCTTCCCCTTCCTAACCTTCCCGCCAATCTGTATATCCCCGCCATTCGCAACCCAATCATTCCAGCTGCCAGGATACTCCCCGAGATTCTTCCACCCCGCATTCCTCGCGATCTCAACAGCCGCTCTACTTCTAACCCCCGCCTTGCAGTAGAACACGACCTGGTTCTCGCCTTCTCCGGACGGCCGCTCGAACCCGTACCGGTCGCGGAAGTCTTCCGCGCTCATGTTGAAGCTGTCCGGCTGCGACATCACCGGCACGTTCACGGCGCCGGGGATCCGCCCCGTTTTGCTTACCTCGTCGGGCTCGCGCACGTCGACGAGGGTTACGCGGGGGGAGGAGGATTTGATGGCTACTTTGATCTAGGGGCGTGGGTTTGTTAGGAGGGGGGGTTTAAGAGAGGGGGGCGAGAAGAAGGGGAGGGGAGAGGGGAGAGGGAGCGCACTTTTTCAAAATCCCAAAATTGACTCTGCGGCGTCGTCGGCTCAGACGAGTACCAGGCTCTTCCTAGAGCGGTACTTCGCGGTAGTTGTTGTCGTGCTAGGGTTCGCGAGGTCTGGGAGGTTAAACGGGATGCTTGTGGAAGAGGAGTAGCTGAGACTGTCGGTCTTGCGCATACCCCGCGCAAGGCGGCGGTAGCTAATCGTTTTGTCGCCATTGCTATCACGAGAGGAATTTTCTGCGACTACGAAAATTCGGTTATGCGCTATTATACGCAATTGCAGACTTGGGGGCGATTACTGAAATATCACAGATTGACTTTATCGACGTTTGGGAACGGAAAGATTTCTGAGCTCTCGGATTGGTCAGTTTGCCTAAGCTCAGCTGAATTTGTAATGGTGGTAAAGGTGATGTCAGGGCGGTTCGTTGCCGTTGGTAGTTGTACCTTTTAGTGGAGTTCCAGAATCCTGGGTGCCTCAGGTAGGATCCATGAACATGCAGTGGACCAGACTCGAGTTGGCTTCAAGTCTCGAACCACCTACGAAAAATTACACAACAGCTACTGCAAGATAACCGAATATCATAGGATCAAGATCTAGAGTAAAGTTAGAAATCTGGATTTCCGGATTTATATGTTGCACACCTCGTCACTTATTCCGCTATCTCTTCTTCACGTTGGCCCGCCCCTAACATCATTATCCCATCTTCCGCCATTTTCGTTCGTACCACTTCAAACCACTTCAACAATACTATATCTGTACAGGAATTTTGGTTTGTTCAAGTTTGGTCTAATTCAGCGCTATGGACATTCTAACAGTCGTTGATCTCGACCCATCCTCAGCGATAACCTATATACAAGACTTCATTACAATTACTATATTTTGGGTTTGATCGTCTCTTTCATTATACGATGTCTCGTCTCACCCTCGCCTACGCCAAGGTTCAACAAGACCGAGCCGGACTACCAGCTTTTTACCATTTCCTCTCGTGGAACGTCAAGGGACAGTCATCCTATCGAAATATTAGTTAAACGGACCTTCACAAGTGGGGAACACAAGAGACATACCTTGGGGAAAATGGTCGCGAACACCTTGATCTCATCGGATTCAGGTGTCGCGTGGTGTTTCCAGTCGAGCTGGATTGAAGCCTTTCCAACCATGAGGGCCAAGTTGAGCTGAGCATAATGTTGACCGAGGCAGTAGTGAGGACCAGTACCAAACACCAAGTAGTTCTTGGCACCCTTCTCCTCGGCGTCTCCGGTGTAATATCGCTCGGGGTCAAACTCGTCGGGGTTCTCGTATACTTCAGGGTCGCGCAGGGCCATGTAAGTGGTTGGGATAATCATGGCGCCCTTGGGAACAGTGTACGATTCGGTAACAGGGAAAGCCTTCTTAGCCTTGTAAGGGACCATCAGGACAGGGGGACGCCACCGCAGAAGTTCTCGGACAACCGCACGAGTGTAGGTCATCGACTCAAGCTGGTCTAAGTTCACGGGGGCGTAGATATCGCCGTTTCGCACGCGGTAGTTCTCCTCACGAACACGGTCCAGCACATCCGGTCGGTTGGCCAAGACTTGGAACAAGTTGGTAGCAGCGCTAGAAGTGGCATCCTGAGAAGCGAAAAGGAAGGTGAAGAGAGTGCGAGAAATCTCCATATCGCTAAATTCGCGGAGTAGAGGGGACGGCTTTACCATGCCTTCGGTAGAGAGACCCTTCTCGGTAGCTTCGGTCCACTTCTTGGAGGCAATTATGTCCTTGATCCAAGCATCCATGATACAGGTAATCTCGCCACCGGCAGCCATGCGAACCTTCGACTTAGCAGCACACTTGGCGAGTTCGTCCATGACCATACGAGCAGCCTGCTGACCGTACCAAGTTCGGGTGTACGGAATAATGATGGGGAAGTTGACGAGATCGAGAGCGGCAGTGACAAGGTAGTAGTCATCGGCAATCTTCTTGCAAGCAGAGTCGGGCATGTAGTAACCGGCGAAGGTTCGGAGCGAGACCGTGCACATCAGCTCACGGAATTCATGCATGAAAGGAAGAGGCTTGTCTCCGGCTTCCTTGGTGATGTTTAGGAACCTGGCGAAGTATTGCTTGTAGACTGCCTCCTGACCGGGAAGATAGGATTCGAGCGCCCTGCGGGTGAAGAGACCGTTCAAACCCTTGCGGTAATCAACGTGAGCCTTTCCATCCAAGAACACCCAGCTGTCGGCTCCCAGAATTTTAGTAGCGATATCGACAACGCATGGCTTCACGTATGTTGGAGAGTTGAAGATCTTTCGGGACAAATCGCGAGTAGAGGCAATAACGACAAATCTAAGTCGGAGTTTAGCGGAGTTGAAGAAACGCGTTATGGATGGGAAACACACTTATGGAAGACAGAGACACAGCTTAGAGGACCGCTCTTCCACTTTCCCAAGTACTCTTCAAATTTTGGGTCCAAAGACTCGATAAAGGGTCCCATGAAAGGTAGCTTGAAGGATGGCCCAACAATAGAGCCCTTTTGCAAGATATAGCTGACTGTTGCAGTATTTGTTAGCCAATTTGGCCGCATTGATATTATTCGGGCCTCTCATAAGACTTGGAACGTACTCTGATCATATGCGACAGCCAGAGCAAGGAGAGTGAAAACCCATGTCATGACACTGGCGTTTGCGATAGTGTCGAGAACATAGTCGACCTGAGGAGGCAATGTGCCGGCAGCGAGCTTGAAGTCCGCCAAAGGCGAGGTGAAACTCGTGGCGTTCGCAGCCATGGTGACCTCGGGTAGAAGTCGTAACGGACTGAATTCGGAAAGAGACCAGTATCTATAATGTATGCGCCGCGCGATCTAGTTACTAATAAAATATAAAAACCTGTTCGCAACAACAACAAAAGAGACTCCCGAAGAGTTGCTCAATGTCGGTCCAAGAGGGTAAAGGAGTGATGTGGCCCAGGTGAAGTAGGAGGACGACGACCCTTCAAACCAAGAGAAGCAGACGCGAGGAGAACATGAGGGTGAGGGTAAGGAGGATGAAGGGGTAAAGAAGGAAACCGAGAAGAGGAAATATTGTGGATATCGCAGGGGAATCCACTAAAATTTGTTGATTGAGATTATTTGATTATCAGAGCAGAACCCTTTTTTTTCTTACTGGTTCCTACAGCTCATACCAAGGTACCCCTGCAAACCTTTTGAGCAGCTTGGCAGGTGGGAACTTGGTTCCGGGGCTTTAATTCATTCAAACTCAAAATTATCGGATAGTTGGATATCCGTTCGCTCGGGTATAATTGAGATAATTGAAGTCTATCTGAATCTAAAGATTATGACAAACACTCATCTCGCCATTGATTGGCGGATTTAGACATGTGTCCGTCGTTCCTGCTGCAAGATTGTTGCAGAAACTGGACCTTGTTACCTAAATGGTTCTACTGCCCATTGGGAAGTTCCAAGCTTGCAAGCATTAATGTGTAGGAGATGCATGTAATTTTGTACGTACCCTCTGCTCTTCTGCTGTAGCGCTGCTCAGTATAAAGTCCGTCTCCACATTCTCCAGTCGATAACGGGGACATTTGATTTGTGCTACCGGCTACCCGTTGACAGGGCTACATTTCCGTCACTTTTGTCGCTTCGTCACTTTACACTTTGACATTCCATTTCTAATTTGCTCCGAGTCCGCAAACTAGCGATGATACGATGATTTTCTCGTCCTATCGAGAGGAGCCAGAGCCAGTATAGATATTATCAAACTGAATCAGCTCATTCGTATACGACGCGCGGGTCGATATCAGTCCATTCCAAGCACCCAAACTTTTGCTGCTTTTGTTAAAAAATAAAGAGTCAACCCTGCCCCCCTGTTTTGGTGATGCAATGCATATCACTTTCGGGGAGCTACCATCGCCAAATTAGCCAAATTGGGTTTCATTAGCATCGAATTGACCAATCAAAGTGGCTATGTCCCTCACTCCTCCACTCACCGCTTGTCGATTTGCGACCCAAGCTCGCGCCTCGCAGGATAGCTACAATACGAATACGACGGTTAAAACTCGGATGAACAATTCGCATGGTCCGGTTGACAGGGGTATGTGATGCTAGACTCAATAGATCAATAACATTAGCTTTCTAAATTACAATCCTCAATTTTATGCATCAAAAATTACCAGAATCACTCTTTTAATGTCATATTCGATACAGCCTCAGCTTGACTGTTTCCGGGCTTCCGGTACTCACCTCATTGGCCATAGTATGAAGCGAATCAGATTTGTGTCCTCAGCTCTGGCAGAAGATTTTCATCATCGGTTGAGTTGAAAAGAACAGATTTTTATACTTAAATTCCAAGATACCTACCTACTTAGGTCCTAGGTGTTTTTGGTAATCACAATTACATTACAGAGCAAGAAGGACATGCTCACTCTTTTATATCAGTCACTATGAAACGAGGTAACTTCAATAGGTATATATAAAATTACCATAACTATAAGTTATACTCGTCACATAGCTGGACGCTTTTTGCTTGGGATTTCCTAATTAAACGAACATCGCGACACGTGTTGGAGACTGTGCCAAACTGACATTGAGAGAGACGACGACGACGACGTATCACTCAATGAATATATCGCTCATTCATATCCAAACTTGCTAGTTCCACAGGTTTTTAATAATTGGAAGCTTCAGGCTTCAGCAAGACCGTGCTGTTTTATGGTAGAGATCGATTGCGCCACTGGCTCCAGAAGCTTAAAAGGGGCCACGGCTTATTCTTAATCTTAAGAGCAATGGCCACTCGCTTGCTAAACCGCTTCAACGACACATGGTGGTCCCATAATCGAAAGTTCAATGCGTTCATCATAGTGCCATTGATATAGATACGGGCTTAGTGGTCCATTCTTCGTCTATCACAGGTTCGCGGCTCTGTGACTGAAATTGAGTCTTCGGCCCTTAGAGAAACTACGAAATATGTTATGTATAGAGATTTTGATAACATATATTTAGAGTATAGCGGGGTAACATTCAATTGTTCAGAAAGAAAAATATCCTAGGGCTACATAGGTAGTTATTGAAATTCGGTTGTTCTTGTATTCTATTCAGAATCGAGAGAATGAAACTCCATTGACTGAAAGACATAAAGTGTAAGTATTAGACCAAGACAAAAGAATATGACAGTGCTCATACCATACTAGCTATCTAACTATTAACCAGGTTTGCGACATCTGGAAATCTAACTAGCTCCAGATTCGGCTTACAAGGTACTTAACAACAGAAAAGTACACGATCATAAGACTATAAAAATAATTGACAAAGTCGTCTGTTCATGAAGACAAATCAAGTTGTGACTAACAAGTAGTGAAGTCTTAGTCAAAGTTCCAAATATCAGAACAATTACTAATACCTATCCATCAGGACTACCTCATGGATATGATGACTGGTCCTCCCAGCTTCTAGTCTCATTTCTCTCTCGAAACTCGACGCCTGCTGCTACGGTATGATTCGGATACTGGCCGTCATGTATGAATTGGAGAATGCTCTATTTCCTGTGTAGCTTAATATACTCGTGAGATGTTTCCTATGGCATCTAGAACGTCTCTGCAGAGTTTTTACATGCTTGCCCACTCATGTCTCACAGTACCACCACATGAGTATATCTCATTTATGTCGGCGAAAGCTTCATTGCGGCTAAAGAGCTGAGTCCTTAGCATGAATTGATCTATTTCGAAGATGAGATAGCATTGAGAGACAGAATAAAACAATAAGAAAGGATTTAAAATACATGTGACGCAAATGAAGTCGTATCGGAAAGTCGTCATCGGCTGCATGTTACTTTCCACCTATTCACATACGCCGCCTGCATGTCTTATGTTTCAAGTCTTGGCAATAGTGAATAGTCGGTCAAGCTCCCGGCACGTCGCAGGGAACCTCATTCGTCTGTGACTGCCATAATACCCTAAAACGCACCCTATCTGACGTGAGAAGCTAAATCGAGAAGGAAGCTAGCATACCCGCCGCACGCTCTGGTTGGTGAGTCACCATTTCGAAGACTTCACGTTACATTTTTTTCCATTCAACCCCATATATGATGTACCCCTGACAAGCTTTAAAAAGAATGAGGCTCATAGGCGGACGGTTGCGAACTAGTATCGAGCTGCCTGACGAGATCCGTATCAGGCAACGACTATTCAATGTCTTGAATAATATCTACGATCTAGGCAACTAAATTCGAAGCCTGATATTTTCGGCGTGACGTACTTCCCCGACCAGAGTTAAAGATCGGGTTACGACTCCGCGCCCCGGGCCGAGGAGGTCGGATATCGGAAATGTACCTAGATAGGCTTGGTCCAGCTGTGCCAAAAGGCTTGGCAGTGAGATGCTATTTCTCTTATAAGATAGCACGCATTTAGCTGCTTATACTCGACCGTGATAATTCTGTAGCCTGAGGAAATCCCTTGCTTCGAATTGCGCGTTCGATGAGTGCTGCATGCGAGACTAATACAGAGATGCAGGAATGACAGTTCTTCAACTAGTAGCTACCTAATTAGACGTGCTTTGGACCTGGCCATCTGACTCATTGGATGCACCGCCTCGTCATCGACCTACATGTGTGAGATAATACTAGGTAGGGACCCGATTAGGTAGTATTCCGGAGAGGAGGAAATAGGGTTGGTAAGGTGGTGAATGTATAGGCGGGATACCAACCGTTTATGAAGCAACCCTGTTTGCCAAAGATATATAACAATCTTCAATTCCCAAGTGGCAAGATCTTCCTTGTCTTAGTAAACACAGAATCATCGAAACAAATATCAACATATCAGATTATCAACTATACCAAGCAAGCAAACTCCTATAAATCACTTATAGACTCTCCTTTCTGCCCACAACACCCCCTACCCCCTTAACAAGTCTATGGAAACAACCCACAACCTCGCACCTTTCATCATCCGCGCAATCTTCCCCGAGAAAAAGAAGACCAACACCATGAGCCACACGCAAGACAAAGCCCACTCCTCCGCCATGCTCGGTGCCATCCTCGACGGCGAGAAGGCGCAACAACAGCAACAGCAACAGGCCCAAACCTCCTCCGACTCCGCCTCCATCTTCTCGACGAGTTCCTTCGGCAGCGCCAAAGCCCTGCTCAAGAAGCACGGCAAGAAGTCTAGCAAGAAAGACAGCTCAAGCTCTAGCTCTGGTTCGGGCTCGGGCTCTAAGTCAACCGAAGACGAGATGATGAGGCTCGCGCAGAAGAACCAAGTAAGGATGGGCTTCTGACTAGCATACCAGTGATCGTGTAGTCAGCTTTCTCGGAATAGCTGCCCATGATCACGCACCTAAGGGTGAAGAAGTGGAAATACGACAACAAAGTAATGGCTTAATGAACAATTTATTAGGGGGTTGCTCTTAAGTTTTGTCAGGAAGAGACCACTGTCTCTTCCTGAACTAATACCGCGGTTATGGCTTCGATACGCGCCGGGAAGGCGCACTTTGCTTTGGGCCGGACTATGGAAGGGGGAGTCTGGCCCAAATTTGGCGTTGCTGGATTTATGGACGGCATACTTGAAACGTATTTGATCTCTTGGGATGGAGTAGTCTCTTAGTCTATTTGGCAAGGAAACCAGGAAGGAACACATAAGGAGAGTAACAAATAGGGGTATCTCTTGTGTCTTGTCTCCTTACGACAACAATAACAACTATTGCTATCTGATCTAGTCTTGTGTACGTCTCTCATGTATTCATTAGTAGCAACTCGGCCGCATTAGCTCTAAACCTCGTAGACAGCATTAACCCTAACGACCGCTTGGCCCTTAGAATGTGTCGTCCAAGATATCCTGGTTCATCTTGACCAAAGTCGGACTGTACTCAGAGGAAGTCTCCGGCGCCGCGCCGGCCGTAATGAGGATGTCATCAACGATTCGCTTGCTCACTTCTCGTGCTATTATTCCAGTCAGCATCCAACCATTTACAATTAAGGGGAGAACGCATAACCTACCAGGCGTCTGCAACAGCTTACTCGGCGGCAAAGCAAACTGAATCGTCTTCGGGGGGCTGAACGCGCCAAACTCATCATCCTCATCACTCTCCCACGTAATCTCATCCGGATCCTTCTTCGCCTTTCCCTTGGCACCGACATCCACACCCAGATTCCTACCCCTATCCTTCGCCTCCGCAAACACATCTCTCGTCTTCCTCGCCGTACCCGGCGTCTGCACGCTAACCCCAGGCGTCCTTGGCCCATCCGCGCCCAAGCGGCCCCGCCCTAGCTTCACCGGCGACATATGGTACAAATCGCTCCTGAGCTTCGGAACCGGCATCTCAGGCGAGCTCATCGGGCTCTCCGCCCACAGCGCGCGTCGACTGCGATCCTCGTCCCCCTCCCCGGGCCTCTTCGCCTCCCTCTCGTCTTTAACCGGGGACAGCGGGCGGGCCCTAAACCCGCGGTCTAGCGGGGGCTGGTGCACGCCTTTGTGCGGCGTGGCTTGTAGCCGGTAGTTCTTGTCGAGCACGCGGTGCAGCAGCGGGTCCTTGTTCCTGCGCGCCGTGCTCTGGACGTCGGGCTCGAGCAGGGACGAGCTGCGCGGCGTCATCGACATGTTTGGGAGCTTGCCTTTGCGCTGGGCGGGAAGCTCCAAAACGGTGTTGTCGCCGCCGTCGTTGGGATTTTCGTCGTCGTCGGACGAGGCGTATTGCGGTTCTTCTCTAAAGATCGCGGTGTCGCCCCCGTACTCGCGTCGCAGCTTCTCGTATGGTGACTCGAAACCGGCGAATTTTTGCTTTGGCTTCTGGGAGGCTTGCTGCTGTTGCTTGTGTGCTAGCGATTTCGTGGTTGGGGCCCGCGGCGTGCTGCCGGACAATTCGGCGTCGTCGAGGAGCGAGTCGTCGGGTAGGTTGTGGTGCGATTGGTGCTGGTCTCCATAGTTTGAGGGCTCGGCTGTCGTGTCACCTTCGGCTGTTGTGTTGTTGTTGTAATCTGATGTGGTCTCATCGAGCGCAGTCTCTTCGGCGGTGGTGGTTTCTTCGTCGTTAGCTAGTTCCTCATATCCGGAAAGGGACACGTTGGCAGATGCTTCGAAGAACTGCTTCCAGAACTATGATTCGACAAGTTAGAATATATTGTTACGGATAATGCTGTGATAGTGATTGGGTAGTATGCTTACTTGAGAAGCTTCCCACACAACCTTAGAGTGCTCTCCATATTGTTCTACAAGAGGTAGGATGCTGGTTGTGACGATTCGGTGTGCCTTGCTGAAATTGTGATCGATTTCTTGAAGAGTAAGAGTAATTGACTGCTCAAGCTTCTCCAATTCCTCCGTCAAGGTCAAATTTCGACCTACAGATGGACCGGGTCGAGACATGTTGTCGCATTAGTGGCTATATCGGCATATATCAGACGGAAGTTTAAAGAGTGAAGCTTAAAGTTCCGAAGTTGCGCGCTGAAGGAAACGATTTACTGGTTTGGGTAGCGGGGTTTGGTGTTTTTAGGGCTGCGCGTCAGAGAACGCGATGCGGGGGTGGTTGTGGGGGGATAGTTAGGTACTGATGAAAGGAACAAGCAATTGGAAGTTGCATCAAAGACAAATAAGGGGTTAAGGTTTAGATCAGGGGTAAACAACACTCCATGACTCGAACATAATTAAATCTAATCAATGTGAACAAATGTTTATTCGGGTATCTTCAATGTTTAATTTATCAACTTCTTGAGTGTCCGTAATAGCCGGACATCTCTAGCTTCAGCAAAAGCCTATCAATGGTATTCTCCTTTATATCTTCCTTCTTGTCACCCGCTGTCACATCGTTTCTTGCTGACTTTCCTTTCTCGACGAGAGCATGACATACAGTCATAAAAACATCTACCTTTTTCTTGAAGGAATCGTACAACTTCTTTGGTGATAAATCTTGGACTTCACTTCCTCTGCCACCAAAAGCTTCCATGTGGGCTGATTTGGAGAACTCGAGGATTATCGAAAAGATATCTACGAGCAATTTCATGACCGGCTGCTGCCGCTTTCTCAGTAATAATGTGTTCATGATGTGGTCCAATGTTCGCTCATGCTCTTCGCGCACCTCATCTGGACTCAGCACCTGCACCCCCTGACCGGGCTCCCATTTTGCAAGGTCATCTTCAACCCCGTCAAGCCATGCCATGAATCGTTTCCATGCCATTTCGATGCCCGTATCGAAGAAGTATGCGGTTATGCTCGTCACAAAATGCTGAGCCTCGAAACGGAATCGTAGCGACGTATTATCGATGTCATGCCAATTTGACGTTCTAGAGAGAGTACTTTGGAAGAGCTGCTCGGTAACATAGAGCATTCGTAGTACCCGAAGGAGTAACCTGAATATCTTGTCATACTTGAGTAGAATGATTGGAGGGAAAATTGGCGAGAGTGGCGCCGGAGATTTATATGAAAGTCGGAGAAAGTCTAGCGCTTCAAGGGACCCAGGATCCAAGCATTTATCGATTTCCTCGTTCGAAAGATCCCGTACGGCAAAGCTAATATCGCCGGGTATATCGTGTTTTTTCTCCGTCGTAGATATTGCCTGAGGCGATGATGATTGGTAACTTTCCGTGAGCACGCCCATCAAAGCAAGTCGGAGTTCCGAACTGGCCGGGGGCCAATTGTCCCTGCCGGTCAATCGAAGTCCCATTACACCACCAGTTAGAGCAACACCCGACTTTCTTTCGGCCGTATCCAGGTTAGGGTCGAACAGCGCATGAGAAACGCGACTGCAGAACACGCCGTTTCCGAGGAGGTGGAATTGTTTCTGTAGGGACAGGTGATCCCGCAAATGATGTGTACTAAAGAGCAATTTCATGTATTCTCGGTTGATGATCCGCGCCTGGGCTGCAATCAGAGGGCCGAAGGAATGAAATGGTATTAATGACCAATGAGGCGAGAAATTAGTGGCCGCCTCTTCGATGATAGATTCCTCAACGAAAAATTTAGACTTTAACACCTTTGATAAGTTGTCTTCCTCAAATGTGCTAGTGAGTGGCCTATCGAGGGCGGCAATAGACGCAAGCAACCGTCCTTCGAGTTGGGCTTCTTCTTGCCCAAAGAACTCCAAGGTATAACGGCCATCCGACATCTTTTCAGTTATATTTGTTGATCGGGATGCTGTGCTTGGATTTATAGACCAATGTTGTAAACTTGTAAATAAGCGATTCTCATAATCTTTTACTTCATTTTGTAAGTGCGCGATAGACTTCCAATCGAACTGCCATTGGAGAGGGGGAGGATTATTCTGCGTGATGAACTCTACTTGGCATAATGGGTGTTCTGGATGATGAGTGCGAAGTAATCGTAGAGTTTTACCTGTCTCGAACATAACCAGGGCTACTTCGCTGGGGATAAATTCAGGCATCCTGGAGTCATCGAGAAAGAAATCGCGCTCGTCACTTTCGAAGCCAAAATCGTCCACGATGGTAATATTTTCAACTTTGACAAATCTGTTTCCAGGGTTCTCTTTGGTCAATGGAATGCCCTCTTCGGATTTGACTCCTATCCACTTCTCCGCGAATTGAGACCACGGAGCCGAGACACGCGACAAGACTTCACGCATGACCTCGCCTAGAAGCACATTGCTATTTTCTAGGGATTGAGCTTCCTTGAAGATAAGGGATAGTGTTTGCTCGTCGGTTTTCGCCTTGGAGGTTTTAACTACAAGCGCCCTGAAGTATGCGAGTACTGATTGAATGGGTCGGAGGAGTGACTGAAGTTGAAGAAGAGATCGTGTCTGTTTCGCCCTCACACCAAGGATATTCTGAATGGCTAGCAAAGTTATGTCCACGGATTTTGCGACTGCCACCCTAGCTGCACCCGGGTATGTCTTATATGTGTTCTGAACGTAAGCGGAGAGATAACGGGTGGCGTTCCCGCATTCTAGACAGAGCTGTTGAATACCCCGTAGGGCTTCTGAGGAATAACCGGATATTCTCATGTTGTCCAGTTCGGGGGTGAAACTAGCCTTCTTTTCATCCCAAGAAAAAAATACGGAGCCTCTACCAAACCCAAGTGCCATAAGCGCGGTTAAGTAAGGCGCGGTTTGGATGACATAGCTATATGTACTTTCAATGCTAAGAGGATTTTCAGCTTGTTTTAATGCGGCATCATACGCCCTTGAACCAGCTTCTGTGATAAATGTCGGTGCTGCTTGAGAAATGTCCGGCGCAAGAAAATCATCCCAGGTTTTGTATCCGGCATTAATCTTTGTCGGCTCTTCACTTTGAAGCCATGTCTCATCAGATACATCGAGATCATGCAAGTTCACGTCGTGAAGTGGTTCTGGAATAGGCGCTTCTTCTTGAATTGGTTCTTCATCTGGAGCTAAGGAATCTGGTAACTTGAAGAATCCATCGGTGGCTGCTTTGGCGGGCTTGACACCTATATGATCCTGGCTAGGTTTATCAGATTCCTTGAAGTCTAAGTGAAAAAACTCAGAATTCGATCTTGGCGATAAGGTGAACAATTTTGACGATTGGTCGAAGTCCGGGAATAGGAACACGTCGGCAGTATATTGATATGCCATCTTCTTGGCTTGAGAATGAATCCTTTGAAATTCATCTGTTCCCGATATTAAAGCAGACTCAATATCTTATTAGAAGCGATTGACAATAGGTAAGTTTTGGGATATAGACTTCATAAGATGGTTCGAGTGAGTTGAGAAAGATCATGGATGGAATGAGAAGCTCAAAGTACCTTGGTACAGCGCGGATCGCGTACAAAATCAATAAGCCACAGGTGTTAGTTAAGTCAATCAAGCCACATCAATTAACTGCCCAGCGCCTGTGCCCCGCGGTCTTAGCGCACTCTCTAGGCTGCTAAGCCACGGGTCCATAGCTGTAGCAATTGTTGAATTGGAAGCTTCAGAGCTCAAGCTCTTTCGAAAGTTATTTCACCTTTATAATCACAACCCTACGACAATTCGTCTTGTCGCACTAAGTTCTCTCATTCTACCCATATTGGTAATTGCAAGTTAGAATTAAAAAATATTCGGCATCTCTACTCAGGTCAATTTCCTTTTAGACGGCCAACATGCCGCCTAAAAGAAAGTCCAAGGGTGCTACCTTGGCAGAGGTGTCGACGCCAAAGGCATCGTCAACTCCCCGCGACGAAGATGCGATGGACGTAGATACCCCCCAAGCCGCAGATACTCCTCGTGCTGCCGACACACCTACAGCTTCCAAGCCTAGTTTGCCACCTCCATCTGAGATCCTTAACAACTTATGGACCGACGATCAGGAAGCTTCGTTGTTTAAGGCAGTTATTCGCTGGAAACCTTCAGGTATGCTTCACATCACACGTTGTACCTATATACTCTTTGTGGCCCCGACTCCTAACGTAACTCAAATGCACAGGCATTCACAAGCACTTCCGTATGATCTCAATCTCCGAACACCTCCGTAACCATGGATTCGACCCCGACATCGAGACGCACACGCGCATCCCATGTATCTGGGACAAGCTCCGACTCTTCTATAACATGGAAGCAATCGACGAGCGCGACAACTCCTTCGACTATAACATAGGCGAAGGCGACGGGCAAGAAGAATCAGAGCAGAAATACAACGACTTCGAACTCCCCGCAGACGACTTCCACGAGCTGATATGGGAGCGCGCCGCCGCCAAGCCCGGCGAGGAATCAGCACCTTCCGACGCCGACATCGACGTGCCGAACAAACCCGCGTCGGCGGTGGGCCGGAAGCGCAAGCGCGGCGGCACGAGGGGTGCGGGGGCCGCGGAGGACGCGGCGAGCGTGGCGGGCAGCACGACGACGAAGACCCGCGCTAGCACCGTCGAGGACACCGACCAGGAGACCCCGCTGCCCAGTAGTCCTGCGGCGCGGACTAGGGGTGCCCAGAAGCAGAAGCAGCGCGCCGCCGCGCGGGCCAAGGCCGAGAGCGCCGAGCCCGACGTCGAGGAAGAGGCCGCGGAGGAAGAAGAAGAGGGAGAGGAGGATGATAATGGCGAGGAGGCGGACGAGGAGGAGGAGAGCGAGAAGGAGGAACCTAGCGCCCCGCCGACTACGAGATCTGGTAGGGGCGGTGGTGCGAGAGGGAGAGGCGCGAGAGGACGGGGTCGCGGTAAGGCCGGTCGGAAGAAGGGTTGAATGAGTTCGTTGCGCTTTCATGACGTGCCGACACTTCATGATCATTGGCGTGTTGAATAGCCTGGAGAGTTCAAGCGCAACTCTAGTACCTAAGGTTTCACTATCATCCACCGAGATTTACGAATAACCACCCAGCCTTGAAATGAGGTAAGGCCACGTTCATCCAACCAGACCTGTGCCTCGCTAATGGACAACTCAGGCAACTTCGTAAACTGGATTAAGTTGTAACGATGTTTTGTTGGGTACTAAGTAAACCAGATGAACTACAAGGTTTCGTTTGGGAGCTGTTTGGGAGCCAAGTCTGCTGAGTTTGCGGAAGGGATTGACTGAGATAACTCTTTAGTCGTGTGTAGCCTTTAGTGAGAATCGCAGACAACATGCAAATCGATTGACAATTGGGTTTGAACATTATTAGATTGAAGATTTTAACGATTGATCGATCTAGGTATCGATCACTAACTGCATAAAATATTCGTCGTCTCATCGTCCATTGCTCTGCTTCCTCATCATACGCGATCCGTTCATCCATATCCAAAATGACACGTCTCCTGCTTCCCAAGCAGCAGGTTTATAGGTACCTATCCCTATATATTGAGCAATAGCAATATTGCCTCCTTTCCTACCTGGTCTTTCCGTTCCTTTGCTAACCATATCCCGGTCCAGCCTAAGCCCAGCCCAAATCCGTCCTTCTCGAATGTCCAGATGAGAAATAACGCCGTTGGTATCTATAATTTACCTAGTTATGGAAAATGGAAGTCCGGCTAATCGATGAAATAAAGTATTGGAAATTTCATTATTTTAGTTCTTTTCGTAATGCTCGTTTTGTTTCTTTTTCATCGTTATTTTTGGGGGGGTTGGGGTGAGTGGTGGCGATCACTTCTCCTCCTTATGCCCAGGTCCTAGATCATCTTCGCTCTCGATAAATGCACTTTGTCGACTCGGGCTGTTTGGATTCGCATTTCCTGGGTGCTGCATGTGTTGGTGGCTCACGTAATCGCTCGCGTTGTCCATGGTATCCCCGGAAGGCGGACTGATGTGCAACGGCGGGCTGTTCTGCCCAAAGCGTCCCTGAAACTGGTGCTGGTGAGATTCCTCGGGGTGGACTGAACTGACGGTGGAATCACTAATTTGTCGCAGGTGTCCCGCATAGTTGTCGCTGAGGACACTTACGCCGCTGGTCACCGTGTTGCGGTTGGGGTTTGACCCGGCTGTCCGGGGCCTATCCGCATTTCCTATGTTTACGGCATTGTTACTTATGTTCGGGCGCATCTCGGAGCCGGAGTTGTTCAGATTGGGTTTGGAAGTGGCGATGCCGGTAAGCGACGCATACTGTTCGCCATTGCTCCCGAGAGACGGCGAGTCAGGCCTTTGTGAATACTGCGGAGGGGGTTCTTGTGAGTCAATATTCGATACATGGTCGTGTGACGTGGTGCTACCGAGTGGAAACTGATTTTTAGATGTGGTGTTGGCGTGTGGTGTACTTGGATTCATGGCAAACAGGTTGCTGGTCGGGCTGCTGGACGGGTTGCTGGCTAGTTCTCCTCGACGAGGGGAGTCTATATATGGTTAGCGATTGGACCTGCAACCAATTAGTGAGAGGAAGTGTCAGATTCAACTTACCACCCACGAGCTCGAAAAGAGGCGAGTATGGTAATTCGGTAGTTACCTCCTGGCTCGGCGAGGCGACTCGACTTTCCGGATCACCGTACTGTGTGCCACCGCCCATTAAAGTTGGTGTTTTGCTTTGCAGGTTTTGGATCCAGGAATTGACTTTATGACCGGTTTCTTCTGTTATTGGCTGGTCGCTCCTAACGTTGTTGTTTCTCTTGAAAAGCTTTCTTCTCCTATATAAGATGATACCAACGACGACAGCTGCAATGAGGGCAAGACCGAGAACCACACCTATCACAGCACCAACCCACCCAGGGGTGCCTTTTCTACCTCCACCCCCGCTGTCCGCCGCGCCTCGAGTACCATTGCCGGGTCCGACAGAACTGTATGGATAATATGTCGTTATTTTTGTTGTGTCGTACGGAGTAGCAAACACGCTCCCAAGAGCGGGTGTGGCCCAACCACCAGGAGTTGGAACGGTTTTAGTTGCGCCGCCGGAGTAGTCTCCTCCTATCATCATATAGATCATCTGAGGGACCCCGTACTCGTTCCAGCTTTTTGGATCATATGAATCCATCCACTCTGCCTGAGTGAGATTGTAAGCCTGGAGCATTGATGGTGTATCACTGTCACCGGCGCCACCGAGACAGGCTTCGTTATTGCCCGTGTTAGATGTCCTACCACCGATGGTTATCATCTGGTCCGGATACGGCATCACGCACTGATGCCCAGCTCGGGCGTGGCTCCCTGTACTAGCAGATACCTGCATCCACATAAAGCTCGGTAGCGAAAGTATCCACACATCGTCATTGAAATTCGCGTCTAGATCAAGGCCATCATAGCCTCCATAGTAGTATATGTTATAGCTCGACTTGTCTTTTGCTGTAGCAACCACGGCGCACCCCCTTGCTAATGCGGGGGGAGGACCTTGTGTTGGTTGTTGGTACCATTTGTCGCCGGCAACATCATATACATCAACAGTGGCCATGAATTCCGGGCTATCTTTTTTCTGTGGCAACATTAATAAATATGTACCTTTGAAAAAGCAAGGTTGTTGAACTTACACTCTGTGCCGGATTTTCAGACGACTCGTTTGCGTTGTTATAAGCAGGGTATGTGACACCGCCCATGACCACGAGAATCCCCTTTTCGCCAACAGGAACCCATACCATAGATGGATCGGCACGACTTCGCGTTCCGGATGGTAGAGTCACGTTTTTCCAGACCTCACCTCCTTGAACCGACAAATCAAGTGATATGAAAGTATTCGAGACGGTTGAAGGGTCAAAGGTAGTGTTAACACCCTCGTAGTAAATTGGACCCCAAGAATCTGATCGGTAGCCACCAAAGTACCAAGCTTTCTGCTCGGAAGGGGCATTGGCGGATGCCCCATATGTAATATACCGAGTCATATCGTTGGGGAGATCCACGTTCTGAAACCCTTGGAAGAAAGAACGCCCATCATCGTCGCCATACTTCGATTTTGAATATTCTAGCACCGATCCACCGTCCGGCGCCGAGTATCTTGAAGTTAGAAACAATGTACCGCCATAGAGATAAAACTCATCATCGTTACCGAGCAACGCTCCATCATGGTAGTTGGGTGCGATGTTAGTCGCGGCGCCGCCGCCAGGGGCTTTTGACAATGTATTGAGTATGGTGCTGAAATTTGTGGTCTTGTCGAAGGGAGTACTAAAGTTAAATGTCCAAACAAGACCGAGGGGATTATCTGCGATAGAAGATTAGAAAGTAACTCCTATCAAGAGGATTGATCATTTAATCACGTACTGTCTCCCCCAAGAGGCGTTGTTATCGACTCGTCGGTCATGCCAGCGATGAATCGCTGGTCACCGCCATCCAGATAGACGACATCTTTGAGGGTTGTAACTGCCTAGAAGTTAGCATATTGCAGCCATGGCTCTCTTTTTGTGAGGCCTCACCTCGAAGCGCGTCCCATGAGCATAAGGTTGAATTAGCCTGGCCTTGAATCCATCCACCCCATCCGCCGCCGAGTTGCCCCAAGACACTCTGGACGTGGACAAGAGAAGCCAGCAAACCACTTGTATAAGCTAGTCTTGCTATTCTATACTGATACATAGTGTATCGCGCCCTATGTATGCCGATTATGAGATAAACGACTGCGTGATTAGATATGAGAGGATGAGTTGTATAGATTGGTGAGGCTCATTTCATGACAGGGGTAGTGTTCGCAGGATGGAAGATTGTGGGAGTAGGTAGAGGCAACGTCACAACGACAAAGGAGTCTTCGAGGTTGTCTAGATCTGAGTGTCAACGACAGCTCCCAATTTCATTCGTCGAGAGATTCAGGATAAGCAAAGCGTCGAGCAGAATATTAAACCCTCAGTGAAAGGCGAGTCTGCAATCTCAAAGGCAGCAGTCTTTGTCCAGGGTAAGCGACAAAGGATGTTTACACGGTGAACCCGAAAGAAAACCCGTAAATAGCAGTCAGTATGAACTAGAACAAAAAGATCTCTCGAGGCTACTTGGACTCGAGGCAGCTAGGCTAGGTCTGACTAGTCAAATGATAGTAGAAGAAGCTGACGAGGTATCCTATCAATGCAACGTTTGAAGGGAAATCATTACACAGCGACTCAAATTGACAGGTTAAAAGACAAAGACGCAAATTTTGCCCCTCTCAAGGCTCGGGTGAGATGTTCCACACTCGCATGGCCGTTGGTGGAGGGTGTAGCAGCATCTCAGTCCGGTTAGACAATCGGTCAGCTCGCATCCAGGTTGGTGGTGAGCCTCGTTTGCGTTTGATCATGACATAAACCAGATACAATATATTGAGATTTCTCGGTCATCACTCATTGGCGCAATTGATGAAAAACATAAGTCTACATACTATATGCTAAGTTATTACTTTGGAAGATTACTAGGCATGCAGCGATAGCTAGCACCGAGAGCTATAGCGCACGGTAACTGAGCCGACTCCAATGTAGCAAGAATTGGAGCTGAGGACTGGGATGAGAAGTCAGCCAAGAATCTGTCTAAAGTAGGCTGAGGCCATCGGATAGTCTATAGATTGGATAAGGCAGCTAAGGTATAGGTAGCAGGTTCCAATGGCGGACTATGGCGGACCAAAGAAATATTAAGACACACACCTAGGTAGGTACACACACATAAGAATTATCCCTGTTAGGTGACATGCTATCATTGGGACGATACTTGATGTGATATTCTCTTTGTCTTATCTTCATTGGATGAGTCTGACCCCTGCTGCATGTAATCTGATGGTGGGTAGGACATGTTAGTGCAGGTTGGTGCAGGTTGGTGCAGGTTGGTGCAGGTTGGCAATATTATGAGCTGTCGATACTACACAAAAGTTAACAGAAGCTAGAATCGGAAGAGATCTAATGAAGTTGGAGGGAGGGACAATACGAAGTGGTGAACACTTGCCGGTGTATATAACAATCGAACCATAGCCCAAATGGCCAAACTCGTAGTTGACGAGATTGTTCAATAGATGTCAAGTATCACATCCATAATTCGGACTCTGTAGCTATCCGAGAAAGGGCGCTATTGCAAGCCATGTAGGCACGGTAGCTTGTAATGTTGTAGCTCATTCCTAAATCAATGGCCTCACTGCCTCGTTTTTGTTACCGTAACTCATAAGAAAGCTGGAGACTTCCATAAGGTCCACATGGATTTTCCGGCGTTCTGGAACTATAGTGGCGGTATAATATAATAGTCGGGCATACTTCTCCAATCTTGGCGAGATCCCGCTTTGCCCATGGTGGTTAATTACTTGACCTTGAGGACTCGGATTTCATAGAGTGGAGAGAATTTAAAAGGGCTGGAGAGTTCTAAGTGGGTAGACGGGCTGACGGGTCAAATACCCTCCATATTACCTGCTTTTTTGTCATTTTTCCACTTCAAGGCCTCGCTACTTCCTTGCCTCCACTGCCTTAGTCCGAGTTGTGCCTGCTATGGGTACCCTATTGTATATAATTAGCAGACCGCGTTTTTTTGGCTTGATGTAGGACAAAATGTAAGCGTTGCTGGAGCTAGCAACCTTTGAAGGCACATATGACCTTTTCAAGTTAGCGTTGCTTACGGAGTAACTCTGTGCTAAGGCACTAAGCCCTTTTACCCCCCATTTCCCCCACTATTATCCCGCAAGTCCCGCTATCCTGTGCTACCCACTACCACTAGGCAGCTAGGTTAAGTCAGCCCCGACATTTCGCGCCTTTTTCTCAAACTTCTTTTCAACTTCTTTCTTGAATCCTTCGAAGCTTTTAATCAATGTCAAGTCTTCTACAGAACTTCGTTTCCATCCATGGATGCTACATAGCTTACAATAATAATTTACCACACACTTGGAACGATGGCAGGACTTTCTTCCATCAGAAAGCAAACTTCCGGGCATAACACGATGTGGGTGAACTTTGTTGGAGCTTCTCAGCCTTACGAAGACATCGTCGATGATGCTCAGCTGTCTTCTCGCTATCTCGGCATTTCATTGGGTCCCAATGTTACCCATCTCGATTAGGAAACACCCAAGATCCGTACCCCGCTTACATGTACGTTTCCTGGTCGTCTGTTTTGAAGAATGAGCACTCTTAACTCGATTGATACTTCTAATGAAATCAATGTCTTTTGAGTTTATTAGTTTGCTCGCCTATATATCCTCAATGACTATTATAGAGAGCTTTTATCTAACGGACGAATCCCCTAAGAATCACTTAAGAATCGCTTGCAAGCTAATGACGCTGATCATGATAGCACTTCTCTTACCTATAGCTAGCTAGCAATTATCGTCATTATATTATGCTAATATCACAGCCTTGGAGCTCTCATATTAACAAGAATATGTTAACCTTTCGTGCTTGTTTACGTTAAAGCGCCTCTATCACACTCGCAGATTACTGACAAGAGACTGTGCCGAGGAGACAGCCTGCCGGATAAGAACTCGCATCTGTCTTGCATCTTGCTTGCATCTTGGAGAAAAAGTAAAAAATGAAATGTCTCTGCTTCCCGGCGACTAAATAACCAGTCCTCGATGCCACCGATTTGTGTAACCTGTGGCACGACTATCGAATTTCTCAATCTGTGCGCAAAGATGATGGCATCGATTCCTCATTGGCTGGCTTTGAACCCGGACCTGCGGGTGTCCTACTTCGTAAGCTTCTATTAGGCCTTGACAAGTGGCGATCCTACCTAAGAGGCACGAACGGTGGTACTATACGTAGGTATGCAAGCTGTGCCGTTGTGCACTTCTGCAGCGAGCGCCCTTGCGAATTCCTCGTTGGCTGAGAATACGTGATTTAGATGCAGTTTAGGGACGGCTTGTTCTAGCTTTGGCCACTCATCTTTGGCCGACCCTGGCTCTACGGTCCCGGAAGACCCGCCGAGCACACGTTTTCTCGGGCTTTGTCAAGAATCTTACGGGAGGATGTAGATTGTGTTGTATAATGTACGTATGCACGATGGCTTACACGACATACCCCGCTATCGTATACGGATCCATCACTTGGCCAATCTTTCGATTTTTTTATCCTTACCCGTCCGAACTCGCCAGTCAGATGGGTTGTGCGGCTGCCTTTGTTGGATGCCGAAGAGCCTCGTCGCTCAGATGTCTTGCCAACCTGCATGTGTAGGTAGGTACTAATTACCTACTTATCTAACTCGACTGACGGGTACTTTTTATTTTACCTAAACCTGAAAGCTGACACCGGCTTCGCTTATTGCGGTTCTAGTTAAGTGCTTACTTTTAATTGCTCATATCTATGATAATTCATTCCTTAACCTAGTTGATATTTTGTGCCCTATGCAACATTGTAATTTTCCGTCTTTTCATTTCTTATTCTTCGCTAAATCCACACTTCGCCCGTCTGCCGCGGTTGGGTAGGCTGGAAGGCTGAGCTCCTTTAATAATAATAATAGTGGGTTCCGGACTTTCTCTGCCCGCCGTAAACGTGAGCGAAGGAGTAGAAGATGACGGAACGGAGCCGTGGTACAAACGCTCATGTAGTCATCTCCACCATGCATGCTCTCCCGGGATGCGATAGGCGGGCTGACAGATCCATTTCCTGCAGGGATTTCTGGTTGCACATGGCACCGCGGAGACCTGACTAGAAGCAAAGCTGGAGGTATAGGATACTTGGATCTGCAGCCATGCTTGGTACCTGCCGGTCCTAGGTAGGTCCCAATGGCTCGTGTTGACATTTTCTGCGTCTGCCCACTCTCATTTTCAGCCTTATTGATGGCGCTGTCCCTCTTTCAAAGCTATCGAGTAGCTTTCCTTTTCATGGAACCACGTTTCCTTCAGCTTTCGCTCTCTGTGCAGGTTGGTCGCAACTAGTCATCCGGGCGGAAAATCATAACTCAGTTTGATTTTGAGCTAGGAAGAGCTTCCTAGCTGCTTGTTGCCGGGCTGACGACTGCTTCATTAAAGTCGCGTTATGAGCAAATCCTTCGAGCTATAGCTTGCCGGGTTCCCTGTTAGTCAGCTCACCAAGCCGTTGTCCTGTTGAGTATTCGGAGTTTCTGGTTGAAGGAATCTCAGAACCTCGCTTACATAGCTAGCTTTCGCACCGCTTATACATATAAGCTAAGCCAAGAGCTTCGAATTATTTACCTTGTCAATCACTTCTTGCCTCAATTCATCGTTCCGCTCTTAGAATAAGAGTCGCTCGCTACATACGGACGAACGAACAGAAGGACGCTCACTTCGAAGATATTCGCTAGGAATTAGGATTGGCTCAACATCCCGACTCGCCTAATACAGTATCGCAAAGCTACTTACTACGTCATAATGGTCCTGATACAACGTTTTGGGGCTTTGTCCCTGGCCCTAGCTTCGATTGCTAGGGCATCGTATTCCGATGCCCATTGGTATCCTACGTGGACTCATAGCGAATGTGAGAAGGAAACAGTCACAGAAACAAAGACTAAGACCAAGACCGAGGTTGAGACCTGCTATGAAACGACGACAGTCTAGTAAGTACAATAAGGGATGTGCGTGAAGTTACTGAGCTAATTCCCGGCAAGCGGCACTACCACCGTCTTCGCGACTATCAGCTATGGCTATACAGTAACAACCGAGGACGTTATTACATCTTCTATTACCTTAACCGAGGAAGAGACGATCACGGCATCGTTCACAACCACTGATGAAGAGACGACGACCCAGACCGCTACTTACACGTCACTGGTCCCTACTATTACGACGGAGACATTCACCTATACGACTCAAATTCCGACTACGGTTGTTTCTGATGAGACTTTGACTACAACTGAGTATAGCACTTCTATTTTTACAAGTGTGTCGACATACTCAACGAGCATCTTGTCAACCCTAACAAGTATTTTTACGACAACTGATGTATCTATCTCTGCTTCGCCAACTACAGCTTTTACCACAGTAACTGCAACTGAGGAGACTACTTCATTTGTCACTCTCATCTCTACTACAACTTTTCTTACAGTTTCTGAGGTTACGCTCACCGATTCAACAGTAAGCTCTACGACGTTTACCACGACACAGCTTATCACTAGTGTAGTTCCAACTACTATATCGCAGCTTGTTACTAATGTAGTTCCGACTACTATAACTGCTCCTCCGAACACGATCACGGAGCCTCCGGTGACCGTAACTGTGTCATCCGTCATCACTGCCGTAACTACCTGTGCCATAACGGTGCCCGCCACTGCCACGGTTACACCGTATGATGTCAAGTCCAATTTAACTTGGGGATGCCCTCCCAGTTCTATTTGCCAACCGCCGTTCCCCGAATCAGGATGCAACATCTGGGCAACCCCGCCAAACAGAACTTATGTCTGCGAGAGTGCGAGCTACTGTATAGATGCTCCGGAATATTACCCGGTTAGATGGCCTATATTCCAGACTGGATGGTATCGATCTACCCCCGGATACTTCAATCTGGCTCCACCTGCTTTCGGTTTAAGCTATGATGTGTTCGCTGAAGAAACTGTCGAAACGACTATAACAACATCCGGCCAAACCTATGTTACAACCATTGAAACTGGCGACTGGACTTCTCAGGCAAGCATAACAGAATTTTCTACTTATGTAGAAACTTACGCGCCATACCCTGCAATTTCCAAGCGTTCGCATACGCTACCGGCGTCTTGCTACGACACCTGTAACAACGCTTACTTAGAGGCCCAATACGTCGGGAAGGTTCCGGCGCTTTGTGAAATTGGCTCTATATTCCGTGACTACACCCAGTCTTGCCACAACTGCGCCCAGGAGCAGGTGAACTGGCTAGACGCAACCGAGGACTACTGGTATCCTACAATGAGTCAATTCCTCGATTTCTGCAATGCAACGAACCCCGTTCCTATCCTAAACTTGACGGAGTCGGCTGCGGGTGCTGTTACCACAAGCGCCGCCGGCTCTACAACCAGTGGAGCGGCTGCTTCTAGCAACACTGGTTTTATTTCGGCCATACCCGGCTCTACCACAGTATCAACAACCTCGTCGGTCTCCCAAATTTCTTCGACTTCTACTTCGCCTATTTCTTCGTCTACTACTTCGTCTATCTCATCTAGTTCGCCTTTGTCGTCAACTTCTTCATCTGTCTCATCCGCTACTTCGTCAATTTCATCTACTTCATTTATCTCGTCAACTCTTTCGAGCTCCTCGCAGAAGCGTTCTTCGGGAAGTAGTTCTTCGGAGAGTAGCGCTTTGGTATCTTCGGAGAGTAGCAGCTCTGTAGAGATCTCGAGCGAAAGTTCGAGCGCTAACAGCCCTAGTGCTAGTAGTAGCAGCAGCTCTTCATCGTCGATCGTTAGCAGTGGTTCGCCTACGGTTACAACCCCTGCTACAGTCCCAGGCAACACGACCGCCCCGTCTTCAGTCCCCACCGCTGGGGCGCCAGCCGCCATGAAAGGCGAAGCCGCATTGAACTCCATATTTGCCCTCCTTTCATTCTTATTCTTCATCTGATGCACTCAAACAAACTTAATGTTTTAATCTAGTATAACTACCAAAAAGCAATATAAATATTCACTTCGCATCCATCATTTAGGCCAATTGGTTTTTTGAGGCCCAACTTTACATCAATGTCAACTATATGGTGGGCGGTTCTGGGTATGGCATCGGCTGCACAGCGCATACGGGTTCACTCCTTTCACAGAGCCTCTGGTGGCACGGCAATGGTACATAGGTAGTTGCACCATTGGGGCATAATATGGAATTGGCAAAAAATTCGGACATAATCATGATACCCCCGGGGTTGTTACGCTCCTTACTAGAGACATGTTACGGCTACATAAGATTGATGGCTTGGGGTGCTCTGAAAGGGATTAGGAACTTCCCTAATGGACTTAATGGATTCGGCTACAGTATATGTGACGGAGGAAGATGTTGACAGAAGGGTCTCGCAGTTGGCTATACATACACTTCGATGTACATATTTATGGAAGAGACTGGGAGTGGAGAGTAGTCTACTGAGGCAGCATTCCACGAGGGGAGATTATAATTAGGAGTAGGACCTCGTTACTCTAGCTTCTTCTTCAATATCGAGGAGCAGTGCAAACAAACTTCAGTGAAACAAGACAGTTCCGAACCACGACGTGATATTAAGGTAACGTAGGTATCTACTCTGAGACCTCGGTCCTCAGATAGAGTATAAAGAGACATCCATGGATACAAGAGGAAGTCACGTAGCTGTTGAACAGTACTCGAACCATTGTGTTCCTGAGGAACGAGACGCCTTGTTCTGTGTTGCAAGTTTGTTTCGTTACCTGACACCCATCTCAAAATTCTAGGCCTCCCCCCAATCCTGCAATTTTCTGCAAAATCACGTCATCTAATCAAGAGGACTTCTTTGATCATACAATGTTAGGTATGATGGACTCAGCGAAAAATTACTGATTGTTCAAATTTGACTGCTTGGATCTTTGTAATATTGATGATTTTTGAACCAGGTACCTAGGTACATCTATTGTGCATGGAATCACGAAGAAGATTTGGAAATGCGCCACAGCTATCGAGCCACATCCATGACTCTATCCCCACTTGTAGATAAGCCACTGTATGACCCCACCATAACGAAGGGCAAAATGATTTGCTGAGAAATCACCTGGTCAGAAGCGTCAAGTCAGGCACACCCCGCGGGCTAACGTTTTAGCTGTACATTGATTTTAGAGCCAGGCAAGAGCTCCCACCTTAACCTTTCCAAAACCTCGTTAAACTGCAGCTTCTGTTGTGCGTCGAACCATTTCGAAAGAACTTCACGAAAACAAAAACACAAAAAACATAAACATAAAACGCCTTATCAGAAAGCTGGTCTTTTCCTTCATATCAACCAGTCTTTTCGACCATTTTCCCTTTCCCTTTTTGGACCGGCTATCCAACTACGTCATTTCGTATCGTAGAGTACTAGGTATTTACTTGACTGGTCGGTCAGCCTCGTTCTAGGCAATCGGTGGTGGGGTTGTTAATTTGGGTACATCGTTTATCTTTCATCTTCCATCCTTCCCTCGCTAGACCATCACATCCTTATACTCGTCTTTACATCTACCTTCCTCCTCCCGAAGCCTGCGTGTTTACTTCTCCTAGTCAGCATAGAGGGCTCCACTAGAGCAAACATCGCCAAGCTGGGGAAGCGCAAACACGAGAACGGAGAGTTGCCTTTCTCCCCTAAGAGGACCATGACTGTAAGTATACCCATCTACTAATTGCTATATACTTGCGATAGACCCATTTATGTCTCGATGCTAACCTTCGTCTCCCTCATGTAGGATACCAAAATGGCATCGGGTATACCTGAGGTCGACCTGGTCACCCGTGTCCAGGTTGACAACTCCGTTGTAGGCCAGACCGAGATCGACGAATCCCTATATAGTCGACAGCTCTATGTCCTTGGCCACGAGGCGATGAAGCGCATGGGCGCTTCGAATGTGCTTATAGTTGGTTTGAAGGGTCTTGGTGTCGAGATATCCAAGAACATTGCCCTTGCCGGTGTCAAGAGTTTAACCCTCCACGACCCGACGCCCGTCGCCATCGCCGATTTATCCTCCCAGTTCTTCCTACGCCCAGGCGATGTTGGTCAACCTCGCGATGTAGTTACGGCTCCTCGCGTGGCTGAGCTCAACGCTTATACCCCTGTCGGTATCCATGAATCATCCAAGTATGTAATAGATACCGCTAGCATTTTCAGAGTATCATGAACTAATTAGTGGGTGAGCAGCCTCGGCGAGAATCTTTCTCAGTTCGACAAGTATCAAGTGGTTGTTTTAACCAACACCCCTCTCAACCTCCAACTAGCCATCGGTGATTACTGCCATTCGAAAGGCATTTACTTCGTAGTCGCCGATACCTTCGGACTTTTTGGCTCCATCTTCTGCGACTTCGGCACTAAGTTCACATGTCTCGATGCGACCGGCGAAAACCCTATTAATGGAATTGTAGCCGACATCGATGAAGAGGGATTGGTCTCCGCTCTAGATGAGACACGACACGGTTTAGAAGATGGCGATTATGTTACCTTCTCCGAAATCAAGGGTATGGATGGCTTGAATAGCGCCGAGCCCAAGAAAGTTACCGTAAAGGGTCCTTACACTTTTTCCATTGGCGATGTGTCTGGATTAGGTCAATACAAGGGTGGCGGTTTGTTTCAACAGGTCAAGATGCCCAAGTTCATCGAGTTTAGGACGATTTCTGCGGCCTTACGCGACCCGGAATTCGTTATTTCTGATTTCGCCAAGTTTGACCGACCACACCAGCTTCATGTTGGTTTTGAGGCGCTGCATGCCTTCGCCCAGTCGCAAGGGCGCCTGCCTCGACCAATGAATGATGAGGATGCCGCTGTTGTGGTTGCGTCTGTCAAAGCATTCATCGCGAAGGAAAAATTAGATCTTGAGGTAGACGAGAAGCTGATTAAGGAATTGAGTTATCAGGCTCAGGGCGATCTGAACCCTATGGCCGCACTGTTTGGTGGCTTAACTGCCCAGGAAGTTCTCAAAGCTGTGTCAGGAAAGTTCCACCCTATTAAGCAATGGTTCTACTTCGACTCTCTAGAATCTCTTCCTACGAGCGTTGCCCGAACCGAGAAATTATGCCAGCCGATCGGATCTCGATACGACGGCCAAATCGCAGTCTTCGGTAAAGAATACCAGGACAAGATCGCTAACATCAGACAATTCCTTGTTGGTGCGGGTGCTATTGGTTGCGAAATGCTCAAGAATTGGGCAATGATTGGCTTGGGTGTTGGACCTAAAGGCAAGATCATTGTAACCGATATGGACTCGATCGAGAAGAGCAATCTCAACCGTCAATTCCTATTCCGCCCCAAGGATGTTGGCCAAATGAAGAGTGATTGCGCGGCCAAGGCTGTCCAAGCTATGAACCCCGAGCTTGCGGGTCACATCGAGTGCTTGAAAGACCGAGTTAGCCCTGAGACTGAGCACATCTTCAACAAAGACTTCTGGGAGTCTTTGGATGGCGTCACTAATGCACTTGACAATGTGGAAGCGAGAACATACGTTGACCGACGATGCGTTTTCTTCCGCAAGCCTCTTCTCGAGAGCGGTACTCTCGGTACTAAAGGCAACACGCAAGTTGTTCTTCCCATGTTGACCGAATCTTACTCGTCCTCGCAGGATCCCCCTGAGGTGTCATTCCCCATGTGCACATTAAGAAGTTTCCCCAACAAGATTGAGCATACAATTGCATGGGCCCGCGAACTCTTCGAGACTTCTTTTGTCAAGTCTGCCGAGACCGTCAACCTCTACCTGTCTCAGCCTAACTATCTGGAGACAACATTAAAGCAGGGCGGTAACGAGACGCCGACTCTAGAGACTATCCGTGACTATCTCGTGACAGATAAGCCTCTGAGCTTTGAAGATTGCATTATCTGGGCGAGAATGCTGTTTGAGAGACAATACAACAATGCCATCCAGCAACTCCTTTACAACTTCCCCAAAGATTCAACGTCTTCCAGCGGTACCCCCTTCTGGTCTGGCCCGAAGCGTGCCCCTGATCCATTGAAGTTTGACCCTAAGAACCCCACCCACTTTGGCTTCATTGTTGCGGCCGCCAACCTCCATGCCTTCAACTACAACATCAACACTAAGGGAGTAAATGAGAGTCTTTACTTGAAGGTACTGGACAACATGATCGTTCCCGACTTCTCCCCTGATCCGGGTGTCAAGATCCAGGCGAACGATAGCGATCCCGTAAGATAACACAGCTTATACCTTTGTTACGAACGAAAACTAACATTGAATGTAGGACCCCAATGCTGCGAGCAAGTCGGCGTTTGACGATAACAACGAGATACAAAAGATCATCGACAGCCTCCCAGCTCCTAACGAATTAGCCGGTTTTAAGTTAACGCCCGTGGAGTTTGAGAAAGACGATGACACAAATCATCACATAGATTTCATCACGGCCGCAAGTAACCTACGAGCAGACAATTACAAGATCGAGAAGGCCGACCGGCACAAGACTAAGTTTATCGCCGGAAAAATCATCCCGGCTATCGCTACTACAACTGCATTAGTCACCGGTCTTGTCGTTTTGGAGCTCTACAAGATTATTGACGGAAAGACGGATATTGAGCAGTACAAGAACGGCTTTGTTAACCTTGCATTGCCATTCTTCGGTTTCAGTGAACCGATCGCTAGTCCTAAGGTGGAGTACAAGGGGCCGGATGGCAAGGTCACATTGGACAAGATCTGGGATCGATTCGAGGTGAAAGATATAACATTGAGAGAGCTCCTCGACGACTTCGAGAAGCGAGGCTTGAACATCAGCATGTTGAGCTCCGGAGTTAGTCTTCTATACGCCAGCTTTTTTGCGCCTGGAAAGTTGAAGGAACGCTATGGCCTAAAGCTAAGCGAGTTGGTCGAGTCAGTCTCCAAGAAGCCCATCCCGGAACACCAGACGGAACTCATCTTTGAGATGGTGGCAGAAGATTTGGACGATCAGGATGTGGAGGTACCCTACATCAAGGCTATCATTCGGTAGACATGTGCAGGATTTCTGTCGATCTTCCAACCGTCGAGGTACCTAGTTATCTGTAATCAAGGATGTCTGAGTCCTAGGTCTCCCCACTCTTGTGGATTATCGAGGCTGAACTACAGAGATCACGACTTCGGCATACTACCATGCGCGTTGTGTAGTCAGCATTTGCCGTTTGCTCTGTCAGTGTTAGCAGCAATAGGGCGTGTTATGAAGTGTTTAAGGCAAATAGCAGTAAAATAGAGTTGGTTTTGCTCGTATACTTAGTAAGAGGATGCATTAGTGACTATGGATGTTCCGTTCGATTCCACTAGCTCAAAATTGCTATCTATTAACGATCTCCACATGATTTATAACCCCGCTGTACTAGCTAGCTGATTAGTAACGATGTACTGGGACTGCTGGCTTGTTTAGAGAATTTACGTCACAATCGGTAATCATAGTATAATGATGAATAAGGAGAGCCAGTGACAAATCTTCTACATCTCCAATATCCATAGCGCACGTCATATTCAAAGCTCCTGATTCGAAGGCTTCACCTACTAGATAAGTCAGGAGAGCTTCGAAAGGTAACAACATATAAGTAGAGGTAGCACCTAAGTTGGGGAAATTAGAGATCCCCGCATCCATGAACACAGCTCGCTCTTCTGCGCTCTCTACTGTCACGCCATCGTTGTTATTACCGAGATCAGTTAGACTCACATCGCTTTTTACATCGTCTATAAGGAGAAGTGGTATTTCTTGGAATAGGAGAGATATCTCAGCATTGAGAAACGGGACTCAAAGTAGAGGAATTGCTATAAACCCGCCTCTAAAGGTTACGAAGCAGGTCCAGCAGGTTAGAATGGTGAGATCGGCTCTGAAAGATACAAAATCGAATATTGACTAATGGGCGAAAAAAGGCCTCTAAGATTACGGACTGGGTTAAGCCCGGCGATAGCAGCGGCGAGTTCAAGCGCCAGGTCAGCTCGTTCCGTGACTGGATTTCCAAGGAGCCCGGTGCGAAGTTCCCACCTGAGAAGGGCCGGTATCATCTTTATGTCAGCTATGCTTGTCCTTGGGTATGTTATTTTCCACTCCCCTACTCATCGAGGGCAAGATGAATTTTGTTAACGATATCGGCGTACAGGCCACACGAACTTTGATTGTGAGGAAGTTGAAGGGGCTCGAGGACTTCATCTCGTTCTCCAGCGTCCACTGGCACATGGGTGAGAAGGGTAAGTTTCGGTTCCCGTCGGCTTTATGAAGGCAACCCCCGGAATAGATAGGTAACTAAGAAATTCCCAGGATGGCGCTTTCCTACCCCGGAAGATACCGATGCTGCAGGTGAGAATGTGATCCCGGATCCGATTCCGGGTCATGAGAAATACACTCATATACGGGAGGTGTACTTCTCGGTGGACCCCAACTACGGAGGCCGGTTCACGGTGCCGGTGCTCTTCGACAAGAAGATAAACACGATCGTGAACAATGAGAGTAGCGAAATCCTGCGCATGCTCAACCATGTGTTCGATGACCAGCTTCCGGCGGAATACGCGAAGCTCGATTTCTACCCGGAACCGCTGCAGGCGCAGATCGAGGAGGCGCACGGTTGGATCTATGACGGGATTAATAATGGTGTCTACAAGAGCGGCTTTGCGACTACGCAGGAGGCGTATGATAGGAATGTTACGGCGTTGTTTGATGCGCTGGATAAGGCGGAGAAGCATCTTGCTGAGACGGGTGGACCGTATTGGTTTGGGGATCAGATTACTGAGGTGGATATCAGACTGTAAGTTTTACCGACGAAGTAGAGATCGTCTGGGTGGAAAAGCTAACTTGAGGATAGATTCCCGACCCTCATCCGGTTCGATCCGGTCTACGTCCAGCACTTCAAGTGTAATCTACGCGACATCCGATCGGGATACCCGCTCCTGCATAAGTACACCAGGAACCTGTATTGGAAGCACCCGGCTTTCAAGGATACGACGAACTTTCTGCATATTAAGAATCACTACACGCGCAGTCATACCCAGATCAACCCGCACTCTATCACCCCCTTGGGCCCCGTCCCGGATGTCTTGCCCTTGGATGAGGAAGTTAATGCCGTGAAGGCTGCTTTGGCGAAGTGATGATATGGGAGTTGGGACTATGGGACAACATGTTTTTTTGGCCTTGCCGTTTGATGTCATGTCGTTTACTGGTTTTGGTTATCTTCTTTTTTAATTTGAAAATAGGTAATGAATGTTTTGATAAACAAGGAAGCCTAATGGACGGGCTTTCGGTCGCAAACAAATAGAAATATTTACGGAGGTGGTATATGATCACGGTAAGGCATGAAACAGATGAAATCTGAGGTCAATGTTGTCTTCTCATTGGGGGTATGCATTTACAACCGAAACTCCTGTGCGTTCAGTACAATATTATACAGAATAACGACAACCCATCGATTAATCCATGCTTCGGTGCCCAGTATGGCTGCCAAACTCCGGGTATATCCTTCTCTGTTTATTAACCCGCAAATTGCGGAACCCATTAGAAATCAAGTTCAAACCCATCATTTGCACTCCCAGGAAGACGTCTTTGCTCGTGCGATTACATTATGCGCAATCGAACGCCGAGCGTGTTGGTATTGTGAAGAAATTAGTCTCGGCCGGGCATGATAGCGGACAGAGAGCGCATCAGACCGCCGACTCGCTCGGTTATGCTGTCTTCCTTCTTGTCACGCGCGTCGCCCATGTAGAGGAGCTCATCATAGTCAGCCCTCCAGTTGGTTGAGATGGGGCGGCGAGGACGAGGGCGGAAGTCGGCAGTCGTTCGCGACTTGGGGAGGCCGGTGGGCTTGTCCTCAGCGGCGACCTTGGTTTCCTTGCTCACGAGAATGCCGCCGAGTCCACCGCTGGCGATGCGGGACCACTATAATGAAAGTCAGTAATTTTTTCTGAAAAAAAGAGGTTTGATATTACATACGGGGCGGGGGCCAGGAGACTTGTTGCGCTTGAACTTCTGCTTGAGCTTGGTCCAGAGACCCTTCTTCTCCTTCTTGCCCTTGGCCTCAATGCTGACGTGGTTACCGAGAAGAGGGCTCTTATCGTTGTCACTCTCGATATCAGTCATGCCGGCGATGCCGATGAGGCTGTCGCTGCTGCCCCACATGTGCCAGGTGTTTCCGGCGCGAGAGAGAGCGATGCCAGGGTTGGCAGAGCCGACGACGGGGGGGACCTGCATGTTGGCGTGGGCGACGCCGTAGATGTTGCTGCGAGAGATCACGACGCGGATGGAGGGACGACGACGGTGGAAGCTCTCTAGGCCGAAGTTTTCGACACAGGACATTGTTTTCCGCGATGGCAAGAGTGGTAGTGAGAGTAAAAATACCAGCAGAAGTGAGAGTAAAGGGGAATTGCGAGGTGGGAGATTTTTCTTTTCGGAAACGCAACCGGGAGAGGGGGGATTCTGAAGTTGCGTGAGGAAGAAAAGAAGGGAGAGAAAACGTGTTTTGCGGAGGGGTCTTGTGGAAGAAGTGATGGAGAAACAGTGACTGGCAGTAGTGGGAGCTCTGGAGTGATGGCAGATAGATAAACAAGAGAAACGAGTCTCTGGACGGGTTGGTCCATCGTGTTGACGAGTAGGTCTCGAGGGGCCTCGATTATCGTGATATCTTGCTTGACGCCCGGTTCTTATGAGCGTCGACTAGAGCCCCTTATACTACCAAGAGCCTGGAGACGGGAGTCAAATATATCTGTGGCTTTGTTATAACAGCTGCGTTAACAAGTCGTCACGCACTTCACTAAAGAGGGTCTAAGCTAAGAATAGGGGGAGATCCTGGAGACGAAAACTTCATTGTAAACATGCTCATCAGGCGGAGAATTCAGGAAAGTAAGTCATTGCTGTGAGTAGATTGTATTAACATCATGTAAATTCTACTCAATCCAAACGATCAGCCTCTTCCCGGATACAGCCCCTGATTTCAGCCTACGAAGTCCGTCCAAAATACTCTCAAACCCGTGACCTACGACTTCAATTGGGTGAGCTTTTACTTTCCCCCCATCAAGGAGTTTCTGAAATTCCTTAAAGATTTTCACAGCTAATTCATGCTTCTCCGGGCTTGCTGGTCGTCCATACTCACCATCTAATTTGACCTCTGGCCCGAAAGCTTCATATGCTAAGGCGAAATCCGGCTTCACAGCTTCTCGCGTCTTCCACTCCTTCGGGCTGGACTCCAGGTAGGCATAGCGACCACCGGGCCGACCTAGGCTAGCGTAGCAACAGGTGGTTGACGTCTGATCAGCGATGCAGTCGAGCGCATGTCGCAGTCGCCCACCCGTGTGCTTTTTAATGTCACTTCCAAGATCGGTAGATGTGTATTCAAATACCGCGCTTGCGCCGTACGATTTGACCAGGTCAAAGTTCCGGGAGGAAGAGGTAGCGATTGGGTCATATCCTATACTTCTGCGACTTAGCGGATTATTCGAATCTTGGTGGGCGGGGGTAGTAAATAATTGTGTTATACGAACTCACGTCTTCAAAAGTTGTATAGCCATCGTCCCACACGTCGTACTCCCACCGTACACTAGTACCGGCGCAGGTTTCGCAATCGGGCTTTCAGGCAGTGCCGTAATCGCCAAGGAACTCCATATAGCAATACTGCTAGTAAGAAGCGGCGTGCCGAACGCGACTGCCTGCTCTACGGGAAAGTTCTCCGGAACCCGAAGCACAAGGTCGGCCGGCGCCCGGACGTACTCCGCAAAGCTCCCAGTCGTCGGGTCTCCGGGGTTCGAGCCGTGTACCACGCCGCACACCATATCTCCAACCCTTAGATCTGAGCTAGAAGGTTCACTGCCTTCCGCGGGTTGGATATCGACGATCCGCCCCGCGAAGTCCATCCCGATGACCGCGCCCGGACACGGGAAGGCAGCACCCATTTTGTTATCGCTAGGGTTGAGCGACACGGCGACTGCCTTGATTAGTAACGTGCCCGGACGCAGGACCGGTAAGGGCACATTCTCGGCGATTGTGGGCTGCCCTGCTGGCCCTTGGACAATCGCGCGTTGCGATGCTGGGAGTGGCGTGGATGATTGCATGATGTTTTTAGTGCTTATGGGTAATTACCACAGCGCTTAAGGTACCTGTGCGCTGGGCGTTCTAGACCGGTAGACTGCTTCGCCCCCAATGGATATATACGTGGGCAGACACGCACTAAGCTTATAGGGACCTAGGGGAGAAACCCGGGGTCTTATGTATCAGCTTACGGGCTAGTCTCCCCTGTATCAGCGGGAATGTAACGTGGGGTCTAGGGATTTCGAAGCGCTGAGGCAGACTGGTTTCGGGCGTAAGTCCTTGGGAATTAGTGATTGAGTGCTAAATCAGCCTTATAGTGATGTTAGTGCATGATAGGCCCTGATGCCACTACCAGACATACCCGGTAGTATAAAAATAGGTGCTGCTAGACAGCTCGTAAACCCGCCATACCTATCATCTCCCAGTAGACTTTTAAAATATCTAGCATCGGGGCATATTTCTCTTATAGTCTAGCGCGATACTTAGATCCTGGGTAATCAATTAGTTATCTCCAGTAATATCAGCCAGCGAGCTTCTCGTCCTTGGAATCTGATTTTAGCTTACATGTGATCTCACAGTCCAGTATTATCATTTGAGAAAGGCATCATCATTTTCATCTTTCTTATACGCAAATACGATGTAGCGTTGAGATACGAGAAAACCTGTTCATGTTTGGGGTCGTTCGTGGTTTCTCTCAACATCATTTTCTACTAAGGTTGTCTTTTCTGTCAACCCGTACTCGGTCTCGAGTTGTTGCCTCAAAGGAACGTCCTTTTCCAAGAAGAAGAGCAAAGTAGCTACCCCACCAAAAGCCACTGCTGTCAAGAAGACCAGCTTCAATGCCTCCCTGTAGACAGCACGAATCTCGGCCACTACGGGGTCGGGAAAGGATGTGACAAAAGATGCAGATGCATGCGAGTAGGCGCCACCGCCAGCTAATAATTGGCGAGCTTGGGGGTCCGAAACTGTGTAAACTAACTGATCGACTCGATTATTGAAGATCGTAGCGGGAATAGCGACGCCCCAGACGCCACCGACTGTTCGGATGAAGGCCCACGTAGCCGTAGTAGCAGCCTGATCTTTCTCAGGAACCGGAGCTTGGAAAGCCGGCAATAGGGTCTCTAAGACAACGCCACCGCCAAGAGCGCCTATACTCTGATATGTAGCCCACTCAGCTGTAGTACTTCCCTCCCACTGGAGTGCAAATAATCCTAACCCTACTGTAAAGACCGCTTCACCTATCAAATGTAGCATCTTGAATTTCCCCCAGCGGGAGACAAGTATTGCTGCCACCGCACAGCCTGGGATGGAAATCAGTGTCATAGGCAGCAATGACACACCCGCACGCTCGGCTGAAAATAACAGCACGGCTTGAAAGTAGATAGGTAGGAAATACGTGCCCCAGTAGACAAGCATCCAGTGCAAGAAGGTATTGATAGCTGAGATGAGAGAGGTACGGTGGTGGAACAATTGCGGGGGCATTACAAGCTCTGGAGAGAGCCCGCGTCCTTCCCATGCAGCGAAGAGAAAGATGACAAATACGCCTATCAGTAACGGGACCAGTGTCTGCCATGAGCCCCATGAGTACTTGACACCTGCATAGGTGAGAGCATATAGCATGACGATGGTTCCTGCCATCAGGAGGCCGTTACCAACCCAGTCGATGCGTCTCAGCTTCTGTTCTAGGGTCATCTCCTTATTGTAATTAACGTGCAGGAAGAAGTATAGTAACACAAGTGATACGCCGCCGATTGGAAGATTGATCCAGAAGACCTGCTATTGGTAAACATAAGATATCATTGCTATGGGGGCCCTATCACTTACCCATCTCCAGGTGGTCCCGTCAACGATGGCTCCTCCCACAATTGGACCACAGGTCATTCCAATAGTATATAGAATCATGATGATTGCTAAGAAATATCCACGTTCGCGTAGAGGTACTAGATCGGCGATGATAATACTAACAATCATCCCGATACCTCCTGATCCTGCACCTTGAACGCCACGGCCGGCTATCAGCATGGCACTGTTTTTCGCACCACCACAGATGCCGCTGCCGAGAGTAAAAAGGACGATGGCAAATAGCATCAGCCATCGACGACCGAAGATGTTGCATAATTGACCGAATAGGGGTTGAACGGCCGCACTGTAGAGCAATTAGTTGTGTACGAGAATTATACTTTTATTAAATTATTGACATACCAGCATAAGAAAAAAGCGTTCGTAATCCAGATAAACTCCTCGCCCATCTTCAGATCGTTGACGATGGCGGGTCCAGATGTCACGATGACACTGTTCTCCAGCGACGATTGAAAATTAGCTATACATAATCCCACGATGATTGCCCAAAATCGGAAATCGCGCTTGGCGGTAGTCGTCTTTTGGCCTCCGGCAGTTTGTTCAGCTGGATCTGTAGGATCATCCATCCCGCTGTTAGTTAACGGCATTTGCGCAGTTGAGTTTTCACTGCTCGCTGCGGCGTCTGTAGTGGGACCCGGGGATTCTAGGTCTCCCTTGCTCGGAGTTCTAGGGGACCCGTTCATGGTGCTTCAAACTCAACAAACCGTTGAGATTGTGATAGAAAAGAACCACGCTGTCGGCTTAATTCTTAATTCACATCATGATCGAGTATCATTAAAGGTACCTTTGTTGAATGCACATTATCCCTCCTTTACTTGTTTGCTTAGGTTGTTTCAATGTTTCGGCCCCCATGCTATCCTCGTAGGTGGGTTGGTTCTGTCGGCTATGTAGCTCCATGGCGCAGATCCCCTGAATGTATGAGCCGGTAGGCATTCATCTATCGGATCCCGTGTTCCAGTCCTACTGTTCGTATGAACTTACTGCCTGTCTCGGTCGTTTTGATGGCCAATTAGTAATATCATAAATCTAACATGTCACATTAGTCTCAATCACGTAAGATAAAAATAGTGTTGCCCCTCATATGAGATGTCATATTGAAAACGATGATCGCTAACGCTTCATCGGGTTAGCAGTACACCCAAGCAGGTATTATTTTTAATATCTTATACCTAGACATGTAATAAAAGAAGGTTAAATAATCGGAATATCCAATAAAAACCTGCATATGCAAGTAAGGAATTGTACCCAAGGACTCTGACTGAAGACAAAGCCAACCGTTTCAATTTACACAAGTCGAACCGTGCCCCCCGGTCGCATACGAGCTTCGGAGCTTAACTTATGATGGGAAAACATCTATTTTCCCTAGCTAGAGAGGCAGCTATTCAATGTCTCAAATGATGTTCTGTTCAAACTTGCTCTGGATTGCGTAGAGTTTCCGGATGTTCAGTAGTTGAGTCAGCCTATTTTCTACCACAATGGCGTCAATGGGGCTAGTCCAGCGTGCCCTAGATATCCCTACTCGGGACCTGGTTGTCTTCGGCCTAGGAGCAGTGAGTTAATATGTCTCGACTTCCTTCTTCACAGTAAAACTCACGACCTCAACGTCTAGATAACATTGTATGCATCGTTCCGCTACATTTACAATGTGTATTTCCACCCTGCCGCCAGGTTCCCAGGACCAAGACTTGCAGCCTTCTCGAACTTATGGTATGCTTACCACTGGTAAGTCGCCTTCCCTCCATTTCAAACCCCAAGGAAAACAAAACATCTGATAATCCTAGGTCGACTGGAAAGTACCCGTTCGCAGTTGCGGAAGCATTAAAGAAATATGGTTAGTTTCTGAGCGCTTTCATGTTGGTGGGAAATTTGGATGCTAAAACCAATATAGGGGACGTTGTTCGTGTGGCTCCGAATGAGCTTGCTTTCATCACTCCGGAAGCTTTCAATGGTATGTCGCACTCGACTCTTTGGCAATATCCTTAAAAGCTTCGGTCTAACATAGGAGAGTAGATATATACGATTCGCATACGAGCGGCATGGAACATTTTCCCAAGACAAATTTCATGGATCTTGGATTGGGTGATAATGGACTCTCATGGGAAATGGATCCAGTAAAACACCATGCAGACGCTAAGAAAGTTGCGCCAGCATTTAGCATCAAGGCCCTAAAGGCTAAGGAATCAACTATGCATAAATACACCGACGCATTTGTCCAACGGATGAGAGAATTTGGAGGCAAGGAGGGCGGCATTGAGCTTAAAACAGTAAGAAATCTAGTCGAAATTTCCCTACTGCGAGTGTTGTGTTGAGATACTAACATCATCTACAATTTCTAGTGGACAGACTGGGTAGCTATGGATGCTTCAGCCGATTTGGCCTACAGTCGGGAGCTACATCACTTGCAAGATAGTAAGACAACCTTCCAAGGCACTCGCTATCACTTTGTTCTTACGTTGATTTCTAGTGAAAAGTACACATTTTCTTGACCAAATGTGGATTGTGAATTTCTTCGTTACCGCAAACCAGATCTTCAAGAAGTTTCCCCTTTTAAGTCCGATCAAGTTCCTCTTCGTCCCGCCTTCCGTAATCGCCAGTTATCATGAGGTCCAGAGTATGAACCAAAAGGCATTGGAGTCGCGGATCGAACGCCGTGGCAACACTAAGCACTTGGACCATTTTGAGCAATTACTCCCAGCTGATGCGCCTGACCCCACTAAAGCAGAAAAGAAGCATATTGAGGTAATCACTGGACATTTGGTTATTGCGGGATACGAGCCGATTGCGAGTCAAATGCTTGGAACGATTATGTTCTCGCTGTTACGGCCAGACAGCTTCAAGTTGCTAGTGGAAGAAATTAGGGGTGCATTCAAGAATTACGAAGACATCACTGCTGATGCTGTAGCACCTCTCAAGTACCTGCACGCATCCTTGATGGAAACGTTGCGCATCACGGTGCTATCGAGTAATGGACAGCCTCGCTTATGTCCTGGGGCCAAGGTTGACGGGAATTACATTCCTAAGGGGGTGAGTACCTATGGTAGCATGTGCCCCCCTTTCTATCATGCTAACTCAACCTAGGTCGAGGTGCAATATGCTGTTCTAGCGTTCACCCGCAGCCCACGCTACTTTCACGATCCAAATAGCTATCGGCCAGAACGCTGGTTGCCGGAAGACCACCCTCACTGGGATCCAGCTTTCAAGAACGATGCTAGAGAAGGCTACCACCCGTTTAGCCTGGGGCCGAGGTCATGTCCCGGGATGCCCTTAGCGTGGCGCCAGACGAGAATATTCATTGCCAAGGTTCTTTGGGCTTTTGATGTTGAGATGTTACCAAACCAAAATATTGTATTCGAGAAGGATTTTAGGATGTTTGGGATGTGGAAAAAACCTAGTTTCTGGGTCCGATTTCATCCCGTTCAGAGGGACTCATGAGCTGGAGAATTGGATTGCTCAGATCTCGTCACACTCTAGCATACACGTTCTTGCTGGCTTTGGACTACACCGGTCCCGAGGAATTCGATATTATGTCACCATATTCTAAATAGGCAATCAGCTATTCCATAGCTCGCTGGGCATCAACGTGTACATGTAGTTCTTGGTTAGTACATAAAAAAAGAAGTACTTATTATATGCATAGTTGAATACCGACCATCGCTGCCATAGTCCGCCGTCCCCACTGTGGCTCCGATCTGTTCCCTGTATATTGGGAGCTCCCATTTATGCTTATCGCTATTCGAGGCGCGGACCGCACAGGTACGGATCAGAGATCCACCTGCTCAAGATGGTAGTAAGGCTGAATAGGCATGATGCTATCGCTCCAAGAACCAGTAACGGTTAACCTATAGATGCGTGCCGACGGCACGGGAAAGGTTTATTGGGTGGTGCGTGTTGGTGGCAGGGTGATGACACGGGCTTCCGCATTACGAAAAGATCAGCTATACCTCCAGGTACCCATTTTCCAGGACATCCACTGTAACCCCGAACTTGACTTCACCACGCGGCCACGCAAAGTAGCCCGTAAATGTCGACAAACCCGTAATAGGATCTGAACCCTGGAGAACTTGACGCGGCATATCGTAACCTTACTCTCTTTGCCGTTCTTCCCATCTTGAACCCGTCTCACTAATCACTCACTTCCGAAGCTTCCAATTTGATTATCTGCCCACCTATTAAACCCTTGGAAGACCCTTGGAAGGTTAAGAGGATGGAGGGGTATCATGATGTAACCTTCGGCGGAGTAGGATGGGTGGCTGGAAGCTAGTCACGTTATTGGGCGGTCAATATCAGCGTTGTTTCTTTTTGTCTCAGCCCGTAGGCCTTATTCAAGATTGGCCCCGAGAAAGTCCCCCGCTAGGAAATTCCCAGCGGTATATAGCAGGAAAACCGGTAGAACACGTGGGATTCAGCGATTGTAACATTAGAAAATAACACCTAGAACAGACGATCGTCTCGCGTACCAGCATAGCCATTTGCAGGTTACTTCGCAATTATTTACTCGGTACACTTTACTCGGCCGAGTTGTGCATTTTTGGAGAGCCAATTCCCCCTCTTCTCTTCCCCACCATTGGTAGAGTCCGATTATGGCACGATGTAGCGAATTTACTGGGGTGTTCTGGACCTCATTCCTTCCAGCGCGGGGGTGGCTCGATGGGATTCAAATGGTAACACATGAAGCTCGGGGACGGTGTAAGAACCTTGATAGATTCATTTGCATTAGGTATCTATTCTACCTAGCTCAGCTCATGTTGAATCCTGCTCCAAACCCAGCCGTTCCACCCATCACGGAGCAATTCCAATTCCATTTCCAATTCCAAGTTTTACAATGGCGAGCTAAATCCGCTCAAAACTCTGTTGTATGTGAACAGTCTTCACCGGATACCCCATCCCGAAGTTATCCGGCTGTTGATGATTTCCCCCTTCTATGTCAATCCAACCATCGCGAGAGCTCTGCCCGCTCTGCGCACTCTTAGCTGATGAGGGCTTCCGTAGCTTGATTTTGCTGCCGTAGCCGTAGAGCCTAGATTTGATGCGCGAGAAGTTGCCGATGCGAGCGAGCAACGGCATGTATGTAATAGAACAGCAGCAAAACACAGAGAATGCCATTTGGACCGTAGCCCAGAGACCTTCCATCAATTGGTTATCTGTGAACCGCATTAGTTATTGCCTATTCTGTTTACATATTTCGCCGAGGCATTGAAGGAGCACTTACAGATTGTCGATTCGAAAGCTAGTCCGATTTTGACGAAACCAATCACCCCTGCCATACCTGCTAAGACAAAAACGATTGCGAGCTTCCACTTAGTTGACCGAGTTGTCTGAAGCCCGCGTAGCGCAAAAACTGCAAAAATCGCCATGGCGAAGTCGATGAGAGAGTTTATCGTCTCCGTCGCCGTCAACATCGCGCTGACGTTGACGCACCAACCCTCGGTAACCCTAGGGTCCCAGGCCTTTCGTATAGGTCGACATTGGAAAATATTGCATATGAAGCTAGTGAAGGATATGAGGATCTGGAGAGCTCCGAGGACCTTGATCCATATCGCGAACTTTCTGTCGACCGCGAATATGCGGTGATAGAGGAAGAGAATGCTGAGCTTGGCGCATAGCTGGTTTGGTGGGTAGAAGAGACTTGCGACGTAGATATCCTGCAGCCTTTTGTTAGTAATACTATTTATTCCTAGTTATAGATTGACATGCCTTTAGAACTGCTATTGTCTTCTCAATAGGCAGAGTTAAGATATCTTCTGTGCCGTTGAGATTTGGCACGATGAGGATAAGACATATTACCCAAGCGAGGTAAAAGAGCAACGCCCCCAAAGCAAACCAGTCCTCCACACCAAACTTGCGCAACGTTATCCACGTGGCGGCGAAGCGTAGTACAGTTGCCAATATGCATAGGGGGGTTAGTATAATGATTAGCACGAAGCCGGCGGCTTGTAAAGGGTCGTCGAAGACGTTTAACGCCATTGTATCACTGCAAGCCAAGACCCTCTCAATAGGTTAATTGGTCGTGGCAAGATTCGACAACTATGTTGGAAATACAACACGAAGAAGGAAAGATCAGGTGTTCCACATGCTAACATAAGGCACTCCAGGACTTGATGATTATATTGCGGCGTGCGAATCCATAGTAAGCATGTAGAGATACCGGGTTAGTGATAGAGGGCCGATACCTATAGCCAACATACATGGTTGATAGGAACTAGCTCCCACACCATTGAAAGAGGTATTCCTTCCTCTGAATAAATGACGACGGGGATCAGCAGTAGATGTAACCTAAGCTGGAGTTATGTGTCAATATGAAATAGACGATGTTCTTTTGGCCCCCTCATCGCACCGTTGACAAAAGCACCCACTCAGCACCCACGAGGCGCAGTACCATATGCTGCATGTCACCATAGCGGTACAGAATACAACTTTCCAGGATTTCTGGAGGTCTGAAAATCGAGCTGTGATTGGATAATTAGAACCCAGAAACAATCTATTCTAGATCAACCTGTTTATTCCATTCGAAACTCCAGCTAGGACTTCCGGCGATGCTTCTGCTGTAAGACCGAAAGTCAGCCATGAGATACTGGGGTTGCATCACTTATGCAGCGTTTCCGTCTCACAACGCCGGGCGCGGTGGAATGGCGAGATCCATCGAGCAAGCGCTTACATAGTGGCATAGTACCATAGTGGTATGTATGTAAGACATGGGCTCGTAACCTCGATCTCCGTCGCACCGGATCTTAATACGACTATTATAAATTGAAGTATGCTTCTTAGCAAGCTTATTTTAGGGTGGTACGCTTGCCGCAATCCTTGTTTCTGTCCTTTTTTGTGGTGGGTTGGACACCACCAGTTGTGGCAAGAAGTGGCGCCTACCAATTAGTAACGCGGAATTGTAGACGTCAGGCAGCTTCGCACATGGCTTCGAATGCGACGGTTGCAGAGAATCGAAACAGCCTCGTTTGCACGCGAGATGCGAGATTTTGTCAGACCGACCTTTACGACCTACACCATCTCTAGAGTGGCAGGAGGCGCAATGTCCAGTAATGTGGATTCTCGGACATATACCCAGTCAATCCAGAACGAAGCTGCTTACATCCTCCCGTCGCCTCCGGTGATTCGCCGATCTTTTGGTGGGCAGCTATGCTTGCTGACACAGCGCGGATAGCACCGTTTTCATCTCGAGATGTGCGATTCGACCGCTTGCGCGTACAGCTTCAGGGAACGGGCTACCTTGAATCCAATTACGCATGTTTTATATTGCTTACTTCGAATGCTAGCCGTGAAGCCGAGAACACGAAGCTGAGGTCTCTTAAGCGCTTTCGTAAAGGCTGAGAGCGTTTGTCCATTTCAGTGGCTTTGGACCGAGTAGAACTAAAAGCCAGAATTATAGCTCTCCCAATATACCTGTTAGGCACTAAGATCGCTAAGGAACAGCCCTAGAGAGCTATAGAGCACCTGGGCAGAATGATATGCTATAATTATAGGGCATACGTTAGGCTAAAGAAGTTAAATCTTTGAACCAAGTTTGGCTTGCATCTGGTCAAATCAGAAGGTACTAACGAAACTCCAGGCTTGGCAAGCCACTCGGCCGGAATATTGTATTGATCCAATCTCCAATCTCCGATCTTGCCCAATCCATTGAAATTAAATCCCTTGGTCTTGGGTTTACCGACTTAGCGGTCCTATTCCCACATTCCCACCATTCACCATGCATCATCCAATATTCCCACCCGCTAAACTTCTTGGTAGATGTACTGCCGATTACTATCCAGCTCTTCGACCGGTCTTTAGGACTTTGTTTCGGTATTTTCCATACTCGCAAATAGTTCCCGTCCTTGGTGCATTGGTGTGTCTGTTTAGAGCCGTTGGTATTCTCAAATAGTCGAGCTTGTTTACCTAGTTTGTCCCTAGTAACAGGCCTCCGCAAGCTGACGGAGTTAGCTAGACCTATCCAGTAAGTGCTAGATAAGCTCGTGAAAACGCCATAAGGGTTTGATCTCGTTCACGATGCTAACCCTTCTAGAGTCACTAAAGTATCGGTCTAAGAAAATGACAACGACCCCAAGAATATGGTCCGAAAATGGACCCGGTGGCGTCAAACCACTGCACAAATATATTTTTAAATAGCATCGCTGGCGATAATATAACCCAATTATGCCTGGGAGACTTCAAGATGTATCCACCAACAATGGTCAGCTGATTGGTTATATAATACCTCTAAGCTAGGTACTCTAATAGAGATGCCTGGGCATGAGCTGGGGTACTAACAAACTCTCATTGGCCATTGGATACACTTCTGAAGTCTTCTGCCATTCCTGGATATGACCCTTGACAGTTACAGATTTATGGTATGCCCACAATACAAGCGAGACCCCATCGGGATCCTAGATTCGCCCCAAACCCATCATCCCGACGACAGGGGGATTTTAACGGCTGGCCCTTGTGTTACCTGATCGTCGGCACTGATGGGTGCAAATGTCGGCATTGGTTGCTTATCCGGTACTTCGACCGCTTCCTGTCCTATGGCGTCTCTAATTCCAGCAACTCCTTGACAAGTTGATGTTACTGCGCCGCAACAAGGCTTCGTAGATGAGTGGTCGATGTGTTTGACGTCGGTCGTGGTTAAGGTTGCTATCTGTACCGAAACGGATATTGCCTCCGTAACGCCAGTTCTTCCCTAAACCTTCGACGACTTCTTATATCTATCTTAGCGGGTCGTATTAGTTGAGTCTGGATCACCCATCGGTGACAATGACAAAGTCGTGATATCACCGCTTGGCCACGGCGGACCTGCAAGCATCAAATTCCTATCCAATTACAGCGTCAGAATCAACAACAAGTCTCAAACAAGGAAGGATCGTTGACAATGACTACCCAAGAGCCCATCGCCATCATTGGAAGTGGCTGTCGATTTCCGGGTAACGCAGACACGCCCTCGGCGCTGTTTGATGTACTTCGCGACCCCCAGGATCTCCTCAGTTCTATTCCCGAAGAAAGGTTCAGCACGAGGGGCTACTATCATGAGAATGGACAATATCATGGCCACACGAACGTCCGGCAATCGTATCTCCTATCTGGAGAGAGCACGCATCGATGTTTTGATGCCCAGTTCTTCGGTATCAGCCCAGCCGAAGCCAATGTCATTGATCCACAAATGCGGCTCCTCTTGGAGACTGTCTACGAAGCCCTTGAGGATGCTGGACAAACAATCAAGGGTCTTCAGGGGTCTAATACAGCTGTTTATGCTGGATTGATGACCTCTGATTATGAACACATCATGGGTCGTGATGAAGATGCCATGGGCACATACCACGTGACAGGGACTGCCAAATCTCTCTTATCAAATAGAATATCTTACTTCTTTGACTGGCACGGGCCGTCCATGACCATCGATACAGCTTGCAGTTCTAGTCTGTATGCTGTACATCATGCGGTGCAGCAACTCCGCTCAGGAGCCTCGCGGGTGGCCGTTGCCGCAGGGTCTAACCTTCTGTTAGATCCCATTGGGTATATTGGAGAAAGCAAATTGCAAATGCTCAGTCCTAGTAGCAGATCGCGGATGTGGGACGCCAGCGCTGACGGTTATGCGCGAGGCGAAGGCGTTGCAGCTATCATTCTGAAGACGTTAAGCGATGCCGAGAAGGATGGGGATAAAATCGACTGCATCATACGTGAAACAGCCGTAAACCAGGATGGCCGAACGAAAGGAATAACTGTGTAAGTATACTTCAAAGAGTTCCCCTTTCTCTGAATCCAAGCTTACATAAAGTCTTGGCAGACCGAGCGCGGAGGCACAGGCGAACTTGATCCGTGATTGTTATAATCGCGCTGGTCTTGATATTTCCAATCCCGCAGGCCGTCCGCAATTCTTCGAAGCTCACGGGACAGGAACTCCCAGTGGAGATCCAATTGAGGCCGAAGCTATTAGTAGTGTCTTTTTCGACAAAAATGTAATAAGCACTGCGAGCTATGAGCCACTTCTAGTCGGATCGGTACGTTAATAATCATCTAAATCTCACGGGATCGAGTTCGTAGCTAACCCAATTCTCTGTAGATTAAAACAGTATTAGGGCATACAGAAGCAGTAGCCGGCCTAGCGGGAATCCTGAAAGCTTCGTTAGCGCTGCAGCATGCAGTTGTGCCTCCTAATTTGCTTTTCAATCGTCTAAACCCCCAAATCAAACCCTTCTACGATAACTTACAAATTCCTACAACTGCAATACCATGGCCATGTGCATTAGAAAACGGCCCACGCAGAGCCAGTGTCAATAGCTTTGGCTTTGGCGGTGCTAACGCTCATGCAATTTTGGAGAGCTATTCCGCACCTCCAACGAGGAATAGGAATGATGATTTGGCGTTCTGCCCATTCATATTCTCAGCAGCCTCTGAGGCTTCTTTAATCCACTATCTAGAGACATTTTCTAATTTCCTTAAGACTAAAACGGTTAACGTAAACATGCGAGATCTGGCTTACACATTAAATTCGCGACGTACGCGATTTCCTTTCGTGGCTATCTTCTCTGCCTTTACGCCAGGCCAATTAATGTCGAAGATAGAAGAATATGTTGAAAAATTAAGGCTAGATGCTACGGATCTCTTAGGAGCTCAACCATCAGATCGCTCCAAGCCGAGAATTTTGGCGATTTTCACCGGACAAGGTGCTCAGTGGGCTCGTATGGGGGCAAGACTAATCTCCGAGTCTATTTCTGCTCGTCATGTACTCGAGAAACTGCAAGATAGATTAGCCCGTCTACCATCCGAAGATCGCCCACGATGGTTTCTCATAGATGAGCTTCAAAAGGAAGCGAATCGTTCTCGAATGAATGAAGCAGAACTATCGCAAACGCTATCCACTGCAATAGGGATCCTACTCGTGGATATTCTCTGGGAAGCCCGCATTGATCTTACTGCCGCTGTTGGTTTCTCGTCCGGTGAGATAACTGCGGCCTATGCGGCTGGGATCATATCGGCAGAAGACGCCATATGCATTGCCTATTATCGCGGCTTACACGCCAAGTTAGCGCAAGGGCCAGAAGGACAAATTGGCGCAATGTTGGCGGTGGGAAGCTCGGCGGAAGATATGGAGGAGCTCCTCCAGGAGCCTGAATTTGAAGGTCGTGCTTGTGTAGCCGCCGTCAATTCGTCGGCTAGCGTTACGCTCTCTGGAGATGTAGATGCAATTGAAGAAATAAGTATCGTCTTGAAAGACGAGAAAAAGTTCTCTAGGCTTTTGAAAGTGGATAAGGCCTACCATTCACACCACATGATTCCTTGCTCGACTGCATATCTTGGCTCATTGCGAGAACTTGACATTCAGGCAAATGACAGTTCTCGGTGTACCTGGTTCTCGAGTGTGTATGAGGACAACGCCGCTGATTTGATGAGTTCTCTCTCAGGCCCATACTGGGACAGCAATATGTTAAACCCTGTGCTTTTCAAACAAGCTGTAGAGCGCGCGTGCCTCGAGTCAGGACCCTTTGATATTGCTATCGAGGTTGGACCGCATCCGGCATTGAAGGGACCTGCCATCCAAGTTATCCAGGATATTACTGGCCGTACTATCCCGTATACCGGGCTCCTTCAGCGTGGTGTCGATGATGTAGAAGCACTGGCTAGCGGCCTTGGCTATATCTCAAAACATACCGGAGATGGCTTCGTTGACTTTAAGTCTTTCGACTCATTTATGTCTAACGCTGATGATCCACACTTGGTCAAGACGCTTCCGCGATATTGCTGGAACCATAAGGAATATTGGCATGAATCAAGATATTCAAGAGCTCTTCGCCGACGATCGGATAGTGTCCGTGAACTCCTTGGCCATTTGACTCCCGATTCCACTGAACGAGAGATGAGATGGCGGCACCTGCTTCGACCGAAAGAAATACCATGGTTAAAAGGCCATCAGCTCCAAAACCAGATGGTATTTCCAGCTGCAGGATATGTGGTATCAGCTTTGGAGGCTTCCAAAGCCATACTCCAAGGAGCTCCCGCTTCTACAATTGAAGTCTCAAGTCTCGAGATCGGCCAAGCGCTCACATTTGACAATGCCGATTCGAGTATAGAAACATTATTTTCCGTTACGAATATTCGTCGAGGAGACAACAAACAAATTACTGCCAAGTTCACTTTCAATGCAGCGACGGGTAGAAAGGGAGATACACTTGATGTCCTTGCTAGTGGCGATATCCGCATATGCCTTGGCGATCCTTCGCCTACGGCACTTCCTGTCCGGGGTGCGCGGCCCCCAAATCTCATCGCCCTTAGGGCAGACGATTTCTACAATGCATTAGCGAAACTCGAATACCAATATTCCGATGACTTTGTAGCCCTGTCGGGTCTTGAGCGAAAGCTCGGTACTGCTACCGGATTTATACAAGACATACAGGGGTCTCCTCTACTCGTGCATCCAGCAATACTCGATGCATCATTCCAATCCGTGCTACTAACCGCATCAGCCCCTGAAGATGGCAGGCTCTGGTCTATGCACGTACCGAGAAGAATAGAGAGCATTATTATCAATCCAGAGTTATGCAAGTCAGAGATGTCAAGGGGTAAACGATTGGCTTTTGACGCTTTCCAACCAAATGGCACCACATCGATCGCTGGCGACGTAGACATCTTCCCTGAAGGATTGTGCCATGCTATGATCCAAATTGAAGGGCTAGAATGTGTTCCGTTCTCTTCAGCAACAGAGAAAGATGATAAGATTCTCTTCTCGTCCACGATATGGGGCAACATGCTTCCAAACGCCGTAGACGTCGTCGATGACAATCTTAAAACACCACGGCAACATGAAATCGCTCGCGTACTTGAACGTATGGCTTGCTTTTACCTGCGCGAGCTCAACCGTACTGTGCCTCTTAGCCACAAGTCGAGATGTGAGGGTCCGTATATATCATTCTTCAAATTTGCGTCTTACGCATTGTCTCGTGCGAAACAGCGCGGGAGCCCTTATTGGGAACCCGAATGGGAGAACGACACACCCGAAGCGATCTTAGTGGCCTCTACTGCATATGAAGATATTATTGATATTCAATTACTGCATGCTATCGGCCAGAAACTCACCGACATCGTCATGAACGATGCACCGGCCATCGAAATCGGTATGAAGGACAATCTCTTAGGGAAGTATTACAAGGAAGCGATTGGGATGCAGGAGTATACCCAGTACGTTGCACGTACAATCAAGCAACTCACGTTCCGATCTCCTCGAGTTCAGTGCTTGGAGATCGGGGCAGGTACTGGCGGCGCCACCATCGAAATCCTGAAGGAAACGGGTCGGACATTTTCGTCATACACGTTTACTGACGTCTCGTCTGGGTTTTTCGATTCTGCGGAAAGTTCATTGAGTAATTTGACGGACTACATGCTTTTCAAAGTCCTCGACATCACGAAAGATCCTTGCACTCAAGGCTTTGAAAAGCATTCATACGACCTGATCATAGCGTCTATGGTACTACATGCCACTCCAAATCTACAACAAACGCTCAGGAACGTCAGACGCTTGCTGCGACCTGGTGGTTATCTCGTTGTATTAGAAGTGCAGAATGACGCGCCGGCACGTACTGGTACCATTTTTGGTGCATTTCCCGGTTGGTGGGTAGGCGCAGATGAGGGTCGTGAATTGTCGCCTTGCGTTGACCTTGTGGATTGGGATGATTTGCTTCGCAAGACTGGATATTCCGGCTGCGATACTACCACACCAGATGCAAACCCTTTCGTTCACTCAATGACGGTATTCGTGTCCCAGGCCATCGATGAGAGAGTGACCTTCATCCGAGACCCACTCGCCAATTCGCCCGCAGCCTTCACCTCAGGCGTACTCATAAAAGACCTTGTCATACTCGGTGGACGCAGTCTCAAAACCGCTAAGCTAAAAGCACAATTGGAACCTCTCTTGCGACAAGTCTGTGGTAATATCAAAGCTTTGAAGACGTTAAAGGAAATTGAATCGCTCGAAATTTCTTCCAAAACTGTCGTATTAAACCTGATAGATTTGGATCGACCAATATTTAGCGACATGGACGAAGCAACATGGAACGCGATGACTTCAACGTTCCGGGAGGCGGGTGCTGTGCTTTGGGTTACCGAAGGTCGCCGGGCTGCCAACCCATACGCGAATATGATATGTGGGCTGCTTCGGTCCGCGATAAATGAGATTCCAGGCCTCGATGTTCAATTTCTGGACTTTGAAGACCCGAAAAGCTTAGATGGAAGAACTATCGCAGAAGCCTTGCTCCGTTTTAAAGCGGTGGCTGACTGGAAGCACGGTGATCACCACGAGTTTGGCGAAAATTCATTTGTGACTCTTGAGCGAGAGATGATCATTGAGAAAGGCGACCGACTGGTTATTCCTCGCATGATGCCGAAAAAGGAGTTGAATGATCGCTATAACTCGTCTCGACGCCAAATCTCCGATCTGACTGATATTTCTGACCATGTAGTCAGTCTTGTGCCAACCGCTTCTGGCCACATCCTGCAACGAGAATCGCCAATGCTTTCCGCACCAAAAGTAGATGCGCTGACTGGGCGAATTACACATTCACTCCTAGCTCCCATCCGAGTAATCGGACATGGTCAACTCTTCTTAGCCCTCGGAATAGTATCGGAATCTCAGACCCAATTTGTGGCCTTTTCGACAAAGAATACGTCGGCGATATCACAGGATACCTTCCTCACAGTTCCCGTCGATATAGCGTCAGGCTCAGAGACACCGTTCCTGTACCTGGTCAGTTTGGTCATCTTGGCTACGCAAATTGTTGAGAGCATTGAGCATGGTGATAAAATCCTGGTTCACGAGCCAACACCTGAATTAATCGCGATCATTGAGGATAAAGCGCAAGCTAAGGATGCCAATGTCACATTCACGACTAGCCGCGACAATAACTCCATGGATTGCATATCAGTCCATCCGAACTCCCCCAAACGGGTCTTACAGAATCTCAATCTAGGATCAATGGCTGCATGCATAAATCTTGCCAACACGGATGAAGGCGAACAGGTCGCTAGTCGAATGCGGTCGCAATTGCCAGCCTTTTGCAGACACGAGACAGTATATCCAGACGTCCTTGAAGGCGGTCGACTACCTTCACCAACATATGCCAACAGAGTTCGCGACCAGTTACAGAGAGATATTCTCGATGCTAGCAATAAGCTACCAAACTTCTCAAACCTCGATCAGCAATATCAAATAGTCAGACCTGGCGAAATTTCTGAATATGACCATTCTCTTGCCCCACAGTCCGTTGTCGACTGGCGCACGGAAGATAAGGTGTTGACTAGAGTATTGCCTATTGACTCTCAGCCAATGTTCTCGGACTCGAAAACGTATTGGCTGGCTGGTCTTAGTGGTAGTCTTGGACTTTCTCTGTGCGAGTGGATGGTCCGTCACGGTGCGCGATATGTGGTCATTTCAAGCCGCAAGCCTAAGGTCGAGGAGTCGTGGTTGGAAGAGATGGTAGCACTTGGCGCAGTGATCAAAATCTGCACATGGTATGTCCCTTTATCATCCCTCATATTGCATTAGCTAACGAGAACATAGCGATCTTACGAAGGAAAACGAGGTAATAACGTTGTACGATGAAATCTGTTCTACAATGCCCGCCATAGGAGGAGTTGCCCAGGGTGCCAGTAAGTTGTGCGAAATTCTACATAATTCCGATAAACAACGTTAACATTCATTTAAGTGGTTCTCGATGATACTGCTTTTAGCGAATTGAGCCTTGAAACATTTGAAAAGGTTGTTCGGCCAAAGGTGGATGGAAGCATACACCTGAACAACCTATTCCAACAGGACACCTTAGATTTCTTCGTATTCTTCTCGTCTATTTCTATAGCGATTGGGACCCCGGGTCAATCTCCATATGTAGCTGCGAACATGTTCATGACCAGTCTTGCTAAGCAAAGGAGACAACGTGGTCTGGCAGCATCTGTCATTGACATTGGACCTATCGTCGGGGCAGGCTACATAGCCCAACAGCAAATCAGCATTGCGACCGTCAAGAAACCGTACGCATACATGCAAATGTCAGAACAAGACTTCCACCAACTGTTTGCCGAGGGCGTCGCAGCCAGTCGTTCCAATTCGATCGAGATCGCAACAGGTGTCAGAAGAGTTCGAATAGACGAGGAACTCCAACCAATCTGGGCCGAAAATCCATTCATGAGCCATTACCTTTTAAATGGAGAAAGCGTCAACAACGCCTCCGCCGGCAGGAAAGTAAAAGAACCGCTCAAGACGCAACTTCTTGGTGCGCAAAGTCATGAAGTGGTCCGTCGCCTTATCAAAGAAGCCTTGTTAGAGAAGCTTGGGATCCTACTTCAGCTTGACGTAGATACGATGGACCAAGCTAGGCTTGAGGCTACCCGATTAGATGAACTTGGTCTTGATTCATTGATGGCGACTGAGATTCGCGCCTGGCTGTTAAAGAATCTACAAGTCAACTACCCAGTCCTTAAAATTTTGAGTGGCATATCCATATTCGAATTAATTGAAGCGGCGGTTGAAGGGATACCACAAGCGATGATTCCAGGAGTGGGAAATTCGCCTGAATCTCTTCCAATAATATCGGTGCAGACACCCGATACCCAGTCATCATCAGCTAGCGATTCAGCGCTCTCGGAGACAGCCAGTTCAGATGACGATACCGCCTCTACGTCATCCTTGTCGGAGCTGGCTGTTGATACGCATGTACCATCAAGCTCGAAGCCTGTGATACTCACCTCAATGAACTTATCCTCAGCTCAGAGCATGTTCTGGGTTATCTCTCAATTATTTGAAGATAGATCCAGTCTCAACTTTGCTGGGGCATGCCGAATTACCGGTCCCCTCAACCTGCCCAGTCTCGAGCGAGCTGCCAGGGCTGTTGGCCAGCAGCACGAGGCTCTCCGGACTCGCTTTACCACATCCAATGGACAAGTCTTACAAGAGATCATGGAATCAAGCCTCGTCAAACTCGAGCACCGAGAAATTAGAGATGAAGATGCCATGGCTACAGCTATTACACAAACATCAGAGGAAGTGCAATCGCACCACTACGATCTTGAGGGTGGTGAAACCCTTCGTCTTGTTCTCCTCTCTTCTTCGCCTACTCATCACTGTCTAATCATGGGTACTTCCCATCTCTGTATGGACGGTCTGTCAATCCAGATTCTTTTGACTGATCTCTTCCGGCACTACAATAGAGGGCCAGAGATCCAAGAAACATTCCAATACCATGATTACGTCCAATCCCAAAAGCGGTCCTTAGAAGCCGGTGACTTTGAAAGAGACTTCCGTTTCTGGCAATCTCAATATTCCGATTTCCCGCCCCCACTTCCAATCCTCCGTGTGTCGCGTGCGCGTACGCGCCCAAGCCTGACAACATTTAGCGACGATAGGGTAGAATCGAGAATCAGCTTCGAAACAAAATCGCAGATTCAAGCAGTGTGTCGGAAATGCAGAGTCACCCCTTTTCATTTCTATCTCGCCTGCTATCGCATCCTCCTATCGCGGTATGCCGACGCGAGAGACGTGTCAATTGGTATTGGGGATGCCAACAGGACTGAAGATAAGATGATGAGTGGCATCGGTGTTTTTAATAATGTTCTACCGCTACGATTCCGCACCGATGTTTCTAGCGTGTTTGAAGATGTGCTGCAAGAAACCCGCACGATAGCTTACGCTGGCTTAGAGCACTCAAAGGTGCCATTCCAGGCTCTTCTAGAAAGGTAAGAAAAGACATAAACCTCTGTTATTCTAGCAAATATCAAGCAAACAAGAATTGCTAACACTGAGAGCAGATTGCAACCTCCGAGATCGACTACACATACCCCAATCTTCCAGTGCTCTCTCAATTATAGACAGGGGCAACGTAAGAAAGAAGTGTGGGGCGACAATGAGCTCGAGTTGCTCTCAATCAACGTTTCTAAAACCGGCTATGACTTGGCTCTTGATATCAACGATGATCCGAAAGGAGATTGCCTAGTCGCGTTCATCATCCGAAGCGACCTCTACCGGAAATCGGAAGCAGAAATCCTTATCAAGAGCTATGAAAGACTTGTTAAATCATTCGCCAAAAGCCCGAGTCCACTTTTGAATCAACCGAGCATGTATGAGCCTGCTGATATCACGACAGCAATGAGATTCAGTCGAGGTCAGACACGCACCACGCAATGGCCTGAGACAGTTATTCATAGAATTGATGACATCGCGCGAGCAGTCCCAGACGCTGTAGCGATAGAAGACAATACAGGAACCATTACTTACTCAGAATTAATGAACTTGTCCTCATCTATTGCAACAATTTTGGCCACGTCTGGGGCTGTAGCTGGATCAAGAATCGCCACTCTTCAAGAACCAACAGCTCGTTGGATAGCGTCTAATCTTGCTATTATGAGGATTGGAGCTATTTATATACCACTCGACCTCACTTTGCCTTGGGAAAGGCTTGCTGCAATTGTGAATGACTGCGAGCCCGACATTATCCTACTTGATAACTCATCGCAATCTGATTTTCATAAACTAAAAAGACCAGAAACAGTACCGATCAATGTATCAGAGTTGCAGCCAGCGAAGGAACGGCCCGCGATTTCAGCCGCTGCCAATAGTCCCGCCATTATCCTCTATACAAGCGGCTCTTCAGGTACCCCTAAAGGCGTCACCTTAAAACATGAGGGCATACGAAATTGGGCCGAGCCTGCACACGAGATCTATGGCACTAGTGTTGAGACCGTACTGCAACAGAGCGCGTGCACCTTCGATATGTCATTCGAACAGATGTTTTTTGCCCTCTGCTTTGGCGGGAGCCTTTACCTCCTACCAAGAAGCCTCCGCGGCGATGCCTGTGCCATCGCTGACTTAATCGCTCAAAAGAATATTACCTTCACTGTCGCTACGCCGACTGAATATTCTAGCTGGCTTATACATAGAAATGACAGTCTTCTCCCATCTTGCAAATGGCATACGGCTATAAGCGGTGGTGAGGCTGTCAACAGTGGGTTGTTAGTGCAATTCCGAGATTTGAGCAAGGCCGATCTGCGCCTCTTCAATTCTTATGGGCCTACTGAAACGACAGTAATAGCAACGGCGATGGAAATCAAGTATGCAGAAGGTAATTCTCACCATGGTAACGTTGCAGCGGGATTCGTTTTACCGAATTACTCTGTTTATGTGGTTTCGGACGATCTTAGCCTTGTCCCCCCAGAAGTCCAAGGGGAAATATACATCGGCGGGCCTGGCGTCGCTTCTGGCTATCTTGACAACGCAACACTAACAGCTGAGAAATTCGTCTTGGATGTGTTTGCGACAGATGAAGCTAAAGCAAAAGGCTGGACTACAATGCACCGCACCGGAGACCTTGGCCGTTGGACGAAAGACGGTGCCCTATTCATCGAGGGCCGTATATCCGGAGATACCCAAATTAAACTTCGCGGAATCCGGATGGACCTTCGGGAGATTGAATATGCGATGATCGAGGCATCTAATACTTCCCTATCTGACGTGGTGGTATCAGTTCGTCGCTCAACACTAGAATCTCCTGAATTCCTCGTCGCGCATGTTGTGTTTGACTCACAGCAGCCGGAAGAGGGACACCAAGATCTTTTGCAATCTCTACTTATTTCGTTACCTTTGCCGAAGTACATGCATCCCGCAGGTATCATTCCTCTCCGTCAAATGCCAAAAACGAATTCCGGCAAGCTTGACCGGAAAGCCATCAACGCATTGCCTTTGCAGGAAATAGCTATTAATGAAGAGAAACGCCACGGCGAGCTTACCGAAATCGAAAGACAGCTAAGAGATATCTGGGTCGCAGTCATCCAAGAACAGTTTCAGAACTCTAGGCCCATTATACAAGACACAGACTTCTTCCATATCGGTGGCACATCATTACTTCTTCTCAGCTTGCGCGCAGCTATCCGCCAATCATTCGGTGTCAATTTGCCCGTTATTGACTTACTCGAAGCAAGCACACTCAAAGCAATGGCACGTCTAGTAAATAACGAAGAGATTCCTTTGGAAACCGTTGATTGGGACGAGGAAACCAAACTAAGTCCGGCGACTTTAGAATTAGCTCAAACAAGCACTCAAGAGCCCCCATGCAACAGTGGCGTAGTCGTTCTCACAGGCTCAACGGGATTTCTCGGCCGCGCTATCCTCACCTCTCTCCTCGCTGACGACAAGGTTCAAAAAGTCCACTGCATCGCGATCCGCAACCTCATAACTCGCAAAGACGTCCCCGAACACCCCAAAATTCGCCTTCATTTGGGCGACCTCACGCTCTCACGTCTGGGTCTTGCTGAAGACGCGGCTCGCGAAATTTTCGGGGAAGCAGATCGCGTCATCCACGCCGGGGCACAGGTTTCGCATGCACAGTCTTACCGCTCTTTACGCAAACCTAATCTACAGTCCACAAAAGAACTTGCCGAGCTATGTCTACCACGCCGGATCCCGCTGCACTACATATCCACCGCCCAAGTCGGCGTGTACTACGCCGCTCGCACGGGCCAGCACGAGTTCCCTGAGATTTCAGTCGCGGCGGCTAAGCCCCCACAGACAGGATTTGAAGGTTATGCGGCGAGCAAATGGGCTAGCGAAGTCTTTCTAGAGAGGGTGCAGAAGGAGGTCAGTGGTTGGGAGGTCGTTGTGCATCGGCCGACGATGATATCCCGTGTTGATGAGGATCCGGAGAGGGATGTTGTAGGGAGTATTCGGCGGTTTGCGGCGCGGATGGGCGCTGTGCCGGTGGTCCCTAACTATGGAGGCTTTTTAGAGACGGTAGAGCTAAGGCATGTTGTTGATGGCATTCTGAACGCGGTGAAGAATCATACGATGGAGTCGGGTGTAAAGTTCCGCCATTACTGCGGCGGGGAGAGCATTTCGTTGGATGATCCCTTAAGTGCGGCTTTCCTCGGTGCGGGTGAGAGTGAGAAACGTAGTTCTATCGAAGAGTTGCCCCCATTAGAATGGGCGAAGAGAGCGAGCGAGCTGGGCTTGCATCCGCATGTTATGAAGTGGGTTGAGAGCGCGGCGGTAGGGAGGGAACAGGTATTTCCAAAGGTTATAAAGGGGACTGTGACTGGGTAGGTCTATGTTATTTTTAACGATGGACCGGCGTTGGAGGAGTTATGGAATTTTACGTTGCTGTGACATTATGACTAAACCTTCATACCGGGCAGCAAGCTATACCTAAGCCAGAGAAAGTACAGATAGGGCTGGATGACAACCAGCAAAAGCTTTCCTTAGAAATCATATTCCTATCTACCTGCATTCAAGTCTCTTCCCGAATTCTTCTAGAAGTTATTCAGACCCCACGAGCCATTCGTACTCTCCGTAACGGTTTAGCACTGATTTTACAGCGGAATGAGCGAATACCTGACCAAATCGAGGAGGGGGGACAGACAATTACTAGTTCGGGTGATAATCGTCTCACTGTAATCTTTAGCTAATAAGGCTCGGGACCTCCAACAGCTAGTATTGTCAGACGAGGCTCCGAAGCCCACACCCCATACACTGATGGCTGCATGGCAAACCGGTATACACTGCAGACCTGCAAGAATTCGCCCCCATCCTATCCGAACGGGAAATGTTGGTGGCACACATCCTAGAAAGTGCTGAAAGGGGCTGAGAACACGCAAGCTGGGGTAGTACCATACACCCTAAAAGCAATTATTCACGCAATAGAATCTCTCTTCTCTGCTGTTTACTATTTTAAACGGAGGGGCACACGGCATTTCGGGTCTTCCTTTCAACCTATACAGACATTAGTTATAGATGGATTCAAGTGAGCCTCGATGTGGTTCATAAATGCTCGTGTTCCTATATTACTTGGAGAAAGTCTTGGTCTTCAGCTAACCTTGTTTTCCGACAAGCTCATACCGCAGCCTCGTTCACTGACGGCGATGTCGGGACTAAAACATGTCTTCGATAAATATTGGCGATTTTGCTTCTTTGACCCCGGAAGAGCAGGCCAAGGTTCTGAGCGGGCCTGCTCTGCAGCCACCCGACGGTGTCACATCCGACTTTGACCACCCGGCAAACGGCACCGTTCCAAGTCATGTCGCCCTCGCCATTTTCCTTGCCTTGATCACAATTTCGCTCTGTGGGAGAATATACGTCAGATTCTTCACGAAACAGCTATTCATAGGAGATTGTAAGGAGACCCGTGAAACTCACCTTAGCACGTGGTGTTGTACCCAAGTATTTCTAACATGTGCTAGATTTGCTGATCATGATATATGTATGATATATCCCTCATTGCCGCTCTTAGCGTGTTTTCCTATCTAATCCTTCCGGACGCAGGCAACCAATACCGTCACCTTTGGCTACTCCTACCGCATATTCAGCTCTCCGGGGGCATTCGTCCACCAATGGGACGTCCGCATGTCAGCCCTAACGTCATTCCTATGGGTAGGAAAACTGATACATCATTATGTGAACGGTGGCTTACGAAGAACAGAACGTCTGGATCACGTCCAACACCCAACTCTTCAGTCTCACCTTCATCAAGGTTGTGATCCTTCTTGAATGGATTCGCATCTTTGTTCCGAAGGGCACCCGGAACTTTGTGTTCTGGGCGAGTCACGCTTTGATTTGGGTTAACATGTTGTTCTGCATAGCCATTGTCGTGGCCTACAATGTGGCTTGCACGCCACACCAGTACATCTGGAACAAGTTCATCAGCGGGAACTGCAACCGCGCCAACACCAGCACGGAAAACTTGATGATATCGGTCATCAGCTTATCGACTGACGTATTGGCGTTTCTGATCCCTCAGAAGGCTATCTGGAAATTGCAGATGCCGACCAACAAGAAAACGCAGTTCTCTTCTATATTCGCCGCTGGCATCCTGGCAATCGTTGCTGCGTCCGCCCGGCTAGCGATGGCGGTTATTCGCGGCCAGTCTCGCGATTTCACATACAACAACACTTCATTGATGCTTTGCGGACTAGCAGAGGTGACCTGTGGTTTTTTAGTCGTGTGTATACCAGCACTCCCCAAAGCTTTCAAGTCCATGAAAGCCTCCAAGCCGATATCATCGATGTATTCTTGGACGCGTATGGAGAAGCTACGGACGCCGAGCGAGAGGTATACCACGAATAAATGGCCACGGTCGAGCCTTCACCAGTCAAGATCTAATAGACATGCCTTCGTGGAGGTCGAGGAACAAGGACTTTATCCGCCTGCGAGATTTCATAGTGATAGCTCGGTAGACTTGTCGGTGCATGAACATCTGGGATCGGGAATCCTTCGTACCACGCAGTTTGAGCAAAGGGAAGATTATTATCCGAATATCACGCGTGTTGAATACCCTCGCCAATATGGGCTGAATGGGATCGTGTAGGTAGGATGAGTCAGTTGAGTGTCTATGGTGGCCATAATAGGATTTCAAATGCTGGTGCTCACAGACCCCGTAGGGAAAGGAGATAACTCGGAGTTCTTGGAGATACCACTTCAACCGTGGCTAACCCTCTGTGAGGGTCTCTGCCATGGCTGTCTTCCCTATCATATTCTCTCAGGATAGGCGTCGTGTATTTTCGTCATCGGCTGTCGGCCGATACGCAATTCCTATATATGTGAAAGAGTCCGACACGATAGCCGGTCGTCGGTCTCAAAGATGAATAAACATAGCTCCTAGAATATCGGGGCAATGAATCTTGACAGAAATGACGTAACGCTGCGGATGTTTCGGTCTTCGTGGTCGAGATGATGAAAGGGGCAAAAGCGAAAAGAAAACCATCCCCAATTATGCTACAAACCTGCTAACCACCTGTAGGCAACCAAGCTTCCTTGGCCGATTCTAGAGGCCGCCCGGTTAGTTGTACTAAAGTAGGGCGATGCTTGAATCCAACTACTACTGTACATTAGAGACAATACTAGCTCTTTGGTATATATGAAGCTGACAATAATTGTGGCTCGAAGAATACGCCTTCTTGGCCAAAAACACTCATTCATGGTTGTGGATTTGATATGATGTGCCGGTATCAGGTGGTGATACCTGTGCCCCCTTTACGCTGAATATGAAGATGAGTTCAGGCGCTCAATGCGAAAACAGCCAACTCCCAGATACACTGCAGACGCTTCAATCGAGCGCACATTTCCGCCGTTTCGGAATTGTGCTATCCGTTTAGTCTATCATTAGCATGAGCAAGCAAGGGGCAACCACGTGTCGCACGTGTCGTCTGAAGTTGGGCCATAAAATGCCCACTGGTGAATAGATAGCAACACCATTAGTGTGTATAGCTCAAGAAAGTGATATCATCTCAAAGCTACCTAGTTGAGTAGTACTCCCTTTTGACTTCACGTTAAATATCCCTTAACAAACAGTCCTTCATCTAGAAATATGCCCAGAGGGAAAATATTTCATCGAGACAAAATGACTCGCGTCTCCGCGCAAGCATAGAACGAAGAAGCCGGAAGTGAGAGCAAGTTGCCAAGACACACATTTAAATTGAAGAAAAAGCACCGCCGAGGTGATTTTATTTTGACTGATCATTGCCTTTTTCGATCAATATGTATTCGTAAGTCATCCATGATATCCTCCTTTCCAATCCATAGTCTGGGGTAGTCCCACTTTACGCCCCCCTTTTTTAGAGCCTCCTTAGTGAAAATATCAAAATTGCTTAGATTGTTACACGCTATAACTACCCATCAACAAACGTAATTGCAGACGAAAAGATACATAGAAACGCAGCTGCGATTCGCCGGTTTTCCATTGGTGATTCATTCATAAAAGTTACCAGGGTCCCATTGTCCTATGAACGCGATCAGGATCTCAGACGATTGCTCCCTGGGCTGAGGAGTATATCACCCCACGAAAAATCGAAACAAAAATGTTTACCTAACAGAACAACATAACATTCTAATCATAAGGAAACAAGCTATCATGCATAACAACTACCGGAGGCGAATGAAGGTATCAGTCCAAGTGGGTCTGATTCGTCAACCAGCACAGCTCGTTTCATAGAGTCTTGGCCAAAATACCTACTTTGGTAACCGGAAAAGCTTGGCTCTTCGAATCGGTCGAATTCGTTGAAAATAAATTCTTCCTCATTGGCCGACCTAACGACTAGGGGATCTCTATTCCCAGTGAAGATCCATCCTTCTGAACAGGGCTCTCAGCCTTTCACAGATGCGCAATCTTTTTCTGCGTAAGTGACGCGTAATGAAGTCTTCATCGAGGCTAATGTTAGCCTCCTCAGCCTACCGACAACTCCAGTTACCGCGGAAGCAAGTATTTTCGCACGAGTCATGGATATCTATATGGGATGCCAAGAACGCGTTTTGAATGATAGGGGTCCACGAGGCATGATGGTATTACGAATTAACATCTCCTTCGTTGCGATTGGGCAGGCGGGCGGGCCGATATGATAGCCAGGGACATACGTAGAGTCTCCAGATATCGACTTTAAAAGATTGACATGTCGCCGCTTCTCGATATGATCTTCACTTCAAGACAACTCGTCCTCTATCCAGTCGTTACATACCAGTCGGTCGCTTAGATACCTAGAAATCTCTACTCATCATGGTCGCTTTCACCAACCTTGCCCTCGCGGCCCTCGCCGGTTATGCCGTCGCTCACCCCGGTGAGACGCACGACGCGCACCATATGAAGCGTGAGCTTGTTGCTCGCGACAATGCCGCTCAACTCGGAGCCCGATCTCTAGCTTCATGCTCAAACTCAGCTGCTTCCCAAGCATTGAAGAAGCGGTCTATCAAGCGCCGTGCTAATGCCGTTAAGAACATCCGACAGAAGCGCGGCATCCAAGCTCCCGCAAGAAAAGACAAGCGCACACTCGAAGACCTTGAGGCATGGGAAGCGATCAATCACAACATGACGGGAACCTACAGCTACGACATGTTTACCTCGCTCGAGGATGTGTTCAGTGGAAACACGAGCTGCATCCTAGCCCCTGGGGTCACCGACGGCCCTTACTATGTAGTCGGAGAGAAGATGAGGTCTAATGTCAAGGAGTCCCTTTACTGCGATGGTGTCGACCTGTTCTTGGAGATCCAGTACATCGACGTCAACACCTGCGAGCCGATCCCGGCCGTTGCAGTCGACATCTGGAACTGCAATGCCACCGGTACCTACAGCGGTATTTCGACTAGCGGAAACTACGCCTCGGGAGGTTACAACTCTACTTACCTCCGAGGTATCCAACTAACGGATAGCGACGGCGTGGTTAGCTTCGAGACCATCTTCCCGGGCCACTACAGCGGGCGCGCAGTCCACACGCATCTGCTAGCCCACCAAAACGCGCAAGTTATGCCGAACGGCACTATTTCCGTATGGTAAGTACAAAAATTCCACCGAGACCCTCTCTCCCCTCTTTTCCATCCACTAGCCCCTGACTCGGGCATTCGGGCCTTCCAAATACCGTCCGAACTCCCGTCCAGACACGAAAGCTAACATCCGGGTAAAGGAACTCGCCGGTGAGCCACATCGGCCAGCTCTTCTGGCCCGAGGACCTGCGCGCCGAAGTCGAAGAGACGTACCCGTATAACACGAACACTGTGGCGCTGACCACCAACGACGAGGACATGTGGTCGATTCTCGCGGCTGACGCGTCGTTCGACCCTATCCCGCAGTACGTCTACCTCGGCGACGATATCTCGGACGGTTTGTTCGCTTGGATCCAGATCGGTGTCAACGCGTCCGCTGATTACTCTGAGGACGAGTACTATGGAGTTGGTTAGTCTACATCCCTTTGTTTGAATGTGTTTTAAAGCATGTAAAGCTAATTCATGATACAGCTGCATACCTCGATGCTGAGGGCGGCCACTCGACTGGTTACACTGTCGGAGGTGGCAGCGGTGGTGGTAACGGAACTAATGGAACGGCTCCCAGCGGAGCACCTAGCGGCTCCTTCAGCAGCGCTTTCCCTTCAAGCTCAAGCGCGTAGATGATAAGAGGACGCGTTTAAGGTGGATGAGGTCTATCTTTGGAACGCTCGAGAGATAGATCATTGATTTCTAGGTACTGGTCAGGTTATGATAGATATACCCTAAAATGGATTGTCGGATTTTAAGCATAGACGTGTTCAACTCTTTTCAATTAATTATGTCTACGTGATATGAAAACTGCCTAGTAGTACATGTACAGGGCCTACTGTACCTCGATATATCTACTTGCACATCTAATGAAAAGGCTAGAGGTGGAAATCAAGCGTAAAGCCATCATATTGTCTAAGAGATGAATTATGGAAGATGAAATGTCGCCAATTTGAACAAATGTAACATAAATGAAAGTTTCTAAACTCCGAACCCTTCACGTTACAGTACAATAATCCATATCAGCCTCCACAATTTGATACCTCTATCCCATCTCAAATCAAGCTTCGAGCAGACAGTGAATTCTCATTTTTTGGTCAACGGTAGTATCTATTCATCTAAGGTATTACAATTGACGTGGCCTATATGACATATGAGAAGTCATTCTAGCTATAACATATCAAGAAGCCACTTACGCGTTTGAGGTAGCATCGAAAAATTCGAGATGTTCCATCAATATAATTCGCATGACATCTAATTGTTAGCTGAATGCACCGAGGTTCACCAACATCTGAGGACAGTTCGCTTCCATATTTCCATTAGATTCCATAGAGGGAACACGATGACATTTCCTTTATGAAGAAACCACTCGTATAAGTGAATAAACACGATGAATATAGGTAGGTAGGTAGATAGGTATGCCTGTGGTAACGGAGGATAGAGTTGAATACAAGCAGACAGGTTTTGCCTGTACCGAAAACCTTCACATGGAAATGAGATTATCAGATTTCTTGGGCGCTGGCATCATAGTTCGGCTCGGTCCGCAGCTCTGCCCATCTGCTCATAGGAACGTGAGATATGTGTTGGCGGAAGATGAGATGGGTAGACATACAGGAAGGCGGCTCATTCCCTTGCTCCTTGACGAAGTAAGATCGGTTAGAACTGGCAAAAGGTTACACGCAGACGGCTCAAGAAATATATCGAGGCGTTTTAGATGAGCCAAGAGCGGAAAAGAAGAAAATATGCAGGCGAATACGAAAGGAAACAGAAACCATAGTTAGGCCCCGGTGTGAACACCAGAGAGGAGGCGTTGCATTCAAGCCTACATACCCCTAATATACTATATCAAACTACGTACTATAGCATAGTGGAGACCCCTTTCTTCGTTGTGATAGGAAGGTAGGCCGACGTACGGCCGCAATAGAAAAACAGCCCTTGCCACATCTTGAATATTACATCTCCCAACTGCTTGAACTTGTATCATTGAACATGCCTCGATGAAATCATCATTGACGTAGCCATATGCGAACTACTCTTGGGCGTTCATGCCCTCGCGGGGCATTATGTAAAACTAACTGAATCGAAGAACTTTTGTGTAGCAACGAAATTCTAGCTGTAACCCTTTGAATGAGTTTATAATGTGAAACTCGATCGTGTTACAATTACAATATGAATAGCTTGCAAAATGCTCAAATATTATAATATAGGTAAGTAAATTTTGATATAATTATATTTTCCTCGCACATCCCCGAACGATTATTAACCATAATTTGTGGCTAGAAGTCTACCATAGTAACTCAGAGAAAAATAGACGTGTAATGGAACTGTCTTCATGAAGCGGACTTCCAATACAAGATGAATAATTGTAATACATTCTCAGTTTCGGAAAGATATCACATTGGAGGACTAACTTAAAGGTCTGCCCAATACGGACGGCATAAAATCAGCCAAATGATACAATAGACCGCAGGAGACATGGAACGATATGGCTTGGCTCAGGCTCTGTTTATTGGATGAGCTCGGAAAGCTTAAAGCTGGACACCCAAAGACAGAAAAGGTTTATAGAAATGCTAATCTCTCAACATGGTTAGACTGATACCTTTTTGAAGAATTTCATAGTCCTTGTTGCCCGATCAATTCTTCCTCATAAACAGGTTTCGCAGGGTACGGCTCTTGAAAATAATAAATGAAAATAATAAAGAAAAGTCGAATCGAAGTCCTAGGGAAAAAATAGATGTTCTAGCCAGAAAAGATGATCATCCCCTCACTTTCCTCTTGTGTACAATTTATTTTTATGAAAATTGTATGAAAATTGAATGAAAATTGATCCGTGGCTGAATGGATAACGGCACTGTCGTACAGCATCGAAAGTGATTCGTTCATGCACCTTGACAAACTTCCAAGCTCTGGAACCGGATCAAGGATGTGTTGGCTGAATGGAGAGTTCACCGCTGCTATTCTGATGACATTTTTAAGTTTATGACCGAGGGTGCCGCGAGAAAAATCAAAAATGAGAGAAAAAATGTCGGAAGTGTAGGTAAGCATGAAAATGAAGTTGTATGATAAATGATACTGAAGAGACCCTTCGTGGCAAGGAGTCGAGGCGAACCCCCCCTTTTCAATCCAGGACCCTTAATTCGAGAGACGTTCCTTCTCCCACGTTATCCACCATGTATCTTGGTATATTGGGTATTTTAGTACTAGGTCACCCAGTACCTCAAGTCCTTGGAAGTGTCACGGGGAGTCGCTTCCCCACAATTGACGTGCAGTTCGGGGGGTAGCATCCAGGCACTGTCCCACAATCAAAGGCGTGTATAAATATGCAATAGAATGTTCCAAATAATCAATACGATGTCCGGCAACGAATGCACGGCGCTGGGTTAGGCAATCACTTTGAAGTTAGCAATATACGTTCCATGTACGCCGTATCCCATGATCAACGGCAAGGTATCCATTAGCGCCACAAGCAATAATTACAAGCAATAAGCAAGCACTAGCCATTCTAGCAAATCAGTCCATCGAAGCATTGAGGTAATAGCGAGGCAGCGAGGGGAGTTATGAGAATATTACCAAATATAGACCCATACAAGACCCCTACACGTACGATACTTGTATTGGCAAGTTCACCAAGGCATAGCTTTCGTTTGCAACTGGCTGCGGGAGGCTCTTTACATTTTTAACTACCTGTAGTTGAGGGGTAAAGTGGGGGGCTTTCGGTAAAGATCGTCAGGTCATGGTCACATACAAGTGACGTAGCTTACCTGGGTAACTTGGGGGTTTCGGTCCGGGGGTGTATTTCTATTGTCGACTTCCTAAAACCGTAACGGGAATTCTTTAGAGTCGGAGTGTTTAGGAGATAATTGGTACTACCAGACTTCGATTGATAAGAAAGCTCTTACCTAATTCTTCTTTTTTGCTCTTTTTCTGATAAAAGGCCAGAGCTAACAGCCGTCTGAACATATTAAAGCACACAGCAGCATTTTCATAGGTACAATTACCTGACGCATGCTATAACAAATTCTCGGTACCCTATTGGCGAAGGGTCTAGAACAACCTCGGGAGCATCTAGGGCTATTTGCCAGGAACCAGGACATGATCGGACCTGGGTAAGGGGCGAAAAGGGCTTGCAGCGTGGCTTGTCGCACAACAGGCGGAAAATCGATTACAGGCGATTGCAAGCGATGGGATGCATTAACCGAAGCAAGGTCAACCAAAGCCAACCAAGGTTAATGCGGCGTAAGCCAATACTCTCTCTACCCGTATTGCTTATATGCAGCAAACCGTGCAGAAAGCGTGGCGGTTACACACGCACCTAAGCACCGAACCATGTCCATCCCAGCTCATCCCTGTTGCGGGGCCAAAGGGGGGCACCAAAGGACCCGGGGAAGCCGTGGCTCACGTTCATCGTGGCTCCAAAAGCTCTTTTCTGATTCTTGATTTGTTCCTCAACTTTACATCCCACTCTCATAGTCTTAGTCTAGTCCAACTTGCATCAACTTATGACAAAACTTTTCTGATTTTCTCAAATCTCCGAGCTCTCTCAAGTCCCGGAAACCACAATTGATTACGATCAATTGCTTATTCTAACCCTTGGCGAATCGAACTACCGCAATATGCTCCCGCCTTATGCATAAGGTACACCGTACGAGCCGTGCAAGCCGTACAGGCGCCCTCTCGCCTTTTCACCGTGCCCTCTGCCCTCTGCCGCCATCTTTTTTCCCCGTCTTCCCTGCCTCGGATCCCCATTTCCAGGATGGGCACCGTGAATGCAGCTCGCCCGATCAATTTTAGGGCTGGCGTACCTGGTAGCTTGGTCACTTGCCCGACCGCATCTGGACTGGGATAGCCCCTTAGCCCGGACTGACATCACCATTAGCGTGCTGTCGTCTTTGTTTTGACGGATGGGAACGTGGCCTCGCAACTAGGTTTGCAAATGCTTCTCAATCCCATCGTATACTTTGTACTAGGTCTAAGTAGGTAGGTAGGTACATTCCGGGTACCGTGACCTGCGTGACTCTCCACGCCATCAGCTATCGTGATCATCCCAGTCAAAACTTATGTTATATATCAAGTGCGGTTATCTTACCCCCCCTGCCAAGTGGTTAAGATTACTTCTCTTAAGCTTAGCAAATACTTTTTTCTCCGTTTGTAGTAAGCAATTCACTCTTCAACAGCTATGCCATCTGCTGTCGAATCCTCATATGAGCCTCAATTCCCCGCCTTACGGTCTAAGTTGGAAAAGGGGGCTGGTAAGACTTCAGAACGACCATCTAATGTCGATATTATCGACATACGGCAGGCTGCTGTCGAGATAAACCTCAAAGAAGAGATCCACAGATTACTTCGTCCCTCGGAGGGTCCTCGGAAACTACCGACCCTGCTTCTCTATGACAAGAAGGGCCTCCAGCTATTCGAGGAGGTAAGGGAAATACGACTCCCGCCTGTATGTCATTATGCTGACCTATATTTTAGATCACATATTTAGATGAGTATTATTTGACCAATCACGAGATCCAGGTACTGCGCCGTTCGGCTGCGCGTATTGCTAAGGCAATCCCATCCGGAGCCCTTGTTCTCGAGCTGGGTAGCGGGTGAGTGATAGCACCACCCTTCGAAGCTCAGGGGTAGTTGATTGACTCTCCCATCTCCCGGCTAGCAACTTGAGGAAGGTGTCTCTGTTGCTTCGAGCCCTTGAAGATGCCGGCAAGAAGATCGACTACTATGCTCTTGATTTGTCAGAAGATGAGCTGTCAAGGACTCTAGCTCAGCTTCCGACCTTTCGTCACGTCCGATGTCACGGGCTCCTGGGAACGTACGATGATGGCCGTGAATGGTTAAAGAGGCCGCAGATCGCTTCCAAGCGCAAGTGTGTCTTGTTCCTCGGGTCTAGCATCGGTACGGACTTCTCGAACGTGCTCTGATACCAAATCAGATTTCTGGAAATTGACCAGCCTAAATAGGTAACTTCCACCGGGACGAAGCAGCCTCATTCTTGAAGGGGTTCGCCGATGTTCTCCAGCCTGCGGATAGCTTTCTGATTGGATTGGACTCCTGCACCGATCCTTCCAAGGTCTAGTAAGTGATGGAACGCCCCGTTGCGTCCTCCCTTAATGATTATCAGGCTGCTGACGCCCAACCGTAGTCACGCATACAACGGTTAGTACTATCGAAACTTGTGTCAAGTTGAACTTTGCTGAACTCTGTATGCCGCTCCTCTAAGACAAGCTCGGCATCACACATAGGTCAGTTGTCAATGACGCCATACATACGTCCGCCCGGCCGCTGACCCTTGTGCTGACTGGTCCAGGTTCATCTTGAATGGGCTTGTCCATGCAAATGAAATCCTTGGACGCGAGGCATTTGACCTGAATGACTGGCGGGTCATCGGAGAATACGTATATGACGACGAAGGAGGGCGCCACCAAGCATTCTATTCGCCCCTCCGCGATACTGCCGTGCTAGGAGAAACCGTCAGAGCTCAGGAACGTGTTCAGGTTGAACAGAGCCTGAAGTACTCGAAAGCAGGCTGCAGTAATCTGTGGAGGTCGGCGGGCATGATCGAAGCTGATCGTTGGATGACAGATGATGACGACTACGGTGAGTGGTCCACGAATGTTTGTCCAACCCGAGGATATGGGGTTTGTCCTACATCCGCAGCGTCCCATCCCGCGAATTGATTAGGGGTCTTCTCCACGTTTATCAGACCCTGCAGCACGCGGCCCACGTGAGACCTGTCAGGAGACCCTGACGTCGTCGAGGCGTGCCTGTAATATCTTACATCCATCAGCCGTGGCTTTTAAATGCGGGGCGGCCCTAGGCCACCCGTGGATTCTTGAGTGGATTGCCAAACCGGGTACACTGACACTCTGCAGGACTTCATCTTTTAACCAAGCCAAAAATGTCTTTCAGCTCCGTCCCCTCGGAATACGCTCGCTCTCACGTCCCGTCCCTGAGCGAGTTCGAGGGTCTATGGGCCGTGTGGGACATTGTCACCAGGCGGATGTTACCTGACGAGGAACTGCTAGAAAAGCCCATTAAGCTTCGAAACGCTTGCGTTTTCTACCTTGGTCATATTCCCACGTTTCTGGACATACAATTGACCAAAACAACCAAGAATCCTCTTACGGAGCCAGCATTCTACTCATCCATCTTTGAGAGAGGAATAGACCCCGATGTCGATAATCCCGAGCTCTGCCATCAACACTCGGAAATTCCGGACGAATGGCCACCCCTCGAAGATATCCTAGAATACCAGGAGAGGGTAAGAGACCGGTTGAAGAGCCTCTACTCCGTAGGATTGGATAATATCCCCAGAAATGTCGGCAGAGCTATCTGGGTTGGTTTCGAGCATGAAATCATGCATTTGGAAACATTGCTCTATATGATGTTGCAAAGTGACAAAACTCTCCCTCCGCCTCTTACAAAGCGCCCAAACTTTGAGGCTCTAGCCCAGGAGGCCTATACTTCAAGGGTCAACAATGACTGGTTTGACATACCTGAGCAGGATATCACAATTGGACTTGACGATCCAGATGATGTACTGAGCTCGAACAAGCACTTTGGATGGTTAGTCCACAATTAGATATCGTAGCTGATATTTACTAAGCAGTGTACAGGGATAACGAGAAACCACCTAGACGCATTCAAGTTCACAAATTCCAAGCCAAGGGGAGGCCCATCACTAATGAGGAGGTGAGCTTGATCGTTAGCCTAAAATATGACGGCTCTAATCCTTCTTAGTATGCGCTATACATGTACAACACCAAAACAACAAAGATTCCTGCTTCTTGGGCGGCCGAAAGCCCCAATCACGTCAATGGTACTAACGAACATGTAAACGGAAAAGCGAATGGTCATACAAACGGCCACACCAATGGGGCCAATGGGGCCAATGGTCAACAATCTGTCCCCTCCTCGTTTCTAGAAGGAAAGGCAGTGCGTACTGTTTACGGACTAGTACCACTCAAATATGCACTCGACTGGCCGGTATTTGCATCATATGACGAGCTCACAGGTTGTGCTACATGGCTAGGAGGCAGAATTCCTACGTTCGAGGAAGCGCAAAGTATATACACTTACGTTGACAGCATGAAGAGAAAGGCGGAAGCAGAGCGCAAGCTAGGGAAAACTGTACCAGCTGTTAATGCGTAAGTTTTTCATGGCAGCTATACGCGACAGTCAGACTAATCTCAAGGAATAATCAGTCATTTAGTTAACGACGGTGTGGAGGAAACCCCACCATCCAACGCCTCTCAGGTCGATGGTGGCTTGTCTCAAACAGACGAACTATTCATCGACCTCGCTAACGCCAATGTCGGTTTTCGCCATTGGCACCCCGTGCCTGTTACTGCTCATGGAAATCGTCTAGCAGGTCAGGCTGAGATGGGAGGCGTGTGGGAGTGGACTAGCACCACACTCCGGCCTCACGAGGGCTTCAAGCCCCTAGCATTATACCCAGGATACACCGGTGCGACAGTTTCTGCCCCTTTCAAAATGAATACGCTAATATAGATGTCATAGCCGATTTCTTCGATGAGAAACATAACATTGTCCTTGGCGGCTCCTGGGCTACACACCCCCGTATTGCCGGGAGAAGAACCTTGTTCGTTTGCTCATTTTCTATTGTTGACCCCCTCTCAAATATTAATGGTCTATATGGCTAATATTCCCTGATAGTGTAAACTGGTACCAACGCAATTATCTATACGCCTGGGTCGGCGCCAGGCTCGTCCGCGATCTATAAGGAATTCTCAGACTAACCATCAAGGTCATCATCGCTATACGTACTCACCATCTGAAAGCTTTTCTTATCTAGGCCCGTTCGTTCCAACGACAGTGTAAGTTTCACCAAAGCATCACCGGCGACGCCTATGTAACCTTAGGACACAAGTCCAGTTCTCAACAACTGGCAATCGGTCGAATGCATCTACATCGCATTGGCTAGACCTCAATATCCAGAACAAGTTCAACCTCTGTTCGGTCATGAGGTTAGCTCGTCATCTTTTCATAAACGTCCTTTCGTTTCGGAATGCGGTAAAACAACCATTTTGGGGGCATAGGAAAAGGGGATAGGCATCGTGGTGTATTCTCACAAAAGTCATCCTGTGCATTTACCGGTGTATCTAGAATGAGAAAAGCTGATCGCTCGCTTGATGTTACGAGTATCTCTTATCGCAGTTATGGTCACGAAGCATTTATGAATACATTTATTTTGTTCATGTTCTTGGGTAGCCACACAATGTTATTGTGCGATTTATTTAGCCTTGCTAGTATGGATCTATCATCTAATTGATCTAACCTCCCAACCGAAGTATTTTTTATTGCACCTTTTATGATGCCAACCATCACTCTTACTCGCCGTAGAATATTTCAAGAGGCTACGGTGATTTTTATCCCCAAGAAAACTTCCACTATTAAAATCTTACGGGCAACCTGATTAGGGCACTATTTCTCTCAGCGCCTATCAGGATTCTACTAGGTCCCAGGATGTGTGGGTAATAATTCCCTCTTATTGCACTTTATGGACGGTCAGTATGACTTATCGCCACCAGAGCTATGTAGAGACTCGTGTCTCACCATGCACTCGGCATGGATGTATGTAAGAGGGGATGTGCAATGGGGGTGTACGTGTGGTCCTTAGAACCACGAGGCATTATCTCGTCGTCATGTCAGTCAGGCTTCAGTACATCAGATCGATAACCATCTTGGCTACGTCTGAAGGTGTAAGGACGCCGTTATCCGAGAGAATAGACGTGATGAATTCGGGTGGCTGTGTCAAGAATGTTAGCAACAGAGACCATAGCAAGATAAATAGCAATAATTCATAGCTCGTGAAACATACCGTGTAATCCACCGGGTCTTCGATAGGTCGGGACGTGGTCTTGTCCTCCTCGCTCTCGTCCTGCTTGCGAGCGTGGAAGTCGAAGATCTGCTGGTCGAAGCCAAGGTCGTACTGGTCGACAGGGAAGGTCTTGCCGAACTTGTGCTGCTCGGCAGCGACGAAAAAGTCCTTTCGTCGCGCCTTAGCGATTAACGCCAGCTGGTACGTTCCCATGCGGGAAATGATTCCACCATTCGCAGTTACGGCTTCGGCACCCACAAGAACCACGTTCACCTTGCTCATGGAGTACGCAGCAGCGGACTCAGGGATCGTGGCAACTTGGACACCCTTCGCTCGCAGAGCAGCGACGACGCGCAAGCTTTCCGTGCGGCGGGCCTCGTTGACCACATGAATGACCTTAAAGCGGCGCTTCGCATCGCCGGGGATCGACTCCGCGGCCCTACCGAGCAGAGTGCCGACGACGCGTGAACCGCCATGCGTCAGAATCGTGATATCATCACGTACATACTCCCTTGCCACAGACGCGATCTGCTCGCGAGCCTGCTTGGCGCGCGACGCAAACAAGCGCCCGTTGCGCATCAGATGCTGCCGCACGACCTCGAAGTTCTCGTGACTGCTAGTCTCCTTGCCGTCCGGGCCCGGCTGCTTAAGTGAGGTCACCAGGTACTGCTGGAAGAGGTCTGTCCCGTGCGTCAGGGCGATCGGGTTGCGGACCGAGGCGCGCAGCTTCGAGGATTGCGTCTTGATGAGGTCCATAGTCTCAAAGACGGTCTTCGCCGAGGACTGCGAGAGGCATTCGATTAAGGCTTCGATCGCCGCGACGGGCATGGTGAGGTCGGGGTCGTCGTGTAGGAGCTTCGTGTAGGCGCTGACGATGCTGGGGTTGGTTAGCTTTGGTGCTTAGGGGATTCGGTGGATTTAGGGAATTTAGAGGGGTATGTAAATAGAGCAGACTAGAGAGCAGCTAGATGACTTACTCGAAGGACTCGAGGTCCGGATTATCGCGAATAGGGAGCTCGCGCTCAGTTGGGATCATGGCCGCCATGGTTGCTGTTTGGCAGTATGGCGGTTTGGTGGGTGAAAAAGGAAGAAAAGGAAGCTCTGCAGAAAAGCTTGGGGATTGGGGTTATATTATTCAGACTCCGTTTTTTCTAAAAGCTCTCGAATCTGAAGCAAACGATAAATTGGATTCATACAGCGGCTCAAAGGTCTTGGTGAAACGATGTTGGATATAAAATACTCGGCGATCAATGGTTTGGTTGGTAAACGATTTGCGCAAAAGTTAAGGTGGGGTGAGTCAAATCGCGGGGCACGTCACTTTTCCCACCTTCCAGTACATGTACCTCTTAGACGAAAATCGATCTGCAGGTGCGGCTAATTGCATGGGTGCATTTCTCCACTTTTAACCACTGAACCCTAGAAGGTACATCCAATTTTCAGGGGTCTTCAGGGACTCCAGCTTCTCTGATATACACAATTTTGACATAATTCACTTCAGAATCAACATCTTTTTTGAACTCTCGCATAGTTTCTCGACGAATATATTCAATCTAGGGCTTTTAGAAGTTAGGCAGGTATTTCCTATCAAAAGTTATTAGATTACATGCTCACCAGTACAATCAACAGCTTTACACTTGGTTTACCATGTCTCTTAACAACTTTATACCTAGGACCTAGGACCTAATCATATACCAGCTGGCCGGGCAGGCATGATCTCATTATATTGTTCCCCCATGATCTCTTTCCTGGGTGGTGACTTCTACTAGATGACAGAAAGATGTATGAAGGTCAATCTTGAAATACAGCCTTGGAGACAAGGGTTTCTGTATACTTATTTCCCTAAGTTGTTCCTCTATACTTAAGAGTATTGGACAGAAGATAGTTTTGCGAATGAGTGAATACTTATCCAACCCATCACTACATCAATTCAAGACTCAAAATTTGTGTACAATTCGATAAACCAGCCAATACTCTCACTTCGTCTCTCCTTTCGATTATAATTCCGATTGTTATTTACCTACATAACACCATCGCCATGGCTAAGTTTCAAATCATGTCCGGACTCTAGTTGAGCGAGGAACGTTCCAATGGCTACAGCGCCTTTAACATTGTACCAAAAGCACCAAATCTCGTTCTATTAGGGAACATCGGCAGTTTCAAAGAGGGCCAAGAAGGCCGATTCCTTGAATTCCTAGAAAAACAGCTCGCTTCTTTCAAGATAGTTTTCTTCATTCTTGGTATGGAGGAGACTTTCCTAACGACCGTTCCAAACGTCAGGAGGATCCTCCAAAAGTTTTCCCAGACCATGGCTCAGAAGAGAGCAGAGGACGAGAACGCTACGGGGGAGTTCTTTTTCCTAGACGAATTGCTCTTGAGTATGCCGCTCGAGAATATCGTCATCCTTGGATCCACCCTTTTCAACCCCAGGCCCTCGGGCGGCTTCTTAAGAGATCGGATTGAGTCCTACTATATTCTCGCAAACAGCGTCCGACCCATCATCAACCAATTCCCTGAACGCAATATAGTGATATTCACCCACATACTCCCGTGCAAAGAAATCATAGCAGCCGACCCGAACTTAAGCCCCCTCCTAGCGAGAAACATTAAGCTATGGGCGTTTGGCATATGCGGCAGACACAATGTCAACTGGGACGATCCACCGGGCAGACGCCTGTTCTGCAATCAAAGAGGGCGTAACGGAGCGCGGTTTCCGGAGTTTGACCCTGAACTTGTCGTCGAGATAAAGGACGAACGCCCCCCCGAACCGACTGCCACCGACGCCGTATCCAACAATGATTCCGTAGAGAATAATTGACAATAAGCAATGGTCATGTTCATTGGCAGAAGTAATTCGGTTGCCGTACTAGGTTCTTCATTGTTTCTAGTTGGGCTACGAGCAACGAATACATCACCTAGCAATATATACGTACATACAAATCAGAGAGAAGGATATCAAGGACAGCGAAATCCCAGAAGCGATTTTCTCAAAATGCAGTTTAATCGACGAAACCGGGCACTTTAGACAGGGAACAGCCCGTTTTCGAACTTCAAAAAGGGCAGTTAGGTAGATCGATGTAGCGGTAAAAAAGATTTGTGTTACCACACGGGAAGATATTGATTTTCTAGTGCCGTGAATGCCGAATAGATCTATCGTATTGACTAACGGGTAGTCGCTTCTCTGCAAGCCACTCCAGCACATAATGATCTACCAAGTTCCCTGAAGCGATATGACTGGTCAATTTGGCCAGCGCGCGGACCTCCTGACCCTGTTTTTGGAAAGCCTCATGTATCTACTATTGGTTTGCAGGGAAGTCCCTTTAACTTCTAGACAAAGCAAAAGGATGATGAAATAAGGCTTGCAGGCGGTGAAGACGTGGATTTTGGCAAACGGAGACTCGATAATTAACGGCAGACTACGATGAAGGTGAAGTTCAATGTTTATATCATTATCATTATGCTGTTTTAGTGTATCTTAGGTAAAAAGGACTATGAACCTACAGCATGACGTCTCATCGTGTCATAGGTATAGCTAGAGCTTGCTATGCGTATTAAGAATCAGAAGAGAAAGCCGTTTCCCGCTCCCTCTATGCATGGTGTGCGTGGTGTTCCGAATGATCGTGGTGTGGATGATCGTGATGTATATGATGGGTGACCTTCGACTTCAACACGAGCGGAGGTAAGACTGGTTGCTCGTAGAATTCCTCTTTCGTATCGCTGACCGTGTAGGTAGACCCGACCTCGTAGAAAAACGATTCCTTAACTTCGGAAAGTAGTCGGCAAAGAACCATTATGTCTCCTGTTGGGTCGACTAGTCCTATATCATCGTGGTCGTCGTGATCTGCATAGATGTGCTCTTCTGCCGGTGCGTCTGCGTCCAAGACTAGGTAGACCTCCTTCACCTTGGGGAAGCTGTGCATCAGGGCATATTTGTTGTACGTCTCCCATGGGCGTCTAATATCAGGATTGACGTAGTCGATGGCAAGGTTGATAGTGTCGTCGGTGTCCAGGACAAGTTCAGTGAAGGATCTTATAGCGTCGTCATAGCCCATATATTGTGGTCGAGGCAGGTAGAGTGTGTCTATTTCCGGGCAGAAGTAGATCCTGGCTTCGTGGGATTTGGTGCCGAAAGATTTTTTATAGATTGTTAAAGCCTCAAACCGTGATTCTCGGCATGCATGAAGGGTGGGTGGTGGTACGGTAGACGACGTACATCGGTCTTCTTGGTCGTTATACAAGACCTCGACGACACGAGGGTGGCAGGTGTGTCGCCATATCTGAAGCCTCAACTCTGTAGGCAACAGGGAGAAAAGAGTAAATGAGTCTAGGTCCGACATTGTGGTCGTAATGCTCACGAGACACGAACGGGACAGGAGAGGAGAGTGAGAGTGGAATTGAGGAAGACGACGGCTGCGACGACGACGGGAGGCAGGAGGAGACGACTACGAGATCGGGACTACCTACAGTACGGGATCCGAGAGATTGAAGTCACTGAAGTTGAACATGGAGTGATGGGCAGGCTGAGTAAGGTATATGTATACGAATGGCGAAGGCCAAGGACCCTCGTGACTAGGAGCCTAGGAGCCTGGGAACCTTGGAAGGCGGTCTCTCATCTAGGGAGCGAGTCCACTTACACGGGGCCGCGAACTAAAGTAGTAAAAAACTACGTATAGTACGTATAGAGAAGGGATGGTCCCTGTTTGTCCTTGTGTAGCGCAATTGGGATTTTTTCGCGAAGCATTTTCGCGGGTACGGTCGTGACACTTGATCTGGATTGGGCCACAAGGACCAGCAAGGACCATGTAGAACGCCAAGGAGGATGATCGTCCGGGCACTACACCTTTGGCCGCCAAGCTTGAAGATCGAATGAATTCTCCTATCGGCCTAGAGACTAAGGAAGCCACACACGTACCCCAAGACTCCAGCCCAAGACTCCAGACTTTGGAGACTCCAAGGACCAAGGGCGTGCGGGTGGAATAGGGATAGGTCAGATTAGGGTGAGGCCAAGTGAGGCAGCTCACTTAAGCTCCATTTCTCCTTTGGGGATACCTGGGACACCTGGGACAACTTGGAGACGAGATGTATTGTACCTGGGGTGGTATGGGGATTTCGGGATGACGAAAAAAATATAAGCGATTAGTGTATTATCATCCAAGTATTTGCCGAAATGCGGTTGCTGCTGCGGTTGTTGCGATTGCGGGTATGATGCGAATATGAATAGGAATGAATATAACCGCGGCGAATCCTCGACGTTCAGTGTTAGGTTAGAGGAAGCGAAGCGACACGATGACACGATACAACGCGAAGTATGTTTGTCGTTGACGTTTAGATTATCGACGCCCAAGCGATGACAAGATGCGCGTTCCTCAGTCGCTCATTTGCTCCAATGCAATACACTACTCCAATTCATGCTCTAGTAGCTAAGATATTGGTGTGAGTAACCACATAATACAGTACACACAGTCCATACAGTACATATTGTACGTATATGAATAAGATACATATTATGAATACACATGTACGTACTGATGATGACTGTGGATATGATTGTATGGAGTTGACGAAAAAGAATTTTTTCAACTTTTTCACCCTTCGGTGTTTTGGACAGTCATAAGACACCGATTTAAGAAGTGGAAGTGAATAAAAGAGGCTAGAACCGTCTTATTTTGCGCCGTAGCGTTTCATTATTCCAATCGACAGAAGAAAAGTCGGGTGGGTTGGACCCGAATCCCCTTCTATTAATGTAAGGAATCGTATGATTTTGGTATTTATGGATGAGCCTGGCAGCCCTGGTGGCAGGTCGACGGAGGAGTTTTGCTAAACTCGATTTTTCAGAGCCGCGTCGTTGGAGAGTTAATGCCCGAACGTTCCCGAATTCGGAACTGCTTACAGGGCTTGTCAGGCCACATCCCACTGTTTTTTTTTCTCTGCTTTTTTTTCAGGTCGCACTTGGCTGCACTTGGTCACTTTACAGTAGGTAATCCCCCCCCGCGACTGCCTACCTGGTACCTATAAGTGGAGCGCAAGGCTTCTGGGGAGGGCTGAGTGGGCGCTAACGACATCGATTGATCTTTACTAAGGAGCCTATAACCAGCATTAGAAATTGAACCTTGGAAGTTCGTTACTGCCCAATTATCTTCCCATAATCTCTTAGGTTTAAGCTTGTGATAATGAAAGTTTGAGATCCCCGTCTGATGACACATGGAAACTTGAAATCTCAATTCCGATGTCTTTTCTCTTTCTTTCTTTTTCTCTTCTCCTTAGACGAAGCATACTTGCTTAAGCGTCTCCAATGTCAGATCATGTCATGTCCGACCGTATAATGAATCAATCATTTACCAAAGTCTGCCTCGCTCTATCAAATGACAAATGGCAAATGACAATCCGGTAATAGAAATCCGTAAACGATCACAGGCTAGCAAAATAGCAAATTACACACGGACCACTCATAATTGATTAGACCAGCTTCCACCGCCAAAAACTTACCAGAGCCTTCTCAGGAGTGGGCATCCAATGCATGAAAAATGAGAGACAATATTGAAAAAAACTTCACCAACAGCCTCGAGATCCTAATTAACTTCCTTATGCAGTCTCATGCGCATAACTCCACTTACTAAGAAGCAGGGACCCGTGAACCTTGTCTCATTACTAAACCCCTATGACGTAGAGATTCTCATCGGTACCTGATTCAGTAATAATTCGAACTGCAAACAATTTTATGCCGAGAAGGATGGCTGCGATCGCCTCTCAGTCTTCACCAGCTCTCACTTTTGAGCTTGTTGCGAGGTGCTCTGTGAGTTGAAATAAGCATAATTGCCTGCAGCGATATTGAGCACTTCGGATGGTTTGCCTAATCATCATATCAGACGACCCGAGCGAGAGCTTCGATCTTAACTCTTCCTCATGGACCGGTCCAACTTCCTATGTTCATGCCTGTCGCGACGCAGGCGTCGCTAAAAGGCTTAACACCAGAACAGCTAGAAGAAACAGGATGTCGCCTATGTCTGAATAACACGTACCACCTAGGTCTAAAGCCAGGCCAAGATGTGCTTGCCGCAATAGGAGGGGCTCACAAACTACAAGGATGGGATCACAACATCCTCACAGATAGCGGAGGGTACGACACACCCCAATAGCCAGAATGCCATACTTTGCGATCAGAGGGGAACTAACTAGACCCCAATAGCTTCCAAATGGTCAGTCTCCTCAAACTAGCCAACATCACCGAAGAAGGGGTCCGATTCTTGAGCCCCCACGACGGTACCCCCATGCTACTAACCCCAGAGCACTCGATCTCGCTGCAAAACACCATCGGCAGCGATATCATGATGCAGCTCGACGACGTTCTCGTCACGACTTCCCCCGATGCGGCACGCATGCGCGAAGCTATGGAGCGCAGTGTCCGGTGGCTCGACCGGTGCATTGCTGCGCATGCGAACCCCAGCACGCAGAACCTGTTCTGCATTATTCAGGGCGGACTGGACCTAGACATGCGGCGCGAGTGCTGCCGCGAGATGGTCGCACGCGATACCCCCGGAATCGCGATCGGCGGGCTCAGTGGTGGCGAGGCGAAGGCGGATTACTGTCGCGTGGTCGTTACATGCACAGCATTGCTCCCGGAGCTAAAGCCGCGGTACGTGATGGGTATCGGATACCCCGAGGACCTGGTCGTAAGTGTAGCATTAGGTGCCGATATGTTCGACTGTGTATGGCCGACGCGGACAGCGCGGTTCGGGAATGCGATTACAAGGTATGGCGTCTTGAACCTACGCAACGCGAAGTATTCGAACGACTTCGGACCCATTGAGGAGGGCTGCGGGTGCATGTGCTGTCGAACAGACGGGAAAGGAATGGGAGTTACGAGAGCGTTTGTCCACCACAATACAGCGAAGGAGACGGTGGCCGCGCATCTGCTAACTATGCATAACGTGTGGTATCAGCTACATTTGATGGGCGAGGTTAGGCAGGCTATTATAGAGGACCGATTTCCGAAGTTCTTGAGACGGTTCTTCGGGGATTTGTACCCGGATAACAGTAATTACCCTACCTGGGCGGTAGACGCACTCAGGGGTGTGGGCGTAGATTTATATGCCGAAGATACAGATTGAGCTATTTGCTTTTCTTTAGTGGCTTGTGAAGACCTTGGATTTTACGTGATATTGGACGTAAATCCGGTTCATGTGGCTACCTGAATAATGTTTCGGTAAGTAGGTACCCAGGTTTACCTCTCATACTAGGACATAAGCAGTGTGTTCAGCCAACTTTCAATCTCGGGGCTTTTCACGGGGAGATCAGATTGTGATACAGTCACTTAAGGAGAACTCGAACAGTTCACCTGCGTTGAGTTCTCAGGTCAAACTACCTACCTAGGTACCTAGTTACCGAGCTTCCAAATTATGATTCTACGATCAGATTTCGATATTCAACTTTCAAATATTGAGGCGTTATAGCCATATCAACCTTTGTAAATAACACAGCACATAAGTACCTATAGATTGAGACCAAGGACAATATTCTAAAGTGAGATGCAGAATATTTATCTTTCAAGGCTCGCCTTCCTAGAGTGAGTCAGACCTCATTGTCAAGACCTTCATATTCTTGCATGAAGCTTTAATACTCGGGATATATTAGTATATATAGAATACTTTTTTCATTGATTCGATTTTATACTATAGCCACTCGTGTATAATATCATAATGAATTTCAGGACATTCGACATAAAGAGTCTCAATAATAATAGCATTGCTTACTGCTGTAGATAATTGCCCTGACTTTGAAACCCCAGTAGCTTCAGGAGGCTTTATCAGAGCTACTTGGGAATCCGTTTTCAGAACGTTCTAGATCTTCTCTGTCTATACCACAGTGACTAGCACATGTCCGTGGAAATATACCGTTCACAACGGAGTCAAACAAGAAGAAGCGAGAGACAAAGGTGTATAATATTAGGATGCTATTTCAAGAGCTGTGAACAATGAGTGAGGGTTAATGCTCTTAGGCCTGTAGACTTTTGACTTTGCGGGGAAGTGGAGCGCGTTGCCCCACCAAAGACCAGGACTTGTGAGGACAACCCCTTCGTCCTCGAGTCGAACTTGCATATTTACATACGTCAGCCCGGACCTTCCGCTGTACGGCAATCTGCAATTGCGACCCTCGATCTTAATTTCACAAGGTTCAATTATTCTCGACCGTCAATTCCCAGATATCCGGGTATATAACGTTTAAGATCGCCGTGTTTACAAATTTGGTGGTAACAGTACTACCAGTGCTATCAGCGCTACCATACAGTTATCTCACTCTTACGCCGCTCTTTGTTCTTAGCAGTTCGACATCGGAGCTCACTTATCCCTTGGTACTTAGTATCACACGTCTATCTAATTCACATATCTCGTATTTCTTCAAGGAAAACCACATCATACCAAAAAATCAGCATGGCTACCAAAGCGATGTCAGACCTCTCCCTCAACCCGCCTAAATCCAAATCCAAGTCCAAGAAAGCAGCTCCCGTAGCCGACTCCTGGGAAGACGAGGAAATCTCCGACCCAGAACCAGAAGACATCACCTCCCCATCCCCATCCCTAGGACAAGACAACAGCAGCAGCAGTAAAATCAATGACTCAGGCTTCGCCGCGCCCCCACCAACGCCCGCCTCGCCGTCCTACAGCGGGACCGGCGTTCCCCCCTGGCAGCCCATGGCCTCCTCCTCCTCCTCCTCCGCTCTCTCCCCAACCACAGGCTTATCTCCCCCGGCCTCACCAGCAGACGGGAGCGGAAGCGAGGGTGGGCCGGGCGAGCGCAGGAGGCCGGAGAAGACGGACGCGGTGGCGCGGCGCATGATTGCCAGCGCGCTGGGCGTGCGGGCGCCTAGGCCGACGGAGGAACAGCGGGCGTATGACCGCGCGGTCAGGGAGAAGGAGAGGAAGAGGCGGGAGGAGGAGCGCGAGGCGGAGAGGCGGAGGAAGGAGGAGGAGGATCGGGCGAAGGCTGCGATTTGGAATGATTAATTAGGTACCTAGGCCTGGGAATCCCGATTGGGCGGTTGGTTTGACAGGACAGGAACATAGTTGGGATCGGCATCGGATCTGGGATTTGGTCCCAGGGGAAAGGCATAAGGTGGGGGAGCTTTCTGCAGGTATCCGTTGGGTACAATGGGAGAGCGGGATGTGCTTGTTTCAGAATCGGCGGGTAGCCGCTATTGTGGCTGTTCTCGGGATTTGAGCGGCAGAGCGGTTGGGAGTGCGGGTGCCGACATATGCTATACGTTTATGCAGGTATCGACCTGAATAAAGCGACGACTTAATGGATGGCTTGCGTTTATTTAAAATGGTGCTGATGGAAGCTATCTTTAATACAGGATTGGTGGATATTTATCTTCATATATATACATATACCGAGAGCAAAAAGCTCACGCAGAACTAGGATGGATATTGGAAATGGGTGGTACATTTCAGAGAATATACAGTCATATTTTCGGATTTCAAGTATAGTATTTTTTATCATGGGTATCGGAGTGGTGCTATCTAATAGCATATGGTTTAATAGTAGGGTAACACAGAGGCCTATTTATCCTCATTGCAAGACAACCAGTCTACAGCTAGTTATACAAGCCTCTATAGTGAAATGGACCATCTTCTTTCAACTCTCATAATATCATAAATCTTGAACCAGGTCACAAGGCTTCCCTCTCCAGGTTAAAACCAACCTTTGATCTGAACCCCCAGCCTCATCCTCACTTTCACCCTCACTAAAGCGCACCGCAACACCCAACCCCTCAAGCCCCTCCTCCTCTGCCCGCCCATTCCAAACCATCTGCTCTAGCCGCCCGTCCGCCGTACACGACACGAAGCCCATGGGCCAACGACTACGTCCCAGCGCATCGCGCACGCCCTTCGTCGCCGGCTTCTGCACTGCCAAGAAGCCTAGGATAGGGCTACTGGGACTAGACGTAGGATAAGGAGAGCTGATAAAGGAATGCCTCCAAGCGGGCGGCGCGCCAGCAAAAGCGCCTTCCAGCTCCCGAATCTGGTGCGGTCCGATCTTGGTGCTTTGCGCGGAGGTGGCTTTGCACTGGACGAGGACGCGCAGGGGGGCTGATTTGGAAGATTTGCGAGATCTAGAGGAGGGGATAGGCAGACGCCATATCCCGAGGAGATCGATACCGCAGTCGTCCCGACCGCCGACGCGCTGTAGCTCGAAGCCGAGGGGCGCCAGGGCGGCGGCTACGGTGTACTCGTAGCGCGTGCCGACGTAGGTCTTGGATGTGAGGTCTAGGCCGGTGCGCGCGGCGTAGGCGGCGTAAGAAGCGAGATCATTGTGTGAACTGCTGCTTCCTGGGTTTTCTGGGTAGAGGAGGTCGTGGTTTGGGGGTGAGGTGGAGGTGGAAGATGAGCGCACATAGCGAAGGTTGAGAGGGCGCTTATGGGGACGTATATAGGAGGTTGGTAAGAGGTGCCGGCGCCATGCTGGGCGGTGGTATAGGATAGACCTCATTCCATCCCTGAATTGTCCCAGTGAGATTGAGAGCTGGGAAGCTAAGAGGTGACCAATCTGAATCACATGAAAAGTTGTGAGTGAGTGAATGGAAACTATTGAATTTTATGAAGGTGATGCAGACATTATTCTTTATCGATAAGATATTGGCCCCATTACAAGGTTCCGGGGTGCACCCCTGTAGAACTAGCCCCAAAGTCGTGCACCAATTCAATCGTGCATTTCTATGTACTTCCACTTTCCAAGCTCCGAGCTGCAACTATTTGGATCATCACCTTGCGCCGACTTAGAAAGCTTTCATCATGGGGGATAGGCTCACCCAATTACAAGATGCTGTTGATCAGGTTAGCTTGTATATCACAACAAACTCTTCTAACAATAACTAACACCCTAAACTCCAGCTCGCGCAGCAATTCGTTGCTAGCATCCATTACATCAACCAACATCACAACCTCGAGCTTCTAGGCCCTGGCGATCAAATTAGAGACGTGAAGCCAGAGGAACAGGAGGAGGGTGAGTCTTCGCAGAAATGGCTTATATATCTATTTCATACGTGCTAATATACCATTTAGTGGAACCGCATTCCGAAGAAGTCTTCAAGGCGTCGCAAATCGAGCTTGCCCAAGACCTTATCACGAAAGAGCAACAAATCGAGCTCCTCATCTCCATACTTCCCGGCCTCGACAACAGCGAGCAAGATCAAGAGCGAAACATTAAAGAACTAGAAGAAGAACTTAAGGTCGCGGAGGCGCAACGACAAGAAGCAATCAAGGAGAAGGAAGATACTATGGCGAAACTAGACGCCGTTATCCGAAGTATCAGACGCCCGTGATTATTGGACGATGCATGGTGGGATGTTGATATGATACCCCGGTCAGGTTAGGCGTTCTGGACATTGTTGCTTTCTGGTAGGCTATGAGAGAGGGAAAAGAAGTCTACATTAGACTATCCATTGACAAGAGTTAATTCTATGTGAATGGGCACCGTTACCCTTCTGATGCTAATGCTCTCCTCTAAACAATTGGGCCATACTATGCGACCAATATCCTCCAAGCTCTATGCCTCGCGCTATCTATGCTAGGTTGAAGATTTGAAGAATTGAGGAAATACCTCCCGTAGCTCTTCTAGATGCCTTATCTGATATTTAGATGCTTGGGTTTCTGGGACTGGTAGACCCTCCTCAACCAAGTGAACTGATGCCCATCCTAACTCTTGCGCACTAGCTGCATTTGCATATGAGTCGTCTAGATGAAGTTAGCTAACGTGATTCCGAATGTGCGCATAGTAACCAAGAGATATACTTACCAACAAAATAGCAATCTTCAGCTTTTTCCACTCCTGCCTCCTTCATTGCCTTGGCAAACATGTCCTTGTGAGGTTTGCATATGATAGGGTCTTTCGAATAGTCGCAATACGTAAGGCCCTCAAACAAATCGTCGATGCCTAGGAGCTTGACAACTCTTCGGCCGTGTGTAACGTAGGCATTAGTTAAGAGCCATAATTTCACCTTTGACTTGTCAATGTCCTCGAGTAGCTTTCGTAGTTGCGGATTCCGTTTGATGATTCCTTCTAGGGGTAAAGCGTCGTCGACCTTGGCGTTATAGTCCAAGGGGTCAATCTGGTGGTGCCGCACGAGTCCTTCAATGGCGAGGCCGTAGTTCCTGTAGTACTCCTTGTGCAACTTGACGGCCTCCTCTTCCGGAAGTCCGAGATGCGTCGCAAAATATACGTCTATTAGGTCGGCCATCAGGTCGTGAACTTTGGTACCTATGTTGGTAATTAGCATTAGTTCTTGCCTGCCTTACTCCGTCTCTGCTCAGCTTTCATAGTGGTTGAACGTACTTCTGGGATAGAGACAATTATCGATATCGCTATTTGAATTGTTAATCTTTACCTTAATTATTATCATGGGATAATAGCTTACAAGAACAATACAGGCCTCGATGTCGCCTCTTGAGGCTCTGTCGTTTGAGATCCCATGGCTCAAAATATTTGTGTACCAGGAGAAAGGAAATGATATGTAGAAGATCAGGTCTTATTTAAATAATATAATGGGTTTCAACCCGCTCAAAATATGTGAGGATTCAGGTAAAGCAAGAGCACTTTAGTTGAGTGTCAATGAGTGAAGTTGTTGAGCTCCAGTCAAGAATCAAAGAGACGACTCAGGTCTATGGTGTCGGACGGTTTAAGCGGTTGACGCGGATAGAAAGCAAAGTGATTGGGGAATTTAGTAGAATAGTCTGGAGACTAAGTAGCTGTTGTAATCGTAGCTACATGTGATAGAGACTCTAGGTAGTAGGTATTTATATATCTTTATTCTAAATATCACGCCAATTCTGGAGATTCATGGACATTTCATAATTGGAATATATCTTCGCAGCTAGTAGGCTAGACATGTCAAAATCAAGTCCGGGTTGAGTCACCGGCGAGAGCAACTTGAATCTGAAAGCAGAGACTACAATTTGTATTACCAGCGCAATCCTAGACCTGCCCAGGCCCACATGTACTAAAGAAACTCTAACCTTGATTGGCTAAATATAGCCAAGTCTACTCCGCTAGTGGACTCGGTCGAACCTCGGGTCCTAATCCAAGTGGCTTGAAGGATATATAGGCACTTTTGTTTGGCCAGTTCGCAGCGCAAAGTTAGAACCTCATTGCAGCTGAATTTTGAGATTCTGCTATGATTTTGCAGGATCTCGTTGGGTGGTGTAGTATAATGGTCAGTACAACACGTTGTGGACTTGTGGACCTATTACTGCTCCCGTGTAAATCTGGGTTCGATTCCCAGCACCGCCAACATTTTTTTGCCAATTTCTTATAATTCTCTACAAATATTGCTTCTACTATATTGCTGCCTTTGTAATCTGCAACGATTGCGGTTTTGTACATTTGCTAAGGAAACTGCAAAATGCGAAATTGTATAATCAACGGTCGTGGCTACCTTAACATGTGAAGCTAGTAATTTTTTTTCCAAGTTGTGGAAGTTACGTCTCTATGTCGGTACCTGGGAACCTACTGCATACAGTGCATACTAGTTGAAACTCCAATGCCACCTGGTAAAATAGTGGGTCAATAATGTAATTCGCACCTACCATCTCAAATCATATCCACCTAAAAAAAATAACATTTGAAATTCCAACCAGAGCTTACCTCGTCATGCGACACGTCTCTTAGTTTTTTTTATTCCTTTCCTCATCATCTTTCCGTCTTAACTCAACACTCTTGAATCTATCGCCAACAAGACGATATTTTCAATCCCAGGTAATTTACGGTCCGTTCAACAAAGAAAAAACAGTCTCGTAATCGTATACAATTCATTGTTCTCGTTCATTTCTGCTATGGATGGTCCTCTTGCCTAACTGATTCTTCGTAATCATGGCACAAGTTAGCTTCCCGAAGGAGCCAGTCGCCAAAGGTTCAGGCTATCAGCCGGACGGCCAGAATGGAAGTTTAACACCAGCTGATCTGGAAGAGATCCGCGAATATCAGAAGGTTATCAGTTTTCGAGATACCATAGTATCTGGCAAGCATCCTCGTATCAAAGTTGCTGCTAAGCCTGCTACTCCAGCTCAACAAGCTCAGGATACCTCTGCTTCGCTCGCGACAGAACGCGTTGCGTCTTCATTATCATCATCATCATTTACACAACCCCAAGTCCCGCAAAATGCATATGCACCTAATGTCAATTCTCGTCAGGTGGACAATTTTAATTCTTTCAAGGTCAACTCGCAACAATCTGCTGTCGCCGCAATAGCGGCTGGTGCATCTAGTGCATCTAATGTACACGGGGTACCTAGTGCTTCATCTACACATACAATTATCCCAGGTGTTTCAACACCTTTTGATCATAAGACAGATACTCGCAATGTTGATGCTAAAGCACGGTATTTTCAGAGACAAAGGCAGAATATCGAGCAAGAAATCGCGGATCAGATGAAACTGCGATCAGCCTTGCACTCCCCATCTGAGAATATTGACTTAGATCTTGCAGATGTTCTGGCCAAGGCATTAACTGTCGTACAATACACAGCCTCGATACCCACTGATATTCCCAACGCTCCCGCCGTCTCCGACTCAGGCGATTCTCCTGATGATAATACATTTTATTCTAGTTCACTTGAGACTCCTAGGTCGCGTGCCTCGCCGCGAGTCCAGGACGTGACGACGAGCCAAGATGTGACAGTACAGAACATTGTTACTCCCCAGCGTGGACCACTCGCAGCGACGATAGTTAAGCCGCTGCCAAGGTATGTTTCTCGGCTTCCCGTCGACACTTTAACACCGTCATACCAACAACACAGCAGCCAGAGCGAGCAGGCGATTCAAACCGCGAGTAGTTCGCGCCATTTGCCGCCGAGCGCTAGCATTCCATCCAAGCCTATCCAAGGCCCCGAACCATTGTTGGCCCCGCAGTTTCACCAGTACCGTTCTGTTGAACCGCAGATGATCAGCTCAGATAGCGGCCCTGCTAGTAGGTCAGACAACGGCAATACAGATTCGGATCAGCCTGGTGACTATAGACCTCGCCTCCTCGGCTTGCTTCCTGCTCCTGCCTTGATGCAACAATCTCAAGGTCCATTAGTCCGTGCTCACGACCTCTCGCCGTACGCTCCCCAGCCTGCGCATATTTCGTCGTTAGCAACAGCCCGAATACCGCCTACGTCCGATCCGGAAATAACCGTCCTGCCAGGTGCGCCGGCGCAGGTAACTGCACTGAGACAGGGGCGTGGGGCTCTCACTAGTCCTGAGAGCTCTCCCCAAGGAGAGAGGAGAAACAAAAAAAAGAACAAGAAGAATAAGAGAAAGGCTGCTGAACCAAGAGTATCAGATGTTTCGGTATCTCCTTACATTAAGCCCGAACCTCGATCGCCTTCGCCTGTGTCTGCGCCACAATTCATCCGACCTCAGAAACGATTACGATCCGACTCCCGTCAGCAGCCGGAGCTAGCGTACGACGAACCACGAATTCAGCGGCCGGTTTCCGTACTTCGTCGGGAGCCGTTTACTACGACTCATGCACCCATTGACCGAGCTCCTCATGAATTCGAGAGAGTGGATGATCCGTATTCGAGACAATTACGCCAATCTGTGGCTCCGGCGAGCCAAAGATTAGAGCGTACCATTTACGAGGAACGACGGTCTGATGGAGCACCTGTGCAATACATCGAACGAGTGCGGTCTCCTTATGATTATGCGGCTCCCTACAGCGTGGTTGAGTCGCGCCCCTTACGCTCGGCCAGTTATTCCTTGAACCCCCAGTATCGAGAGCTTTCTGCTTACCCGCGGGATGGCCGAACGAGTGTACGGCCTTATGCTGATCGTGCTAGATCACGGTCGCCTGTTATCATTGAGCGACGATCGCCTGCCATGGCGCCTCCTGCGCCCCCGTCTCGAATCATAGTTGACCAGTTTGGTCGCGAGTACATGGAACCTCCCCGTGCAAGCACAGCTTCTCACCATTCAGTTGTTCCAGCTCCGCGACCAGCAGAACGTGAGATCATGTACGAACGTATCCCGGCACGCGTTCCATCTCGTATGGCTAGAGATGCTTTCGAAGAAGATCGAGTTGTCTATCAACGGACGTCACCTACGTATGCTCCTCGACGTGTAATCACGCAACCAGAGTATGGTGTTGATTATAGAAGCTATCGCGAACGCGACTATCCGATGCAACCTATTGGAGCGCCGCTAAGTCAAGAACTTGCGCCGGTCCGAGGAGCAATTGGCGGACGGGCTCTGGAGGATATGCCTCGAGACTACATCCCAAGAGCTACGACTGTGCGACCAGCAGAGGCTGTGCCGTATTATCATAGGCATGACACCATACGACCTGATTTGCCTCCCAGACATTATGCCGCTAGCGTTCACCCTGAGGTAAGAAGAGATGCGATGCCTCCGGTGGCTAGGGAATTTAGCGTCAGACCGGTAGAGCATGATGCACCTAGACGCGAATACAGCGTCCGTCCAGTAGATCGTCTCTATAACAGGCCACTGCATGTAGACGAAGACGTCCCTTTTATTGAACGGCCCCAAGCAGGTCAACCGGAGATTATTTACACCGAAAGTAGTCGGCGACAGCCTTATTAGTGAATACGTGCTACCTAACGATGGCATGCATGGGGAATTGTATATCAAGGCTAAATTCGAGGAGGACTAATGGGAGATCATGCGCCTCATTGGTTTGCTTACCTACCCGGGTAGCCAGTGCTGGCCTTGGTTGGACATGGTACGGAGTTCGAGCCTTGCCATCGTCTTCGTGTCGTGCTAAACTGATTGACTGGAGTAGCCGAGTGTGAAGTAGCTCGGCATTATTACTGAGGTGGGGGTTCATTGGACTTAGGCATCGCTTTAAGTGCGCAGTGTGTTTTCAGAGGTATGGATGGAATTTGTGCAGCATGCAAGTTTCCCGATTTAATGAAGCTTGATACAGTCAGGTGCTCATGTACGAACCTGCACCAACTGTACATGATCCTTAGGCTGCCTCATTCATTAATAAACTACACATAGGACCCCCAAATCGATCCGCATTCCTTTAGTGATAGTGACACGGCACATGTTAATGGTTTGATTAATTCTATATTGCAGCGACTCTGATCTGCATAGACGAGGCAAATGAGTGAACTGGGCAAGGGATAGACGTGAGAAGGCGTTCGTCTTGCATGTATTGCAACATAACCTCCCGTCATTTTGATTGTGGCTGTAGGATGTTAGCCGAAGCGGTGGTCGGCAACATGCGCAGTACTCCGTCCACAATCCGGCTATCTAGTTGAGGTGGAAGATGACTTTGCCTAATAAGAGGACAATTATTGGGTATTGGGTACTAGAGTCATTACCTAGTCTATGATCTACGTATTAATCATTAATGATTGCTATTTGAGGAGCACTGTTTCTCTTCTTCTCCGTCGATTTATGAAGACTAAATGTGTAAACATAAAATATAAAACACGCCTCAATATACTATCGTCTAGTTCGGCTCGGGATTCGGAACCGCGTAGCGTAGCTTACGATGGGGGCTAACCAGCCCTACATGTATAAGCCGTCCCACCACGGACCTTCGGCAGCCATCACACACGCACGACGCGCGGCCCCGGATACCCCTTAAAGGTAGGGGAGGAATAGGGGAAGATGAGAAGCAGGTCAAGAACGTCAAGATCTTGAATCAGAGCCAATATTTTAATATATAGAGCCCCGTGGCATACTGACAGTCGAAGGTGGTTTACCTAGATATGTACGACATCAATGCTTAGGTATTTGTTGGTATTGTTATGTGGCACCCTTCCAGGGGTTCGGGCTTGACTTGGTCGTATAGTTTGTTATTGTTCTTATTGTTTCCTTGGAAGCTTAAGTGAGATGGGGGAGATGGGGAGATCCAAAAACTTGATGAGAGCTCGGGAACGACAAGAGGAAACGGCCCAGCTGAAGCTTCACGAGGCAAAAGACGAGGGGGACCCTAAACTTACTTAGTTAATACGTACATTATCCTACATATATGTGTGTGCTTTGTCTTGCTACGTGTTGTCTCCTGCTTTAATAATTTCCGGATGATTAATAAAGAAAGGGATGAGAGGAAGCGCGGAAGACCCGCGAACCCAGATCGATACATTAGAACATTAGATGTGTTACCTACTGACATACTTATTGGCATACTTACATGCTTTAGGTCCGTAGTATTGCAGTAGTTAGAGATGTGATATGTATTGTAGGTACACAATAAGAGGGAATATCTGAATTACGCGCCATAGTCCGTCTTGATTGTTGATTCTCTTATTAATTCTTTGTTCGGCTCGAGCTTCCAGTTTACAAGTCGCATTGTATGAGAAAGATGAGAAAGAGGTACGTACAGCGTAATGTACGGATCCGTAGCCGTAGTGCGTACTTAGTAGTGTAGTGTCCAGTGTCGAGACTCGAGACTCGAAAAGTAGTGTAGAAGCCGTACCGTACTTGGTCAACAGTGGTCCCGTGTACCGTGGCTATGTCTGTTTGGCATGCACCTCAAATAGGGTAGACTGGGTAGAACAGGCGTTAGATATGAAATTTGATAGTTGACATCCCTGTTTACCTTATAATCCTTGAGTTCGTGTTGCCCCCATTTGACAAAGATTGACTTAGATGTCGTCTTTTGTCTTTTGCACGGACCAAAAACCCATCGGAGACAAGACTTGACAGGACCTATCACTGCTACTAATCACAATCTCTTGTCTTCGACAACCTTGGAAAGGGTTTAGATATGAGACGTGTAGGTGCGCGTAGTAACAGAAGTCTCGAACGACCGAACCAAACAAGAACCAAACAACGAACTCGAGTAAGTAAGAAACCTAGCGTTAATCATGTCTACTACAATGTACGGTAGAACATTGAAATGGTCCACAGCTTGGAGGTACACTGGACAATGTAGTTAGCTGAATAATCGTACATTCATAGGTCAAAGGTCCACATATACCTCGATATAGTATACATCTAGTACAAATAATGGTACATATAATAGTACATCACAGTGCAATGTCGATGTACCTCTCTTACCTTGCACTATACGTGGTACATTAAACTTCCAGGTTGAGGGAAAAGAGAGATCTTAGCATGAAGCCCAGCAAGGGCCAAGGCAAGATTCAATTTCTACAAATGCAGATTCTCCAGGAATATCACGGATATACAATATATTTAGTATATTTAAGTTGGAGCCGTTGAATATAGGTTATCTTTTCGCACCTCTGCCTTATCTTTCTAAGAGTAATGGATTCCATTGCAGGTGCTCTTGCTTTTACAATGCCTAATAGGTAATAGACAATAGGCAAGGAGGTGATGTTTGTTAGTGTACACCCATAATACTACAGGTATCTCGCAGCACTGCTAATGATGACGAGAGAAAAGAAATCAAATCGACCTATCAATCGATACTTTTTCTCTCGATATCAAATACCCACACTCTACATCTTCGCCCATCTTATTCATGTAGACTCTAGGGCTCAATTGTTAGGTCTAACTCAAATTCCTAGCAAATTCTTGTGCGCTTGCTTCCTGCAAGTACCAAGCCGGCGATAGTCACGAGGTACATACTATATATGTATATCAGGTGTTACATCTGGTTGTAAAATAGAATTCGTGCTAGCGACTGCTACAGTTTATTCGCAGCAGCTGCAAGCCCGCGAACCCGCGAAAGCCTGCTGCAACAAGGGCTCTAAGTGGAGTTGGATCCAGTCTCCGGCGCCCCCACTACGACTCTGAACGAACTGGAAGGAGACTGGCGGCACTGGCCTGTCTCCAGCCTGTCTCCAGTGCTTGGAATGAGGGAATCAGCGATGGGCAGAATGAGTTTGGACCATCGACCAACCGCGCTAAGCCCACACAAAGCATTCAAATGTTGCTTAGCATCGCATTACCTTTTTAAAGTACCTCCATACCACCCCTTGGCTCGCGCCTTGCCCAGTGTTAGTTATGAAGTGACTTCGGATGAGGTAGATTCTAACTTAGGATAATAATCCCTCCAAGGGCAAGTACGTACCTGATATATACTTTAAGTAACTCGCGCACTGTCCAGGGCTTTTCAAGGTCCTTCAAGGGCTCCCAGGGCTTTTTTCTCACCCAAGTCACCCAAAGTTACCCAAGTTCCCTAAGAACCGAGCATCCTCATTCGTCCAAAAACCAAACCAGCTTATGCTGACTGCAGTAGAAACCAGCAAGTTGAGCACAGCTTTTCGACTTTCGATACATTCGATACACCCGACACTTCGGGCTTTTGGCTCGTTCCATCGATTCTTCCAGTCCACCACATCTCACGTTCCCAGTCCCAAAAACCATCCGTCCATCCATCCCGTCAATTCCACTTCTCCTCACCATTCATTCTCTCTTAACCTCCCCACTAACAAGCAGTAGAGGTTTTGCAGTCTCTTCTTTTTTTAAAACGAAGAGAGAAGAGAGGAGAGAGAGAAAGATAGAAAAGGTAGAGAGAGTAAAACCACCAAACGAATAACTTCGGGTTTTCTCCTCTTCCTTGTTCTCTTTTTCCTTTTTTTTTTCTTAATTTAGTTATTTCTCTTATTTCTTCCTTCTTTTAACTTCCACATCGAGATACCCCATTTTCATCCCTCTCCTCATCATACCACATTACGACCTACCATCTGCTTGCTCCTCTATTCCCCAGACCCCTTCCTCCCCTCCCCCCGGTTTCACCATGCAAAAGCTCGCCAACATGCGTCACTGGCCCGAGAGGATGAGCCCAAACTTCGGCATGTCGTCGAGACCGAATATGAACATGACCGCCATAAATCCCCATCAGAAAGCCGGAGCTCCGGGAGCTTCGTTAAGTCCCTCGCCCGCCGCCGATTCTACCATCCACTTCGCTTTCAACGTACCATTCGCGTCCGATCTGGCCGGTCCCAACACGGAGGAAATTTTACATGCGACTGGCGAGGCTGTCTTTAGGTGGACGCATCCCGGTGACGCTCCTGATGACGTCCCTGTCTACGAGCTGCCCGTTCATGCTCAGAACCTGGCCAATTTGCAAAACCTATGCAGGGAACTCACCAAGGGCCCATTGCCGATCGAGGCACATGTAGTCTCGAGTGTACCAAAGAACTGCAAGTCGCAAGTCACTACAGTGTGTCTTTCCGGTTCGCCGGAACTTGTCCATAAGAGCCGTGAAACAATATTGAGCGATACTCCTTTGGCGTTGGTATGCATATCAAGCCTCTCTCCTGTGACAATGTAACAAAGAAATAGATGGCTAAACTAGACCTTGTAGAGGTGCACGACCGTCGACGTAAACTACGGGTTAATTGTCGACTCCCAAGCCGGCGCATTACAGAAGAATGTCACCAACACTCTAGACGCTTTTGCCGAATTCTGCGGGGTAGACATTTTCATCCTAGGGCCAAAGCTCACTCCCACCGTCGACGGCCTCAATGGTGACGTAGAAGTCATTAGAGACCAAAGATGGAGAGTTGCCATCTATGGAGACAGCGAGTCCACCGAACATGCCAAGACTCAGGTCCTCATCTTCATTGACAAATTGGTATATATTCTCAGCCTCAGGTTCTAACCAGCAGCAAGTAAATGTGATACTAATTTCCATCGTAGCTTAAACGCGAATTCGACATGATGCGCTTTGAGACCACGTTGCATCCGATTGTGTGTGGTCGTTCGCGAAAGAACATCAAGTTGATCGAGTCCATAACGAACACGGCCATCTATTTCCCTCCATTTGCTCAATTGCACCGATACTGCCCACCAAATGCCAATCGACGAAACCCAGAAGAGATATTTATTACTGGCGAGAATCCCCAAGGCATAGAATTAGCCAAGCGCAAGATTCATGAATTAGTGAACAGGACAAAACTCTTCATCAAGGATTCCGTAGTTTCCGCTCCTAAGATAGATAGCATCTTACTTGGACGTATGGACAAGGTCCGTAAGATCATGGAAACGAACGGCACCTACATCATGTTCCCGCCACTAGCCTCGCAACGTAACATGATTAGAGTTCAAGGCGTTGAAGGACTTCACATTGAGCGAACCATGAAGGAAATCATGTCACTCGTATGTCCCTCGGTACCGCCTCGATTTAATCTATGCTAACTGACAGTGTAGGCTGGCCAATTCTACTTTGCGTCATGGTGGATCCAGCAGACCGGTGTATCTCAGCTCCCCAGTCCCCAGGAGATTCGTAGCATGCTCTGCGACATTTGTGCCAATTCCGATGCGGACATCTCCTTTGATAAGATGACATTTACCATCAATGGCTCCGATGATGCCGTGAAGCAGGCCTTGGGTGTGCTTTCACAGATTAAGTTCGTGAACCAGGCCCAACACCAGATTCGTGTCAAGATCGAGCTCGCCAACGAACACAAGGAGTTCGTGTCGGGTAAGAAAAATGGCAAGATCAACAAGATTATGACGCAGAGTAGGTTGTACTAGAATCAATCAAGTAAGGCTAGTCAAGCTAACGTGGTACAGGCAATGTGCAAATCATATTCGACAGCTTCAGAGAATACAACTTTGATATTGACGTTATTGCCCCGTCTTACGAGTCTATGAAGCAGGGGATGACTCTGGTAGAGCAGGAGATGCCTGCCTCTATCTCCTTCCATGTTCCTGACCAGTATCACAAGCGGATTATTGGCATTGGTGGCCAACACATCCAGCGTATCATGAAGAAGCATTCCGTCTTTGTCAAGTTCTCGAACGCTATGGATCGTGGTAAGAATCCTGCCGCTCGGACTATCGGAGCTCGAGGCTTATTAACAGGTTCGTTAGGAGGCATGGGTCGTGAAGATGATGATGTCAAGGTTGACAACGTCATCTGCCGCACTCCAGCTCGAAATGCCCAGAATCTTGAATTGGTCAAGACCGAGATTCTGGATATGGTGGATAGAGCCGTAAGCCGAATCTACATCTCATTTATGATAATAAAGACACTAACAAGGATTTTTAGCACTCCGAATTCACTTCTCAAATCGTACATGTGGATCGCCTCTACCATAGACAGCTCATTTCTCGTCTGCAGGAGCTTGAAGAGCTTGAGAAGAAGTGGAACTGCAAGATTGTCTTCCCCAGCACTGAGCAAGCCAGCGATGAAGTGACTGTTACTGGTCCAGAATGGCAGGTGCCTCTGTGCGCTGACGAGTTCTTGGTAAGTTGAAGAGAATACTACCATCTTTGAGACTCGATACTGACATTGATTTAAAGGGCATGGTTCCCGAAACCCACGAACTGGTTCTCACGCGCACTCCATCTTTGGTCAAATTCCTCGAGTCCCCCGAATTTGTCAATGAACTCGTTTCGAAGCTCAAAAACCAGCACGAGGTAACCCTCGAAGTGCATGAGAACTCCGAAGAGAAGACCGAAGATGGAGAAAGAACTGTGACCTTACTGTGGAGACTGACTCGAAACAACACAGGCGGCCTACGCGACGCTATCGACTTCCTGATGGAGCAGTTCGCGGCTGCGAGTGTTGATGCTACGATTGTCAAGGGAGCGATCCCCCGCCCCAAGTCGGATTCATTTGAGGATTCACTACAGTACTTCGATTCAAAACTTCTCCAGCATGCACCTACTCCTGTTGGGACAGATTCACCCACCAAGCCAATCTTCGGTGAGGATATGGCGCAGCAGCGGACCACCACCATTTTTGACAAGCTTCGAAAGCCATCCCAGCTTTTGTCTTCTCTCGACCGCAGAAAGAACAGCTCCCACTCGATGAACACATTCTTCAAGGGTTCGAACAATGTGTCTAAGTCGTCTCTCATCTCGATAGATTCGACTCGCAGCTTTAACGCTGACCGAAACCCCTGGAACGATTCTGGCGTCAATCTTCCAGATGATGACAACCACCCGTGGTCGACCCGTCATTTCAGCAACGGGTTCGACAACAAATTGACGCCAAACTCGATCACCCATGGCGGCGAAATCACACCACGTCACGGCACGCGTGCTTCTGGCGACAGTGGCCGACCATCAACTTCTCATTCTACGAATTCAGGATACCCCGGTCCAATTGGACCATTCCGTTAGATTCCGTCTTTTAGATGCTCTACGTGCAAGCAATACCCCCGGCTGGATATACCCTGGCGTAAAAATACCCCGATCCTATGATCATGCATCGGTCGGCTCTGCGTTTCTCAATTATTTTCCTCTTTGCTTTTATAGTTATTTCTCTCATCTCTATTCCCGCCTGATGGTTCTCGAGTTTACTGTTTGTTTCCGCGTTTATTTTATTCATTATTATTTGTTGTCGTTTCATTCCGCCTTGCGAGGCAGCCAGGCGATGGCTGCAGATGATTCTATTTGACGCTTTATATCCACGAGTACATCTGGACATGATACCACGAGCTGCGCAAGACGGAATACGGCGTTGCAGATTGGAGCGGGAGGACGCCGTCGGATGATACCACAGAAAAAGCACACAAGAAAATTTGATACACTTTCGGGCAGAAAAATACCAGTTGTTACGCTTCTATTTTTCGCTCGATCGAGAGGCGTTGGTTTTATAGGACTTTGATTTTTGATTTGGAGGCGCCCATCGTATACCCCTCTACATATCCTTACCATCCATTCGGAAACGAACGACGTATGAGGCAACCTCCCTATCGGGATGGCTGCAGCCGAGTTCGGAGGAAGAATAGGATGCAGGTTGTAGTGAGTGGAAGATGGCTCGGGAGGTAGACTGCAATATGGGTTTGGGAGGACGGGCAGGCGGGATACCACGAACGAACGAACGATTGATGGTGTAGCTAGCAGGCTACGTTTGTACGATATCACAGAGATGATAGGCAATGATACCCTCTGGTTCTGAACAATTTGACGTTTACGGCGTGCTCGCGCGTTTCTACACACATACGCACATACTCACGAGTGATGCAATCGAAAAGGTATAATATCGACGAAATAAGGTTGCAGAGTTGCGGTCTTTATAGATGGGCAGACGTGGCTTGTTGGTGGCGAGAGAGCGATGACATTATACTTGCCTATACAGGTATTGATATCCATGGATGAAGGTGAGAAGGCGAGGGAGACAAACAGGCAGACAGGGAGCGATCCGGCGAATGAATTGATTGGGTTATATGCTAATCTCTTGCCCTACTGGTTTTAGGGGAAGGTCACGCGAGCTAAAGAAACATGGATATTAAAAAAAAGAAAGAGCTTCGATCTGTTTCACAATTGGTCTTATTTGCCATATACCTTATACCTGCAGCATTTTAAGGTAGGAGCATCCATGCAATTACTGTCTATATTGTGCGTGTTTACTAGCAAGCACGGTGAACAGCGAACACATGAAGATGGAAAGATCCATGGATGGATAGCTGCGCTTTTCCTTCTCTGATTTAAGTTAGTTTATTTTCTCTCACTTTCCTCTTTCACTTTCCGTATATCCCCAGTTGCGACTGCTTATCACCCGTACGGAAAACTCCCCTAGACCACGTTTGCCTTCAAAGTTTTCTTATTTCCGCCTTGCAATTACCTTATAAGTACAACTTATGGTGTAACAATCGACTTCACTCGTCTCATGTTACCATTTTAATTTTTCTTCCGATAACAATCTCGACTTTCACTTTTACAACACATACATTCTATCACAATTCATATTTCACATCTGTCCACAACCAACCCGCATATTCGACCAACATTTCTTTACTTTAATTATTAACCTAGCTCTAAAGTCGCATTTTTGTTGCACGAATTCCTCGAATCGAAGGTTGAGTGGGTACAATCTGATTCTATCACGTCCAATCTGGGCATTTATCTGCACCCCGCCTCAAGCTGAACGCACCCGATATCACATCAATATCTTCGACTACTACCTTACCAAAGTACTTGTTGGTACATTGGATCTTGTGCAACCTTCCAATCTTAGGCAGATACGACCAATCAGAGTATTCCTGCCTAAGCAGATAGATTTTCGAGACATTAAAATAAGATAAAAGGAAAGTAGGTCCCTAAGGAAATAGCGATGTCGGATTCGGGCGTCACCCCGACTTCCCCCACCCGGGAGGAGGAAAAGCTCTCCAACGACGAGTGGGAGGACGAGGATGAGGACTCGAGCGACCCGTTCAAGTACGCGCGACCCACTCTCGGGCTCGGATCGTTGATGTCGACCTTCTCGGCCGGTAATCTGCATAATTATAGAGCGGAGTATAAGGCCGAGGAACGGGAGAATGCGGTGGACGACTCGGAGGACATGCAGGATGATGATGCGGAAGAGGCACAGGGAACCGGCAATTACGGACGGCGGTCGATGCTTCACAGTAGAGGTGGCGATAGTGATCCTATGTTGCGCCGGCTGAAAGAGGTTATGCCTCTGCCATTTCATCCCAATGTTCGTCCACTAACCCTGTCGGATCTTGAAAGCTGCGTCGTGCTAGAAGAGGCGGCATTCGAGGAACCGGAACATCGGTCCACGAAAGAGAAGTTCGAGTATCGCCTCTCGGTGTGTCCGGAGTTATGCCTCGGACTTTTCTGCACTATTGTCCCCGACAAGGCCCGCGCCGAGGGATTCGAGATCAGCACCCTTCCCGTAGCGAACCCCGTTGAGACGGGACGGAGCGATGGAGCGAAGAGTGTTCTGGTAGCGCATATCGTTGCGACAAGAACCCACGGACAAGTCGTGACGGATGATGCCATGGATTATCCCCGTGACTTCCGGACGAAAAAGCGAAACACGCTCCCCATTGGCCACCAAGAACATGGCGAGACCGTCTGCATCCATTCGCTCGCCATTCATCCTAAGCTTCAGCGGTGTCACTTGGGAAAGCTGATCATGCTGTCCTATTTGCAGCAGCTCAAGGGCGCGAAGACGGCCAAGTCTTGCGCGCTAATCTGTCAGGACGTAAGTTCTATTAGCTCATTATCATTCTGCTTTCGCATTAGTGAGTGTTGTATTATTATATGGTAGGCTAACGTAATTCAACTCTTAGTACCTGATTCCATTTTACAAGAGATTTGATTTCCGGCACCTGGGACCAAGCAAAGTTCAATTCGGCGGTGGAGGTTGGCATGACATGTCGGTCTCCATCGAAGAACTCCCTATTTACGGAGGTAAAGGGTCCAAAAAATCAGAATAGACAAGAGATAAGAGAAGCTAAAGATTTCCGGCGGGTTAATTAGATAGACTAGAGTTAACGGATGTTTCGATATGAGCGAGGGCTATGACGTGGCGACGTTCGACACCTATTACCAACGGCAAAATTCGGTTCATGCAGACGACCAGATGAGATTAGCATTGCGCGTTTCTTTCTGTGCGTAAGCAATAGTTTGCGAGTGAGTATACCCAATCATCAGAGGGCGGCCGGGAAAGAGGTCTCGGCATTTGTGTGCTTTGCGATAGATGGAGGTGAACTAACGGAACGACATTTTGCGATGATTTTCACGACTTCTAATTTCTTAATGCCTAAAATAAAAACGGGAATAGAGCTGGGAGAGTAGAGAAATAAGGTGTGGGATGGGGAATATGAAAACACAAGGATTGCATGACATGAACTTCTTCTCTGATAGACTGCTAGATACTACGAGACACGAAAGACCTATCGTAATGAAAATTTCTACTCATAATCTACTCGCGGTTTACTGCTCATTGGAGTATATGTGAATAGGTATGTATCGCGTGCCAGATGTAGCATTGAACCTCGATTACCCTTTCCGCTTCAGCTGTTCCGATACGAGGCCGGCTTACTCACATACCTAACTTACTGGGTAATGATGTTATGCAGTAGCTCGGACGCTGGTATTCCCAGGTCTGGTAGCCCGGATCTTGGCTTTATCAGGTAATATATCTTGCTTATTCCCTTCGGCGGGCACGGGGTAAGAAGATGGGGGAAAGGGGTGGTCGGCTGGAAAGGGAATTCCGTGACCGTGGGAAGTGGAAGGGTGACACAAGAAACATATGATATCTGATGTTCGACACGTAGTGTGCTTTTATGGATATAACGGGAGAGCTGTCACTTGGAGTAATTGTGAGATGTTCTAGGCAGTGAATAAGTAGGTAAATATTATACCCCTTTCGTCCAAGCTGACTTCCAGGGCTCTTATACCCTGATGTAGGTATACTAGCCCGAAACGCCGAAGGGGGTGGCGACGTGGGATAGGTATGTAGTGAGAAAGCAGTCAGCACCTCTACCTCATACTACGTAGGTAGGTAGGTAGGTAGATAAATATATATAATTACGGTCTTTAGTGATGTAGGAGGGTACCTACTTTATCTCGATGCTGACATACATGCGCATGCGTAAATGGGGGGAAGGTAATATCTACATATTGCCTCCGTCGTAAGTCTAGACTTCTGTTTCCGTATGTAAAAGGCGAGGTACCTAACCTACCTACCTATATTTTACTCATATTTAGGGGTCTCGATATTCTGCCTCCCCTTGAAATCGTTTACTTAGCATGACAGACAGGTAGATGGGCGGAAATATATACTGGTAATGTAGCACTTCCGTTTACTGATATATCACAACAGGATACCTCAATGTTCGCCAATTATGCCGTGGTTTTATGAGATGTATCTATACTTCATGCTTGTAACAGTTACTCTTCCTGTCAGATAGGCATACTTTTCAAGGATTTGACATGTGTGTTATTGATGTTCTGCCGGTTGATTCATAACAGCGCGACTTTTACCATGTAAGCGAATTACCAAGTCACCAAGATAATCAAGCCGGTGGCTGATGTCTTTGATCAATTTATTCATGTGTCTGTATCAGAGCTAGTTGCACGTCATAGACTCTCTAACACTAAACTCGTGGTCGTACCTCCCGCCTGAACGCCATGAAACCGCAAACCGGATATCCCATTCATCGTCGAATGCGTCATATACAGCAACAGCAAGAAAAACAGATACGCATATGCATTGCTTAACGTCTGGAAGTCTTTCCCATGGATCGTTTGCCAGCGAACTGTGTAGATATTAGCATAAATCCGTATATAAATAGGGTGCACGTAAAACAGGGGATAACATACCAAATGCTTCGGTAACGAAGCGCCGATATGTCGATCGGCCTCACCCTGTCGGGCCATGCGGTTCATCTTCCTCTGGCTCAACTTGGCTTGCTTCTCCGCCTTGATCCTCACAGACTCGTCTGTCACACCGTCCTCACGTCTGTTCGTCGCGGGCTGGCTTCTGGCTCGGCTCTTGGACCGTAGGCGCTCTCTGGGGGTTTCGTCAATGTCCATGGCGTTGGAGTCCTCGGTGCCGAGACGGCTTCTAGTCATCGAACGGCCACGAGTGACGGTCTGCTGTCTTCCTCGGAGTTGTAGGTCTTCAGTATCGACACCCATCTTGTCAATCGCATCCTCAAGTTGAGACAGCGGTCTTCTGATGGCCTTGCGGGGCAGGACAGCGCGGTTCTTGACTCTCTTCATTCTTGATTCGTTGCGAATCATTGCCTGTTTCTCACGGATAATCTCTGCCTTGACTCTGATATCTGCCTCCTCCGCATCGTCGATTTCCTCATCCGAGTCGTAGTATCCCTCAGCCTCGAGACGCTCTTCCTCTTCTTCAAGCGCTTGTAGCTTAGCATCGATCTCAGGATCAATGTAGTCGTAGACATTCTTGCCGTCGTAAATTTCAGGTATCCTGTCGTGCTTCCACTCGGGATTCTCAAGGATGTAGTCGGCCTTCAAGTCAACGTTGTACACACCAGCCCCGCCGTTCTCAGCCTCGATGTCACGGGCCAACCTGCGGCGTTCGGGGTCTTCCTTGTCGTATTTCTTCAAGCCCTTCACAGCGTCGGGAATGAAGGTTTCTTGAGTAGCACCACCCATTGGCTGAGCGACGTGGATTCTGGTCATGACATCTGCCAATCTGCCTCCGATATTGCCATTGTTCGATGTGCCAGCCTTTAACTTCTGGGCAACTCTGTCGGCGAGAAGTCGCTCGCAAGCGGCGTTCTTCACCTCCTGGACACCTTCCTGCGTGTTGCAAGATAGCTGAAGTAGTTCTACCTCGCCAGAAGAGACCAACGCCTGAAGCTCGCCACCTGTCTTCTCGTCTAACTCCTCAGGTCTAAGGATATCGATCTTGTTGATAACGATGAAGACAAGCTTATTCGAGAACAGGGGTTTTATGCTCTTGAATAGTTGCATCTGTGCTGATACTGAGTAACCGCACTGTTCCGAAAGATCCATGAAGTAGAGGATTGCGGATCGCAAGTGAGCGATGGCGGTAATAGACTGCATTTCGATAGTATTCATCTCCTCTAGAGGATGATCTAAGATACCGGGGCTATGTCACATTAGCACCGCTGAAGAATTAAAGGACATGAATTATATAGACTTACGTATCAATGGCCTGGAATCGAAGGTATTTGTAGTCAAAGTGACCGACGAACAGACTCTTGGTAGTGAAAGCATACGGCTGGACGTCGACATCGGCTCGGGTGATGCTTCGCAAGAAACTCGATTTTCCAACATTGGGGTATCCGCAGATCAACAAGGTTCGTGTGGTGGGATCAATGGAGGGAAGACGGCCAAGATGCTGGCGGACCTGGTCGAGATATAGCAGAGGATCCTTCAATCGCTTGGTGATAGTGGCCATGCGACCAAGCGCAGCCCTCTTCAGCTGCTTGCATTGGAACAAGCTCTGCGCATATTTAAGTAGTCGGACGTAGTCTCGCGAAATTGTTTCGATAAGGTGCTTCGCCGTAGAAAGATGTCCAAGGGCAATCTTGAAATGGTCGGCATCGTAAAGGGTGTTGAGAAGATCCTTATGGAACGGGTGGATGTCTTGTAGTCGGGGGAAGCTCTCGAGAATTTGAGCAAACTTCTCGGAGAAGGTTTCTTGTGTGAACTTGACTTTTCGAGTGTAGAATCCTATCGCAAACTGTCAGTACTTGAAGCGCAATGAAGCGACGCGCGCACAGCTTATGAAGACGAACCTCGAATACGGCTGATCTTGAATCCAGATCTGATCTGAGTGGGTAATCGTCGCTGGGTTCTCGATAAAACAATATCGAGGAACTCCTGCGACGTAGGAACCGGGGGAATATCTTTCCAAGTGGTCTTCATCTTGGGCGACGGAAAAGACGACGATACTGTTGGGAAGATTGATTGAAGTTCGTTGCCTCGAACTTTTTTTTTTATCAATTTGATAAAAAAAAGGCGGAGTGGAGGGACGGTGGAGTGGGTCTTGCCGAAATCTTGGCAGTGAAAAATTCTTATCGATTATCTTATCTTATCGGCAATAACTTTAAGCTGCGACCCTAACCTACAAGTGAATTATTCGCGACGGCGCTTGTGAATATAGTATTCAACCAAATGAGAACACTCAGTTCAGAGTATTAATTTTAAATAATTCTGGTCAGACTTCATTGAAAATTCATATATTGGAATTTGAGATTAACAGGACAAGTGCTGGCTTGAGTATTGTGAGTAAATCATCATGACTCTCATTTTGCTTCACAATTTTTTCCTTGGATTACCCCGCCATGAGGTTGAATACAAGCTTCAAGAATGAACATAATTCAACAAATCGCGACTTTTGATTGAAGGATTTAGGTTTCAACAATTACCTTAATTTTTCTTTTATTACATATTTCTTACCTTTTAGACTATTCTAAAAGAATATCATGGCTGATAGAGTCAACTCAGCCTACCAGTTCTTCTGTCAATCGCAGCCAAGAACCGTCATAGGGGTTGTCAAATAGTTCAGCATCACAGTGTACCCACAGCAGTCATGAGTCTCCCCCAGTATAAGAAGGACTTCCTCAAGGCTGCCGTCGAGGGCGGCGCCCTACGATTCGGAGCTTATGAGTTGAAGTCGAAGCGGATATCTCCTTACTTCTTCAACGCTGGCGACTTCTACACCGGAGAATTACACGTTCCCATCATGGACGCATATGCTCAGACCATTGCCAGCAGCGAGTTGGCAGATGGCTTCGATGTCATCTTCGGACCTGCCTATAAGGGTATTCCGCTGGCCGCCACGGTCTTTTATGCCCTCGCCAAGACAGACCCCGCCAAGTACCGTAAGGTCGCCTACAGTTTCGACCGCAAGGAGGCCAAAGACCACGGGGAGGGCGGCAGCATCGTCGGATCCCCGCTCAAAGGCAAGAGGGTTCTGATCATTGATGATGTGGTGTCGGCCGGCACGGCCAAGCGTCAAGCCATAGATATGATCGGAGCGAATGGCGGTACTGTCGTCGGCATTGTTGTCGCCCTAGACCGACAAGAGACCCTCCCGGACGGCGACGGCAAAACCAGCGCCATCGGTCAACTACGAAAGGAGTACCAAATCCCCATTATTTCCATCGTGAAACTAGACGACATCATTAATGGCATGCAAGATGTTATCTCCGAAGATGACATCAAGAACATCGAGGCATATCGGGCTAAGTTCGGAGCGAGCGATTAGATGACGAAGCAAACAGAAGTAAGGACCTCGAATCAAGCCATTCGGATGATTAAGTATTATGTATTAGACATGGGCGGGTTTCGATAGGGAGTACAAAAAACGGGATAGACGGAAGATGCTACAGGATTGGATCAATCAGGTAAATAAGAAGAAAAAATATATAAATTCAGAATTTGATATGAATATATTTCATAAGCCAGGCATAAATAATAGAAATGCCAGCATCCACAACCTTCACCGAGGTCGACGTTGTGTATATTCAACTAGGAAGTAAATGGTGTGGCCAATGTGGTTAATGGCAAATCCGCCACCTGGTATTTAGCTAGGCGGTATAGTCTTTTAGGAGAGGGCGGAGAGCGATTGGCGTTCTCCTTTTCTTCGTTAAATCGTTAAACGCTCGACCAACCACCAGCCAACAACCAACCGTCAATTTCAAGGATTCACCTCAAATCCCGAAATCGTCGAAAAAATATTCAATCAGTCGCATGACCGCAAATTGACCGCGTTTCGGACAGTTTACCCGCAGTGGAAACTTCGTGAGATTCCAAGAATAGCCTATTCTCCGTTTTACGGTGTACAACACAGTACAGTTGGTACAGTTTGGTTAACAGCCAGGGGTTGAAAAAAAGGGCGAAAGGAAAAAAAGACGAGGAAAAATAATATTAAGGGAAAAAATAGGGAGAAAAAAAGAATTGGCCTTCACCGCCTTGCTTCTTGCTAAAGCGCAACACAAGCGCCTCCTGGTTATACCAAGGCTTACGTTATCGAAACACGTCTCGATAACTCGTCTCCTTCGTTCTGCACACGACATATATCTCTTTTTTTTGCCTAGGAGAGAGTTGTCGGTGAGGAGATTCGGAAAGCAAAGACGGTAACGGACATGTCGTTACTACAGTAAGTTACATCTAGTTGCATTTCTTCAACATTGCATCATATGCATCATAACGCATCTACGCATCATCAACAACACACACCTACACCTACATATGTCCATACATCCATCCATACATGCATACCACATACGTACATGACCTAACCCTTGAGCCTATCACATACCTTACCTAACCTCCGAAAAATGACCACTCACGTCTCACCGTCTCACCTCTCGGGCGTCACCGACATCTTAACCCCTACGCTAACCCCTAATGCTCTCTGCTGCTCGTTACCGCACAACACAACACAGCACTACACTACAGCACACCACAATATACACACTACTACACCTCGTTACCCCATTACCACAATGTCATTCACAAATCTGTACATGATAATTCGCACACCAATTTCCAAATTAAAACCACGATAAAATAAAATAATATTAAAAATAAACAAAATTAATATAGATCCTTCCGCAACCTATCCCGCCGCACCCGCATAGGCGTCGGCCTGGGTCTGCTGACCTGGGGCGCCGTCGGGCCGCATCTGTCCGACCGCGCCGAGGAGCGGTACGGCCTCACGCCCACCGAGGAGGACAAGGCCGCGCTGGACAAGGTATTACCTCGCATCATCACCGTCGACAGGAATGACTTCAATGTCGACGATGCCAGCCCCATTTCCAAATCCAGTTCCAAGCCCAGTTCCAACTCTAATAGTACATAACTTGTAAGTACTATTAGGAACAGTGGCAATTAGCGGTGAAAAAAAGGAAATGAAGGAATAGGGCAAAAAAGCCATCCTACGTACGGCACTTACACCTGACCTGCCTACCTAGTGTGTAGGTCCTCTAGTGTATGTACGTAAACTTGCTCTCGTTACCGCCGCCGCTACTAAGTTTAGGAACTAGGGGCTTTTCGGTGGGCTTTCTGCTACGTAGGGGGCTGGGGGCTAGGGGAAAGAAGGAATGAGGAATAGCAGCGCAGCAGAGCGGGAAGCAGGAACTTAGGAAATTAAGGAAAACTAGGAAACGCACTGGGTAACTTAGCAGGTAACCCGCCGGCGGAAACTGGGCTTTGGTGCTGGCTAGTTGGCAGAGAGGTTAGATAGGTAGAGTAGACGAGCCTATCGGATGGCTACCTAACCCACAGCACTGAACCAACTTAAACCTATATGTATGTGGTATGTGTGTGTATGTGTGTATGTATACACTGTCCCATACGCATCTGCGTTATGTATGTACTTGCTGTACTCGACTATACCCTGCGTATACATGCCGACATACATGTCTACTACACATACTATACATACAACATACATCCATACTACGTACATACCTATACCTGCCTTTCGAATCTGGCCCGTGTGCCGTGTGGAGGGTAAAAAAGAATTCGCCACCTAGGTTAGGGTAGGGTTTGGTCGGGTAAGTCATAGGGTAATAGGGTAGAGGGCGTCTCTTTTTGCTGGAAAGGGACGAACGGCTGGTCGTGTTAGGCAAATGGCGTTAGGTTGCTCGTGTCGTAGTTCGAAGCAGTTCGCGTGCCTAATCCATCATCTGAAGCGCTCATCACCATCAACCACGGCCTGCCATTGGAGGCTCGGCATGTACGTACGTAGTCAGCTTGTCATCCCATCATCTTCGCCCCAGATCAGCTTAGACTTCCGTTGCTAGGAAGCTGAGGAGAAAGGCAATCAAAGCCTAGAATAGGGAGATCTTCCTCGTACGTAGAGAAGAAGGGGGGAAAGGATCACGCGGTTCCTGAATTTAGTAACGAAAAAAAACAACAAACCTAGGTATTTTTTTTTGTCTGTCGCCCTCGGCAACTAATCGACCGCTCGCCACGTAGGACGTAGACTACGGCAATTACACATACCACTATACCATGCCTAGCAAGAGCGAAATAGGCCAAACCTCGAGCCGGATCGGCGCTTTTTTCCCTCTCGCTCGTCGTGCTAGCTAGCTGTTCTAGCTCACGGACCATCGACCTATGTACTAAACGACGATGCCAGCAAAACATCCATTGATCCCCCTCCATCGATCCCTGGCCCCCTATCCGAAAAGCCGCGAGAGTGATACACGTTCACACGTTCATGCTTCTCTCTCCCCCCTCGATCTGACGCTTGCTAAAGGCGGCGAGAGCGTCCAATATGTAAGTATGTACTTCGGTAAAGCACTGCGTATAGCGCGTAAATACTAGGCAATGTAATGCGCAAGTATGTGTCAGTAAGAGGCAAGTGTAAACAAAGCAGGACGTATGTAATGCGAAGTAAGAAGAAAAGCGCGAAAGACGTGTAAGGCCAAAACAAAAACGTGGCGGTCCTCGAAGAGATCCATATTCGGGGCCGGCTTTGCTTGCCAACCACGCCATCCATACCCATCCCAGCCCTTCCCGTTTCAGATCTGCTCTGTCTCTTTTTTTCCCCGGGGGCCTAGCTAGCTAGCTAGGTGGTACTAGGTTAGGTATGCTAAGCAAAAATAAAAATAAAACACGTCACGGCACATATGGCGGTTTGACGGTGGTGGTGGTGGTCTATACTCGACACGCTTGTGTATGTGTATGTATGTGTGTTATTTTTTCTCACGCTGCTTTCTGCCGCTTCGGGATATCCTTCTTCGAACACGCATGCGCCGAAGACCAGAAACGTAGGACGAACGACAAGGTAACACACCCCCGAACCAAGCCTCGCGAAGGTACGGTTCGGACGCCCCCCTACCCAGGACCCAGACCCCGAGCTAGCCAATGCCCAAGCCCCGGGACCAGGTACGAAAAGGCGCGTCTAAACAACAACCTGTCAACCCGTCACGCATCCCTGAAAGCCAAATCTTCGACACGGGAATCCCTACCTGACCATCCTTCCCTTTTCCTTTTCCCCCCCCTTCTCGATATCGACAAATATCGACAGGTTAGAGCCGCTACGTGGCGGCGGCGGGAAGCAGGTCGCCCCCAACCAAGGACCCCCGACGTGCGTTAGCCAAGATCGTGGTTCGCCTCGTCGCCAGCTAACGCTTTGCTGTCCGGCTGGCGGCAGCCATTCCCCCTTCGGACGGGGGCTCCCCCTTGTCCACGATCGCGTCGCTAGATCGTAGCCCAACTCCTGCGTTGCGTTGGTCCCCAAACCTAAGACCCTTCTCACAGCAGCAGCCATCGTAGCTCCAAAAAACCAGCTCCATTGTATAGATACTTCCTGCTCGATACCTCGACAATAAACGGGGGGATCAAGATGCCATATTCACATAACCGACAACGACTCCACCTCGAGCCTGTACCTCGCGTGACTTGGGTCGAACGAAGAAAGGGTCTGTTCGTGCCTACACATGCCTGCCTCATGCTGTCTTGTATTATTCCTCCGACGTGCCTCTTGACGCCCATCCATCCATCCACCTATCCATATACCCATCCATCTAATTCACAAACCCTGTCCTGCCCTGACTGCCGCCGCCGTAATCCACAAGCACACGGTTAAGCAAGATTTACGAACAGATGCGGCGTAAGTCATGTCGAGCCCATCCATCCCTCCATCCCTCCATAACCCGTTGCCAATGTCGTCGTAGTAGCATTCCTACGCGCGACTATACCCATCCCATGGCTATACGTGATCGGGGGGTCGAACGCGACGTTGGTCCACTTCCATGTGACATGTCATTTTTTCCCTTAATTCAGACCGTATACCTGAACCCGGTATAGTTAGTCCGCGTTAGAATTGACTTCATGGTAAGATAGTCAGCTATACTCATGCTATACTTTGCTTTGAGTGAAATGTACCAAGTTTGTTGACTAAATGAGGATGTATGAATTGGTGACTTATTGATGAGGGGTAAAAATATAGGCTTAAAATTTACGGTTTATGTCATTGTACTACCTGAATATAGAATAATGCCCGTTGTATATGCCGAATTGTCGTAGGTGTTATCCAAATGATATTTAAGTCGAAAGCTTTCAGTATCAAATAAGCAATATGCCGTGATATACTTTGAGCATAAACTAGAATAATACAAGACCAACACAATGGTTGGCTATTTGAAACTCTGGTCGAAGTATACTGGGCAACATATTCACTTACGTAATCAACCTTAACAATTAAAACACATGCTATCACGACTCGGGAGCTACAATGGCTACGACTCAATCAAGGTCAATCTCTACGGGAATTTCACAAGAGACTCAAGTTGATAACTAGAAGACATATACGAATTTGTTCTGATCTGTGAATCTATCTCTCATACGTGACATAACGCGATGTAAAAGCATGCACAAACGACACCAGCCTCCCATTCCCTCGCACTCACTGCTCGATGCTCCTCCTTTATGAAATAATGCGTACCACAAGAAACGAGACAACCTCCAGAATTTGATGACCGGGTAAAATGTGTGTATTCGTGACGTGAACATCATGATCGCCTCCTATGAGGGGTTTGTAGGCCGGAATCTAATCATCGAGTCTAAATGCAGACGCCACAGCCAGTCTAGTTATTTGTTGCGAAGCCAACCCGGAAATGCAAAGAGAAATTGCCGCCGTCAACCCGATCCGATGCAGAGGAGAATCGAAACTTTTTTTTGAGAGGCCGTAGGGAAAAAGACGAAAAAAAAATGGATGAAGGAAAATAGAAACGAAACGCCCCACGTATGCTTTTTGTAATGTGTAAATTCTTCAGTCGATTAAAAATTGCCGAGGTTAACCTGAAACTTCCGTTTTGACCGTAGGCATACCAGTAGATTCCATCGCCGACGGTTGAGGAAGGGGTCTGAATAATTGCGTCATATCGACAGTGAGGTTTGACACCCCGTAGTCGCTGTCGATGTCCGATACCGATCCTAGCTCCTCGCCCCTAGAAGCCCCATCCGACATTACCCACGCCTTAACGGAATTGAGTTGTTGCATGGCTTGCCGGAATCGATGATCCGGAGCCATTTGCAAATCCGCCACTGTGGTATTCTTGATCATCCATTTTGCAAGCCAGAAAAAGTGTATTCCATCACGACAAAACCCATATCGCCGAGGGTTTGACATAGAAGGAGGGAACTGTATCGCCATATCCATGTCCCAGTACGACTTGAACTTGTCTAGTGCGGTACATATTGTCTTGTAGGTATGAGCTGACAAACCGGCCACTGGGGTGCCGGCTGCACTGTTATTGGCGCTCGCGTTGCCACTGCCCGCATCCGACCCGTTGGCGATAATCCAATCATTTTGTGAGAGGGGCGTCGCAAACCCATCCAATGCAGGAATGCGCCCCTTAATCTGAGCGCGTCTGATCTGGGCAATAATTGCATGAATCAGAATAAACTTTCCGTACAGATTTGTGCTTCCGGGGTGAATTTGATACGATGGATTAAATAGAGCGATGAGACTCAAGTTCAACTCGGGCTGCTTGCTGCGCTGCGACCCATCAGGATTTTTCTCTTTTGCCGATTCAGGACCGTATAAACTAAGCGCCTGCGCGCAGTCCAGCGCAGACTGTGCTTCCCACGCTGCGTCGTCTGCGGGTAGGGGGATTTGAATCTCGAAGCTGTCAAATTGAGGGTCACAGTTGAAGTAGAGGCCGCGTGCAACGTCGAGTAGATATACCATATACATCAATCGAACGCGCGATTCCTGCTCAACCCACGCGCTCCAATCAAATCGACCAGGATTAAAAGCCTCCTCAGGAATTTTCGACTGATGAAAAACACTGTAAAGAAATGAATCGTTTCTAATTTGTAGCAACTCAAATCTTCTCGAAATGTCCGCCACCAGAGGAAAAATTCTCCTAGCACTTTCGCGCTGGATAGGCGTACCATGCCAAGTAAGGAGCGCCGACGTAAGAATAAGTGCCTGTAACCGCTCAATATCGTTTTTGTCCTTCCCGTTACTAAATTTGAACGAAGTCGGAGTGCCATCGCTGGCAAATAAGTCGCAATCACGTTCGAGTGCTATCGTGAGAAAATTCATTATATCTCGGACATTAGAGGCAGAAACATTTTTAGAATAACAGGCGCCGATACAACATGTAGCAGCGATGAGACCAGTATACGCCTCCATAATGCGAAATGTGGGAATGTGTAAAAAGGGAAAATGGGCATGAAAATGGATGTAGCAATCAAGAAAATCTCTAATGTTGTTAGGAGAAAAGAAATCGGTAAGGCCGGCGGTTTGGCTGGTGGCGACGGTACCGGGCGGATGAAAGAATTGATGGATCTGAGAAGAGAGCTGGATGGACGGATCGATGGTCGACGGCTGCACGGCCAGGTTCGAGAAGAATAACGATCGTTGCTCGTTCACATCGCTCGGGGCCATGCCCGGTATGCCGTTGGGTCTCTCGGGAGCGAGGTTAGGCTCGGCTTTGATTGCGGTCTGATTCTGTCCAATATTAGGGGGGTACTGATTGACGTAGGCATGGTGCGCACCAGACTGTGGAAACATTTGGGTCCAGTCAGAGCTCGAACCTCCATACATGCCGGGCATGCCGTTCTGGCCCGGAGGCATATTGAAGTTGGCCAACTGAGGGTTGATGTTTGACGACATCGGGTTAGAAACGTCGCCGTTGTAACCGCCGGTCATGCTTCTACGGTCTCGGTTGCCGTTATCATCCATCCGGCTCATGCTGCTCGATCTAGAAAGCTGGTTCTGGTCGTTGGCCATGTTTCCCATACCATCTTGGAGCTGAACCATACCGAATGGGTGGACGACATTATCACCTGGCATGTTAGCCATGCCATTCATGTGGCTCATGTCGCCCTCGTTAGCTTTTTGGGCATTCTGCTGCTTCTTAACGTGTGCTTGAGGATGAGACAGATGGCTCACCCCGGTCGGGTTGCCTCGTCGAATCGAGCATTTTTGGAAATGACGCTTGAGAATGTCACTTCGCGAAAACGTATCACGGCACAACACGCACATGTAAGGACGGTCGCCCGTATCTAAAGAGATGATAAAGTTAGCGTGGTGGGGGTGGGAATACCCGCAGTGGGCCGTTGGTACTTACGTCGGAGTAGGTGGCGCTTGAGATGCTTCGCGTGGAGGTAAGTCTTCGTACAGTGGGGGCAAGGGAATTTGCCGTCTGCATCCTTCTGTGGAATGACCGTGTTCTTGGAAGCACCGCTACCTGTCTGGGCGGCGGGTCTGCCGGGGGCGCTGGGCAAAATGCCGCGACGACCCTGAGATCCTACGACGTGAGTAGGCTGCTCGCTGTCCTGGAGCAAGGACTGCTGGTGAGGCATCATGGGGCTTCCGCTGTATGGGGAAGACAAACCAGGCTGCGGCATTACTCCGCCTGCAGGCATGGGGCGGAGTACAGGAGGTCGCGCGGCTGGAGCCGGCGCGATAGGCTGGGGGTGCGAGGTCGCGACCGAAGTCTGAGGCACCATCGAAGACGATATGGGATAGCCCTGCTGCGGCTGCTGATACTGGTTAGGCATCATGTACGAACCGCGAGTAGGACCGGAGTTCGGTGGAGGGTACTGGCTCATGGCAGGAGGTTGAGGAGTGTTCGGAGTGCCTGGCGTCCTTGGAGTGTGTGGGTGGCTGCCGTAAATGGATTGCATAGTCTGGGCGTTGTGCTGCAGAGGCGGCAGAGTATGCTGAAATGAAGTGGCGTGTTGAAGTTGGTTGGGAGAGTTAGCGGCTGGTGATGGATACGACGACCCTGATGTGCCTATACTGTTAGACGAGTATGGGTTTAAAGGGCCACTGTCCATATCCTACGAGAAAATTGTTTGGGTGGCGTTTGTAGTTGAGGCCACGATTGCTCTGGATTGAACAATTCTAGGTCTCTTGAGATTGCAATTGATTTAATTGCCTCGGAATGTTGCCTCAGTATTGCTTCAGTGTCGCCCGGTTCTATAGTGGGAGTCGACGCGAAAAGAGAAAAAAAAAACTTTTTCCTTTGCAAATGTAACGAAGTTTGAGGATGCGCGCGATGTGGGCTGGTTGGTTGTGTGTGTGAGGGGCAACTCGATTAAACGCGTTGCTTAGATTATTGAGATTTTTTTTGTTGATTGTCAATTGGCGGAAATCAGCTGTCCGATAAGAGTTTCCTGAAAAATTCCTCCACGCCTTTTACCCGACCTGAAGTTGTCGATGTTGACGCCAGTGCGAATTGTGGATTGATCGCGCAATGGCAGACTCGACGATGTGATGCCTGAAAGGCGGGAACGGGAAGAGGAGAAAAAAATTAAATGGTGATGAGGGGAACGTTGTTTTTGGGGTAGAATTGGGGATTGAATGGAGCAAGGTGGACGGAAAGTCGTTCGTGAGGCTCCCAAACCCAGCAGCAGAAGATGGGACTGATGGGGTCCGAATGTTGTTTGTAAAGTGGAGAAGTTGGGTCCACGTTCCTCGAGGTGAGAGGTGTGGTGGTCGCGACTTCTTATTTCAACCGAATCAAATTACTATTAACCCTCCTTCTTCCTTAAGCGGGAAAAGAACCGTGGGAATAATGAATAATTTTTTTTTGTTTCGGTCGGTTTTATTATTTTGGTTCGCCTGAAGTTACTAGTCCCTTGTCAGAAATCAACTTGCGTGTCTCGTCTAGGTTATGTACTTGTAGCTCAGAGACGAGGTAACGAAGTAGCAAGGTAAAGGTAGCGAGGTAGCGAAGTTCAGGTACAAATGCAAAATCCAAGCCTGAAAAGGAAAAGTGGGCTTGGAATGCCGAAAAGAACCGTTTAATCGTTGGTGGGTGGACGTAATGATTTTGGCGGCGCGGCGGACAAGTGGATGCGATTGATGAGGGATGGATGACGGTGACTCGTCGAGATTTTTTGATGCATGCAAAATGCAAGTCAAATTTCAAAGTGGGTGGGTGTGTCAAGTTTGGGTTTGGGGGCTTTTGCCTTTGGTGGGAAATAGTAGAGTGGGAAGTGGGAAGGTTGTAAAAAAGGAAAAATAGAAAATAAAAGAGGAAACGCGGTGGATGCGGGTTTCCTTAAGGCGGATAGATATGAGATTTGGGAGGGTACCTTGAGCGGACACTGTATTTGTATGAGAACGGCAAGTCTAGGAGGAAAACTTTAATTGTGAAAAAAAAAAATTCAAATTCGTGGCAATACAGCAGAATTTTTTTTTATTAGGGTGTACTTTTCCCCTTGTACTGTGAGAAGGTGGTGGTGCGTGCTCTCTTGGTGCTTGCCTTGCCGTCAAACGCGTCGAACGATGATAAGAAATTATGAGGAAGGCGGGAAAAAAAAAACAAGAAAAAAATATGAAGGGAAAGAGACACTTACATCAAACCCGAGGTCCACCAAGCAAGGTACCGGAATCTTAGAATTTATTTATTTCGCCCCTCTTCAAGGTTTTGCTGCACGTGGACACGAATCGTTTTATTATTTATTTTTTCCCTTCTTCCTACAAAGCGGTCAGGAACTAAAACGGGCGAAATGTCGTAGATATTCGCGTTGATGTGTGAGGAATCCACTATTGTTAAATGTTGATGGAGAACGTCTGTTGGTCGATAAGAAGCGGGAAAACGGGCGGGTTAAGTTGATGGAGTTAAGAGGAGAGAAGAGAGAGAAATGTGAAAAATTGTCGAGTTACTCAAGAGCGAGGTTGGTAAAGTAAATACCAAGTTTAGAAATTGGAAAGCGGGAGGAAAGTAATTCAACGATCAAATCATTCATCAATTCCTAGGAGGTAAAAGTAGTAGGTATCAGTTGAGTCGTCTCGCGAGTCGGAAACCTTGACACGCAGGAGTCAGGGTATGTAGGAAAGTATGAAGTACAGATACAACGAGAGCTATGCGCCAAAAAGAGTAAATGCATGGAACTACACAGGAATATGCTTATAAAAGGTATATTATTGACAAGGGTCAGTAGTTGTGGGTCTCAGGGATTAGTACTTCAACAGGTTAGAGAGACCCGATAGGCTTAGTACATTTTAGCTAAGTCTGGTTTAGGTAGGCCGCGCTGTTGGCTACATACTACATATTACATACTAGTGCTACATAATACATTATTACATCCATCAATACCAGCAATACCTACGTCCATAGTACCTTCAACCTCCAGGGCTCTGCTACTAATAATTCGCACTAGCGTAGAGGGAAGCTAGCTTCAATGTTAGCAGCGATGCAGGGCGCACGGACCCGGACAAGGTACTGCCGCGAACGAATTTTTGTGGCAGGCACACACAGACAGAGGAGACAGAGGAGTAAAGAGGAGTCAATTGGCAGGACTGGTAGAATGGTAGAATGGTAGCTGCAACTAGCGCACCACCGCACCACTTGCTGCAGCAGAGGCAGGCACAGGCAGGCAGACAGGCACTGGGCAAGAAACAATTTTGAAGGGTCAGGGTCAATGGATGGAATACTAGCGCGGGTTACCAAGTCACAAAGTCACAACAAAGTACCCACACTAGCTACGTAGTTGTATCTTAGGGTATTTTAGGTATTTTAGGTATCTTAGGTACTGACCTTTTAGCTGCACGTCTACCTTACGTAGCTATTTTTTACTACTGCGTAATACTTCAGATGCCTTCTCTTTTCATCCTAAGGTTGACTTGGATCTACGACGTGTACGGCCAGTCCTGTATTCCCATAACCTTGAACACATTAGCACATTAGCACATGCTTCAACATACATACACACTACATTCTACATGCTACATAACACTCGACATGACTCCTAAGCTCGGACCGGAATCATGACTACTATGTAGTATGTAAGTTGCAAGGCCTACATGAGCTTTACATTTTACATTTTGCATCCTACATCCTACATCCTATATCCTACACCTTACATCTTACGTATCTTATATATCCTACATAATACATACATCCGAAGGTATTTTGCAGTGCGCATATTCATGGATGGAAGAATGATGAATGGATGAATGGCCAATACTACATCAAGTTGTGTGTGGTATGTGCCTACATGTTATATGTATGTACAATTCAGATGCGTTGATGGTTGATGTAAGGTAATGTAATATTTATGTACGTCTTGTGTGTGGCGTATGTGCTCAAAGATACTCAAGATATGTATTTCTCAAGATGTAGGTTGAATGGAAGAACTAGGAAGAAGGTATGCGCTCAATCGGATTCGCCATTCTCACCACACTCGCAGGACTCGCAGACGTCGTCGAACGCTGTGAGCCCTGGAGGTCTTGGTTCGGGGAAGTCTGGCCAATTGATCCCCCTTTCAGCCAAAGACGTTCGCCCTAATAGGGCCGCCTATTGTCGCCGCCTTAAGCCACATCACACCTAACATCGCTTGATCAATTATCACTTTGAATCATCGATCGCCTCCTCTGGCCAACTTTGGATGATCAGATGCGAGAAGGATATCTCTCTCGTGTTGACAAGATATGTATGCGTCTGTAGGTGTGTGTGTGTGTGTGTGCACAGTCGCACGACACGACCGTCGTGTGTTTGCTACCGTACGTAGTAAGGGGACATTATACTATTTAAATAGATAGAGGTCTAGAGGTGAGTATGGGGATTGGAGAACGTGGGATGTATAGGTAGTACATGGGACAATGCATGATGTAGAATGGGTCATGATTGCGTCCATGGCAATTACATAAGACGAAACGTTCGCTTGTTTATGTACCTTAGGAATTGGGTATAATATATACGTAGGAGATAGGTAAGTTTGTGTGTTTCTTCTATTCTGAAGAATACCTTTCCAGCAGCTTGGATCTTGCTTTGTGATTTGATAGGTACTAGGTATTCTTACATATTTAGGTATAGGCAAATGCCTACATTGTGGTATACCATGATCAAGCCAAACACGATTCACCCGGCAGTCTCTATTTTTTCCAGGAGACCAGGGTTGGCCACATCTAAATTCCCCCCATTGGCAATTCGTTAGCACTTGATCCACGGTCCTCGAATGGAAGCGTGAACACTACTTACATAGTACGTTACTACCGTAGCAGTACCATATTTTCACGATAGACCTCCTCTGTCCAATTCATGCATACATATGATGTATGGCATGTACCTAATATGCCTACTTAGTCTGTTGGTATACTCAAGAAACAGAGGACCCGAAACAGGTATGTAATTGCAATCACACCTGATTTGCAAACCATGCACGTTCTTGGAACACAAGACGGTTAGTTCCGATGCTCTCGTCCTCCTCCAGGGTCACTTGACACTTCTACCATAACAACTTATTACTTACCGTTCTTCATAATCATACGATGAAATATCATAATTCGAAAAAATGCGTGTACATCACGGATATACGTTTCTATTATTTAATAGTCTAATTGGACACGAGCCTCAAAATATCAGCAGTCAATGCGTTTTACTGATTTGTTGATTTGTTGGCATACATACTAGGTACTATGCAGTACTGTACATGCGCCTAGTCTAGCCCGTATCCTTTCCTTATTATCCATTGGATGATCGTCTGCGGTGGACGACGGAAATCAGCCAATCGAATCAAACGGGTCTCTTTTCCCGGCTAGGATACGTGAGCTTCCCCGATGATCCATTCTACCGCCGTACTCGTAACCGATACATACTACTATCAAAAATAGTAAAGGGAGCAAAAAGACCTAAGCTCGTGATGTGTGCATTATTACTATGTAGATTCTGCGTACTTACTCGGAGGTCTTTTCGAAGTGATGGTTTTAGGCGTTGGTTCTGACAACAAAGTTCCTTGCCTCGATGAGAGACATAATTAATCTATTCAGGGGTTTCAGAAACGGGAAAGATAAATCTCAACCCCCCGCAACAAGCTTGTTTCCCGCTTGTTTCTCTCCAACACAAATTCATATCTTGCCGCACTATACCCGTAGTGTGCGCGACTCAAGCGGACTATGTATGAATACGTATGAATCAGGCGAAGCTGCCCAGGAAGTTGGGCTTCAAAAAATGCAATGCATGATTGCGTCGAACACAGGTTGATGCATGAGTACGTGCAGTTCAAGGTTACCGCGTTCTTCCCTATAGGGTACCAGGTTGTTGTCTAATATAGTAAACCTCTATATCTCATTTTATAGGACTCTATAGACTGACAAACGACCCAAAATATACAGATTTGCGGTGCTTGATGCATTGTCCAATTTCTCGAACAGTCTCTCGAAATTCTAGCTTGTTTTGTGTTTTCAAAATTTAGCTTGTGATAGTCCTTTTTTTCCACGGCTAAAAGGTCTATTTCGTCAAGTTCTATTTGGTGAAGTAATATCATCGAGTGACAGGCGTGGCAGATTCGTCATCTTGGCTGGGTGCGACGGTGGCTTAGAAGATAACTCGAGATCTCTGAATTTTTCATGGGAGCTTGAAGAGACAAGAAAACATCTACTAGACCGTATTCCATTGCCGAACGCTAACCAGAATGACGAGGCGGTGGAGTCCTTCTCGGGTTCGCTCACACGCGACTAGGATCTGAGATGTAACAATCAGTGTAGATCCACGGCTGTTACAGACTTATGAATGTTTAGATAATCAATATGCATTTCAAGGTTAGTTAGAGCTAGAACCGTTATGGTATTAGGAGGATCATCGTCGTAGGCAATACCGAGAGGTCTCACGAGCTTGTAAGGAAATTCATGCTTGGGCAGCTCGGGCCTCAAAGACAGTAATTTCTGAGCGTAGTAGAATATCTCGTCAGCTACTTTGTTGAACGAGACTTTTCAACTAAGTAGGTAAGTAAACGTAGAACCTCGTACTAACGAGTCAAGCGAGGCAGACCTAAAATTGTTAAATAACTTCTTAGTTCACCCCTAGTCTCGCCAAGATTGCCGGTAATTGTTTCTTGGATTTAGGAAGACAGTGGGAAAACATGCCGAGATCACTGCGATAGAGTAGAAGCTACTCCTTGATTGCAAGGGGTACTATACTTCCTAACCCAAAGAAAAGGGTAAATTCGTACAGTGAAGTTGACCAAGCCCCAGCACGAGATCTGTTTCCAAAGTAAGTACTAAGATTGTTTGTATCTCATCAAACTGTGTCTTGGGAAGCCTTTTAGTTTCCGAGATTTTGTAAGTATTTACCAAAATCAACACAGTATACTGTTTCTCAAGCACGACTTAGATGTGTATGTAATACGCAGGTTGGGAGTCACAAACAAGGCAAGGCGTGCCGTCGGTATACCATCTAGGAATGCCTGCTTGCCGAAGCTCCTTGTCCCTGTCTCGATTCTGCTCCTCTAGGAGGAGTTAGTAAAGTACTAGTCGTCAATAATATTTAATATTACGTTACAATTTCTGAAAGACTTTGTCAAGTAAACTTGTTATACGAAATGATGTATAATAGGGAGTGGTATGTATTATATTTTATAATGATTACATACACCGTCTTGTCGGTAAAGTCCTTCCTCATTCGCGTCGTCGCGTCCTGAGTACAAAAGTTCGGAACATAAGCGATCGGCTAACACTGGTCCTGAGTGGATAACACGGGCATAACCAGGCTAACCTGTGTCCTCCCATCTGTACCGAACCAGAGAGGTTAAGGTGAGTGGAGTTCGTGGGAGTCTGATGTCGTAGTTTGGGACCTCGGAGGCGATCCTAGGAAATCTCCAGCTAGGAAGAAGCCCCATATAATCATCCACCATCCTTCTTCGACCATACCTGCGGGTTTTGTGCTACACAAGGTGGACACCTCAGCTTTCAGCCTCCAAAGGTGGGCAGTGGGCGGTGGGCAGATCTGAGAAAAAAAATATGCGCGACATGGTCCCCCGAATCTTGCTGTCGAATTAATCAAGACGGCATGTAGTTTGGGGACCCAGCTTGTGTAACCATCAATCTCCATATTAAAAGGGCCAAATGTGTCTCCAATTCTTCTATGAATCTTCTATAGCTAGGATGTTTTGGATGATTATTTTTAATTTTTTATTTGGTGGAAAAAGGAGTGATGTACGACCTAGAGTCCACCCCCTAACCGCCAAAAATTGCTAAAAGACCAGTTAGCAAGGTTAATGTCACAAAAGAACGAAAACACCAATACACTTTATCTTTCATCAAGATGTCGTAAGTTCGCCCTAAGCGGCGGGAGTCCCACCTCCCACATGGCATTCTGTCATCTGGCATCATCCATTTTCTAGCATCCATAAGCATGTGCTTCCTCAACACTAGCGAAATGCGCAAAGTCAGCCAGCCACGACATATTCGAATTTCAATAATAATTACGCGTAGCATTGATTATTGCTACAACAAGTAATTCATCTGTTTGTTTCTATTTTGACACTTCAAACTTCCAAGTTTCGAAATGGTCATCAATCTCGACTTGAGCGCTTTTATCTTCTTGGCGACCGAGTTTGGAAACCTGCCGCGCAGTAGTGCAGGATCGAGGTGTAGTTTGATGATTGTGCGACAGGGATGAGGACTACAGAGAATTCTCGTTGATAATGAGATGAGAAGATGACCTCGGAGTCGCATCTCGTAGGACGCAAGTAAGCAGTTAGGTATCGTGGATTACCTAGCTTAGTGCTACGAACTTTCACTCTTACTACTTCATAGGTATGATACCAATGTATCATAGGTCTTCTACTTGATTCCATACAACCTGCCCTCGAGCTATGTACGACGCTGTACATACACACAAGGTACACATACATAATAAGCACGTCGACATATGCAAACCTACCATCACACACATCAATTGCTCGTGAAGATGACCGAATTTCGAAAACATGCTATGAGCACATCTATCCATTTCCAGATGGATACATAGCAAACCCTTTTAGGTCGTCATTGTCACTATCACTGTCACCCCTTACCCTTCCCGAACTTACGATACTTGATTTGCGTCCACCACGAGCCATATTCGGCGAGTGAGAATGACGATAGTCACGATAATAAGCATTGTTGGGAAGCAACTGTCTCAGAGACGTAACGTTCGAAAGTTCAGGTGATCTTGATCCTATTCGGCCATTCGCTAATTCCCGTGCCCTCAATGCCATTTACTGTATATGCGGCGGTATCAGAGTATATGGTCGAAGATCCTATGCAATTTGAAAATCAAGTATCGGTACTGACTAGAAGTACATAGCCATGCGCGTGCTATACTCGCTCATCAAGGGTGTCGGAGTACATTCGAAATATTGAGAGGTACGAATGTACCTATCCTTCTCTTTTACTGCACTTATGTCTTCCAATCATCATTGGTGGCTTTGGCGTAACCCTGTTACAAGGAGGACCCTGCACAGAGCCGGGTATCCGCCGGACCAGTGAAGCCTCAAATATTGACGAGGAATCCTTTACCGCGAAGAAAAAATGAGAGAGGCGGCCCGTGAGAGCTTCAAAAAACGCCTCTTCCGGTCAGCAGGAAGCAAAAGCCGAAGTCAACAAAAAAATCTTAAAATAAAAAATAAAAAAGGGATATGCAGCCTTTAGCCATGTCTTATGTATACGAAGGAACTTTAGCATCGTATTCTATGATTATTCATCCAGGTTGCCTTGCTGATCTTACGCAATACAAGGTAGGTCAAGAATTGCGTAAAGTAGGTAATTCTTATTCAGATTCTCATCATCATTTATTGTCATTCATCGTCTACCTTATCGGCCACTCATACTTCGTATATAGGCAAGGTGAAAAAGGTACAGAGGCAACAAGTAACTAGATACATCGACGGATTTAGGGATCGTCTCTTGCAATTATCCAGCTTAACCATCATGCATCAATGCGACCGTGCCAAGGAAAATAGCACAGTACCGTGGCTGGCGTCAGGGTAGGCTGTCAGGGTATTACTACCCCTTTAAGTTTAACGTGAGATTTTCCTCGCTCCCGAGGACCCTGCTCATTCTCCTGTTTTAGCGGTCAGTGCCTGTCAAGTTTCTTAGCATGATTCTTGCATCATCGCCAGCCGCCCTGGCCGAGCTTGCACCGAAGCTTTTATCCTATCATAAACAAATTCAGGGTCCCTCCCCCCATCTTTGCATACGACTTTTTTTTTTCATCGCCGTGTGACTATGCACACAGTCTCTCAATAAATGCGGTAATCATCTCAACACACGATACCTCAAATGCCGATACCGCCGCCGGTTTACGCATTCAAATTTGAAGTTCTCGTCAAGAGATTAGGTGATAGGATGATTAGGGTGATAGGGGATAAGGAAGGATAGGATGAGAAGGATAAAGGGGGCAAGGGGTAGGAGAGGAAACGAACTCCTAAGCCTTCTCTTTTCGGTGACTAACGTGACGAAGGACGTGGCATGGTGGCAGAAACATTTTCAAGGAATATTATAATTATACGGGTATTATTTTAGGAGAATTTTGTCTCATTTTGGTTATGACCGTGACCATGGCTATGGTATGGTCATGGTTCTACATACGTACCTCTTCGTACAAGAAAGAAATATCCAAATCTCGAGTGACGCGGTTGAGAAAATATTCCAAGCTGCTTAGCCACCATCAGATTCTACAAATGGACTCTACAATACCACTACGCTAACCTTTGCTACCACACCAAGGGGAAAAAGTTCCCCGGCAGAAGACGCTGCTGGCTGGCAATGAGGTACGACGGATACGTGTACATTCGTCCGTGCCGCCGGCAATGGTCCCCCACTTGCCCGGAGCCAACGATTATTATATAAAGACTCTGGATGGCGCGCTTGCGGCCGAGGCGCGCACTGACTGCTTCCGGAATACAGCACTGTAGATGGGCGTTGATTATTGATAGAACAGGATTCGAATGCCAGCTCGCCTCTTCTATCCTATCAACCGAACACACACTTTTTAGTGCCTCGTGCTCTAGTACTTCTAAGAGAATCCCCCTACTTTTCTCTCTCCTGCATCGGTAATCTCTTCAGACAGACAAAAGTGCCAATTACCTAATCTGACGCCTGACACCTGACACGAGGATGGCCAGAAACAGGAACAGGAAACAGGAACTTTGATGAAGCATTGATGATTGCCCAGGTGTACTTCGTACGCATGGTTCAACCATTAGACCCTCGACATGGACGGTTACACCAGTTGCGACAGCAGGGCAAGCATCAGCTGGTTTCGCCCTAGGGTCTGATGGGATTGTCCGGGGATGGCCTGTCTGAGCCCTGAAGAAAAATACCCGGGCTTCCGATATTGGCAATCCGCAGGGAACGACGGGCGAAGATCTTATGAGTCTGCCGTTTTTGATAGGTCTTCTATCAGCCGAAGTTCTTACCGGCCATGGTTGTATGTTTAATACATCCATACATCATCCCGTGCATTAAAAATTTATGCATCCCGGCATAGAAACGATCAAAGGCCTAGATAGCCCGTCATATCGTCATATCGCATCGTCTCGTCTTCTACGAAATCTGCGAAGTGTCTGTCTGACACGATGTTGTACCAACGTAGTGCGGCTTCATTTTTTATTTTTCTACTCTTTTTCCCTTGCAAATTATTTACTATTTTCTACAGTATTGACGTTAACGTCGTCGAACTAGTTTCCTATCATTTCGAGGCTAGCGAACTAGACCATACATTAGTTAAGTCGCTTATTTCAGCATTTTGATGCTTACTGGTACAGTACTGTATACAGGGCTGCTATGACCTAAACGGCTGGCTGTGCTTTGGGAACCTTGGAATATATTCTCCCAACAGCATCTATGCCTCCTCATGTTTGTTTCTTTCGAAATGGTCTAGTGCTTAGGATCTTGCTTCCCCGCAAGTCATTGTCCGGCAGGATACTCGAGTTATCGACTCCTATTGGTACACGATGCAATCAGAAATTTATTTGGGAGTGAACGGGAGAGGCTCGGTAGTGAGAATGAATTCCGAATTTCTCGGGATCTACTCGAGTCATGCTACTTGTGACTACCACACTTAGGAGATCCGGTAGTGCGGAAAGATACAATTTTTCTGCTGCATCTAGACTTGCCTAGATCCGGAACGGTTACGCTGGCTAGACATACATGTTTAGTCTCCGATACCGATGAGTGAAGTCATCGCGCATTTCGTATTTCAGGTTATCCTCGATTCTCTGGTGATCGCGGGTTATCCGGGTATCAATTCCAAGCGGTGGCAAACTCTTTACGCACAGTAGTTGAGCGACGGGAAGCAAATCCGTTTGACGGTGTTCCGGGACATATCAGGTTCCACAAAACATGAAGAACGGTATCGGATACCACCCGATATGAAGTCTTTCGGTAAGCTTGGCAGATGGATTCCCGCTGGGCTCCGCTGGGAGGAATATGGTGGATAACCCTTACCGTACCTACACCACGGTTTGTAAAGCCTCAATATCGCCAACTATCCGAGGTGCTCATAGGAGCAACCCGGTAGAGGCTAGCAACGTCGAGATTTTATCGTTTAGCTCCAACTCTTTACCTAGGTAAAGATACTAGATAAAATATTACATATCACAAATCCCTTAAACAGTCTACTTTGGGCGCGCCTTTACAATATCGCCGAATTAAACCTATTATGACATGTGCATAAGAAATTACTCATCGGCACGTCACAGACCAAACCCGACGGTAACCAACTTTAATATATAACAGATTCAAATATACGGAATGTACTGCAATAAGAGGCCATTGTATTGAACTTATATTGTCATGTGAGGCGTAAATTAACAGCCGCGTAGTAACCGGAACGAGCTCCTAGTGCTCTCTGTAGATCAAAATAGCACTATTTCGTCATGAAGATAACCCCCATTTCGAAATGGTGTTCTGCCTAAGGTGTTGTCAATAGGACTTAATACTTCACCTTGCATGAAATTCTCACGACCTTCGCATGCTACCAAGGTAGACCGGTAGTGCTTCTAGGGAAGGATTTTCGATCACGTCGACCGGAGAGTAAGACAGATTCGCGATGCCCAAATCCTTGTTTTTTTGCGTGTATTTTTGCAGCCATACTACTTACATACTATGCAACCGCGTCGCCTATCCCGACCCCAAAGCTGGGCATCACCCACCATGACCTGCAGTCTGCGCTACTACGTAGCATAGTAGTACTATTGGAACTGAGCCGTTGTGGTCGGGCTAAGGGCTAACCGAAATCGCTAGGCTATCTCCGTTTTCTATCTAGGTATCTATCGAAGGAATTTATCTAGTTCGGCCTAGTCCTAGCGCTCCTGGCGTTCGCCCGGGTTATGATATTTAATTTCTGGCATCGCTGCCTCGGCTTACGTACTGGGAAGTTTGGTCTGGTTTGATGATTGGACGGTACGGACTTTGTAACGCGCGATAGCTTCGTTCTTGTTAGGCAATGTTAGGCGCTGATTACGGCTAGACTTATTTGTCATTTCACCGAGCCTATAGCAGGAATGCTTCGTGAAACTCGGTGTAGCTTGGGATGTTGGAATTCAGACGATGGTGGGTCTCCGTGTCGAAGTACGAGACTACTGTTGCGAGTGCGCATGGAATATCCTCGTCACTGTACTTCGGTGGTTATCCACGGGACTTACAATTATTTGTACAGGCACGTCCAATAGTCACAGTACGCGTATAAACAGTGTAGACTGGTGGTGAACCAAGCTATTGGTCACAAGAGACTCACCGATATCGTCTCCTTTTCATATTCCACGTAGTAATTACGAAGGTTAATTTTTGTGTGTATGTATTTGCAAAGAAGAAGCGCTATCTAAATATAGGAAGGCGTCGTGGCAAGAGCACGTCCTTGCGGTAATTGCAAGTTCAGGGGTTTTATTCCCTCTTAGAAGATTATACGGGAAAATTCATTGTTAGGGGATAATAGAAACGCCCAGATGAAGCACGAAAATCGGGTAAAAAGAATTTGGGTAAGGGTTGTTATTGTTGTGATAATACTCGTCGGCGACCCCTATCTCTATCAGGACAAGTTTTTCAGCAGCAACTAGAATCTCCCCACATGAAGTCTCGAATATGGAGTCGTTTTTCTATTCCCCAGAGGCTGAATATAGCCATGGCAGTAGCATCTCCATAACTTCCATGCTCCATTTACCCACCATAGATTTGAGATCCGGATCAAGCGGGATCTAGAGGCAGAGCCTCAAACTGTTGCCGGGTCTGTATCCACAAGAGTCAGCGGCGTATAACTACTAACAACAATGTCCCATCACCTCCATCAACTTATCCTACTCCCAAACTTCGAAAAATACGACAACTAGATTTCCATCGATATCTCTGCCTCAGTATCCATTACCTCCATTTCAAACAATATCGACGACTCCTTACGACTTTCCGAGACGCTCCTTGACGACGATGACGATGTAAAACATTGAAATACCATCTGATACCCCTAATAGCATCGATAGCCATTCCTCGAAATGATAACCTACAATAGACATGACCCCGGATCAGTAAATGCTAAAAGATAAATCGGATTCGCTATGAATAATATCTTCTGCTTGATTCGACAAGAAGGTTTCTAGCAAACAAGAATAGAAGTAGACGGCAAAATTTACCTAAGACTAAGTCTTGAAAGTTTGTCCATACCGAACTTCATTACCTAACATCAACTCGAAGTCGGATCATCTACTTTGATAACCGTTAACGATGTCATAATATCTCATCACTCGATTTTCATCTATCTCAACTCCTATACTGTTAATTGGGATAATAACAATAGTAATAATAGACACAAGATAACACGAAAGACACTGGCTGCCACTTAAACCAAAACAACCCCCGTTGTGACGATGACCATCGGAGATATGCTCGAATACTGTTCGATATGTACAACAAGACGCATTTCCGGTTATTGTTACCGCAGAAATATAGATGGTGAAAGGGGATGATAGAAGAGACACGAAAGATCCAAGGCCCATTTAAACTCGGTCCAGTATACCGCAACGGGCATCCGAAGACGATCGTAAACGTACGAGAGCTTCTAAGCAAACTACAATCCCGTACTATACTATCCATGCTACATTCATTAGGAAAAAACAGTTCCACGGACAAGTTATTCATCGCTATACTATGGGCCCCTGAACTACACGATGGTTTGCTTGCAACTCGGCATCAAACACTACCATCATACTAGTAGGTACTTGGGTTTGTCAATTGCCGAATATTTGCTTGTTACGGGTTCTCTGAGAGCAAACATTGGCCTGGCCATTGTTTTTTTCCCTTTTAGCGCCTTGCCTTCTTGTCGATGATGTTTTGCCGGATTGTCTCCCTTTGTCTAAGTGCTCCTCGGATGAGAGCTCGGCCTGTACGAGACATGTCGGTGGCTGGTTTCGAGACGGCTTAGACAAAAGGGGTTGATTATCTCTATGCATAATTAGATCGATCTTAGAAAGGAGGCAACAATCTCTAATTCCTAAGGTTCCCAATAACGTCATTATTTTCCTATTAACTAAGTCTGTACTGTGACTGCTTATACTGTATCTCTTCTTTTCCTTTATCGGGTGGCATGCAAATTCAGTTCTCTGCACTTTAATCGACATATGTGGTATTGACAGTGTTTTTGTTTCGTGTTGACAATGGTCTATGTTTCCTTTGGAACGTCGACGACGCCATCGCCGTCATCGCCGGCATGATATTAGTAAGGCAATCGCATATATACAACAATTCATATTTATGGTGTTATAGGGAAGTACAGTCAGCGACATCTGTCTTATGTAATATATTAATAATCGGTGGCTGGTGTGGCTGGTCACACTACATAATCCAAAAGTAATTACATAATATGCTTACATAAGGTATTATCTAATCGGATTAACTCAGAAGGGTCGCTGATATTTCGGAATAACCCCAAAAATTCAATTGCGCCCACCATCATATTGATATCTAGTATATTCATACTCATTGGCGCAAGCAACGCCGGATATCCTACACAGCGCTGCTGAGGTAGTACGCCGATGGCTATGGCTTCCTCGATCCGGCCTTCAATTGGCCGAATATTAAATTCTGCCGCAACCCAGCATGCTACGCATCCGTTCTCATTCCTCACTCCACTCTCGAGGGCTACGACACAGGCCTGCTCCTTTTCTACGACCCCGGAGCTAAATGATCGGCGGCCTCGTCGCGACAACAATCGACTTCGTGGACTGAGTAGTTTGTACCGTTCTGGACCACGAGCTCGAACGAACATCGATCCCCGCCAGCTTCCCAAGCCCGCGAAATACAAGAAGGAGATCGAAACCGATCCGAACCATGGGCTGTGGGATTTCTTCTTCTCCAAGGACAAGATCTTACCGACGCCCGACGAAGCGAAAGAATTCGGACGCGCGTGGACTGCCGAGGAGCTGCGACAGAAGAGCTGGGAGGACCTACATTCGCTATGGTGGGTGTGCTGCAAGGAGCGAAATCGTATCCTTACGGCTGTTCGAGTCTGGCGTAAATTCGAGTTTTCGGATGATGGTGTCTTTGATGCCAGGTTGCGTGAGGTACGAAACCTACGTCTGGTAATAATGATTAACTCACTACGGTGATGCTAACATCTTATGCGCAATATATAGGTCAAGTTTACCATGAAGAGGATCAGGCACGTTTTGACGGAACGATTCTACTTATGGGAAGACGCGAGGGCGCTAGCGGTGTCGGATCCAGAGATCAACTTAGCTGATACCAGACGCCCATACAACCCTTCCGTATACTACGAGGAACAAAGTGAAGAACCGGTGGAAGCCGAAAGTTCGGAAACGCCGGCTGAACAGTCGGCAACAGAAGGCCAGCAATCGGTCGCGGAAGGCCAACAAGAAGGAGTGGAGGGTCAACAAGAAGCAGAGAAGTCGGCCGCCGAGGCCGCCGAAAAAGTCGAGCCGTCTACGATTCCGACCGATACTCCGGAAGCTCAACAACCTCCGCCAAGAATATGAGCCGGATGTACATACGTGTTGATACAAAATAAAAGCTCTGAGAAGTGAGCCTGTAAATATGTGTATATTAAGCCAATGACGCGCATGATACCTCCATATTCGAATCACAGCTAGTCGTGTAGAGTCATCAGCAATTCCAGGACCGAGGAACGTCGGTGTTGCTTGCCAATTAGCCAGCCTTGCTAAACGTCAATTATCACAAGGCATTCTGTTCAATGCGCTGTCATGGGTGATTCAAGGTTATTTGGTCTTCATCTTAAGAAATTGAATCATGTGATAATCTAATGCCCCTCTTTTTACACGCAAGGCTCCGGGGCTACAACAGACGGAAACAATTTAACTCTACCTAGGTAGGTATTTGGAATATTTGTTGAGACGAGATTAAAGCTATTTAAATGAGTAATAGTGTATCCGCGGTCTATCATAGAACCAAAAACTAGCACTAGGTACCTATAATAATTGATGACAGCATTGATCACTGAATCATTGATTGAGATTGTAATGAGATGATATCAGAAAGGGGAAAGGAGGAAAGAACTTATTAAGAAGAAAAGGGGGGGGTACGTAGCCAAGCGCGGGGTCTTTGGGCTGACCTGGTTGATTGGCTTTAGCTCTATTTTGGGGGGGCAGATTGGGGCACCTTTGGGGCATCAAGTAGCATTGGTTAGAATTATTGTACTAATGGTACCAATGATAGCGGTTGATAGTACCAGTAGTACCAATAGCAGAACCAGTGGTACCGTCGAATTTCGAGCTTCAGAACCATAAACCATAAACAGAAGCCAAAAACCAAGTTGCTTTGTATCCACCTCAAACCACAAATCAACTTAGAACCCTTAGAACCCAAATCAACCTCTCTCACCGATACTTTATACTTTTTATTTTTTCCGTTTACCGTTCTATGTTTCTTCTGAACATTCTACCCAGTGCCGAACATTCTAAACCTTCTAAACCTTCTAAATCATCACCTCCTTTGACGTTTGGCCTGGTGTCAACAGACAAATAACCAATACTCCTCCTAATCTGCTCTGGTCATTTGGAAATACCTGAACTAATTGCTTTTAATACCTTGACACCTATCTTCCCCCCTCACTAAAAAAAAGAAAGAATACCGAGAACCCGTAGTCCGTCGCCCACCATGGATGAGATTGCTAAAGAGTACGATGTCATCGTTTTGGGCACCGGTGAGTTTCAACTTCGAGCCCCGCATTCCCAACTTCCGTCTCTTGATTCTTTGGTGGGGTTGCGAGCTTTCGCGATATAGAATCTAACGTATCTGTTTTTACATAGGTTTGACCGAGTGTATTCTTTCCGGGTACGAATTACATCATATGCATATGCGAACATGTGTTACGAATTGTAGGCTGACAGAGTAATAAAGTGTCTTGAGTGTCAAGGGTAGAAAGGTGCTGCACATCGATCGCAACGATCACTACGGAGGGTAAGCAACATACCCTTTTAAGACATGAATCATATGAATCATACGGAATATCTTTGGGCATTATCGAATTGAATCATTCACTAACATTGGATCATACAGAGAGGCCGCATCAGTAAACCTCGAAACGGTACCTTACCCCTCGTCATAGCTCCTATTAACCCGACGAAGCTAACCTATATACCCCCTCACGATAGCTATTCAAGAAGTATGGCAACTTCGCAAAAGGTGAGGAGCCATGGAAGAAGTACGGCCGAGCCAACGACTGGAACATCGACCTCGTACCTAAGCTTCTGATGTCGTCTGGCGAGTTGACCAACATCCTTGTCTCCACCGATGTTACCCGCTACCTCGAATTCAAGCAGGTCGCTGGTAGCTTCGTCCAGCAAGGAGCTGGTACCAAGGCCGCTGTCGCCAAGGTTCCCTCCGATGCTGCCGAAGCTCTGCGATCGCCTTTGATGGGTATCTTTGAGAAGCGACGGATGAAGAGCTTCATAGAATGGGTCGGTACTTTCGACGTCAACGACTCCGCTACACACAAGGGTGAGTGTTAGGAATCTTGGAAATCTTGGGATGATAGCAACCTGCTAATAGCAATTGTGGTCAGGTCTTGAATTGGGCACATGCACGATGAAGGACGTCTACGACAAGTTCGGTCTCGAGCCTGGCACCCGGGACTTTGTCGGTCACGCTATGGCTCTATACCTAAACGACAACTACCTTGATGAAGCTGGCAAGGCACCCGAGACTATCGAGCGTATTAGGATGTACGGTAACTCAGTAGCAAGGTACGGAAAGTCGCCTTACATCTACCCTCTATACGGTCTCGGCGAGCTGCCCCAAGGTTTCGCGCGTCTGTCCGCCATCTACGGTGGTACATACATGCTTAACACTTCCGTCGACGAGATCCTGTATGAGGGTGGTAAGGCGACTGGTATCAAGGCTACCATGACCGGCATTGAGCCTGAGATGAAGTTCGAGACCAAGGCCAAGCTGATCCTCGGTGACCCTTCATACTTCCCCCAGAAGGTTAAGGTTGTCGGTCACGTCCTAAAGGCAATCTGCGTTCTCAAGCACCCCTTGGCCGGCACCTCTGAGTGTGACTCCTGCCAGCTAATCATTCCTCAATCTCAAGTCGGTCGCAAGAACGGTAAGCCTTGCCTCGGTAAACACGGACAAGAATGATTATTTGACTAAACATATTTATAGATATCTACATTGCTTGTGTCTCGTCGGCGCACAATGTGTGCCCCAAGGGCTACTACATCGCCATTGTGTCCACGATTGCCGAGACATCTGCCAACCACCACCTAGAACTCCAGCCTGGTCTAGAGCGCCTCGGCCAGATCGAGGAGCAATTTATGGTAAGTCAATCATTCAACCATACTATCCCACTTTTTTCGTGTCACCACACCCCTTGATACACCGATACTTACTATCCACCCCAGGGGCCCCCTATCCCGCTGTACGAGCCTCTCGAGGACGGAAAGAAGGACAACATCTTCATCTCCAAGAGCTACGACGCGACATCACACTTCGAGACGACCACCGACGACGTTAAGGACATCTATGCGCGCGCCACCGGCGAGGAGCTGAAGGTCGAGGGTCTCCGGGAGGGCCTCCAGGTTACCGAAGAGTAAATATAGTCAACCTTGTGGGCTAGGTCAGGCGGTAAGGTGTAGGTAGGGTAGTACAGCACAGTCAGTGTATCCAGAGTCGAGAGTTTCAAGTAGCAGTGATTCCAAACCGAGCAGAACAGAACAAGAACAGACCAAGTTAGTTGTCGTCGGAGATTTCTTCTTACATGGATGGGCAACGTAAGGGGAGAATACCATACGTTGTAGAGGACGAGATGGTGAAAAAGTGAGTAGATGATGAGTAATTGTAGCTTGTATTTAATCACCCTTCCTGAAACCTTTTTTTGATAAGGGAAGGAGAGATATATGGGATGGGGTGTGGGCAAATACCTAGGGGATGTTAATAGTCTGGGTTGGGTTGGTAGTGGTGATTTTAGTCTGCGAGTCTGCTTTTGCTATGTTACTTACCTACTTATTCATATGCCTCTGCTTCCTTTGAATCTTGCGAGTAGGTATATATATACCTAGAGTGTGTTTGTGTGTTGCGTAGATGCGTGTTGTAGTTATGGCGAATGGCTAAGAGGAAGGGTCAGGAGAGTATGACCATCACTCATTCTTTATGCATAGGATCGTTGAATTTCTGCTGCTCCTACAGCATTCTTCGTTTCCTACACATGTTTGGGTGAGTAGAAATATGTTTGGATCCAATATTGGAGGAGTGGTGTATTTCATACTGGATAAGGCTGCTAGGGCACCTAAAGGGGAGTGGATGGTTATTGTGTTATGTGTGAGAAGGACGATGCACGAAAAGGGTCCATATAAAGTATGAACAGTTAAGGGAGATAATGTTATGAACCTGGGCATTTATATCATCCATTTTTTGCACTCCTAAGCCCGAGAAAAGATAGGATGGATGTCGCGTAGTCAAATACAAGGGTCTTGGTGTCATGGATAGCTGGACATAATGACCTTTGGAGTTCATAGGTACTCCTCAGAGGGTTGAATATAACCTGGAATAGATATATCCTTTCCATTCTTAGCTACCTAGGTAGCTAGCATCTAATCAACATGGATCCAATACTTTGTCTATATCGTCTGATGGGTCGTCGTTGCCCTATTTCTAGAGAGGGGGCTTTGTCGTCAAAGGATATCGACCGTCGTTCTACCGGAATACGTACCATGGTAGGTGACGAGTTTTCTGCCACCCTCGTGCCCCTCGTCACCTCCCCCAACAGTGTAAAGCTTATATAGTGTAATAATCTGTGAACTGTCAAGTCGACCCAGTTGTGGTGACATGAGGCCAGAACAACCCCCATGAGAGAATGGGCCCAATGGTGGAGTGGCACTCATCTTACCATGATGACTGATTCCATAACTTGACACCGGATATCTCCAAAGCGGTTTTTTCGTAGGTTCGATTCCGAACCGAGCTTTTTTTGCATCGCATTTTTCTTATTTGATTTTTTTTTTCGCAACAGCCATTTATTCATTTATCATTCATTATCACCTCCTGAATTCCCTCAATCCATTCCTTCATCAATTCCATCATCATTACTTCCATATATCCCGTCGTAACCAACCATCTCCTATTTCTACCAATCACGTGACTTTGGTCGACAGTGAGCCTCCGAATAGTTGGAAGGCAATTATATAACCAAAACATATATTTTACTTGTATTATAGCCATCCTAGAAGATCTAAATATGAAGCAGCCTTAATATTGTATCATAAAAACTTTTGATTCACCAAAGAGTTGATCATTAATGGGTACCTCGTCCGGGCAACTACCTAGTAGATGATTTACCTGTATGGCTCACTCACCAGAGTACCTATCTTTTGATGGTATCTTAATAGTTTCATTACATCATCCGGTTCAGGTTCACTAATTATTCAATTAATTCCCGAATCTTAAATTTACGTGGCCATTTTCGGAGAAGGTCCTTGACTTGTGGCAAACGGGTCGTTTCCCCAGTTGGTACCTCGTTGCTTCTGGCCACCAAACAATCGAAACTATAGACGGGCATTATAGATAGGAGACACTTACGATCTAGATATTGACATAGCTTGCTTCCATATAAGAATGGCCACTCTTTCGAGTTCCCTGCCTAGGTACCTAGTTGTAGATAGTATGGCTACGCATTACGTATGGAGCTAACTCGACGACAGGATTTGACTGATTCTTTTAGACTCTGGGGTAGGACTACCTAAACGCGATGTGAAAGTCTACTCGATAGCATGATCTTTATGTAGTGGCATCACTTATTAACGAGATGCTATGATCGATAAGTACCCCCTGAACAAGAGTTACCAGACATTCACGACAGGTCCCTCTATCTGCCTCCAAAAGTCGAGTATCGATTTCAATCTCATCCCCATACATGTAGTTCAGAATAATTCGTGTGTGTATATATTATTTGGGGGGAAATGTTCACGAATAAGGCGGATAGGTTGGTTATCATTTGACTGCTTTAACACTTTCCCCTATACTACGCTTGAGTGAAAGCATGAGCGGGCAAAGCCGTTCCTTCTGAGGAGATAAATTATCTTCATCGCAGATAATTGACTAGAAGTCTGCAAAGATTTACTTGGAACGAAGATTGTGTAACCATGGATAGAGGTATGGGCGCATCGATACCAAGGATAGAAACCAGAACTATGGACAACTCGACGACTATCTAGCACTAATACTCAAAATCGCAGAAAGGTATCAAATATAATAATTGCATTGGTGACTAGTAGCATTAGAGCTATTGTAAAGTAGTCTAAAGAGTTTGGCGTGGAAAAGGGATGTCGGTTCACCAACCTTGCCATAACTCAAGGACTACTACGGCCTATGATAGACGACATTGCGATCATTGGGATGCAACAAACGGTCTAGCACTGTTCGTTATTGGTTATTGTGCACAACGGAATTGTATGCTTTGGTCCCAAGATAGAATTTTACGATGTCTACCTATTCAAAACTTTGGCACTTCACCATGTCAGGGGCTATCTAGAGACATGCAACGAAGGGATGCAAAACTCCATTCGTATTCAAGCGCTAACCCGCAGAAGCAATCAATCTCTAGTCAATAGGCGTATCTAAATTCGTGAATCAGACTCGGGTTATGCCTCGTTGTGCTCTCCCGAGGACCTTGGTGTCTCGAGCAGGCACCAACGTGACAGTTACTGAAACCTTTACTTGGAAACATCTACAGAGGAATCCCCCTTCGCGTAGAACTACATGATAAGGATACCCACCTCATTCATGATCAAGAGAAAGCCGCAGAGTACCTACCTACCTACCTAGATGAGCCGTGGACCTAAACGAAAAATATCCACCGCCGTCAAGTTGCTATTATCGTCACAAACACGAGCAACCCGCGACGAGATCATCTCTAATCTCGCACAATGTCAGCTTATACAGGGCGACCAATTATCTCCGACTCCAAAAATTCGTGAGCACCTCCCGTAAGTTCCATTTCCGAGGCTTATGCTAGCGCGATCTCGAAATAGCTACTACTACTGCGACCCCAAGACACGGCCAAGCCCAGCCTAGCTCAGCTCAAACGACGTCGCAGGCGATAAAGGCAGTCAATCTAGTCTAGAACGGAATTTTTCCACATCCGTCGCAATTAATTCGCAGACGCAAAATGTGGAAATGGGGAAAAATCCCCCTCCGCCGTCGTTGTAGTTGTCGTTGTCGGGAACGCGTGGCAGCGCTTAGCATAGCCGCTAGCAAGCGGCGCGGAATGAGGTGATACCTATATCTAGGTTTAATCTAGTAGACGATGTCTTGTTACATGCCTCTTCCGTGCAATGATTGCGACTTCCCGCATCCGACGAACGTGGGTAGCACGTTGATCTATTGCCGTAAGCCGGCTGACAGGTTCAGGGACGTAGATAGGGTACCTAGGTAGCAGAGTGGGTGGGTGCCGTAATATGCCAGAGAGAATCCCATGACGGTGAGGCGGCACCTTGTCGTCGCCGACAGATGACTAAGGCAAGGACGACGGCTCCTTGTGTCAACTACCGTGCCAGCTGAGGCCTTAGTTCGAGAGGTCTTACGTTGGACGCACGTGGCGTGGAGAGAGGGTCGAAAAGCACGATCCGTATAGGGCTGACCTTCAGCGTACTCAGCAGCCACTCCCGTCGCGACGCGATCCCGAATTTCTCTTCACTCCGCATCTCGGGCGTACTTTTTACAGATCGCGTAGAGGAAAGTGTAAGGTTCTTAGTATAGTATCACACGGAGTATATGTGCAACAGCGGGGTGTCACGGCGGGGCGTAGCGGAGTTGTTCACTGCCCTGTGGCGACGACATGGTTCGGGTCCAGGCAGCGATATTGAAGATGCCGTGATTGGGTCGCGCATAGAGAATGTTTTCTATAGTTAGACAAACCCCAGCCAGCCTTGTTAGTGAATTAGTTGCTCTAGTAAGAAGGTCACTAACAAGGGCAAGCCCAGGCCATCGAAGGTCCGCCGTATCGTCGACCCAGTCCGCTTAAAGGCTAGCTGGGTGTGCTAACCGACCGCGACTCCGAACAGGATCGGGGTCTTGTGTTCGAAACATGCAAGGTACAGGTCGAGTTCGACAGGGACGATATCAAGAGCCCCATAGCGGAATGATGCGGTACCTAGACGCGAGCAGCGGATAGTGAGCAGTGAGCAATGTCTGCAGAATTACCTTATCCGTTGAGCCGTGAGCAAATTACGGCCGTATGATCGTGGGGAAAAGCGAGGACGAGATATCGTGAAGACGTAAGCTTGACTGGGGCTCTGCTACCTAACAATCATAGCACAATGAGTAGATTTTCGGTGTAAAATGGGTCTCCGCACTATCCGTACGGCACGTCATTCGCGTCTAGACTAACACTGGGAAAGAGCTCATCAGAGTACTCTCGGTACTACATGTTAACATGCGCGTTGTCCTTTTGACAACGGTTATCGTCTAACTAGTTAGTCTCTTGCGTGTGAGGCACAGAAGTAGGTACAAGTCGGATAGGTAGATGGAAAGAGAGAGCTAGGGTAGCTCGAAACATACACAATAAGCGCGGGACAGACGTGAGTGATTGGACAGATGGATGTTTCGAACAAGGGTACTCTTCTTGATGAGAAAAATTACATAATTGCCGTTATGGCTAGGATACAAGACCGGGGATAGAGGAAGAAATGATGATGACAAGGTTCGAAACATTTACCTTTGAGCTAACAATAACCAAGTACTTCATTGTATCTAGCGATGATGTTGTTTCGAATCTTCGTCTTGCCGATTCCTGCCGTGTTTAGGAGAGAAAATATCCAAATATAGAACAAGCTGGATGCGGGTAGTTTTTCTAGTGGCAACGCTTGAGGCAGTGCTACCCCCGGCCCTGGGTCTTTGGAGGGGCACGCCTGCCCACGAGGGGTTCAACTACACCGTCGAGCTTCCCAGCCGCACGATTTTACCGGCGTCTGTGCTGAGAGGATGCCTTGAAACAAAGTTTATTTTGTTTCGTTGGAATGGTCTTGGTATTTCCTCTCTTCTGGGACCCACGGTGTACGGTGGAGCCCCTTACCTCGGGTCCCACGATCAGCATCATCGCGCAATAAGCATACATAGAAATTGTCACTGGGAACAATAGTCGACGGGGACTCGGACGGTGTGTTTACGGACAGGGTTACCTTATACATGCGTTGCGTTGCAACCGAGCCAAAAGTGCGGATTCTGCGAGGTAGATTATCATTAACGAGTGTACATCCACGCCACCCACCCTCACGATGTCCGTTGAGAAAGTATCTGTGCAGGTATCTGCTACAAAGCGAGTTTTCATGCGAGTGATTCTGTACCTAGTATAGTATTAGACTGAAATGACCCCAGCGAAAATCTCATGCCGTCATCCATGTTTCAAGTTTCAGAGACGAGATCTTATGGAGGGTATGGGTAATGATGTAGACAGGGTTTCCATTTTAAGTTCTGATAAGTCAATAGACTGTCCAGCCATGAGCCATGGGGTACCTCCTGCAGCAGTAGGAACGAAGAATGTCTCTTAAGGCAAAGTCCGATGGAAGGTGGTTTGTCCGCGATACCAAGCGTCTCATTGGCTCTTTACGAGAGGGCGTCCTGTTTTATGTCTGTTTACGGGAGCATTATGCGTGTCCATGTGGTGTGGCGCTTTCTATCATGATCTGACGGCCTAGGGTTATGGTCACACCTCATAGTACTATGCATACGGCCAATATTTTAGGAAGTAACTAGGATCTGTACGGTCGACCGTCTAGCTACTGGTCCCAGGAACGATGAATGTGAGGCTCGTAATAGTACACATTGGGGAATTTCATGATATAATTCATGGGTACTATCGTAATCGTATTGTTTTGCTCTAGAATAGGTAAGATCCCGCTTTATTTACCTTGTCTGATCGAAGATGCAGACGCTAAGGCTGAAATTGTGGCAGCCCGGGCAACTCAAACGTACCTGTATTCGCAAGCGAGCCGAGGATAAGGATCGCTAGATGATTCCTTCTTTATCTCGAGCATACGTAGAAGCCTGGAAGTGCGGGAGGATATAACGGCACAGTAAATTTGGAACCATAGTGTGGTTACTTACGATGAAGCTGACTAGGAGGGGGGCATCGGCATATCGTTAAAGTAAACCTTGGCCCTATGAGCGGATGATCCGCCATCTATCTATGAGGCGACCTACCGAAATCGAGTCTAGGTTAATCGCTAGATATTGGCCAACCTTCTAGCTCATTGGTTGCGCCTACACCACAGCTCTAGAGTCATCTGATGGTTAATATAGGGGGGAGGGTTGGTTGTTTGCATGGTTTTCGGTGTCGTCTGCAAAACATCATATTGCAAAAATATTCCAAATACCACAATGAGCTTGCCTGGTGAATCATTGGTGCTCTCTCCTTGTTTGAGGATCTCCTTTTATGTGGTTCTCATGTTAGAGATAAACGACACCGATATGCGTTCTCGAGGACTAACGGGGTCGCCTAGATGTCGACTTCATAACGTCTAGATAATTTGCCGAAGACATTGTATTTTCCATTCGTAGGTTTGTGTACAGTTCATGTTATTACTTCACCTTTACCCCTGAACCGATGGTTGTAAGCGGTTATGGGGTAAGAGGCTTCTTAGATGTAGGTCAAGAAGTTCGGAACTTGTTTGATAGGGCGAACTCAAAATACAAGACGAGCTCTCCGAATAGTAGCACTGCATCTGTATCATTTTTGAGCTATCATAGGGCAACGTGGTGTAACGACCTCGTCATCATGCTGGGATGGGTATATTTACCACCATCCACATTCAGTCTATACTGGTCATCAATTGGTCAAATAACGCCAATGGACCACAAGATCTTGACAACCATACCATGAAAGCAAGAGAGTCATGAGGCATACGAGGATATCGTTGGCCAGTGTGAGGGTTAGTTAGTGGCCTTGTCGACGTACCTGTTGAAGGGCGGTTAGCACTCAGCCCAAGAGGCTCGGCTTCAGGGGGGGCACATAGCAATTTTCAGATTACCCGTTGAAGCCAATGGATGAGATATCTATGTTAGAATCACAAATTTATTCTACCAACTGTGTCTCGTTGCCGCCAAGCCAAGTTCAAGTGGCCATATTCTGAGGTGCCCTCGCCCCTCGGATTGCCCGTTATAGTACCAGCGCCGTAGGAATGGTTGCTAATTCATTTCATTTGCTTAGCTGCAAATTACAACGTCTTTTACTGGCAGCAGGTCAAGTATGCTGTGAACTATCAGTATTGATAGACCAGTGAAGTACAACTAAATGATGATCTAGCTAACCGCCCATGCGGGAAGGCGGCCCAGCAGAAAATGGTCGTGGAGGCAGGCCATAGCCATGGTCATGGCAGCGGCTCCGCTCGTCGAACTTTTCTCGATCAAATTGAATCTCGCTAAATTGAGAAAGATCGGCTGATCGATAAAAGCTATGAGGAATTACTAACTTTCTCGTTCTTGGGAGCCAGCCTGAAGCTTGGAGCCTCGTAGGATCACGTTCTACCTACATGGAGTCGCTCTGCTTGTGGCGATCTACCCCTGGGAAGATACACTTAAGCAGAGTCCTTTTACCTCAACCATGACCTTGGAGATTATGCATATCTTCTTATCTTGTAATTTCGACGCGTCGATCTAGATTATGTTATTTGAATCTCTGGAAAGGGGCTAGCTAACTGAGTAAGTCGTCGGGTGGTTGATGATATTGGAACGCTCTAGTTCTCATGGGAGAAATTACCTAAGATCCTCCCCAAAGATTTAGAGATCCTATTCCCCAAATCTGGAGTCTGCTGTATGTAGGTCATGAACTAGGCTATGGTAATAGTATGCCGTAGGAATATGAACTAGGGGTTCGTTCAAAGTTGACATAGCACGGATGGGGAATCTCATAAATCGCCTAGGTACTCGACGATCTGATTTGCGATTATGCCATGGACCCATTTGACCGGCCATGTTCTTGTCTTATGGGTACGCAGTACTTATCTCTCTGTCATAGGTCCACAGGGACCACTTAGGAGCTGACCAGGGGTGTGTTATACTGCTAGATTGACACCATCCACTGACTTGAATAATTGAATGGTCTATCGGCATGGGGTAGCGGAAATACCTACCCACATTTAAGAAGCGAACCTAATAGAGTAATATGCTTTCGCGACGCGCAAAAAGGCGAAGCAAATGTGTGGATCTTGATGCTGAGGTCAGGTTAGCCATTTTCTAGCTTCTACGGCGAAGCAGCAATCAATTCGCGATATACTTCTTGACCGGGTTGGTGAATTGAGGTGTCTGTGGAGATCTTCCGGCTACATTATGTGTCCTTTAGTGCAGAGAGCTCAGCAAATTTTTTCCTGTTTATCGTACCGACTACCAATTGCCGATTTAGGAACAATAAAGTAAGCCGATGGGGTAGTACAAGACGCACTGATGCGATCAACAGACGACAGCAGTGACGGCAGCGGAGGCTAGCTTCGCCGGAAGCTCTCTTCAAAGTCCTAGGAAATCTTCAGTTGTCTATATGAATGATGTCAATGTGGGTATATGTAACGCCCTTCAACTTAAGTTGATTGTTGTACTCGGTTGGCCTCGGCCATATTCAATCTGAATTTCATCCGCTACTTTGATCATTATGATAACTCGTAGAAAGAATCCGTGTGTCTAACTTGGTTGCTTGGCATTTTGGTATGTATTATGTTGCTGAGACATCATGGATCTCCAAAGAGAAATTATGGACCTTGACCTATGTTTAGCAGAGCGGTCTTAGCTTAGGCCGCCTTGCTTCTTGGCCTGGCTTTGAGAACCGTTGGTTGTACTCCGTACTACACAATATGTTGCAGGGCTGAGTTGAGACAGGTATTTATTGCTGTTGACCACGAAGCTCGAGCCATATTTTACCAGGTGGTTATAGGCACCTTGCCGGCGGGGTATCCGGTGCTGATATTTACGCCATATGCCGCCAGAAACGATCATTTACCAGACCAGACCAGAGAGAAACTCGCCTTCGGCGGGTTTAGTGGAAAAAAGACTCCGGTACAGAATGAATACACGAGGGCAGGTGGGGCCTTAGAACCATTCAGGAATAGGGAAAGGCACCATGATCAGGACCCTCATGAGGACCCTCATGTAAGAACCTAGATTGTGAAGCTCGATCCCTTCAACATGACCTAAACCCTTGCTAGTTGCACCATGCAGGAATGCAAATCTAGTCATCTTAGATTCGATTCTGCGGTTTGCTTACAAGCCGTATTCAGGTTCCGAGGTTCCGAGGAGAAAGTTATCAGTCACCTATATGATGGGGCGTACATACGCGTCGAGAATACATTCCATTTGTGATGCCCGACCTTTCAAAGACGTAATTTGGACGAAGACGCGGCCGATGTTGCAACTGACAATTGCCAAAAAAGGGTCCCTCTCAAATGGGAATTTCTTGAGATGCTCAAGGTTGCACATCATTGGTCTTGTGTCTCCCAAGGTAACGGTCAAGCATTTCTGCAGGACGGTCCTTCTCACGGTGAAACTATGTGACTTGGTACGAGGCGAGAAATCAAAAGATGTCCGCCGGTTTCTTATGAGAGAGAAAGGCGGGCAGCAGAAATATGGCGGTAGTGTGGGTGCTACTTTGTGTTGTGAGGTCGGCGAGCATTAGAGTCAAAATGAGTGTGTTTGGGTTTCCGACAGTTCGTGAAGACAATGTCTTCGACAGACAAATAGAAAGTCGGTGTGCATATGATTTTTTGAACTTGGTAGCTCCAGGGGGGTCGATGTGACGGTAGGGTGTCAACCGAAAAATTGTCTCACGTGTTTGATATGGCGTCTATCGGACCAGTCAGGGCGACAGCGCAAGCGATTTGGCGAACAACTGTGATTCGCGGGGGCACATATTGCTTTGGTGTGTTTGTACGAAAGGTGTCTATCTATTGGATTGATGCAACAGAGTAGACGAAAGAACATCTATCGAACAGCCAAGGGCACCGACGTTGCAATTCAGGTAAACTAAATTCATCCGGACTCAGGGCTCCGCGGAGGGGTTATGGTTGTGGTCGTGGCCGTGGTTGTGGTTGTGGTCCACCTAAAGCATAAAGCCATGCCACATGGGTACCTACTAGCAGACTAGGTAGACTAGGTAGCTGATGAGGTCCTAGTCTGCGACCCATACAAGCTAATAGTAGCCCTGGAGCATTATCGTCGTGGTTGAATTATTGTCCGCACATTTCAAGACTTGCTGCTGCTAGTGCAGTGTCGCCTTGATTTGTATTAGGGGATTTAATTCGGATCTATTGTAGGGACATACATACGATAGATCGATTAATAACCAATGTCGACCAAGTAAAGGTAGTAAAGGTGTTTTGACGAATCAAATTCTCCTTGACAGCTTGCTCGCCCGATTGTTCGTTGCTCATATCCGGTTGAGCACATGCTGGCTGGCTGGGCGCAACCTCAAGGCATGACCGAAGAATACAGTAGCAGCCAATGTAGCGGGCATTGCTACAAGGCAAAGATCGTCGGTATGCTAATCAACTTGCTAAACCTCGCCACTTGTGAAGCTCGCCAATGAGGCTACGATTACTCGCAGGTGTTATTCGGTGGTCACCATCTCCAGCCCTATCAGCTGCTTAGCTGAAACAAGCAGCTGCAATTATTCCGCATGCAAAGTTAGATTGAGCTGGAGGGTCACCTAAATAGCCTGCCACCAGAGTCGTAATTTCAACCACACATACGTTAGAGGAATGCATATTAATACTTATGTAATCTCGAGGCTGCTTGAAATTACCTCACATCGTCGTAGAAGGAAGAGTACGCTGTCAAATCATTACTGTGTCAATTTAAACCGACATGAGATCTGAGATTATCAATGTACGAATGTATGAATGTGGGAATAAATAGAAGATAAAAATGTAGAAAATAGAAAGACACTAATACCAAAGCGATTATGGCGCTGATAGTGATGATGATGATGACGAGGGGGGAAATGAATGATTAAAAAGTAAGAAAAGAAAAGATCGTCACGTCTCTCCGTCTCTCCACCTGTCCACCTCGAAATTGTGGATCCTCTTATGAGATGTGGCTGGTCATATTGTTTCAGAACGTGGTCGTGTACCTCCGTACCTATATATGTCGCTGACATAATGATCCCACTCTGCCCACTGCCAGTCGCATTGTGATGTGGAGTGCACACCATCATGATCTTCAAACTCTCTATTCTCATTGGCAGGAACCTTACGTAAAGTTCCTGGAAGCCTCGTGGCTTTTGGCATTTGCAATTGGCCCATGTAATGCCCATGTAATCAAGAACCTTGATAAAAATTCCGACTCCAATCGGGAAGGATTTAAAGAACAAAAACTCCAACGTGGGGCGTAGAAGTCGAGGTATCATCTTGCCCCAATCAATTGTTTCACCACAATATTTGGGTTATGGTTATTATTATTTTTTCCCAATACCGCCATTCTGGGACACTAAACAACAGAGTGTATCCCTTCCCAAACATTCGGAAATGCTCCAGCCAACGACCGCGAAAAGCCAAAACTCTCCACAATAAATACAATAAAACAGTAATCCCAATCGCCTCAACAACCTCAACACTCAAAAACATCCAAGAATCAAGGCTTTTTATCTATGGAAGACCTGCGCAACAATCAAACTGCACAATGTCTTATAATGCTTCCCAACGGGCTTGCCGGCTTAGGAAGGAGACGGTTCATGAAGTGGGTGTAAGGGGAAGATGATCTGACCACTCTAATAACATGCGTAGGCGCGCTTCACCCTCAACCTTGCATCGAGTGGCATTCTCTCTTCAGCTACTATCATTTGAGATTGATCGGACGCTGGCCTGGTCGCCTTAGGGCCTTTTCATTGGCTTATGATAAATCAGTCAACGCCTCGCCCCTCGCATTTTTACCTATTATTCGACGAGGATATGCTTCTAGAAACAAGCCAGAACGTTTCTGCATGTCCGTTTAGTTTCCGATACGGAGATTTCGAAAGCAGGCTACCAGATGGTAGGTATGTACGTATGTACGTATATTGTTTACAACATTCAATGCTATCAACGGCCAGCGGCTGGTGTAAATACATCTGCAAGCCGACCGTGGCTGTCGCACTAATATGAATATCTCAAAAGCAACCAAATTTTCTCAATGAAATTGAGGTGGGCAATTCTTCGCGAAAGTGGCATGCATGCCCGTCCGTTAGTTCCAGAGGCGCGGTAAATGCGACAGCCGCGGCGCTGAGATGTTCTCGTGATAAGGCCGCTCAATCTTCTGGCAATTCGAAATTGGATTCAGCTTTAGCTCGTACCATGAAACAAGCGATATGATTAGCAGCCGCGAAGTTACTAATTATGGCAGGAGTTGAAGATACTCATGCCATTCATAGCACAACACATTATCCAAGCGAAATACGCTTTCCCTTTTCAGAAAGCGAGTCTCCACGACAATATCTGAAAATATTCACTGCTTCCTCCTGTCCGCTATTCGAGTTCTAGCGCTGCGGCGTCCATCAGATAGTGTGCTTTAGGGTTGCAAGTTAGGTAGGTGGTGGGGGGAGGGGTGTTGCTTTCATAGGCTCTTGTTATAGCGTCGACGCCGTCGCTCTGAGCGGGCCGTTGTAAAAGGATTCACAAGCTCCATGACGTACAGGGCACCGTTGTCGACTAACGAAAAAAAAAATCGAATGGCGGCAAATGAAGCTTGCTCGTGGACGCTATATCTATAATAACCACCATAGCCTTGCTAGCCGTACTGGCCTTGCCGAAGCAGAGTCGAAATAGACGCGCTCTCATACGCCTCCTGGTGAGGCTATACCATTATGTTCCGTACCCTACCCAACCGTCTACAGAGAGATATTAGCTTAGTGATGTAGATGAGATGGCACATGATGGCACGAGAGATACGAGATACACAAGGAATTATCGTTCGTAACGGGGTTAATTGCCAACATCTGAAAATCCGAATTGAGCGAAATACCGAGTCCGAAGCGTCCCGGAGATAGATTGACATTTGGTCCACTCAATATCAAGCAGAGGTAAGACCGGAACTATGGGACTCCCGTGTGCCGCCCGAAGTGGATGTCCAAGAAGGTGGCGTTGCTACAATCTGTATCGAGTGACTTGAATGACTTGTCTGCCCACATATGAGAACGAAAATAGAACAGAATATTCTGACCTTGATATGTGGGCTTCGGATAAGGCATTAGCCACTGCTAAGCTTGGATAGTATGTTTCGGCTACATGACGCAGGAGGTTGTCAAGGGTTCCAATGTTGCATTGAACTAGGCATACTTTAAGATGTTGATATCTCAAACTCAGTTAGCCTTACCTAGGAATACATACCTGCCTTTATCATACGAATTATGAATGTTTAGTTTGTTTGAATTATTTTATTTTTTAACATTCTTCTTATTCGGGTGTGGTTTTTATTAGAACATACCTATTAGCATCCATGACGCCCAGCAACTAGCAATTAGCAGCCTAACAAAAGTAGCAGCTAAGATACACGCCTAGCTTGAGCGGCACAGTCGACGGACGTGCGCAAAAAACATGCGGACACTGTCAAAGGCCCGTATATCCGCTACTTTGAGACCTGACGCCTGATACGGTAGCTGCAGTTCTCCAGGTATTTCGGATACCTACTAATAGAACCCTACTATTTTCAAGTTTGGTTCGAAAGCTCGAAAGAGGAAATGGAATATGTCGACATGATTTGATCTTTCTCAACCAGACTTCTTACATAACGCCAATCTCAAATGACAAGATACTACTACACCACTAATACAACTCATATCAGGACCACAAACCATGACACTGGTTACATACAGTACATACCCATACATACATGTATGTATGAATCATCCCATTAGGATAGTTAGATATGTAAGTACATATGACTCTGGGAACCGTGGGAACCGTCAGGAATAGATTATCTACCGCATAATATCCATATACAAAGAAGTTTAAATCCTGTCCTAACTGCCGATTTTAGCACTGCACGCTATGTAGGTACGTGGAGGAATATAGGGAAATGAAAAATCTGCTAGTAGATAATATTTGTTAGGCTTTAAGAGCTACCGTCTAGTAAAGCGTAAGCAAAGAATAACAATAGAAACCGTGCCTCGAATATTATTATGAATGTACATAAGAACATAAGACTAGGTAGAGCACTTGAGATTTTAAAAACACTCCTAGGATAAATTGGGGTATATCTAATAATAGTTAAGCGACTAATTAAACGCCAGCGCTTGCCAAATAACCCTGGTCTACATACTTGAAGCTAAGAATTACGGTTATTTTGACAGTAACATGGTAACATTCATAAGTACCTAGTTGCCAAAGCTGGTTCGTGCGCCCCTGCCTGTACGTCTATGGACTAATCAGGTAAGGGCTAGACATGTATCCATATGGATACTGGCAGGGATTCCGATCCTATGTAACTCCGCTCCCAATCGAATAGACTTGTCGACATTTCAACTTTCCACAACTCGCAAATCTAACCAACTAGTGGCTGTCTTTTGATGCTACTCAAGCACCTCCATCGAACATTTCTACCATTCTTCTTCTCTTATTCCAAATCCGTCACACAGTCATACGCTCTGTTTCATTTTAGATTCCTGCAACAACTTGACCTAACAGAAACTAGTAGTTAGTTGACGCGCTGCGGACATCGCCATGCTCTGCCATCCATGGGTGCTTCACAATGCCTGCCCTTTACCATGCGACCGGTCGCATTTCGCGGTCGAGGGTTGAGATGTCGACATGAATTATTTTGAGATGGCCCTAAATCCTTCGTTGCCGTCGACGAGAGAACGATGTTCCGTTCGTTCATGTCGGTCCCGGATGATGTAGCCTTAGGCCTTGAGTAACGACCTCAGACTCCGAGTAATCATGACACTCGGATTTACGGTCATCAGGGTCATGTACTACCTCGCTAGAACAGCAGACGTCATTCTACTCCCAGCGACATAAGGACTTTTTACTTGCGCGATCACACTGTACCCTTGACTGTGGGCTCGCATTCTCTTAATGCCTCGACTACATAGTTACTCTCAGTCTTGTTCATGACACCTTTACCAGCTTAGCTCGCCTCGACTGATGCCTCTACTCTTGCACAAGAAGACCCTTGCAGGCGTATGCATGGCGTGCCGTATTATACGCGCGATACAGTACGGTTTTTATGAGCCACAGTACACACACGTTAGGTGGGATAGAAATTGTGCGTATGGATAAGGCAGGTCGACTAAGAAACAAGTCGCAGAATGAAGCACTGCCCGCTCACTGTCTCCGCGAAGAGACGCAAAAGCCACCCTACCCCGTGCTAGGCCTGTCGCGCTTGAGACCTAGCTGCACACCACGGCTCCGAAAGTCTTATCCCAGCACCCAGTCTCGGACAATGCAGATTCTCTATACGCCTTTGACGCAACACAGCAACCACGCGCATGCTGCCTTATCGCTCCGTCTACCCCCCCGTTCGAAAGCTATGTACTTTTACTATAGATGATGCCAGGTACCAAGCAACCAAAGCCTCCCCTGTCAGCAAAAGACAACCCATGCTTGCCATGGGCCATCACTCACCCTGACAAAATTGCCTGGGATCAATTGCTAGGCTACTACCATGTCGAAGCTAACATGATCAAGCCATCGATCGCCGGGGTATGCTAGGACCCCTACATGCAAGAAGTGAATAGAGAGAGACCTTTAAACTGCTATCGTCCTTGTACCTTTCGATGTTGTACACTATCTGACCCCCGCTCTACCACCAAACCCTGTCCTTCTATCTTCCCCCGTCTCCCGTCTATGTATGGACCTATGTGACCCATGTCAACTCATTATACATACATACATAGTACTATGAAGAAGATCCACAGTCAAGGTACTTGCACTAATGTATGCGGCATGTATGTACGTATAGTAGGACCTCGTTGGTTCCACCCCACACCCACACTCACACCCACTCACCCTACATACCATGCCCTACCTACCTTTACGTCGTACCCGCCTTTTTGACTGTTGACCCATGTATGAGGTACTAGCATGCTCCTCACTACGGAGTCGAAAGTAAGATGTACTCCATGGTACACATCTTTCATGGTGACAGGGAAGCCCGAGTAGACATACATACGTAAGGTCAAGAAGCTGGTTGTGCTCCACCAGGTGATAATTTATAAGCACTTGATGTTCCTCTTGTCCTGCCATCGCGGTCATTGAGGCTGAGAGATTCTCAAATACAAAACGGCTTACCATACTTAGCTGTCTAAGGTCTTCCTTCACGGATATCTATTACACACTCTCATCTTTACCAAACCAGCTACGCCTTTGGTCTTTATTATAAGTCCTACAGATCGCCTTTCCATCTTGCTTCCCAAGCTTCCCAACGAACAATAGTCACATACCAACCTAAGACAAGGGTATAGGCAACATATATTGTACGTGCTTTCTTACAACCTATGAACCTCGATGAGACACATTTCTACGCCATAATGGACCATCGCTCTCGATTAGAACAAGATTCCGGGGACTCTTACTCACACCTACCTAGATCAAGAGCTAGTAGCACGAACTCGACGACAAGCGGATTTCGCAACTTAGATCTTATCGATTCGGCTCATAGACCTCAACTACCGTCTTATATTAACCGCCTCTCACATCGTTCTTCGACTTATCTTCAAGAACCTATATCTTATCCGTCTCAGAAAGCTTTAGAAACAGAGTGGAGCGAGGGGCATTCACAATCTCAAGGCACACCTTTACTACGTGTCGAGTCAGCGCGAGATAATACTTCTTCATCTTCGTCTTTAGCACCTCCAGCAACGTCAACCATGAGGTGAGCTTCTTTTTTTGCGCATTGGTCAGTATAGGACGAATAGCTTACCATGAACAGTACCGTAGCTGTAGCATTCGACCCGAGGTTGGAAATGGGCATTCCGCGTTCTTCCTATACATGGCCGGGACTAGACGCAGGCGCGGATTTATTGGGTCACGATATGAGCTCCGTTGGTCATGGATCTGATGCCAGCATGACCCCTCCTAGTGGATCTCGATCTTTAACTTCTAGCCCACCCCGATTCACCTTGACGCCCGAGCAGCGAGAACTTAAGAGGCAGCGGGACCAGGCTCGACGGGATTCGAAGACAACGGCACGCGCGCGCCGAGCTATGAGCACTTACTCTTCCGCTTCCCAATCGCCTCCAGTTTCACTACATGAATTTTCCTCAGCATCGCCCGTGCCAGTTTATACTACAGCTCCGTCGCAAATATCACTCCTCGCAGAGCCCGCAACATCCATTGCCCCGCAATATATGTCGTCTTATTCCACATCTCCTCTCCCCGACCATGGGAGCCCAATGTTTACGCATCAATTTTCTTCATTGTGAGTTTAGTGATGACGCGATTTTATTTGCTAAGATTGCTGACAATCAACGTAATAGGCCGCCTAGCGATTACCTGGGCTTGAATTACTCACCGGGATACCCTCCGCCACCACCATCCGCTCACAGCTTATCTTCTCAATACAGGTTAGTCAAATAACGAGCATTCGCAAAAGTTCCAATTCTAATTACCGAAGCAGCCGCCCATCGCCACCGATGCATGAAGCTCAGATGATGTATCCTGTTCAGCCCCCACAAGTTCTTTCTTCCGGAGGCTCAGCGCAAGAAGCTGGCCACGTCCGCGTCGTTCAAAGCCGACCGAAGCCGCAATGCTGGGAGCATGGATGCAATGGAAGACAATTTTCCACTTTCAGCAACCTTCTGAGGCATCAGCGTGAGAAGTCAGGGCAGGCAGCCAAGGCTACGTGCCCCAACTGCGGCGCCGAGTTCACAAGGACTACTGTAAGCATTTCAACCAGCATTACACCTTCGAGCAGTTCACTAACTCATCAAATAGGCTCGCAATGGACATTTATTACATGACAAGTGCAAGCAAAGACGAAACTCGTAAAATAAGAAAAACAAATTAGACGACACTTTCGACGATTCTCTATGGATGGATGATTGTTAGGACGTCAATGTGAAAATATGGGAGCTACGAGAACTTGGAAAGCGGGATATGGTTTTAGACGACGGCTCGACCGACATTCAAAACATTCGGATATATTTTTACTCGGAGTATATATGGGAACTGGACTTTGGGGACTGATGAGCTTTGGAATATGGCGTGGAAGATTTAAGCATATACCCCTATTTTCTTTTCGACCTTCTTCGTTCGATCTTCGATCTTTGACGATCTTCGATGATCTTTTGACCTTGTATAAATTTGGCATCAACGGAAATGAAATTTACCTTCTCATCATGAAAACACTGAGACTTGCGAGCAACTTGTGAAGCACTTGTGATGTTTTGGTAACCATCCATTTTTTTTCTCTTAAGCGAAGCTATTCCAACGTTACTGGCGCCGTGTCTAGCCCCCTACTAGCGATAAACTAACTTTACAGGCCTCGTCGGGACCGAAAGGTTATCTTGATTCAAGATTCGAGGTCGGTAAAACATACGGGAACATGGGTTCGCCCCGCTAGCATAAATTCGATGCTACCTCTACCACGCATTTTTTACGCTTAAGTTAAAGTACCATGCTATAGAGATTTTCGTGGGGTTTAGCTCTAGAGCTGGCTACGGTAGCATCGTCCTATAGCACGACGTCTATCGCGAACTGATCGGGCTAAGCCAAGGGGCAAGTTTGCCTTCATTCTTGGTCGCCCACATTCCTACACACATGGTATGTGCGTGCAACGTGCGCTGCGACCATGCTCCGGTGGGGAACGAAGGTGGGAAAGATCATAGATGATCTCGAAAGCAGCACGAGGGAAGACGTGGACGACATGGATGAGGACCCCTGTTTGGGGATAGCTCGAACTGCAATAGACCTGCTTCAGCTAGCTACAGACGCAGCAGCATATAATACAGGCGCAGAAGGTGCAGACAGCCCGCCCGTTAGCCAGGTGGCAAACAGGGGATGGCGTTACAACACATGAATGGCTAACTGCCAAACTACTCCTGCTAGGTACGGTTAGGTAGTATGGGTGCGCAAGACCACAACCAACTTCCGGATTAGGATGTGTTTAACCTTGGATCGTAACCTGTTCTGTACAATAGTGCCTGGTTATAGTAGCTGTAACTGGTAACTGTTCAGTACCGTAGCAGGTATGTATGATTGTACCTTGCGTGCTTTTGTCAGGGTCCAGTCAGAGGGGCAGAAAGGAGAGAACGAGTGGTCCCTTCAAACCGGTCATCTGGAAATCGTTATGTCACGAAGAGACCTCCTATACAAACCTAAGGTCGCAATGGAACGATGGGAACAATTCCGCGCCCTCACGCTTCTACCAATCCCATCCGGCGCATTGTGCATACATAATTTCCTGATCTTCGAACGCCCCCCCAAAGACCCCTCGCGTTCTCGCTACGAAACCATTCGGCCGAAAATGGGGCACTTTTCCCACGTGAGGGGTCCATTGTTTGTGGCTCTCAAGGTAGATTTTATGCATAATCTGTGTTTCAATATTCATTCCCTCGGCATCATCGTCGTATCTTATCGCCAGTATAGTCAGGTCCATAACGGACGGTCGCCCGCAACCCATTTTTTTTCTTAATAATAGCACATACTATTAAGACCTTGGCTCGAAGCTAACTCGCCGGCTTTCGGCCAATCACCTTTTGAGGCACTTAGATCGCATCCAGTTAGATCGCTTGATTTTTCGTACAATTAGCGAATGAGAATGTTCAGCTACGCCAGAACCACTGAGAACCACTTGGGGCAGAGATCTAGCATGTAAATGAACTAGAAAGAGAAAAAAAACCTGCTAATTAGTCGACCGCGCAATAATTCTCTCGAAGCAAGCTTCGGCATTGCGGTGGAGGTTGGTTGGTCGACACTAGACGGCTAACGTGATACAAGAAAATGCGCCTTCGTTCTGCAGCAGGAGGTTCCATACAGGACCCAGATCTTAGTTCGTGGTTTTTTGTTGATTATGATGACGGTGGTGGTGCTGGGATCGGCCGAATCGTATGTGGTGTCGTATGTGTCAAGTACGTCAAACACTGAAGACTGCGACCAATGGCCATCCTGGAAATCGTTCAGGTAGGTAGAATGTACTACCCGACCCCCCGAGCCGTCCGTCGGAACGTGGAGATTGTGTTGGAGAAGAAAGCGAGCACAGCCTTCCAGAAGGCCAAAGCTGGCCTGGTGGGCAGAAAAGTCGGACTGGGGACCAGGGCATCAGGGGTGCAGGGGGGAAAGCCATGTGCCATATCGTCTGTGTGCAATGCTGCCAGAAATAGAAGCAGGCTGCGAAGCTACGGCATTGGTTTTCAGATTGATTGAGGACGTCGATCTTATCACATTTTGGACAACACCATGTGCACCGATTGTGTGGATAGTTCCTTGCAGCTATGTCAGAGGTTTGAGTAGTTTTTTCTTCGGGTTTCTTAGCTCGTATCTTCATTGGTTTCTGAGATAGGTATAGATAGAGAGTTATTAGACGCGAGGAACTTTGAACTATTTGATTCTGACACAAGGAAGAAATCATCTATTTCCTTATTGTGTTTTTTTTTTTTCGTAGCATTTATAGGTGGGGAAATTGCTGCAGAGACTTGCATCTTGGGAGATGAGTTGAAAGACGATTTAAGTTAGTAAAAATCCATGAGCACAATATACTCTGGTACAAAATGTAGATCTGACCCGTTAATCCTTACATAATCCACATTGCTGATATGCAGGGCTTAGTGTCTAAACCTAAAGGCTCCTTCCGTGGACGGAGACCAAAAAATGCCATGTGGATCGACGTGATAGAGTTGAAGCTTGAATCCATCGTGTATAATAAAAATAAGTCCCTGTCTTTACATAACAGGTACATTACAAGGGTTTATTCAATGTATTCGACGAGTTATGCTGATTTACACCTAGCAACCTTAGTGAAGTTACGTAAGACAGGGTTTAAAAAGATGTACTTTACATAAGCGTGAAACGGCTCGAGATGATAGTTTATCTCTCCTTCCCTTTCGCTCCCCCACAAAATCCTTACCTAACCTTACCTAGATGGATGCCCACGTTTTTTATGTTCGTTTCTAAATGAGTCTAAGTGAGTTCAAGTACATCCACTCCTAAGTACCGAGTAAAAGTACCGGCGCTCTTTATTTACCGACGATCATGTTAAACCGGAATTTGCAGCATCGTCAATCACGGGGTCTAGTTGGGACTTGCGATTCGCTTTCTCGGTATCCTTCAACCGAAAATGGGTCTTTGGATTAGCGCAAGTGGGAAAATCAAACAATAGTCTTAGTTTGCGCGCGAACTACTGCGTAACAACACACAAACTGATGTTACACTTGTACTATCAAGCATCAAGGTTGTACAGTTACAATTTTAATTCTGCGTCTATCGTAAGAGCCAAGCCAAGCAGGTACGGAGCGGGTAAACCCTTAAAAGTCTATTTCTTATCCCCTACTAGGCTGCTAGGCATTAGTCTCTTAGTGCTAGCAGAAAACCTTGAACCGCTACGGCCACTGCAACCACTGCGGGTCATAAACCATGAAACTCTTAAGCGACCTCTCGAAGTACCTCGGGATCTCTTCAAAAGTGTCCACTCTCAAACTACCATTACGGGGTCAAGACGGACTTATTGACAACCTTGAACCGATATCCCTTGCATCTCTTACGACTCAAAGCCTAGACTGACCCATCTACAACCGACTATCCGATCTATTATCAAACCTACCCATTATCAATGGAGATATTGATTATAGAGCATATTTGTAGCTCAGCATTGACACACGTGGTGTTGCGTAGCGACGGCACGACTTCCCGATTATCTTAACATAACAATTATCAATAGCCAAAGAACCTTGGAACTAACATGGCGGCGATGTCCGTATGCGCAGTTGCAACGCCTAACATTCTGAGATGGCATATCTCGGGTTCCGTGGCAGCTAATTCGTCGAAACCGCCCTGCCTCGTACGTCAGAACATAGCTCTCAATGGTCCTAAAAATCGAGCGATGATTCACTGCAGAGAAGGTATTTTCCTAAACTCCGGTGACCGATCTTATTTGTCGAATCACGTAAAATGCTTACATTCTCCGTCCGGCATTTGGTTTTCTGTTCGGTGTGTAGGGAATTAAAGTGTGCCGAATGCCACGAGGCAACGTGGTTAGGAGTAAAGAATTCCTACCTTACTAGAGCCGTGGCTGCTGATCATCTTACCTACCGCTTACACCCTCTAGAAGCCTACCTGTGGTGTAGTACGAGATCTTAGTCTGTTAGAAGTGCATTTTGGTCCCTCTCTCTACGACATCTCGGAGAATTTATTAGACAGGCACCAAAAACGCAACATCTTGTAATAAAGGGAAATAAAAACAACGGCGACAGCACTATGGCTTTGCTGATCTTAGCGTCAGAAGCAAGTCCGTTGCCAACTTCTAAGAGATCAGTCTGGCAACCACTGTTACAATTACACAGCGTCGGACACTCCGCAACACCGCAGGCCTCGGGCGCCGTTTCGCAAAAAGACGTTGGGGGCCGTGGGGTAATCGTGGTTACGAGCCTCAACTAATGATGATGCAGTAGTGCTTGTGCTGATGCTGATGATGCCGCGCGTTCAGCGGATAATGGCTGACTCCCTGCCGAGAAGGGCAACAATACCTAGGCCATAGGCCGCTAACGGTCAGCATATTCGTGATAAGGCGAGGGGTACTATTGCGACAGCGGCGATCTCTCATTTCCTCCATCTTAGAACATATTAGGAGAAAAGAAAGTCACGATCATTCAAAAATTGTTCTATATTTGCACTTCTACATATAAGACACCACAAGGGTTTTCCAAGGGTTTCAATCGAAGCCCCTGCGCCGCAAGAAACATAGGAAATATTACAGAATGATCAAGATTGTTTCGATCGGTCCCGAAGACACACAGTGGCCACCGCCAAGAATAGGAATTCAAATGGGACTGAAGCGGACGACCAATGCGAAGATAGCAAGAGACCGGCAGAACGATGTTACCCGTCCATCTAGCAATCTCAGGCCGGCGTCGATCTCACTCGATACGTCGTGAGCTGGAGATTCCGACAATGGACATTCTGCTGCGCCGTAGACATACAGCACCAGCTGGTGTCTTAGTGGTCCAGTAGCCCGCTAATTCGAACAATAGAGGGTGGTCTCCCTTGCACATATTTAATTTACAGGCCATTTTTGGTAACATTGTTCGATAAACCCTTCCGCTTTAACGTAAACCACGACCATGACTGCGTAATAACGTGCTCTCTTTTCTCGTCCGTGCCGCACCGCTCGGCGGAGAAAAGTTCGGATACTGGCTTCGGGACGCGAATGGCCATAGCGTTTGCCGGATATGTCCTAACCAAGTACCAGACTCACGGAGTAGCCGTTGGCGACCAACCACGCGAACTTGCGACCGACTCGCACTAAAGCCGGTCCGGTTGCAGTGCATTTCTTGAAACGATGCTTGATGATTGATGGGTGGTGATTACTACACTGCAAGGACCTGTCAGGTTTAAAGCGTACAGATAACCCCGGTCCAATCTTCCCCAAACCACCTGACCTACACGTGTGAAAGCTGCAGGCTCAACGTGGGAGGCGAGAGCTAAATCAACCCCGAATGTAACCAAAAACATGAAGCTCACCCAGTAAACTCGCGTCTCCTGCGCTTACTACACATATTCGACTAGAAAGTATGGTAAAATATGGTAGAGCAGCTGTTGATCAACTGTACGAGATCGAAGCTAGCCTCGCGCAGCTGTCATAAACTTCATGATTTTTTTATTAGTCTGATTGTCCAATACATCGGACGTTCCCCGTATGAGGAACGGAAAGCAACACAACGCCCACTCACACATAACGCATATCCACGCAGCGACGCAAATAGAGCATCATCGTGCGCTTGACGTGACACAGCCTTGGCAGCTGTTTGGTGTTAGCTGCAGTGGCCAACCGGGATCGAACTGGCCGAAATTGTTAATTATGTCTTTCGACATCCGACTGTTTACCCTATCCGCGATTCGAAACAGAGTTGGCTTTTCGTACATACATACCTACTTACAGATGGCAGATGCTAGTGTCAGCCCTAAACCGTCTCACTCATTTCAGCCGTCCTCACCGTGTAGCCTAGTTTTTACGCAGTAAGGCCGTACGGCTCAAGTCTGACAGATCGACAGTGTCGGACCCAGTTCCATGCTGCGAGTGGGGGAGTCAACGCATAGCTAGAAAGATGATATGTGATACCTGATAGATACCCTGATACTCTCGATACTTGCGATACTTTCGAGTACCTTGAGAAGCAACCGTCGTAAAGAATGCGTGGCCACGCTGACCGGCCATCTTGCTATTCTCCGTTTCTATTCGCGTGTGCCCCCGCCGCACGTTGCTTGCCCACATGCTACTTGCATGCAGATTCAAGCAAGCTTGTTATTCGCCAGCGCCGCAATCGACCAAAATTACCCTCGCCTTGACCGGGGATAGTTGGAAGGGAAGTTCAGTAACTCTGGGCGAGTTTAATTACACCCAGAAATCTCCGCCGTCCTTGTCGTCTTTGTTGACCAGATATGCATCGAATAGCAGTGAAAATGGCATAGTCTGATATGTAATGTCTGTAAAAGATGGTGTCAGAGACTCCAACCCTTCTAAAATTGATCTTGTACATATTTTTAAGATTAAGATTAACGAGCGAAACTGGAAAGTCGATCATCAAGGACCTTATCGTTATTAGCGTATCTCAATTAACATCCTGGACTTGGTCAGTGCAATCTGCCTTCATGCCAGGTGCTCACGAATGTTCTGCATGCTACCTTGGTACTTACATACATACACATATACATACACCCATGAATATACATATTACATACGAATGCGACATCCGTATCAGTGGAGGAAATTACGCTAAGGCTGTCCGGGGTTAGGTTAGAGGCATGGGATATTGTAAATACACGGTTGGAGTGCAACTCGAACAATGTACCTTTCATTATAGGTACTGTGGTACATATCTTGATAAATGGCCCCACATCGAAAAAAGAGGATGTTGCGACAAACGCTTCAGCCGCGCGAGGCTTTCCTACGTCGGCTGTGTCGCACTAGTATAACGTAATCAATGCACACGGACCATATCTTAGCCGCGCAGCATAAGGTTTGGAATCCACATTGGTCGCTAAGATCACAACTGCCACACAATTTTGGAGGCAAGCGCTATTCACCGCCTACCTAAACGGCCCCAATTTCCAATCAACAAACCAAAAACATCCATTTTTACTAATTTTGCCTCGACGACTCCATGCCCTTGGAGGTGCTAACAACCATTCTAACCAACCTTGTCGTCTCTTAGCTTAATGTGATACACACCTGATAATTCAGCTGCCTAAATTATACGACCGGACGGGAAGCTAAGACATGATACCTCACTAAAAATAATCTCTGACAATTTCAACTGACAGATCTTTATTCTCGTCAGTTCAGGGGGGGCTTGACTGTACTTTGTCGATGGTGAATGGAATATCTTAATCTATCGTGGACGACAATAGCAACATGATGACTGCGGATACGATGTGGAACGCGCGAAGAAGACGCGCCATCCAGTCCATTTTCCAAACAGACATCTCACAGCCCACGCCGTATTCGACGCCATCCATACGGTTTCCCGAGCACGGCCAGGCTTTTGGGGGGCCCTTGGCTCAGACACCCCAGAAAGGAGGCGTTGAAGCTCAGCTTTTTCTCTCACCAGGGAACAATGATCACGCGGCGCAGCAGATCCGCTTTGACCGGTCCTGGCACGTGGCTACGTCCCGCATTAAACTTCCGTCCTCCGTGACCGTGGAGGATTCCTTCGGCTCGCTACCGAACTCTCAGGATGTCGAGGATGAAGCATTCCGGGAGGCTCTCCGAGATGTGGTAAACCCGGCCGCACGTCTTCCGCTTGCAATTCACACCGATGACATCTTAGAGTGGCACACGCAACAGGTTCGCTTGCATTTTGTGAGTTATGTGCTCCCATTGCTTGCGATCTGCGATGGCTACTCGGACCAAACACACTCTTTACTTGGAAGCATACGAACCCTGGAAGCCGCATATAGACAGTACGTATTCGGTCTCCGACTGATCATCCGTGCCATGGAAGAGGACGAGGGGGATCGTGCTCTCATGAAATTCCAACGTGATATACATGCCCTTGTAGGGAACTCGATGTCTGATGCCCTAATGGAAGCCCTAAAGTCGGTTCTAGGCGATCTTATGAGGACGCTACTTGGTGTTAAGGGAACAGGTCGTGCGCCCAACCACGGGAAGAAGACCATAATAGAACCGGCCAATGTGGAACAGGCTAAAAGAGAATTGCATGAGCTACTCGATTCACTCAACAAGGTTGGTTTAACCGGTGAAAGATTTCAGATCCTCTTTGCGGAACTCCTTGACGGTATAATGATCTCCTATATCCAAGAGACATTCGCAGGAATATGGGAACCTAATGACGACCTAAAAATGCGATCACGTCTTACTAATCATATCCGACTACAACCAACATGTGTAAAAGAGCTTTTAGACTGGGTCGAGGACATTTACGCAAGACTAGCCGCGGAAGTCATCGGCAGCCTTGGCACCGACGTAGATGTTGCTTGGGCAGACGTAGCTAAGTGGAAAGAGATCGCCACTGGGCGACTTGCTGCTCTTCGTATTGACGAGCTATTCGATATTGTCATCAATTGGCCGGATAGCGAAGGAGGAATCGATGACCTCCGCTACGCAGTCACAACACCCCAACGACGACTACAGCTTACGGATGCGTTTTCGGCTACCTTGCAGAAGCGCTTGCTTCATGCCGGACGTTCGACGCTGGATATACTCCGCACATACATTGCCATGATCCGAACATTCCACAAACTTGATCACACCAGAGTCTTACTAGACCGAGTAGCCTATTCTCTTCAGATGTACCTATGTACTCGAGAAGATACCGTTCGCATTATCGTTACGGGATTACTAGCTAGCCGGGAAGAAGTAAACACCGAAGCCCGGAATACGAAGCTCGTCGAACTTGTAGAGTTATTACTGCAGGATTCCAACGAGTATCGTAACGAACGACAAGATGAAGACTTTGATGATCTTGACTGGGCACCTGCACCGGTAGATGCAGGGTCTAATTATAGGCGTCGGAAGTCTGAGGATGTCATCGGTACACTGATCGGGGCGTTGGGATCTCCGGAAGTATTCATCAAAGAATTCCAGAGTATTATCGGTGAAAGGCTACTATCTCAACAATCAGGATTCAAACAAGAAGTGGGTGTACTTGAATTGCTCAAGAAACGGTTCGGTGAATCGTCATTGCAGGCTTGCGATGTGATGATCAAGGATATCCAAGACTCGGCTCGGCTTGACGGCGTCATACACCGTGGGGCTGTTAATCATCCAGAAAAAGTAGACCGAGACTGGACGATACATGCAAGGATCCTGTCTCGCCTTTACTGGCCCGAGGTGGGGGAAGAACGGTTTCACTTACCTCCGAGCGTCACTGAAATGCAAAAAATGTACGAGACCATATTCGAGCATCTTAAACCATCACGTAAGATAAAGTGGCTCAATCATCTCGGTCAAGCCACCGTGGAACTCGAACTTGAGGACAGGACGATCTCGGAGCAAGTCCATACTTACGAAGCAGCTGTCATCTATGCCTTTAGCGAGGAGAATTCGTCCACTTGGTCCTTTGATGATTTGTGGATGAAGCTCGAGATGGACGAAGATCTTCTCACCGCCGCACTCGAGTTTTGGGTGAAGAAGCACGTGCTCCGCCGTCAGGCTGATAACACATATGTTGTCATAGAACGCCTATCGGATGCTGAACAACCGTCGTCGCTTCAACCAGCTCAACCTTCTACTACGGCTGCTGTTGACGTAACATCAGGGACGCCACGAAAAGCCAAATCCGGTATAAGTGAAAAGGAGAAGGAGAAGCGACAAGTTTATTGGCAATTCATCGTCGGCATGCTTACAAACTCGAGCTCCACTATGCCGCTCGGTCAAATATCAATGATGATGAAAATGTTGATTGCTGACGGGTTCCCCTGGAGCAACGAAGAACTGCAGGAGTTCCTAGGCGAGAAGATAGCTGACGGCGAGCTCGAAATTGTGGGGGGCAAATATAAACTCGTCAAGAAGTGAGATCTCAACCCGCTTATCTCAGCCCCGGCTTCTGTTTACGGGTAATGACAATACATGACATATCTGCTGGTGAGAGCCTCGTACTCTAAGTCATCAAAAGTTTGTGTAGCTTACTGGCGTCAGCACGTTTCTGAAACATCCGCTATTAGCGGCGATCTCTCTTGCGGTGTACACAAGTTCTTGGCCAGCCCAGTGCGAGATTCTTTAATACTTACTTGCCTTAGCGCATTCGATCGTGGGGGGTAGATACATCGGACGAATTAATCGGTTACGTAGGGTGTGAACCGAGCAAAGTTGACGCCATCCCGCCTTTTCTTGCACCTGTCTGGCGCCAGTCAGCACGGCTACTATGATCGGCAAGTAAAAAAGCAAAGTATCTTTTTTGTTAACGACCCAGACGGACGTTTCGAGAGGCATAAACGAATTACGTATGTTGCACGGAGCAGTGGCCAAAAAAAGTAAATAGAATACAGAGACGGGTTTCCCAATAGCCATACGATCTGACGAGGACTCAATCATTTGGTCACACCGGTCGCGGAGAATGCGGGCGGAGAAGCAGGACAGGGGTTTTGTGAGGTCTTTGGAAGGGGGCTCCACGAGCTTATCTGCGTAGGAATGTAATACCTGTGCGAATCACGCCGCAGGCCATGTGCGCGCACACACTGTCGATAGCCTTGCGAGCAGAGCTAGCGCAGGTAGGGTAAGCAGCACGCCCCCCTTATTCGCGGGGAATACGACAAGATGGACCATGGTTGCTCCGTGTCTTACATGGTACGTGCGAGAGACACACGCTGTCATTATCATGTATGATGTTATTGTGCGCGTATGTGTGTATGTATGTGTGGTACTTTGGTGTACTTCGCGTCCGTCAATCGACCTTGGTTTGTTTTCCCCGGTCTAAAAGGCGGCTTGGGAATTCAAGTAAAATTGCCTCTTAAAGTCACGTTTCATAAAGTACCTATATTTCCCCAAAAAGTCCCCATCGTCCCGTCCGCCCATCTATCGGCCGGGCGATATACGCGATGCGATTGACTGAGAGGGTGGATGGGGAGACTAGGTCGGACTAGGTCCAGGGAGTAATCGTGCAGGTGGGCAGCCATTGGCGGCGAGCACGTGGAAGGCCTGCGCGGGTCAGCAGTGCTTTCTGCCTGCCAACCCTACCTACCTACCAAAAAATCCCTAGATTCGAGATACATACTAAGTACCTCTAGGCCACTGTAGGGCTTGTACACCTTTTGCAGGTTGGTTACGTAGTAATAGCTATTTGGTAGCCATCTCTTTTTTTCCAAGGTCCCATCTCGTCTCTCGCGGCTTATATCCCGATTCGGCTCGGTGCCCCGGTCCAGAGTCTTTTTTGTGTGTTTTTTTTCCTTGGTTTGGTTCGGTTCGCGGTAGTGGGTTAGAGGGGTTTCGAGGACGCACGTGTGCGGTTCGCGCAGACGCAGTTGTTGGGACGTCGTTGGTTATGTTGCATGGGATGTGCAATTGCGGACCAGCCAGTTTTGCCCCTCAGCGTTGGGTAGGTAGGTTGGCTCGGCTTCGCTCACCTAGGTATGGATGTGTACCTAACCACCACTGAAACTCGTAGGTCAGTTGGTTAGGTAGGTAAGATAGATAGGTAAGGGTAATGCGCTACATGTTGTGCGACGCTGTCAGGTTACTCAAGTCCGTATGTAAGCTCTAGCTGTAGGACTTGTCAGGGATATGGGTGACGGATGCCCGGGAGAGTTGATATGTGGCGAGAGGTATGCGATGTAGGTGAGCGAAGGTCGAGACGAGACGGGATAGGATGAGCAAGCCGAATCGGACTCGGGCAAGTGCTTTTCTCTACGCCTGTATTGTACCTTTTGCGGTATATGTATGTACGTCTTGGATGCGCGTACCCGTTCGCCGGCCGCCTATCACCTTTTACCCAGGTGGGCAATCACATCGTCGCGTTCGTTAAGAAGAGAGAATACCTACGGCGCTAGGTAAGTCGAGCGGGCTTAGACTCCAGACCGAGCTTGTACGGGCTTTTTGTCGAGATGTCGCTTGCTCGCTTGCCTAGGGAGGTATGTATGTATGGTGCTAGGCGAACTGTGATATTTCAAGCAGGAAAAAAACGTGGCTTTTCGAACTTTTACTTTTTCGGTTCCTTCCCGCGATTTCTTCATGCACGGCACATTCGTTCCTAACGCCCGCCCCTCCGACTATAACGGCCAAGGGGGTCCAAGAGAGCCTAGGCTGGCGGACCTAGTTTCGAGAGACGAGCTAGCCCGGACAGGGCTAAGGGGACTATAGGAAGAATGTGATATGTTATCCATGATGTGATGTGACAACAGGGCGGCGCGAGGGGCAGCTGAGGGACGGGGAGGGAATCCTTCGGTCGATAAGATAAGGAGGGCATCAGGGGTCCTACTTAATGATGGATCATATTTCGAGGTGCGTTTGCGGATGTGAAGTACATACGTCCGTAGGACCGAACTGAAGGAAGGGGGGGTGGACGGGACGGGACGTACACCGGTACCTTCCCCGTGGTGGTCACTTCAGCCCGAACCGTCGCCGACTTCAGTTATGCGCGCGTCTAAGGAGGGAAGGAACTGCTCGGGGCTTGTACTCCCGGGCTAGACTGGAACGTCAGTCAGCGGTGGGGTCTTTGTTGGACTACCTACGCTTCATGTCTTTGGGGTCTGGCTGAAGTAGATAGATGAACGTGTGGTATGACAATGCACGAGATGGCGCATTCGAAGTGCTTCCAAGAGCTCCGATTTTAATCGATTCCATACTCCCCCTTACCACATCGTCTGCCTTACGTGTGCTTAGAAGATGCATTAGGGGAAATGGCCGCCTGATAGTGACCCCAAGAGTCCATAAGAGCGAGTTTAGAGACTTGGGTGCTTAGCTTGAGTGTTCAGCCGAGCGTCGGAATTACCGCGTCACCTTACCAATGTGTCCTATGGCACTCGGCGTGCCCATCTGGAACGGAGCTGCGGCTCGGTGATAAGTCCCGGCTCGTAAGGTCTGCTTGGAGACTATTCGAATGTCGAGAGGGGGTTTATCCCATTCCAAATACATTTCTAAAGCACAGTGATGCTTATGATTTGGACTGGTCACCACCGGATTATGCGCCTAGAATCGCAGCAGCGCCTATGCCCAAGGGGAGTGATAGATATGTGTTAAGCTGAAATAATGAATTAGCAGTGAAGCTAGGAGTACCCGTAGATCAATTGCTCACCAGTATTCTAATAAGTAGATCGTATCTAAGATCATTGGTGTTGAATATGATGCATCAATTGATCTTCTGCAAGTTGGTGCGTTACGGAAAATTACGATGAAAAGGAGATCATACATGTTGTTGACGAGGTTTATTTCATTAGGTATATACTATGTAGGTAGGTAGTAGCTATCATCAGAATGGATATTTATTCATGCGCACCAACTTCCTATTGTCGCTATACGATGGACGAGTGCGAGGCGTGATGCACTTGGTGGCCAAAAGTAAGTTCGTGATAATCGTGATGGGAGGCAAGAAGGTCAAAAAAAAATCATCAAAACACCAAAAAGTTGAATCACCAACTTCTAATAGGCCCAGCCCAGGATCTGTTGATCGGCTCCTGGCTACTGCGCCCCCGCTATTAGGTATTTCTTTGCCTACCATTTTTCAAGGGCCCATGGTGCATCGCACTCTATGGGACTCGAACCCTAAACCACCCGTTTCAGAGGAGTTGTCAAACAGGAACGAGAAGGTGTCTGTGGAAACGTACTCCTTGGCCATCCAAGATGATTAGGTCCAAGCAGTTAGGATCCGCCGATGAATGTCCGGTACAATACTTTGCTATTTAACCTTCGTTTGGCTGTTGCCTGTTTGTTTGCACACCTGGGCAACTGCCAATTCGTACGGTGACGAGTGCACCTGCCAACTGCATCCATATGGATATCCACTTATCGGGTTATCCAGTAGTAGTGTGTAGGTGCCTACATAATTGATGTACATTGCACTCATGGTCTACGATGTTTGCTTTCATATAAAGTGATTTCCATCTGATAATACATAGTTCGGCATCTGATCGTGGAAGTCTGTAAGCAGAGTCTAGGTACAGGCTTTTCCATATGTATATTGCACCTCTCCCAAGCTCACCAAGAGCTGTCAAGTACCTACACAGCAGACCCTAGGGGGCTGGCTATCAATGTTTCTATCATTCACTTGTCTATGATACTGCTGGGAAAGTAGGTCGGTGTCTTGATATTCCCATAGATCAAAAGGGACATCAATTACCTAACTCTAGCCCTTGTATATGCAGCTTTTATCATGCCCAAATTCCTATACATACATACATATATATATATATATATATCATCATGCTTCTCAACTCCTTACCCGAGCAGAACGTACCGTAAAACGGGGGAAAGACGTAATCAGTAACGAACACTACGGTAGCAGTAGCATCTGATGTTGAACTTGCCAGCTAGTGCCCTCCACTGGGTTGACGAGGATGAATCAATCAATCCAAAGGAGAGAGAAAGCTCCTAATTCAGAGCCCGAGACGTTCTCATAGGGTATCGCTGGCTTGAAAACTCAGACATGGATATCCGAGCTTAAGGGAGTCATGTCTTGATCTATCATACCATTGGCCATCAGCTTATGACTATCTGTACTCGAAGGTACCTAGATGAGGAAGAAGGACGAGAGACAAGGAGTCAAGGCAGGCAAATACCTACTCATCGAAAAGCTGCTGGTCGACGAATTGCTGCCCAGGTGGGCTTCTGTCTGGAGACACTTGACTGACCCCCTCATATTACCTCAAACTTTTTGATTTGAAATCGAGAGCACATATAAGCCCATCTCCGGCTATACTGATGGAATGATGGGACGCGCGTACTGAGATAGGTACTCGTGATGTAGTAAAGGGTCATCTTTCATAAGAGCAATCCTTCCTAGCACCTACAACCCATAAACCACAAGGCTGTGAACGCATCTCAAGGACAGCAGGTAGCGAGGATCGATAACAACGACGTTGAAGATGTAATCCAGGTCGAGTAAATTGCTGGTACCATGTTAACCTCGTAGTCATTGATAATATAGGGGACCGCTACTAGCCTATGGAACCTGGGCTGGCTAATGAAGTGCTTTCATCACTATCATATCTATCCAAGGCGAAACAGAACTGGAGCTAGGGATACGCGAGTGGTAGACTAAGTCGACTTAGCCGATGTCTGTTAGGCATATGGAAAACACCTCACGTAGGGGATGTAACTTGATGATCTAAGAATCTCATTGAATTTGATAGTCTACTTAAGTTGATAAAAATACCCCCGATGACGAGATATCCATCGGGGCAACGATGGTATAATGTAAGGAAACATACCGTCTATTAGACCTACCTATTTAACAAGCTGAATTAGTATACGGAGCGTGCATATGTGCATACACACCTCCCGCCTAAGGCCTAAAGTTCAAATATCCAAAGTCATTATGTGAGGCGTCTGCATACTCAAGCCCCTCGGTCCGGAGTCGGCGTGCTCGGGGAACGATGTCAACTTGGTCGCCGACGTGCTGGGCTGGCAACATACGGCGAGCCTACCCCTCAGCTGAGAACTGATGACGTGTCTAGAGACTGATCTGGGCACAAGATGCTGATTGTCCGCCTCCGGGCGAACTCATGCGCAGCCCGGTCGGCCTTGGATAAGTTGCCTGGGAGTTCGGAAATATACCTAGTAACCGTCGGAGGCTCGCCACTCGGCAATCCGTTTTCACTCAAGAAAATGTTGCCCGTCAAATTGCCGCCTCAGGTCCCCGAAGCTGCGGTATCTATCCTTCCCGCACTGATCCATATGCCATATTCTTAGCGGGATCTAATTGAGTGATTCGCGGAGGAAACCTCAAGCTTGGCAATCGTCTCCTGGTATTCTGTAAAGCGACGCTGCAAGCGAACGCCACGAGCGAGCATGAGGCTTGAGGGCGTCCCAGCATAATCATCACCGGTCCCGACCAATTCCAAGCGAGTAATGCTGTAGAACCAACTTCATTTTCAGCTTGTCAGGTCCTCCTATGGGTATCGCATCGAGAATATCGGGATGCATGGTTCAATAAGGGCTGTGAATTTAGTAGCTGCGAAAAACGCCTTCTCCATTCGTACCAGAAGCGCGGTAAAATCAATTTAATACAAGAAACAATTGAATGTTAGTAGCCGTGGGCTTGATACCTAGGTTAGGTCAGCGTAAAATGAGGCGGTGCTAAAATGTCTTTGGCACTGCTGCTTGCTGCAGCGATACGCCTGTCAGAAGCTGGGTAGTCGCATAAATTGGTGCGAATGAGCCATATGTGGCGGCGGCTATAGGCTGCTATCCACCTGCCCCCTCAAGAAACGATCACTGAGCCTTCTAGCGAATGAATACCTCGATGCGAGAGAGTCGCGAGCGATTTCTGCAGGTTTCACATGCTATGAGTTGAACCGGCGAGGCGTGTGGTAAGATCGCTGTATCGTTGAACAGATTTTTTGAAACATCCTACCCAACTTGATCGTATTTCCGCATTTCCAGATTGCAGCCCTGTACGGGTATGAAAATCCAAGCTCGCCAACAACAAAACAGGTTGTAACTACGTGTTCGGGGTGCTTGGGTCCGCGGAAGTAAGCCGTTAAACTGGAAGGCGACTGTTTCCATAAATGAGCCTTTTCAGAGGTTCTCCCATTCAGGGTCTCGGTATTTCCTATCCGGCAAGGGGATGTTTCACTGTTTTGCCCTGCTCAATTTTGGGGGCGCAAAAATGAGTGTATTTGTGATCTGTGCTTTGTGGCCGAGGCTGTGGAATGACTAGAGATGGATATACATCGATATTGATGTGACCGGGAACGTTGTTTAAAAGGCGCGGCGAGTTGGTTGATAAAAAAAGCCCTCGCTCATAATATGACACGCTATTTGTGATGATGGCTCGGCCGAGAAGTGGAAATTGATCCCATGCGTCTTATGTGAGAATGGGAAACTAAGCGAATTCTACCATTGGATATACCGTGAACTCCAATTTAGATGTGATTGGTTCTGCATGTGCCTATCAACAGCAGTCTGGACCAATACGCCCAATTCTAGACTTCGGAAGGCGAACGAAGCGACCGGGAGGATCTAATCAACGTAAGCCTAGAAATGACTTACACGGGAATGCACAGGAAGGCGCCGGTACGCGCTGCCATGCTCCGAGAGAAGTTGGAGACCCTAGAGGCAAAGCAAATGCGAGACAGAACTTGGAAATCATCGATCCGACAAAGTGTGAGCCGACAGCTGATCGCTGATCCATGGCATGGCAATGTGGTGGCCGCGTATTTTAACATGATCGGGGCCAACTGAGCCATCGACCCTAGGGAGTGGTGTCGCAGTAGCGTAAGCGCTTTTGAAAAATACCTAACAAATGATACTTTTATTTCTTTTTCCTTTTGCGCCATGCGACGTCTCACGGGAGACGCTAGCTAGATAAGAATTAATTATTCATAGATCGGTAACCTGCTCCAGACAGTGCAGATATCTCGGTGGTGATGTTTCAGCGAAATTAGTTTGCTCTCGGACCAATGTTGCCGTGTGAGGCAAGCTGGCAGGTCATGTATTAATGATCGGAACGTGAGGTTTCCTTGGTCCCTGGCGTTCCGAAGTGGCGCCTTTCATACAGAATATAGGCGAGTGCTGCCATTTTGGACGGAACAATACACTCGGGACCTACTTAGTGCTATTAGAACTACGAGAGCTATTAAAGAGAAAAGGTAGGGAGTTTGCTTGTGCTTGAATGCCGAAGGACAGGGTTCTCTTGGAGGCGTGGGCAGGCGGAGACTCGAGATGCGGTGAGAGGAGCCAACAATCATATGACTCAAACCCCAAGCTGGCGTTGGGAGGAAGAACTCGCGCCTAGTAACCTAATATATAAATAGTCTTTGATATAAATGCTGTCTTTTTCCCGATCTAGAGTGTCGGTGACGACGCCGAAGGAGCTAAGAATTAGAACGTCCGTCCGCTTTGATAGGTTGCTGGGTACGAATGCAACTCGATATTCGATATTTGAAATCTGAGCCCTACTAAGCTAACAAACAATTAACAGCGTGGGTAATGATGCGCGGAATAAACAGGCTGAGTGCTATGATCCGGACGGTACGGTTGGGTTTCCTAATCGCGAACTAAATAGCAAGCCTTATTCTCGCCAACCTTCACAGCTTACGGATAGATGGCATCAAAGCATTGGCTGCATATTGACGGTAGGACGGGGCAAAGGTCCGAAAGCCTCCGAGGGATACTAGGTATGTATACGCAGCGTATAGGTGCTATGCGTATGTTCCAGCCAGCTGACCACGCATCGCGTTTGGATCCATGTCGTGTTCATCCACGTTAGCATCGAAATACAGTAAGATGCTGGTCTGGTCTGGCTGGTAATGTAATATGTAAGTGAATAAACTCCATGATCCATGGATGAATCCATGGAGTACTTAAAGTATTATGATGAGTAAGTTGCGAAGTTGCAAAATTGCAAGACGAACCGAATAAACGAATGAACCCTGAGTCGATCCTTTTCTAATTTGACCAATCATAAAGCTTAGTGTCTTCATCCGCTTACCAAGAACGACAAGAAGGAATGGGTTTTTCAGAAAAGATGGAGTTGGTAAGTTTAATGTTGATGCCTGGGTACATTGGAGAATTCAAGGTTTAATGGAGTAGTATTGGCATTGAAGTAAGTTTCGCTATCGTTCAGAAGATGCCCTGGACGACTATCCATGAATGCACGTAAAAAGTACCAAAGTGCCCAGTGTATTGGATTTAACCGTAACCTAATGACTTGAATGTGTGCCGCAAGGTGTTGAAGCTTCCAAGCTTATCGTTTAACTGCAACGCTTATCTAATAATTCTAGCCCCTACTAATACTTAGTTGCATATGCAACCACTTTAAGTATCACTAGTAGCCCCTCCCCTATGTACCTGTATCCATACGGTGTTATCTTTCGACATTGAAAGCAGCCTTAAGTTCAGATTCAGACTTTTATTGCCTTAAAACTGCTCCTAGGACTAATTCTTTTTACTGTATCCGGTGAACGAGTTAATAGAAAATTCATTCCATGAAAGTCCAGACTGGATAGACATATAAAACATTTCAGCTGAGAGTTTCTTCGGTGTTTAATGGGTGCTTTCGTCGGTTACTCGCCGCTAAACAGCTTCGCTAGCTTCAAAATCGACTCTTATGAAGACTTGTCGATTCTGTGATTTCTCTAGCCACCAAAACCTTGCAATCACGAGGCCTGTTCGTAAATGAGTATGATGCATCACAACTAAGTAATCTTGGGTAGGACGGCATATGATTGATTGTTTCCCTGATGTAAGTTTTGAACAAAATTACGAGGAATATACCACCTAAAGGGACCTTTTCAACATGGCTGCGTCAGAGGCGGGGCGTGATGTCGAATGAGCTGCTACATAAGTAAGTAATACGTACCTAGGCTGCTAGGGAAGGCAAGCGAGCATACCTAGGCACCTGGGCAATGCAGGCCAAGCGGCTCAACGTTAGCCGTAGCGGGCTTGCCATAACGTCCCATAACGTCCAACGGCCGTAGACAAGAACTTCCGAGGTTGGCTACCCGTGCGTTGAATCGGCTTATTCGATGGACCTGCTTCCTATGTATACCTCGGAAGATAAGGACTAAGGAACACCGACTTCATACGTGGTAAAAGATCCTCAGTCCGCCCGCTACCAGTAACTTATCTGCACGTAGTAATTCATTATCGCTCTTAAGTAGCCAGCATGGCTTAACTCGATGGTAAATCGTCAACCATTTCAGCATCTTTTGCTCCGTGGGTTTAGCGAGCTTAATGGATAAGTAGCGGTCCGATATGTGTCTGTACCCGCAGAACAGCTACATATGCAGTGCGTGATCTGCGTAAATGGAGTTCGTTAGGTGCGAGACCGTTCTGAAATACTCCGTAAACCGGTACCTCCGTTTTTTTTCTCTTTTCTTTCTTTCTTTCTTTTGGCCCCTCTAAGCTGTGTCTTGAAAATGATAGGTGACGTTGCCACCCTCGAAGGCCCTGAACCCAAAAAATCTCCTCATCAATTTCCATGCTCACAGCATAGTCAGGTAGTCGACGATCAAGGGGTCTATCCTAGAATTTTCTTGACTTTCTCAGGTCGGTCCGTGAATCGGACACATACTTGTCGCGACAGATGTCTGTGACATGTAAAGTAGAAAGTGCAGAAAACAGCAGAATGCTTGAGCGCGTAACAATCTGTGTCTGCATCCGCGCACAGACAGGGTTGTAATAGGCGATGAATCATGGTAGACTACTGTGGTCGAGACAGATAGAGCGAAAAAAATTGCAGCATCGGTGGCCAAGGCTGCCTAAGTCAATATTGTATGCCGTATGTACTTACGAAGCACTAGGATGATTCATCCAAATCAGATTCCAAGGGTAGGGTGACCTGGTGAGTACCTAGTGAGTAGCATTATGATATTATTATGGTATCGTGTAGCCGTTCACAAGACCTTCTGTATGGCCGGCTGATATCTAGTTACGGGCTATTCACTGGTGTAGGAATCCTGTGGTTGGTTAGCAAAAAGTGAAAAAGGCATGCTAGCTGCAGCGAGGCGCCGGTCTGTTCGGTTGTCTCGCTCTTATTACCATGTTCTAGGTAATGGAGCGAGGGCAGGGCAGGGCATGACAAGGCATCGGAGGTGGAGATGGAGGGGGAGGGGGGGCATTTAAGGGATTTTAAGAGGGGGGATTGGGGGGGTTTTAATGACAGCAGGAAAAATATGGATGAGTGATCAACATAAAAAGTTCTCACTCCTATCATTCCTATAGTTTCCGGTTGGGTTGATGGGGTTGACGAATTTGATCAAAGTATTGATTTGATCATTTTTTTATCATCTCATTATTTTATCATTTTATCATGTGGTAACGTGGATGTAGATGAGGAAAGAGAGAGGCGAGTCAGTTAAGGTATCGACTTCCAAGTTTCTAATAACTACAGGCTAGAGTGACCTACATATGTACTGAGTTCCAGGGCTTTTTTGGTTCCCTGAGGGGATGTTCAGGATGTTACGACCCTCCAAGAAAATTGATTCAGCAGCTCATTAACCTTGTGCGACATCTAAAAGTGGACGCAATCCATTTACCAACATTGAGCGGAGGAGGGGCTGGAGGGGTTATCCATCGCTTTTTATCTTTACCCAATCCACCGTATTTTACGGCATTGCGGCATCGTACTAACCAGGATAGTTTCCGCTACTCGGTCTAAGAATTACCTAATGAGGAAAAACAGCGTTAAGGTGCCGGAAGTTTGAGTAACTATCGTTGTAACTTGCACTGCAGCTATAGTGCACGCTAGTGTATAAAATGTATTAGATCCTTAATGTTTGAAAAACTGAGCTGTTGCAAAGAGTTCAAAGCGTTTTAACGGGTTTCGAAACAAGTAACGAAACCATTAAAGGCTTCAGAGCTGCAAAATCGTCTACCTGTCTTATGTCTTTCATTATTATATTAGATTTGTTTATATAAATCCCATATCGTCTCGTATTACTTACCAAGACCCAAGGTCCAAGGTCTAAGGTACCTAAGTCCTACAGAACATTAAAAATACTAGGTATGATTTAACATGACGGAATTATGGAGTTTTGTCGGATCAACGCAACATCAAAGACTGATAAGGGAATGAAGGGATTATATTAGACAGCTTTGAGATTAGTGTGCGCAATTCGCAATCCATACAAATACCTAAATCACAATGTGAAACCAATTCTGAAATCTGTCGACCCAGTCAGGATACAGGATACATGATAAAGGGCATCATCCTAGCACCCTCTACCAACGTCGATAGTTCCGAGCCGCCGAATCAATGCAGCAAGGAGCACCGGTTGCACAGCACCTACATATATGGGTACGACACATGTTCACGAGTCGACTTGTTTTGTTTTACTGATGCCAAACAACAATAAGCAACAAGCAACAAGCAACAAGCAACAAGCAACAAGCAACAAGCAACAAGCAACAACAAAGCTCAAATGGCTCATTCGCTTTCCTAGTGCCCGGACGTAGACCACCAGCTGGCAGCGTCTAAGCTTGCTTGCTCAAGCTGCTCAGGCTAGCTAGGTAGCTGTTCAAGCTGTTCAAGGAGTCAAGGACCTTTCGGAGAAGAAAAAGCCAAGCAAAACCAGCCGAACAGGTCTCTATATGTAATCGGTAATCCATCTGTCTTGGACCGCCCGCTTTCTCACCCCAGCCAGACAAGCCAACCCAGCCAGTCCCAGCTCAGCTTGGACCAGGATTAGAGGTAGTCAGCCAGAAAGGTCCTTTTTGTGAATGAAAATCCAACTCCGTCATTTTTTTTTTCGCATACCCATTCCCGCAGGGCAGGCAATGATTCCTTGATTCGATCCCACGACTCCAATAGTAACATACTATTGCATACAAACACATATGGATGATATGTATACCCACGGTACGTGCCCAGCTGTTCTTGTTCGGGTACATCAATATCCATAATAATATGTACCTACGTACCTGTGCATGGGTCAATGAGTGAGTGCGCAGTGTCTGGTCTGGTCTGATTGAGTCTGATTCGGTTGATTCGGTTGTTTTTGAAAAGCCAGAGCGATCCGTCGATAAAACCTATGTGGACAATGGGTGATCCCTTGAATAACGCAAACTGCCCAGGCTAGATACCTAGACTACCCAGAGTCCCAGACTACCTAAAACTTGCACTCACGCATGTTAAGCATGTTAGCTTATGCTAGGTAGGTCGGTCCAGATGTCATGGTAGGTCATGGATGTAAGGTGGATTGCCTAGTAGGCCTTGTCTCTCTTTTTCGTCTGGTGTCTGGTCTAAGTAAGTCTACTAGGTAAGTCTGCTAGGCAAGTACTCTTTACCCACCTCCCACTTCTGCAATTGGATGCATGTCGATACCTCGTCCAGTCGTATCGTAATCGTACAGTGCAGTGCAGTGCGCTATCCTGTATGGCACTTGGGCGATGGTTAATGGGTAATGGATAAGTGGGAAAATGGCAAGTGGTAAGTGGTTAGTGGTTAATGGTACTAATGTAAGTAGCAGAAGGTAGATTGTAGACAGTAGGGATTCGAAGTAGAAAGTAGGCGAGGTAATGCTGCATCGCACTCACTGCCTCGGTGCTCTTTGGGGTTGGCTCTTACCTCTTTTAACCCTCTTTAACTTCTCTTACCTTGATAGCCTTCTTGGTTTCTTTTTTTCGTCTCCTTCCTACCTTCCTACCTTTTTTCTACCCTCTAAACTCTCTTGCCCTTTTGCTCTCTTTTTTCCCCCTCGCCCCTCTACCCGTCTTAGACCTGACCTTCCTTCCGGAGGTAGACGATTATCACTCAGGTAGGTCCGAATAACCTCGGACGCTGGCTTTTGAGCATTTTAAACAAATCCTCCACTTATCGCTAGATCGGTATCGTTTCCATCTTATCATCTTTTAACCTAGTGATAATACTTCTCCAACATCTAACGTTCAACGTTCAACGTTCATCGTTCAACGTCCAATGACCACCGTCCTAAAGATCCGGTCACAGCCTAACCCTCCTAGAAACCAAAGGTTGTGATACTTACTTGAACAATTTAACCTCTCCAATCTTATCGTCAAATATTTCCATTTTATTAAGCATCGTCAGAGGCAAGCGTTTGCCCATCCAATTACCACATCTAACCAAGTATCCTAGTGGTTGGGAAATAAGCGCTTAGAAGCAGGGTGTTAGGAGAAAGAGGTAGTCTTAACGGGACGGTTCAAGAGATATCATTATCCATTATAAAGGGCCGACAATATTCAATCAAAGACTCAAAGTTTTAATCCCCAGCGACAATATCGATATTTCCCAGTATTGCCGAAAACCTAGGTACCTAGGCATCGAACAATCACACCGCCCGCGCCGAAGGGCATCGTAGGCAGGCGCAATTTCCACATAATAACCCTGCTTCCCTGGTCTCGTACAGTCGGATCTTCGTCAACCTCCGTCACTTTGTCACCATCCTTCGTCGTCACCCCCCGCACACGCCCCAGTGCTCTGTTCGTACAGTTAATACAGTTCATACAGAGTGGACAGTACCAAGTACAGTAAAGTCCTTCGGCACGCCTTGACGCACACAGTACCTTACCCAGTCCGTAGTCCAGCATTGAACCGGCGTCTGGGATGCACGGTATCTTTCACTACCGGTGTTAAATATTTACTCCCAGGCGACTATCACCATTGCCCGCCGTTGACAACCCACCTTCACACACACGCATATTTCCGGGCACGATCTTCGTTTTTCCCAACATTCGTCGATATCTTGACAATCAACAAATCAACTAACACCTTCGAGATATCATCGCATTTATTTTTAAGTGCCACAGCCAGAACCCCACCCTGTCACTTAAAGATTAACGATTTCACGCCAAGAACATCGTCTCGACGACTATAAGTCTGATAACCGTTGGGACGTAGGTGCGGGAGTGACGGCCTCTTCAGCAAGGCTGCCACTCTCCAACAGTGTCCATTATGGACCCTCAAGCAATGGATTTTATGATGCATCAGGACGTTCGCTCGTCTAGCCACGCCGGCTCTCCTTCTTCCTCCTCCACCATGGACCACGCCCGCTCGGCTTGTCCGGCCCTGCGTGCTGCCGCCGAACAGAACCACCAGTCGCCGATGTTCGCATCCCGCCCCAATTATAGACCCGACCCATCCAACCCTCCCTCAGGTTTTTGGCAGGGCATGCCTCATCCTCCTTACGCTCGATGGGACCACGCCGACGTCCACCAAACCAACAATATGTTTAGCTTAGGGAATATGCCCCCGAATATGAATGCGGGTCAAGGCAGCCCACCTCATTATCCGTCGAGGGGTCACGAACAATATAACCCCTCTATGTCACCCCGAACATATTACCATACACCGATAATGAGCCTGACGAGAATTGGAGGCACCGCTCCGACCCAACATAGCCAAGGAAATTTGTCAGGCTCCAACCAGAGTCAATCCTCGGGTGGAATCAGAAGTGGAACTGCAAGTGGTCTAAGTGGTCCGGGTAACCAAAGTGGTCACAGTGGTCAAGGTGGCCCAGGAACTTTAATGATTACTTCCGGAATCCCTGGTAGACAGAACGGATTGACTAATGGTCGCCTTCCATCTATGAACTCGGTTCCTCCGCCTCTCACAAACAACAATTTGCAAAACCAAACGCAAACATTCTCACACAACTCTCGTGCGGCTCAGCAGTCTGACCGAAACTCACCTCCTCACTTCGTTCGACACAGCAGTACACCATCAGCAACATCTCTCCCAATGTCAGAACCTAATGTGCCAACGCCTGTTGGCGTAGGAAATGAATCAGGCTCTGCCCAAGCTGGTATGTTATTTTCTCTGAACCATACGTACTATTATTTCCTGTTGTCCTACGATCATCTAAAAAGAAAAGCTTTCTCGTAAAGTTTTTTTTTCTAAATCACTAATAAAATATTAGATACGTCATCTCCTTCCCGTCGCGCGCCTACTACCGCCACTTTCACCACGCGACCCACAGAGACTTCGCATGACGGTTTTTTCCCCGAGCCGCGCCGAGTCAATGCAAACCACGATAGACGAGGTCTTACGCGATTACCGTCTTCGGAGTCTGGTTGGTCTAGTGACGATGATTCAGATCCTGACGCAGTTGCAATGTCGCTTTTGGAGGCTGCAGTGGCCGGACCGCCCGCAGAAGGCGGAACGGAAGGACGTCTTCGGGCACAGCAAGTAATGCGAGGTAGTATCTCAACTAAAAGAGTGGCATCTAAGAAGGCGCTCACTTCTCTCGAGACTGTGAGTGTCGCAAGTCTGCCAGAGAACGAGAGAAGTAAGTGTCATAAAAAATCAGTGGATACGTTCGTAGCTAACCAGACTACAGCTTGTGTGATTTGCTACAATGACTACGGAGTTGAGACCCCCGAAGGCATTAGTGAAAGCCCGCTACGATTGCCACGATGCAAACATGTGTTTGGAGATCATTGTATCAAGAAGTGGTTTGAGGAATCGGACAGTTGCCCTTACTGTCGGGATAGAGTCCCTTCTGAACCTCAGTATCGCCAGGCTATGAACGCTCATAATGTCTACCGATTCTTGCGCCAGCATCACCAGATGCAGATGCAAATGCAGACAATGCGGTCCGGTAGAGACCATGAGCGAAACGATTCGGAATCCGGAGGTCGACTTGACTCGATCTTGAACGGTTTCGCATCAAGGTATTTATTTTCTTTTGTCTTTGCTTACAATATAACTTTCTTATATTGACATATTATATAGCCCATTCGAGTACGAGTATGGTCCCACGGGAAGTTCTCCGTCTAGAAGAGCAGACGCTATGCCGATGTACAGTTCTCGAACTCCAGCTTGGCATGGAAACTCGGGAGAGCGCCATTCTCCCCTTCCGTTTAACGAGACTGGCGAGAATCGGCGTAGAGTGCGACCTCGCCACGGTAGTCTGCGAGGATTCACTCCGGGACGTGCTCATTTCACACCAACACCGGCGAACAACGCTCCTCAATCTCAGGTAAGTCCTACTAATTATTCACATGATGCCTACATTTTAAATTCAGATTTCTGGGGGCTTCTAAATCGACTAGGGCATGACTAACAGGCTCACAGCAGCAGTATTCGAGTTGGATGCACCGTACGAACCAGCCTCATTCACTCAACCGACAACATTCAGTGTCTGGACAAAACACTAATGGTCGTTCTGCCTTTGATGGGAACGCCCCGCCTTTTCCATTCCAGGCGGCGGCGATGGGTGCTCATTCTCTTGAGCCCTATACCAACCCGCTGAACATGAGCAATTTACCCCTTCCCCGTGATGGGTATGCTTCCCCGATGCGGCCTCACCCGGCGCCCATCTCCCCGACATATCCGGGACCGGAGGTTTATATGTCGAACGCAGATGAGCCTATGTATGGCTCCTCGATTCCTCATGGTCAGATGTAGGGACGTGATTTCATGGAAGCTTATCGGCTAGTTGAAAACATGTCTCCGGGAGCGGGTGCTGCGATGGTTCTTCCTCTGGACTACCTACAACGCATTCGTCGTTCTCGCTGAAGCAATCAATAACCGGAAGCCACAACTGAAGACTCACGGACGATATATCGCCCTCCCTTTTCTTTTTCCTTTCTCACGCATGCGACGTTTAATGGAACAGGTGATCCGCATATAAATTTGCATGGTCTTCATTTTCGTCTCGCGGCATTTCGATGGTTCGGCAAACGTAAAGGCAGATTTGACGGGCGGTTTTTTTCTCATTTTCCACTTCTTCGCAACTCCACGAACATCTCTGCTAGGCGTTTGGGGAGTTTCTACGGCACGGCTAGGGTGGTTATGTGATGCACGATACGCACAAGATTTTCGACGATTCTTTTCTTTTACGTATGGCCGGTTTCGTTCGCGGACCGAGCCCCATTTGACGACAAGGCATGAATTCATTTTTCTACAGGAGACAAGTTGCTAGACTGGGATAGTCTCCTCCCTCACAAACACGACCCCATATGGGTATCTTTCGCCTCAGGGCGACGACGAGATTGATAGGTCTCAACATCCGCTGTACATACCCGCTCCCCCATCCCCCCCAAAATCCCCAATTCATCAAGATTCCCCCAGATATTTCCCCGGAAGTCAGGCAGTCCCCACGCTAAATAATTTGACACGATGGATTATACTACGGCAGCTCAGCTAGGTAAATAGGCTCCTAATAGAGAGCTTCGCTTCGGCAATTCCTAGTTTGATGCTCGTTTATGGTGACGTGATTTGTGTTTAATCTGATTTAATAGAGCGAAATGAGGCTCTGTCAACGTAAATGTATCGTATCTATGCAAGGCTTGTGGGAAAGGTAAATTGAAAGTTGGTATATATATTTCTTAACTATAACATGTCCAGGTCCAGTCTAGTACAAGAGTTGACCAACGTCCGTACATTAGTCTCGCGAAAATTTCTCAAATCTCATCGCTAGATTCCCGTTTCCTGCCTAGTCTTCCAGCCCATATTTCAGTCAACCCGCATACCAACGGACCAGCTCCAACGTGTCTCGGCGTATGTTCACAAAAATATTATGAATCAAGCTGTCCACCAATATATCGTTCATTCAAAGTTTCGAACCTCCAACCCTCGTCTTCTCCTGCTCTCGCCTAACTAACTCCCACGCGAACTCGCCCAAGAGAGGCATGGCGGCCGCGTGCTTCTGGGCCTCGGCGCTGCTGGCCTGGCGTCGCGCGACCCGTGCCGCGATGCCCTGACATATAGCCGCGAGGCGGAAGGCGCTGAACGCGCAGGCCCAGGCTACGTCTTCGGCAGACGGTGTCCAACCCGCAGCTTCGGCATACCAGGAGATAATCTGTGCAGGCGTCGGTAGACCGGGCGTTGCGTTGGGGAGGAAACCCGGGTGCGAGACAGCGGATGCGGCAGCTGCTTTATCGGTACTAGAGGACATAGACGCGCTCACAAACGGGTGTAGCAAATTAGCCAAATCGCTCAGCGGGTGCCCGATCGTGCTCATTTCCCAGTCCAGGATCCCGGCTACGCAGGACTCGTCCGCGGCGAACACGACGTTGTCGATTTTGTAGTCACCGTGGATTAATGTGGCCCGGTCTTTCGGACGTATCGTCTTGTCCCCGAAAAACGCCATCAGCGAAGCCATGTGCGGGATCTCGCCCACCGGAACTCCCGTCTCGACGTCTTGTGTTCGGGCTTGCGCGGCGCAGATTTGGTGCCAGGTTGCGAGTTGGCGGTCGTAGAAGCCTTCTCGCTTCCCGAATGTGCCTAAGCCTACTGAATCTGGGTCGACGCGGTGGAGTGAGGCGATGGCTTCGACGGCTGCTTTCCATAACGCGGTTCGCTCGGAGGAGGACACGGAGGGCATAGCGGCGTCTTCGAAGATGCGGCCCGAGACGAAGGACATGATGTAGAAGGGCGTGCCGAGGACGGAGGGGTCTTCGCAGAGGGCGTAGGCGCGGGGGACGGGGACGGGGGAGGTGGAGAGGGAGGCGATTATGCGGTACTCGCGCTCGACTTTGTGGGCGGCGGCGGAGAGGAGCTTGCCTGCGGGTTTCTTGCGCAGGACGTACTTGGCGCCGCTCGGGGAGGTGAGCTGGTAGGTCGGGTTCGATTGGCCGAAGCCGAACTGCGGTTGCGGAGGTTAGAGGTCATGATGTTGATCGAGTCCTTTCTTTTTCTCGTATCGAGTGGTGCAGATACGAGGACTCGTTAAATAAATTGCACATTGACGAACCTGCTTCACATCTAACGGAACCTTAATCTCTCGCACATTCTTGCCAATATACCGTTCCAACGCCACCGTGTCAATCGGATGTCGTACTTTACCAGCCATTGCTTACGCGCACCAGGGTATAGCGTTACAAACTCGACGCCAATAAGTAAGCGATTGGTTTTGATTCACTTTAATTCAAATTATAGGTCTCACCGCATGCTTTGGTGACGGGGTATAGCTATTGTCGAATGAACCAAAAACTTAATAATCTGCAAATGAGGACTATCCATTCCTCTCACAAAAGAGCGACGGTAAAGCCTCGACCCAACAAGACAAAAAAAGCAAGAGCTGACGTCGAAGCGGATGCCGAGGTAACTTACGAACCTGGCAGGCGGTAACGGCTAGCCCCACCTGATTGGTCGCTATCCCTCGCCGAAGTGCGGAAAATATGCGGGGGAGGGGTATAGCGTTACATTTAGCAAGCTCTTAGTCTCCTGCCAAGACCTTTGAGCTCCCTCGGTGCTCCGTCTGTTCGGAGCTAAATACCTCGGTACGATGATATCATTGGCTGGAATTTCTAATTGAGTTTGCTGAATATACACTAATTTCTATTTTTATATAGTAGCTTTCGAGGTAAAACTCTATCATGATACATGAACGAAAGCTCGTTTCTTGACGCTCTGAGCGTCGGTGCCGTCGTCCCAGTTCTCGTCCACGTATTCTTTGATTCCCTTGTCTTGGATTTGCATCCCCGCTATCTTAAGAGCCGCTATATTATACCCCATCTCATCTTTCTGTTTCTGAAGAGCTCTTCGTAGGTTCGACCTTATGCCATCTAGCATAGCTCGCATCGTCCTGCTAGCTACTATCTGGCGATGGTGGGTTTTGAGCATGAAGAATAGAACTCTGCATGTCAAAGGTATGTTCATCGACCTCAAAGCAAAGAGGTTGATGAAGGTGAAAAGTATAGGGACCGAGGCAAACGGAAGAACGAGAAGTGCATCATTAAGCGCCGATGCTGCTGGTCTCTGGAGGATTTTCATGACGTATTCTTCAGCGCTGATTCCGCCATGAGCCATGAACATCGGGTCGCGCTGAGGTGGTGCAGTATGGGGGTTAGACGCCTTGGCTTCTTCCCATTCCTGCATGACATGGAGATCAGCCATGCCCAATTCTAAGGCTTCAGCTATTCGCTCTCCGTGGTTCAGCGTTTCCGAGGTTTGCTTCGTTGCAGCTCCAATCTCTCCGTTTTCATCCTCGTCGGCATCTTGCTCCAGGGACTGCGTCAGAGTGCTTTCATATAATTCTTCGATCTCCTTTTCTCGTTCTTCCTCGAGGAAGATTTGCTCGTCTGTTTCTTCCCAGACTCGTATACTCTTATCGTGACTGGCGCTTACAATAAAGGGGGGTTCGCTGCTCTGGCTGATTGCGAGAGCCCATATTTCTCCGTGGTGGCCGTCGAGTCGCTGTATTTGCTCGAACTTATCGCCGTCCCAGTACTTGATTGTGCGGTCTTTGCTTGCGCTGAAGAAATGATGACCATTGCCTTCTCGGTTATTCGGGAGGAACTTGACCTGGAGAATACTGTCTTGGTGCCCTAACAATGCTTTGTGGCAATCGCCAAAATCAAGACCCCATATCCTAATATTCTTGTCTGCCGAGCATGTTACGATCAACTTGCTGTCGTATGAGATATCCATATCTAATACGGGCAGCTTGTGACCGTATAGATTGAGGTATAGTTTGAGTGAGTCCACAAAAAATACCTTAACCGTGCTGTCTAGTAAAGCAACAGCTAGAAGCTTGGCATCAGGAGAGAATTTGAGACTTAGAATGTCGTCCGCGACTTTCAAAGTTCGCGAGTGCGACAATTTTAAACGCGACGTAGTTCGAGTTGTTCCAAGAACCTCCTCTTGGACGATCTGAACCTTCCAGAATTTGGCCGACTTATCCGCGCTTCCAGATACTATCGACCTTCCGTCTGGATGAATTTGCAATGACCAAATAGCCCCTTCGTGAGCACTGACGCTGTCAAGCAGAGAGCCTGTGGCTACTTCGAATAGCTCGATATCGCCATTTTTTGTGCCGATGACGACAAGCTTATCGCCAGGTAAGAATGCACAACATAGCGCATACCCGCACTCTAACGTCTTGCCACATTTTTGCGTTAGCATTGACCAGATTTTAAGACTTCCATTGGAGGCTGAAGCTAGCCATTTGTCGTCAGAGCTTAAAGCCAATGATCGAATATCCGCTCGGTGGCCAGGAATTTCGACGGACAGAGCTCTCTCGTAATCGGGTACATCTTCCTGTTTTGATTTCTTCTCCTTCAAGGGCACGCTGTATAATTCGAGCTGGTTGTTCGTCGCGCCGACTAGTAATTCTAGCTTCTTCTTGCTTCGGGTATCAGACCAATCAACTGACTTCACCTTTCCACCCGTTCGGATAATTAAGTGCTGAGCGAAAGCCTCGTTTACGTCAGCGCTGCTGGGATCTTCGTCTTGTTCTTCCTCTCCGTCTGCGTGAGCATCGCCGTTTTCGTTTCCTTTCTTTTGCGCAAGTTTCTCTCGTCTTCTCTTCTTTTTCCTAGCTAGACTCTTTTTAATCTCGGATTCGCTACGTATCCTCCATATCTCGACGGATTTCTCTGGTCCGTGCACGGCAAAGTAATCGCGGCGAGGGTGAAAGACGACTTCGGTTGCCTTATCTTTTCCATGTCGAAATAGTGTTCCTCGATCTTGTAAATATTGTATGTTTGCGGGCACATCAACTTGTCGCCTTGAAGCAGCTAGTGTCGTAGCATCGAGACCCCAGACCTTGAGTTCACCGGCATTCCCTGCGGTTATGCATCCGGTGTAATCAGGCGAGAGGCCTAATGCCCAACATTCTCCGTTCGTTTGTGCGATATGTGTTTCGATGCAATGTCTCGACCCCAGATCCCAAAGTTTGATTAGCGCGTCTTTTCCCGTGGTAAGTAGGAAGCCTTCGGATGAAGAGTCGTCTGCGCCATCGAGAACCATTGCTTGGGAGTCATCCTCTTCTGTGACCTCCTCTTGAGGCTCCACAAACTGTAATCCTGTAATTTGGTCTTTGTGCCCCTTCAGCTTGAACTGGCCAACTTCGGCTACTAAATCCCAAATGATCACGTTGGTGTCTTTTGAGCCGCTCGCGAGTCGGACGCCCGATCGGTCGAATGCTAGAACGGTGATGGCCGAGCGATGTCCGTTGAAGGTAATGAAGGGACTTGGGTCCTTGCTCCGCCATAGTCGAACGCTGCCATCCTCGTAGCCTGCTGCAAACAGATCGTCGTTCAGCTTACTCTGCGCGATGGCAGTCACTTGAGAGGAACACTTCTCGTCCTTCCATCGCTCGACAACATCTCCTGTCTTTATATCCCAACATAGAAGCTCTTCATTTGCTGCGACGACGGCTTGACCAGCACCGGTGCTAGAGCGATTCTGTTGGGTCCAGAGAATATTCGATGTGCTGGAAGTTACGAGACCAAAGGAATTGGCATGTTCATACTTTCTAAATGAGATTAAAATTAGCTTGAGTCATATGCGACAGTACGACGACTGTTTGGAACCTACAAGTATGACTTGACCATCTTTGCGACCGTGTCAATCTCTTGAAAGCTTCAATTGCTTCTGTTCAAGAAATTCAATCACTAACTTTTTTTTCTTTAGAAGGGATACAGGACTATCGATAAGAAATTTCTTATCGGCCTTTTCTTATCTCAAGATTTCGTGCACAGACCCTTCCCCCTACGTAACTGCGTATGTAAGCAGGACTTAGCCTGAGCCCCACCAAAGGCATCCTTAAACACATGCACCATCCATGATCCATCATTCAAGTCCAGCTCCATACAACACGAACACACTCTAGAAGCAAGTATACCCGTCAAGCTCGCCCATCATGCTGCTTCTAGATTATCAGAACGTTCTAATAGAGTCTATACTCAAAGAGAGACTCTATGGGTAGGTCGAACAATGAAAACAACTTGAGCTTGGAGACTGACGGTGTATTCAGAGCCCCCCCTACCTCAATCGACCAGACCGTTTCCGATTTCGACGGCGTAATCTTCCACATATCGACCCCTAAAGCTAAGACTAAGATTCAAGTGTCCATCCAAATTCGATGCTTCAAGGAGCTTGTCCAGTATGGCGCTGAACAGGTCCTCCAACGCGAATACGGCCAATATGTCGTAGCTCCTGAGGTCGGCTATGACTTCTCGGTCTTGGTTGATCTGGACAACCTACCTGCAGAAAAGGGTAATTAATTGATGTGACCATTCATTATCTGCAGAAATGGTGCTGACTCCCGTTATAGAGGAACGAGACGAGCTAGTCAAAAAGATCTCCCTACTAAAGCGAAACGCAATGGCTGCCCCATTCGAACACGCCTACGCAGAACACTACAAGCTGAAGGAAACCGCCTCAAAGTACACATCGGAAGAAGCACCACAAGGAGTCCGAGAAGGTGGCGATGTTATGGCAATTCACTACCGGGACGAAGAAGCCATATACGTTAAGGCAAGCCACGACCGTGTTACCGTCATCTTCAGCACTATTTTCCGAGAAGAGACAGACCGAGTATTTGGGAAGGTCTTTATCCAAGAGTTTGTTGATGCCCGAAGGAGAGCCATTCAGAACGCACCCCAAGTTCTGTTCAGGAACGACCCGCCATTGGAATTGCAAGGAGTTCCCGGCGTACAGGCCACTACTGGCGGAGAGGTCGGATACGTCACTTTTGGTATGCTTTGCTGTTAGGTGGTATCTAAGGACATTGGCTGATTTTTGAAAGTTCTGTTCCCGCGACACTTGACGCCTCAGCGAATGCCCGATGTCATCTCTCACATCCAGACCTTCCGAGACTACTTCCATTATCACATCAAAGCGTCCAAGGTACGAAAGTCTCGTCAACTAATCCTTATTCCTATACTGACAATATACATAGGCATACATTCACTCTCGTATGAGAAGGCGGACGGCAGATTTCCTTCAAGGTAAGATAATTCATCGTTATGATTATTACCGAGTACTGATGATCATTGTATACAGTACTCCGAAGAGCGAGACCAGAAAACGAAGAAAAGGAGAGAAAGACAGCGAGTGGAAGAACGTTCAAAGTTCAGGCTTAGGACAGAAATTCCTAGAACAAGCATTTTTGAAATATATTGGCAATAGAGGGCTCATAATCCCCTCCCTACACAAATCACGAACAATACCAAATCGAATTGACCGGAAATACCATCCAAACAGTACACTATTCAATTTTATAGCCACCATTTTGAAGTACGTAAAGATGATAGTATCAAGATGAATCGTCTGCTATTAACAAAACCTCGATGTCCCAAAATAAATTCCAGCGGTCATTTGCCTACCGTTTCGATTACAAAGACCGAGACTTCCCATTCTAGGACCAGATACGATAAAATGTCTCGAGGTAGTCCTCAGTGCTATCCTAAATAACTCGCATCAGTACTTCCCGCGATACTTCATCCTCTTATTCACACTTTATGTTGGCTCTCGGCTTCGATCACTTATAGCGACCCTCCCTAACCCTCACAGTTAACATGCGTTTCTTTTTATCTTCCACAATAAGTATATGGTGATAATACCTTTGTGGCTCATTTACGGATTGCCAAGTCCCATACTCTTCGCGTGGCCGAGTGGCTAAGATACAGTTATTACAGACGCAGACCATGAATAACCCTATGATACACATGGCCAGCTGAGATAAGAGATCCGGGCTTGAGTTGGTATAAAAGGCTCCTAGGTATGGTGGGTTTGAAAAAGCTTCCATCTTCGATGATACCTAACTACAAAGAGAATTCGAATTAAATTATTTATATTTAGTCTATGTTGATGAGATGGGAACAACTTAAAAATGGTATATTATATTTAAATGTTCGCAGAGGGGTAGAGTATAAAGACTCTTATAGTGATCTCAGTTCTCATCAGCAGGAAGACGCACGCAGGTCTTACTTCCAAGGTACGTTCGCGAAGATGGAGGCACCACTCACGAACTTCTAGGCAATCTCCTAAATGATTCAAATGAGGTCTCGCAAGGTGGAATAGTATGTTCCCTATCTTCTTGTACTTCAAGTCAGAATCAATCTTATACGGTCGACAAAGAACAAAGGAACAGTACATATTCCTTACAATAGTATGTTTCGGGACTGCCGAAGCAGAAGGTATTATCTACTTCTAAAGTCAATAAACATTTAATATTCGCCTAAACTAGAAACTACGCGACACGCCAGCCGAGAATCCCTTAAGTGGGAAATTCATCGATCAATTTACTCCTTATCAGAATCGTCAAATTCCTGTACGGAGGACTGCATTTCCTCTGGGGCCGCGTATTGAGACAACATCATCATATTCGCGTGCTCTTCCTCCATCTTCTTTTTCAGGAAATCTTCAACAGAAGTAAGCTTATCGATGATCTCATTTAGTCTCTCAGGCGTGATCTCGGATTCCTTTGCCTCGGTCTTGACGCCCGCTTCATCTAAGTGTCCCTGACAGTCGTCGTGCCCCTTTCGGAGCACATCCTTCAAGATTCCAAGGCGCTCTTTAATCGAAGCGAACTGCTTGTCGGTGGTGTCCTTCTGTGTCTGGCACGCATCACACAATTTCGCAATCTTGACGTTGTTTCGCGGGTGGTTTTCGATTTTCGTGCACGCCTCCGAACTCTTACCTGACTCGTGGTCCTGCTGCTTCTGGCATGTTTGTACAGGAGTAGGAGAGAGAGTTGTGTGGTTACACTGGTAAATCGCCTTACGGTAATTACACATTTTGAAATATGATAAATAGATACCTTGCTAAGATGTTTACAGAGAAGAAGTTTGAACAGAATTTGACAACAATTAGGACTCACCTGAGTGCTTACCTGTCTTGTTGATGTGTGAAATATCGCACAATGGCATAGACACGTAGACGGTAAACCCAAGAAGAAATCATCCGTGTTATATGGACATTATCTAATAACACACCAGCATTACAATGGCATTGTGCATTGTTCAATGCTATTTGTCTTCTAGTAATAAGTTCTTTGTTGGTCTTGTCTCGCACTGGATTCCGTGGACTTATCATTCATTGTTCATCCAAAGACATTGTTGCAGAAAGCTTAGAGAAATATGCTGACACGTATAGGTACCTTTTTTAAGGTGATGATTTCAACGCTTCATTGTAACTTAGACTCAACTCGCGCTTTTACGATGTTTTCAAGACATGTCAAGCATGACAACTGCTCTCATTAAGACTATATCTCAGTCTTACATGTATTGGCACAACATAAAATGACTCCGCGTTAAAATGAAGCAGAATCAAGTATAGCCAACCAGAGGGGGGTGTCCCGATCTCAGAACAACCTGCAAACTTGCCCCTATAATCTCACACTCCTAACTCACCCCATCCCCCTTTCACCTCAACTCCCAAAACTATAAATTTCCATACTAGGAGGACTACCCTGCGGGCTCCGCGAAGTACTCCTCCTAACATCCTCCCACATCTCATTAACCAACTGCTCCTGGTCATCCTCACTCGTATCGCCATAATCATGGAACCCATCAACCTCCTCCACCATTTCCTCCGAGACCTCGATAAACAGCGCCCGGTACGCCTGCCCGCTGCGCGAGTACCGGTACACGCACAGCGGCGGCACCCAAACCCGCACCCTCTCGTCCCCGAAATCCAGCCGCGCTCCCCGCGAGATCCGGAACACGTACCCGGCTTGTCGGAACCACGGGTTCGGGTACCCGGCTAATGTGTCCTTTAAGGCGTCGCTGGCGTCTTGGAGACGCCGCTCCGTGGTCCCGGTGCCGGGGAGTGTGATGGTGTATATGGGCGCGCGAGAGAGCGTGCGCCAGCGGATGGCGGGCGAGGAGCCGGAGGCGTCGACTTGCACTGGGTACAGGTCGAACTTCACGCGGGGTTGTGTGGGCAGCGCGAGGTGGGTTTGCACGAGGCGACCGATCACGCCGACCATGGGCCGAAAGATTGGTGTTAGACGGGACCGCAGCTCTGCTTCGCTGCGGAAGGTTTGGTGTTCCGGCCGCTGGTGTAACTGGATGGGCGTCCGGTTCACGGGGAGAGGCGTGCCGCGGGGGTTTTCCCGGGCACTGAGGGGGAGGAAGTCGGGGGGCCAGTGTGGGAGGTGAGGGTACGCACGGGGGTGGTTGCGGGATTGGGGACGGTGCGGAGTACGGGGTGGAGGGGGAGGCGGGTAATATTGGTAGTGATTGTGGTGAGGAGTATAAGGTGGAGGAGGATGGTGTGGTGGAGGGGGTGGTGGATAAGGTGGTGGTTGTTGTGCCCAGTAGAAGCCTGGTGGCGCTGGTGGCAGCGGCGGCGGTGGGTAATATTGACCGAAATTTGGCGGTATTTGTGGTTGCGGTGGTTGTGATGGTCTACGTGGTGGAGGAGGATAGCCCGGTGGTGGTGGTGGATATTGACCAAAACTTCCTTGATACTCTGGAATTGGTGGCCCGGTAGGATGATGTCCATGATGGTGTCCATGGTGTCTATGATGATGAGTATTTGGCATAGGGACTGCCCTGTCATTATACACCGGTATGAACGCCCCGTCCCTTCCCCGCGCATAGCCAAGAGGATTTGGGGTTGGACGCGGTCGACCAGCCGGTCCTGGGCCTGGTTCATACATAGGTCCGTATTGTGGGCCGGGATGGTGGTGGTGAGGATAATGATAATGACCCTGATGGTGATCGCTATGATGCCAGTATGGTGTTTGAGGAGGATCAGGCTGTTGGGAAAGGTCTGAGGTTTGATATGTAGTCACCCCTAGAGAACGATCTCTAGGCTCAGGCGGAGTGAAAGGATGAGCTTGTTGACCTGGAGTACGCCGTTGAGCTGAACCAAATCTTTGCCAGGGTCTCATGTTAAAACTATTGGTCTTGTGTGAGATCGTGATATATTGAATAGAAGGCGATTTGCTAACATGTAATTGATGGTTTTGTTTCCTCAATAGAAGTCGAGAACTTGGCAAGCAAAGAATTGTAGTCTCGTTTTATAACGGTGCGTAAAGACTATTTAAAATCCTGATTTGGTGCTTAGCTGTGGTTGAGGTTTGCATCGTCATCGTAATCCAGCTCAATGTTAACTCCAGGTGTATGTGAGCCATCTCTGACAAGAAGTATTGTCGTGTGTATTGGAACTACGAGGTATGGTCATGATACCATGTTTAAAATACCACAGCGACTTGTGCTACGGTTGTTTGACGTATCGCCAAAATCGTACTACCAAGTTTGAGTATGGTCGATGGAAACCACCGAGGCATTCAGAACACATGCATGAATGAAGATGAGTTAAGTAAGTAGCCACATATTCAAAGATTCACTGATAAGAAAGGGAAGTATACAATGTTATATGCTAAATTAAAGAAATCTGAATAAATACCTATATGGGATTCATGCTTTTGTGCTAGTCCATGGCCTCTGACATGTTATCATGAAATGTTCCCTATATGTCCAACAACATGATTCCGGCATGAGAAGAAGAGGGATCGATACCATGAGCTTATAGTTCAATAGCTAAGATCAATCGAATCAGTTGTTCCAAAATTTTGCGCAACCACGCAACCTAGGAGTAAGAAGTGCATATATCCAGGCCTGACAAGAACGTTCCAAGAGATCTAGTGTTTCGTAGTAGTAACATCTAGTTTTGAAATAAAGTAAAAGCCAAAAGGAAGCCTTGCTTGGGTAGTTCTTGTCATACTAAGGCGATACTCCATCAGACAAGGGCAGCTCTGAAGTCTTCAAGTGTCAGTCAAGCCCCTTTATATCACGAATAAGTTTTTTGCCCACTTTGAATTCCTTATTGATCATAAGTAAGACGTTGGCCATACATTAGGCAGGAATACCCCTAAAAGACGACGTTACGGAGTTCAACATATCAGTGGTAAGTAAAGTGGCTTCAGAATCCACCAAACAGTTGCAATCAGCGCTTGTTGTGATGGCTAGGGGTAGCCTCATAGAGTCATATTGGAATGAGCTTCTTCCTAGTCTTTCTGCTAGTAGCTTCATAGAAGCGATAGTTGACCAAGTATGCATAATCCATGGTAGATAGATACCTACGTTGATGACTCTTGAGTAGTAACGGTTGTGTTAGAAGCAATGATTGATAAGGGAAAGCCAGAATAAGTCATATAATATCAGCCTTAAGTAAGCGTTTATAGCATGTTTAACTCGAATAAATACACATCTAACTTGTATATAACCATAAGAAGCTATTCATCAATCAAGCTATTTCGAGCTCAGATAGTATCTAATGGGGTTTAGTTAGGATGTATTCCATAGGGAAACAATGCCTACATAGTATCTCAGCAATGAAGTTATCTAAAAGGATACTCAGATGTGAATTATATGGAAGACTCCTTAAACATACTGTGCTACACAGCAAACCTTTTGCTAGATAGTTCAACCGTCATCGATCTTATAAATAATAAAAAATGATAGATCCCAAGAATGATGCGGTAGGTATGATGAATAGTATATGTCTTTTCTATACCTGGTATATATGAATCAGCTAAAAATTGAAAGCCAATGCAACTTGAGGTGTTGGCTTGGAGAAAAGGACGAATAATTTCTGCCTCGGATTTCCCGGACTTGAAAGTAAGGGATTCTTGCCAAGCTTAACAATAAGCCATACTCCTTAATGGACCGGAAATGCCGAATAAAGGATAAGGTGTAGAAGGAACCAGACATTTTAATTATTTCCTCAACTTTTCAATAGTCTTTCGAAGCACGTGTCAATGGCAGGTGCCTCCTCCGTACCTGCCTATGTACAATAGTCGTTGTGCCTTCCTGCCAAAGTTTTAAAGCTGGTCGCTCCTGCTCTGATTGAAGTGATCACACCTTTAAAGTGGATTTTCAGCTGTAACGCACAGACCATGATACACATCACACATGAGACAAACCAATCAGATGATAGTATTTAACAAAATATCCCCACTCTTTCAGCAGCTGTACCAATTAATGCTGGTTATCGTCATCACCGCCATTACACAATCGCGTTAAATCAACTTGATCGACTCGTCGATACGCAGTAAATAAAAAAAATACATATCGCACACACCGGTCGGCAAGTACTTTATCTTTCCACCACAGTCTACATAACCCGACCCGACCATCAACAATTACCAACCACTCAACCATCCATTCATTACATCAACAATTAAACAATCACAGACGGCAACGACATCTTGCATGACCGCGCTTGACTTTTCGACCAGGCACGCTGCAACCATTCTGAACTATTCGATCTTCATCCACCGTCTATCATCTTAAGGCTGAGATCTCAGCGGACTCTATCTTATCCGGTCAACTTATTAAAAAATTCCCCGACAATCCGCAACGTAGCGAAGACCGAATCATTTTCGACGAACAAAGCGATCCCTCACCCAACCAAGGCTGACACGCAGCCACCTACCTACTATATTCTCGCGTATCGAGACAAGGTCGCTTCACATCTGCAACAATGGAGCAAGGCGATTCTGTCATCCGTGAGATGCTACAAGGTACGTTCAATTGTCTCATCAATTATACCACACCCAATATCCAAATCATAACCATCACTCGTAATCAACTTCGAACTTCATTTCCTCATTCCTGCCCAATCAACAATCCACCACTAACACTAGCTAGGCATCGTCCCCGATCAGGTGCTCGACGTTGTGCAAGCACACCTACAGGACCCCTCGACCACGGTACAGGCCGTGTGGCGCCAGACCAGCACCGTCGTCAACAAAGTCGGAACCATTCTTTCTCCCCTCTTCGCACCTATCTTTGCCCGCGCTATCCAAGCGCTCTATGACTCGCCGGATATCGTCGTACTCGCATTCTTCCTGGGCACATTGGTCCTGATGCTCCAGATTGTGGTGTGGATACATCGCACCATGATGTACATGACCAGGCTTGCTTTCCGCATGATGGGATGGGCGCTGGTAATCGCATTGCTTGCGGTCGTATGGCGCCGTGGCCCCGAGGCCACCATCAGAGATGTGGTCATATTCGTGAGCAAGATGACTGGTTACGCCGCGCTTGTCAAGGACATCTGGCTCAGCGAATATAAGAAATTCGATGCCCAGACCAAGCGCGGCGGTGACTTCACCACCGGTCAGCGCGCGCCTTCGGGCGGCTACAGCCGTTCAGGAAACAACGGTTTTTAGACGGATTGGTTATTGGATGGATAACTGGAATAAACGCGTTGTCTATGGACGCGATCACGACCTGGAAATGAGTGGATTTTCTAATGAGGATGATTGGAATGATCCATTTTGCAGGTTTCAGACATGAATGATGATCCTGGAAGCTCTATACAGAGAATGAACATACGGAATACCCATATCACCAGATGAAATGCGATTTGCAGTGATGTGCCAGAGTGATTTGATTTTTAGTACCAACCAGGTTGCCTCAACCCATACGCCGTTGCTATGCAAATGTACGAACCCAAATCATGCCCTCATATCCCCTGGGTATCAATCTCCATTTTCCTGTACCTTTTCACCCCATCGCTCTTAACGACCCTAATGGCCACCAGGAGGCTCCCCATATCAATCGGCTGTATTGTTATCATCCATGATAAGCTTATCCCATCATGTCCATGTCATTCTCGTTCTCAAATTCTTCATCCTTCAACTCCTTAGGCTCTTGTGCTTCGTGGTACTGGATGCAGTCGTCGATGTAGCTGAGAATTGCTCCGACACTGTCCTCATCATCGACATCCAGCTTCAGGTAACTGACCATACTGAAGTTTTCGATTAGTCCAGCAACTGCCCGGTTCAGTCGTCGGAAGCTAGCGCCCTTCATCACTGCATCTTTATCTAGGGGATCGGCGGCTTCCAGCTCCTCATCTGCGGTACCCTCTGCCTTCTGTCGTGCAAGCTCTACCGGATCATCATCGAGTAGACCGGTATCTGGAGTAAGAAATCTCTTCAGATCCTTCTTGCGAACTTGATCCTTCACTAGATCCATCTTGGACAAGATATTGATATGCGGAATCTCTAGCATGATCATGGCACTCATAGCACTTAGAGTGCCGGCGAAGAACTTGGCTCTCTCCACCACGAATGTAGCTTCGAGAAGGTAGGCGGCACAGAGCCGAATGTCGAGGGAACCGGACCGAGTAAGGAATTTAGTGAGCGCGGGTAGGATAGGAACGTGTGTGTAGAGCTCGATCTGACCAGGCATGTCGAAGATGATTAGATATTCCTCTGTCAGGGAATCGAGTGAATCAGTGAGGAAGTCGAGGTTTTCCATGAGGAACTCGAAGCAGTAGATGAGGCCGCCATTTGGACCTAGGTTCATCTCTTCCATAACATCTTCGAGGGATATGAGATCTTTGATATCTAGATCAGGAGCATGTTCGAATGTTTCGGCGGCAGGATCGAGATTGACGTAGAAGCACGAACGGCGATTCAGGTTTAGGTGAGTAATGAGGGAGGCACAGAAGGTGGTCTTGAGACAGATTAGCATGTTAATTGATGTATATCATCCAATACGGAAATAATATTCCGACAGCTTGGGTGATAATAAAGAGATGATGTGTGCATACCTTGCCAGCCCCGGCGGGACCCATCACCATCACCCCAAACTTACTCATCTTGTACGATGGTTAAAACGTCTTAACGCGAGTAGATGAAAGACGTTATTAGCCGTTTCTAAAAACAACAAGGTTTTGGATATGACCAAACGAGATGTTGTAGGTTCAGCCTCGTGCAGTGACGTGATCCGGCTAGACGGTTATCGCCTTGCGACCAGTCGAGTATTTTTTTTCAATGGAGGGGTAGAGGGGTCGGGGTCAAGGGTCGAGAATACCTAAGCAAGGGTCTAAAGTGGTGGAGCACTAGCGGTACCAAGTACCCAAGTACTTAGTACTTAAAAATGGAGCTCGGCTGACGAAGTTATCTCGTAAGCTAAAACAATCAAGCCATCTCCAAGCTATTCTTTTCTTACCTAAATTTCTTCAATAGTCGCATAGACACTACATACTCAGGGGCCTACTCAGCATACTCAGTGCTGCGAAGAACAGAAAGACAGAAAATACAACATACGACTTGACCTAGGTAAAACCCCCTACCTTTGCTCACCGCCCGTATGGGTAAACTAATACCCAGCGTACAATTGCGTCTCATCCCTGAATCTCTCTGCAAGTCTAGCAGATGGCCCGCTCCGCTACCAACGGGCGGATTTTCCGGCAGAACCTTTTGCCCATAGCCGCACTCAAGTTCCATACAATGTCTGTATGTAAGCGAGTGGACCACCGGTCACGGACTTTGTCTCTGGAACTGAGAGATAAAACTGAAAGGCTGAAAGGGTACCCAAGATCCTTCGCTCGGGAAGGACGGTTAACCGATCGACCTATCTAGCAACGGGAGTGGTCGGACAATATGTACAATGATTTGATAAGTCAGAGTCAGACTGACTGTTATATGCATCAATCGTAAACTTTTGGGCTGGTCTGGCACCAACGACACTTTATAATTCATAGACTCCTTTTCTCGAGAGGCTATTTAAGACCGATATACACATGCCGAAGTTGAGTCCCTGTCAATTTGCACGCTTGGTGCACGTTTTGGAGAGGGGCAGCCGTGGCAATCAGGGATCTATGGATCTATCTATGGATCATCGTAGCATCCAATGGACGACTATGAGGTGAGTTTCAATTGATAGAAATGCCCCTCATTATGCATAATATATCATGATATTGTTGGAGAATTACATATGAGAGCAACCTAAGAGACCTAAAAGAACGGATCGGAGGTCGGAAAAAGACGAGGTTGGCTCGAGTAAACTGGGACTGCCAATTGTTGAGTACCAGTGACATATCATTTCCGCTATCAAGGTACTTGAAATGTTCCAAGGTTGTCTACCGAAACACTCCGAATATGAAAAGGAATCATCGGCGTCGTAGAAATCAAAGTAGTATACATACAATAACCTGGGAATCATGTTTGACCCATGCATACTTGCTGACAGGATGCGAGTAGCCAGGCAGCTAGCACGCAATCTTACCTCTCCCACGCATGTACGACACTGCCGGTTCATCATTCGGAACCTTGAGAGACACTGAGAGGAGAAGCAACAACTAAAAGATAAGCAGGCTTCGGGATGGGAAATGGTTCACCCCGATACAGTGATTGTTCTATAGGGTTATGTAATACAACTAACCGTATGGAGTTACTTTATTATCAAACATGGAACATCAATCAGCGGAGATACTCCGAACTTTCCATCGAATCTACAGAATCTACGCCCCTCTTGCTTCCTTTGGAGAAAAATTCCTTTGGGCTTGCCCCACTTCGCCATCCCATGTGTACCAATGCTACCAATGCCAGCGATACTAGCGGTGCTACCAACAAACCAAACCAAACTTTAGGACCCACGGCTCAGGGACAGGTCACAGCAAAGAGAGGGAAAGCCTGGGAAAGAAAGGACTGAGGGGGCAGAAAGGGAACGGGCAGTTACCTAGGCAAAACTAGCGTCAGGTTTATTCGTTTATTCGTTGAATCGTTAGATAATAGCTCTTAGTTTAAAGTCGGCATATTGTGTGACGGAAATTGCGCCATTCTAGGTACCTAGTACTATGTGCTAGGTGGTATTTTTTTCAGTTCCCAAGTGCTAGTTCTCTTACTAGGTAGTTCCTGCCCCTCCGATTTTTTCTCTCTTTCGCCAATAGAAAAGCTAGAGGAAAAACTCCCGTTTCCAATTCTTTTCCTTCTTAAACCTAAACTTCCCCCCCTCAGAATTCTTTTTCTTTTATCCTCCAGGAGACACTCTTGGGCTTAGCATTTCCTTTGGTTGCTTAGAATTGACTACATTTAGCACTTTTTTTCGACTAGATTTCTCATTTCTCTCTCGATATCTACACATCTTCAAGATGCCTGCTACCAACGGCTTTGCCAGCTCCTTGAGCACCCCTCGTAACCCCGGGGCTTTCCTCTTCACCGTAAGTATGGATTACATGTCTTATTCTAACAAACGCTTTCTCTCGAGTCAATTACTAACGAAGCAACCAGTCTGAATCCGTCGGTGAAGGCCACCCCGACAAGATCTGTGATCAGGTTTCCGATGCCATCCTCGATGCCTGCCTTGCTCAGGACCCCCTCTCCAAGGTCGCTTGCGAGTCGGCCACCAAGACCGGTATGATCATGGTCTTCGGTGAGATCACCACCAAGGCTTCCATTGACTACCAGAACGTCATCCGAAGCGCCATCAAGGAGATCGGCTACGACTCCTCCGACAAGGGCTTCGACTACAAGACCTGCAACGTCATGGTTGCCATTGAGCAGCAATCCGCCGATATCGCTCAGGGTCTTCACTACGAGAAGGCTTTGGAGGAGTTGGGTGCCGGTGACCAAGGTCTCATGTTCGGCTATGCCACCAACGAAACTCCTGAACTCCACCCCCTCTCTCACCTTCTCGCCCACAGACTCAACCAGGCCTTGTCTAAGGCTCGCCGGGACGGAACCCTCCCTTGGCTCCGACCTGACACCAAGACCCAAATCACCATGGAGTACAAGCACGACGGCGGTGCTGTCGTTCCCCTGAGAGTCCACACCATCGTTATCTCTACTCAACACAGCGAGCAGGTTACGACTGAGCAGGTCCGAAAGGAGTTGAAGTCTAAGATCATCGACTCCGTCATTCCCAAGCAGTACATTGACGAGCACACCATCCTCCACCTCCAGCCTTCCGGTCTCTTCATCATTGGTGGCCCCCAGGGTGATGCCGGTGTTACCGGCCGAAAGATCATCGTCGACACCTACGGTGGCTGGGGTGCTCACGGTGGTGGTGCCTTCTCCGGCAAGGATTTCTCCAAGGTCGACCGATCCGCTGCCTACCTTGCTCGATGGGTTGCCAAGTCCCTCGTCGCTGCCGGCCTCGCTAAGCGAGCGTTGGTCCAGCTCTCTTACGCCATTGGTGTAGCTGAGCCCTGCTCTATCTACGTCGACTCATACGGCACCTCTGACAAGACTGCCGAGGAGTTGGTCGACATCGTCAAGGCCAACTTCGACCTCCGACCTGGCGCTATCGCCAAGGAACTCAACCTAATGCGCCCCATCTACAACCAAACGGCCAAGTTCGGCCACTTCGGCACCAACCAGGAATTCACCTGGGAGCAGCCTAAGACCCTTAAGTTTTAAGTCTGTTAACGTGTGATAGATTTTCCGCAGAGGGAATTTTTCAGATTTATAAAGTAGCGGAAGAATCAACTTCTTTCTGCATTGCGACCGGCGTTGTTGGGTGTGTTATCTAGAAGACATAGGATTCCCTCATCGGAAAATGTCATGAAAATTTAACGGGCATGGCAGCATGGCGTACGGTTTCAACATACCTGGTTTGGGCAAAGGCACAAATAAAGGTGGCATCTACGGGGTCACCGGGGCCTTAATAAAGGCGACGGATAGGTAAATTATCCGCATTGCATTTTTCAACACGGCAATATCCTATGTCGAACAGCGATTAAGGACAAAAATATGATACCAATTTGTCGTACCTACCTGTGTCAATTTTGCTCGATGTGAAGATTCTCATTGTTTCTATCCAGCTATGCTCCGCTCCATGGCTAGGGTATACCTATTCTAGCTTCTATCCCGTTGTATGCTAAACATAAACATTGTAGAACAGACAAGACTTTTATTTCCTAACCCCAGGCTATGACCCCTGAACCATAATCTTCCCCGTCCGTGCTGCAAGGATGCGGCTTGACCCCGAGCAGCCCCGAGTAAACTAACAGCCCATCCAGGTTTTTACCAACGTCCTAGCTAAGCTACCCGGTGCTGACGTGTATCTCCATCAACGCTTTGCTTACTAACGCGAGGATCCACTGTTGGGATTCTGTCGACCGCCCCGTCGTCGGCCTCCGCCCCGGTTCCGTGCCCGGTTTCGGGGTTCGGGGGAGTCTGGAGTGTCTGTTTCCCTGGACTCTTGTTGGAGGCTCAAGTCGGGGATATCGGAGGCGGTGGTTGAGTTGCGACGGGATGATGGACCGGCTGATGTGGGGGAGGTGGGTGAGGATGAGTACCGCTGCGCTGGAAGCAGGGTGAGCAGGGTTAGGAAGTTCTCTTGGAAGAGCCGGGTTCGTGGGGTCCCGGGGGCTAAGATGGGGTTTGAGTTAGTGTATGGTGACTAATGCTTTATAGAGGGCTCTTAGCTGGATGATGGCTGATGAAATACCCACCAAGTAGTCCGGCCCAAAGCTCAAGGATTGAGTCTTTGGGTAGACTAAGGAAGGAAAAGCTAAGGCCTACAGGGGATAGAAGATACTGACCCGATAGCGTATCACCAGCATCATCGTCGTCGTTATTGTGGTTATTGTCGGCGGTAGTTGTATTCATGGTGATAGGAACTGACATATTGGAAGACGTTCGAGACATAGGGGATGATGATAACGAGGGAGGATTAGAATTAGGAGTAGTTGGTCTTGTTGTTTGCGTATTATTCTGTTCTGAAGCTTCTGGTCTTGCACCTTCTGTTGCTCTTGTTTGTGATCTGGGTCTGGGCGTGGATGGGTTTGATGTCATTTCCCGCCGTTACTTTGGCTTCACTTTCCCGCTTCTCCTATGATGATGTAATGAGATACCACGTCTTAGAAGATCCAGAAACAGGTTGATATTGATATTCGAACAGAGTAGGTAGTTATATAACGTTCCTCCTAACAAGAGGTTCGGCCTGAAGGCGGGAATATTTATCTTCTTTATCACTGACTCCCAGATTCCTAGCGTCGGGCTTCAACTCGAACCCGTGGCAGATAATCGCTCGAGTGGACCTCGGCAATAACTGTGAGAATGGAGAAGGTAGGTATGAGGTTTAGTTTAGGCCAAGCTAAAGAGCCCACCAAGGGGCATTGCAAGCTGAGCAGAAGCTAGCATAGGTAGCTTGGATATAAACCCCATATCCGCGACAGGAACTATCACTCTACTATATAGATAAGACCCAGTAATCACCACTCTAGACCTATTTGCCAACAAATTTCAAATCCCGAGCCTGAATCGGGTACCCTTATTCGATATGTATGAGCTCATTGGCACTGGAAAAAGCTGAATACGACCCGTTACCATCTTGTTGGTTTTGTGTAAGGCATCACGAGTTCTACGGCTGAGTTGTTGGCGTCCGTATGCATGGAACACAAACACATTACCGAAGAAACGATATTACATATGCACTGGAGACATTTCGCATGCAAGACATCACATCTTGGCCCTACGTAAGCTCGGAGTGCGGTGGCGTTTCGAAGACGGTGTCGTTTTATATGTTCGATGCTAGGACTATACCAGGTATCCTGCTCATCACGGATCGAGACCTTAGCGCCGCAACGGCACGGCTTCGTCCTACAGGCCAAATCCCGAGATGACATCCGAACTGCTATCCATTTCCATCCTAACGTGATTTTCCTCGCTTACTAGAACTGCTCCAGAGCTGCTCTAGACCGACTCCTCCCAGTAGCCGTGACGAAAGGACGAGAAAGCCATAACCCGCTCTAATACACCACTAGCTCCCCAATACTACTCAGACACCGACGCATCAATCGTACAACATATATCGAAGTTCCTCTTCTCGGTACCCCTATCCGCACTGCTCGGTTTATTCGGTTCCGATAGGTTATGTAAGATGGCGCGGCGTTGACGCGCTTAGATGGGAATAAAAAAGGGGGGGCGCCGGTTAGCTGCTGGGGGAAAGCGAGCAATACGAAATACGACCGACCCGGGTGTGCGGCCAATAAAAGCCGCCTCGTTTAAGTGCGGATAGTCCGCATTCAGCAAGCCTTGCCGTCGGGAGATCTACATTATATAAGTATTTCTAGTGCTACAATCCCAATAAAGCCTCCTTATTGTAGTACTTCGGTACATGCTAGAAACGTTAACCGACTCTGTGGGATTTTGTGGAAGTCGCAAGTTGCTGCATGCATGTGGTTCCAGGCGTGGAAAGTTTCCGCTACCAACTAGTCTCCCCCTTATTTTGACTCCCTACTAACTATGCTCTCGAATTGCCTACATTTCATACAATATTCACATTACACTGCAAAGATATTCGCTGTCCACCGGTTAAACTATCCTCTTTCTCTTACATTTACACCGGCATTAACAGAAGAAGCCATGTGCGCGCTGTACCAAACCTAGCCTACATGATTTCGTCACACAGTCCCTCAAAAATGCAGAACGCCATTCCATCATCCCGCCTAAGCTGACCTGCGAGAAAGCCACAATCCCATATAGTCTTTCCAGACATCGTACGATTTCCCTTCGTTGAGCAGCAAAGAGCCTATTATTGTTTCTCTGTTCGTTTATATAATACAATGCACACTTTCTTGGCGCAAGCAACCCTTGGTGCAACGCGCTTAGTATCCCTGCGACAGATCAGTCCTCGATATCGTCATCGCTCAGCACCAATTTCTGTATTGCCGAGACCGCAGCTGTCGAGCCGATATCCGCATCCTTTTTTTGACGGAAGCCGATTCCTACGACCCTTTTCTTCCTCGGCGAACCTTCCTCAGTAGGCTTATCTGTAGCCCACGCCTCGCCGTTTAGTTCTGCATTCTCGTCGCCGTCCAGCGCGTCGTCATCTGCTGCAACATCTCCGATCCCAGAAAACGAAGTCACTTTTTCGATTTCCCGCATCCGAGCTAGGCCTATCGAGTTCCTGCGTCCACGTGCTATATGCGCCATGTACGGTAAGCGCTCGAGGAGCAATTCCCTGCGAGCCGAGCTCCCTAGGAAAAGCAATGGCGCTGACTGATCCTGACTTGGATCGGCCTGCTTGGCTTGGCTATTATTCCGCCGGGGAGTTTGGTGTTTGTTTATCCATTCCCCACAGCCAGATACAGACTTTGGCCGTCTGAATGCAGAGGCGCCCTGGGTAAGATCCTGGCCCGCTTCGTCCCCTTTAAGTAACTTCGAGGCCCAGTGATCCACGACACCTTCCAATTCTTCTTTCTCCCGCCATAACCTAAGACTTGTAGGATAGAACATCTTGTAAGCATCGCCGCCACCGCGCCCGTGGGTTTTCGACATGCGCTTCACCGGATTTGGAAGGGAGAACAAAAGTCCTCTTGTTGCGACCTGAAATGTAATTTCGTCCTGTCTTAATACGTGACTCGCCGAATCTCGACCCGAAAATGCCGATGTAGCAGCCCCTCGCCCGCGGAAAAATGAATCCCACGACGGAGAAAGTATATCGCTGTCAGATAGGTTGTCGATGCAGTTGCTGATATAGTCAAGCGAAGAATTCGGATCGGATGGCCCGGTGGCTTCGCATGATAGCACGTAGTTCTCGTGAAGCGCTGAAATAAAAGTATGGGTATCCGTGCCAGTCTCGTCAATGAGACTATCGACGGATACCTCGGATCGTTTTGGCCTCGAAAGATGAGACATGAAGTCAGGCAGCATTTCAGCTTGGCCTTCGGGTGTTTGTTGGCTCATTGGTCTTTCATCTCTTTTGTTGTACACGACCTTCCCAACAGCGTGGAATATACCCAAACTAGCTTCTCGCTGCGAGACGAGCTGCAGAGTTTCCACTTCGCCTTGGGTTAGGGAGACTTCGTTCTTTGACCCGCGCTTGGGTTTGGTGAATGTGACCTTAGAGCCCCAATCTCCTGTGTCGCCTTTGAGGCACAGGAATTCGAGCGAGGAGACCGCACTCCTTATATCCCCTATTTCTCCTAGTCTTTTCAAAACCTGTGGACCGGGTGTACGGCGTCGACCCGACTTCCGGGCTTCCTTCTGTACAATCAACTCAAGGGCGCTTGAAAGAAGAGTAGGCGCGATAGCATTGAACTCTATGACGCAGCAGCCCGGATGTCGGGTGATTTCAGGTCCCAGTAGCCGATGGGCAGTAAAGCTGTCTGCAGATGCTGATGTGGTAGTGAGGAGAGTTTCTGATATGACCATGACAACAGGAGTGATAGGTTCTGAGGATGTTTGCCGACCAAAAGTAGCAAGAGATGGTGTATTTGTAGCTAGATATCGTAGTATAGTTTGTCGGAAAGAGGTTAGAGCCGTCGATGAACGAGTAAAAGTGTTTGGAAATTCTTCAATGAGGATAATCTTCCTCGTATTCTCATTAATATCACTCTTAAAGAGACTCGAACTCGAAGGAGTCGAGTCAAAATCAATATCTAATTGCCCAAATTTCCCACCTCTTCCCATAAACTCTTCGAATTGCGCAGAAATTGATTGAAAGCCTTGGTTTGCGCCAAGGGAACCAACTGGATTTCTCCATTCGAGAAGTTCGCAGTGCATATCCTTAGCAAGGAGCTGCACTGTAGTTGTCTTCCCAGTCCCTGCAGCACCTTTTAGTATCAATAGCCTTTGGCGCATTCGACCAGCCATAACATCTTCAAGCCATCGGCGAACATCTGCTACCTTCTTTTTGTGGACGGCGAGTTCTTCGAGGTTCACGGGCGCGAATCGTTCAGACCACGGTCGCTGTTCATCGTTTGCGACAAGACCTTGCTGAGGGCGAGGTGGCTTGAGAAATTTCTGGCTGGAAATAAGAACTGGGCCAGCAGCCGGCTGGCTAGATTGGGACGAATCTCGAAAACGCTTGCGGGAGTTCTGTCCTACTCGGCTACTGCTCGCGGCTATATTCTCCCCCACATCGTCATCGTCGGAAATTGGATCGCTCATGATATCATCTCTCTTAATCGGCGATATCGTCGGCGCTCGTTGTGCCTGTCTAGAAAACATGGTGACTAGATCTGCACTCTTATCTTTCTCTCCCCGTTTGCCCTTCGTGAAAGACCGAGTCTTCGGTTTTTCGGGACTCGTGCTAGCGCTCTTGAGTCCATTATTGCTTGGCTGAAGAGATTTCGACGTCGATTTCGGCTTTGGAGGTTGAGAGGCTAAGAGACGAGACTGCTTTCTCACTGGACTCGGTGAAGTAGGCGTGGCTCGAGAGACTCCTGCAGTAGTATTGCGTTGTTCGGGCGAGGAGAATAGGTATTGACTAAGGACGTTAGTCTTTGGCTTCGTTTCTTCTTCATCGTCCGAAGAAGCCTGGACGATATTCCGCCTCCGACGCTTCGTGGGCGGCGCCATGGCAAGAAGAGTAAAAACGGAGGCACGGCATCTGCTAGCGATTGTGGTATAATTGCTCCGATTGATTGGAGAAGCGAGCGAATTTTTCAATCAATCTTGCAGTCGGCCTGAAGTTGACTCCAGAAGTAAAAGTCCATTAGAGAAATTTGAGGGAAAAAAGGTTTATTATTCTTCCAAAGAAGAGAGAAAGTGCGGCTGAGACTTCAAATTTACGTTGCTTTCCGTCATATCCAATCTAATGGAACCTTCGTTTGTCGCGGCACAGGTCCTGGGGTAGGCGCGTCCTTAGGGTCCCAACCCACCATAACTTAGGATGCGACATCATGTGATCAATTAAACTTGCATATCAAGTCCATGTACTAAGTATTTATCTCAGTTGAGATTATACCATTTCAATCCGACTTTGACATATTATATGCGTCAATTATGTCAAAAGTGAGATTTGATCATTTTGATTTATTTATGTTTGATTCAGCAATTTTAGGTTTTCACTTTTGTCCTTTTCCGGGTCATTCTGTCGCACAATCCATGAGCGCCACCTGTGAAACCCCGAGCCAATATACATCCTATCCACCACCAAGAGATCATTTCACTTTTGGCCTAATTATATCATAATTCATGAAATCAAAAATGAAGACATACGTTTCTGTCGGTCGTTCATCTGCTTCTAGGAAAATACCCAGCCTTGGAAGTCGTCGACGAATCGTATCGCGGAATTCAAATATCGGTTGTGTACGTCTCCCCAAGTCCGAGCAGCTTCCTTGATTGCGCGGACGACTATTGCAAGTTAGCGTAGGTGCAGTCTACTTCAGGGTTGACAAACAACTTTACCTTTAACGAAGTGGGCGTCAGTAGCATATGAACCGTTCAACGCCTTCTTTTCCACATAGTCCCATTGTGTCTGGCCACCATCTCCAATATAATCAGGATCGATTTTCGGGCGAAGCACAGCGACATAGACAGCAATTGCGAACAACCACCATGCCCTGACTAAGTTGATGCGATGCTCTGGCGGTATGAATGGAAGCAGAATTCTGACAGCATGACTAGTTGTGAGTATATGACAAGTGTAGAAGTTGTACGAGTGAGTTCCGTTCGGGACCGTTGCAATCACGGCAGCGACCGCAACTTCCTGAGATAATTGGAAGTCTTTCACTGGGTCTTCGAGATTCCATGCATTCCAGTACTCCAGCACAACTTCTTCATGTTTGTGGAATAATGGCGCAATATTCTCAGGCCCGGAGCTCTTGAACGCCCCATTCAGGCGCTTGTCACCTGCCAGTTTGTGGAATAGTTCCAACGGCGAAGATGACTTGATCGGAGAGGGCTTCGAATACGAAGAGTCATCAATATACTTATGGAGGAAATCATACTGCGTGGCGGCCATGCCCACAGCCTCCATGGCAATTTCGCGGTTATCCAACTCATAAGCATATCCTAGGTGAATGAGAGGGTGGCCAACTTACAGGTGTTAGTTAACTTGGAACAAGCTAGTGCATTTCATGGGTTGAACATACGACCACTAAAAAGACCGTTAATCAACGGTTCATGTCCTTCATATATATATTCCTTCACGACATCTTTCCACTGGTAGTTATGTCTCAACACCAATGCATCTTCGAAGAAGTCGACATAAGCTCGTTGGTATTCTGGATATCCAAGGAAGTCCTTCCAGTCATCCTGGGTTATTTCAGCCGGGGATGGTGTCCAGGCCTCGAGTTCTTGAGCTTCCACATCGTAGATTTTGTGAAGGTGGTCGACTTGTGCTCCAAGAAGATAAGCAGAGCCGAGGATATGTGGCATATGATTATGAAACTCTAGGTTGTGGTAGATGATAGAGTGGTTTACATGGTTCGCCTTCAATAGGTGCTTGAGTGTCCTAGGCCGTTTCTCAGGCGCTGTCTCCACATTGTGAACCTCAACAGGTGGGATGTCAATCGTCCGAGTTTGGCTGTTGCTAGGGACAAGCCGGTTCACGATGGGAACGTAAGATAGTATTGAAGCCATATCGAAATTCACATCAAAGTATCAAAACCAATTGCTGTTTCGATGATGAAGTGGCGAAAATGGAAATGACGTAGCAGCAAGACTTCTGTGTGATCTGTAAAACGACGTTTCTTATTAGATGTATGCATTTAATGAGATGTTCTGGATTGGGGATATTACGATACCGAATTTGATGATTATGTAATTGCGTGGTGTCGGTGGTGATATGTCCTAGGAAAACGAAAATCTACTTCTCAGAATAGGATATCTGAAATTTCAACAATATGAGATTTCACTAGAAACTCAATTCTTAAAAATAAAAGATAAATCTAAAGAGTTTATAGAAGCTGAACTTAATTCCGAGAATTGGAGGAATATCCCGATTGGAGCATATATGCTCTAACTTGATAAGAGAAACTCTCCACCCTGGTCTGTGCATGGCCAAAGTCCTAAAAAAATTACTTATACCGATATCAATCACGCCAGAACAGCCGAGGCGTCCTCAACAAATTTCCAAGCTGCAATATGAATGCGTCACAGTCAATCCTGATCTACGCTGAGCTTCTATCCAATATACGCCAAGTATCCGTTGTATGCTTGTTGCCTACACCTAGTCAGGAATCAACTAGCGCCATCATATCGCCAGACAGCTTAGTCTTCACAATCCACCACAATGGCGTAAAGGCATCCGTCCGTCTTCCGGGGCAAGTCCGTGTTTCTAATCCACCCCGAGAGCAAAAACTACCACAACTCCAAGAGTTAGGCTCGAAATATCTTTCTTGGCGGTTGCCTCTAGCGACAACTGCAGAACAACATGTCGCACCTACACCAGAGGCCCAGACCGTTCCGTGGTCTGCGAATGATCTCCAATTAGAGTCATCTGTTACGTGCAGGACTTGTCGTGCTACTATTGTTGAACCTGGCACTCTCAAAGTATGGAAAGACCTTCCGAGTGAGAACTGGGCTGAAATGATGGAATTCTGGCATTGTCATAAACCACATGACCACGGGCACAGTCATGGTCATGAACACGACGAAAACCTAACTTCTAAGGGGTATGGGGCGAGTTCTAGAATATCGGCACAACATGGCGTCGGGTTTGTAGATCTCACCTCATTCCTGCTATCAGAGAAGGATGTATCTGCGTCTAGCGTAAGTGTTTTCCATTAGCTTTTCAAATGGGTATATAGAAGGTGGCCAGACCTGCGTTCTAGCTAATCAATGGTATGGTCACCGATACTCATACCCTAGACTGATAATATCTTCCATCATAGTATGTGGGCGCTGGACCCTAAGCATTAGCTATGGGATCGGCGTCTGCGTACTAGAAGATTCCTCTGTCTTTCACTAAGAATTTCCTTGGGTGTGGAAATTTTGGGATTATCCAGAGGTACATTATTCTACGCACTGATCCTCTGGTCAATTTGATGCTCAATATTTATTCATCTTAGAAGTTTTGCTAATGCAAATTTCTATAGATAATAAAAGGCTCATCTCTGTCGGAACTACCTGAGGAACCAGAAGGTCAAGTTGAAACAACCAAGAACGGAGAATCACAGTTTCCGTCAATCGAGAGCTTACCAGTTTCATGCAACTCTTGTAAGACCCAACTAGGAGTGTTGAATGACCAGGATTCATCCCTCTCCCTGTTCAAATGGGAAGTTCATGTAAATGAGCAAATTCAGCGAGATATTGATAGCTCTCCAACCCTTTCTCACTGCATCAGTGCTATGCTTTTAGCAACTATGGCCCGCTCGGGCTGTTCAAAATCTATCATTTTGCCGATGAGACCGCAAGGACAGTCGGTTCAAAGCACGTCGGAAGAAGATAGAAAGACACCTTCCCTACTAAATATCTGGGTCTTTAATAGCAACATCACCTTTTCGTCAACAAAGGAAGCGAGGTCGCCCATCAAGGCAGTAAAAGTATTTTATCGAATGGTCAGCCAGGATGAAGCAGACAAGCTCCTGGACTCCATGATATCAGATGTACAAGACATTACTCTGCCAGCAGATACAATCGAGAAGGTCGTTGATATTCTGGTTAGCAGCAATAGCTTATCACCTCCAAAGGACGGCCAGCTTAAGGGATGGAAAGTTGGTCTTCTGGCGAAGTGGGATGGAAAAGGCCACGCGGAATAACTTCTTCATGTAGAAAAATAATTAAAAAAAAAGTTGCCATGAACCAAGATATATCACTAGGCAGTTCACGCGAAATCAAATCCACATAAAAGTCACCCAAGTAAATTTTCAGTGGTAATGTTTTGACTCTTCAGTTTCATTGAAATATTCCTACCTACCCCTTTTGCCCATCACCACCACGCCGCCATGCAAGGTTATGAAAATGGCAAAAGTCGCCCTCAGTAACAGCAACATTTGGAATCACAATGGACCGCAAGGCTGATTATTTCAAGAATAGGTTTCTTTTGACTAATGCACAGGGTGTTTATAAACACAGGTAGAGGGCACAAAGGGAATAATTCTCAAGCGCCATGGAGTATCTGTCTAAACTGTCTTGTCTATTGGGTCTTTTGAGACACAATTTCTGGAATTTTTGTTAGTTATTTTGGTTCGATAAATCGGTATTAAGTTGTGGCTTACTCTCTACGTCAGCGACGCTCTGTTGTAGGATCTGGGCGAGGGCCTTGGGGCTCTCGAGCTCCTTCTTGACCTTGGCGATGATGCTCTCGGCCAATTCCCTCTGCTGGCGCTGCTTGACCTGACCCTCGTATCTCACCCACGAATCTAAGACGGTCTTAGCTTCGTGCGCTAGGGCGGTCTTCTGCTCGAGCTCGTAAGCCTGGGCCTCGAGCTTGGCGGTCTCCTTGGAAACCTCGAAGAGAGACTTGGTGATTTCAACAACGCTACTCATCTGCTGGACGTTCTCGATGCGGTTCTTAACGGCCTGGGTGTGGTCGGCGCGCGCGGAGTTCAGGATGTTCTTTATCTTCGCATTTTGAGCGTCGGCCCATTCGCTGTACATAGGACCACCGAACTTGATGAGAGCGGCCCAGACACTGAGAAGACAGACGGCGATTACGGTCTCCTCGTTCACGACATAGTACTCGTTGCTGATGGCATAGATGGAGAGACCGGCAGCGGAGGAGAGGATAGCGGTCTTAGAAACGAGCGAACTGCCTGGTAGAGAGTCGATGATAGATTGCGCCTTCACCTTAGGCTCGGGGACATTAGAAGACGGCCGAGTTGTGGTGGAAGAGATAGTGACTGCGGGAAGAGCTCGCGGAACAATCGACGGTCGCAGACGGGCGGCCCCTACAATTCGCGATGAGCTTTAAACGACCCAATTGATATTTTGACTAGCATCCTGCAACTTACCGATGGAACGGGTAGCCAAGCGAGAGGCCATTGTGAGGATATGACGAAAGAAGGCGGCTTCGGGTGAGGGGAGATGTATTGAATTATTTCCAATATTAAAGAGGAGCTTCGGAATTGATGTCGATGAGGTTTTAACGGAACTCGCACTTGCCAGGTCTTGCTAGACCCAACAAGCCTCTTTGATTGGTTGAATATGCACGTGATTTGCCGATAGTGCCCCACGTCAAACTCAATTTTCTAGCTTAGGGAAGGTACCTACGTGGTCAGCCTTGCATGGTTTCTTTCTCGAGGCTGGTCGATAATTTAACTTTTTTTCTTCTCTTCTTGTTGTTTAATTGTCTTATTGCAACTTCTACTCATTCAACAACCCGGCCGACCGTGCGAAAATGTCGGGAAACGTTGGTGAAGAGTCTCTGAAGAGGAAGAGATCGAAAACCTCAGTAAAGGCCAATAAACGATCCAAAGCAGAGAAAAATGATAGTGACGATGAAGATGATCCTCAAGCTGAAATCCTGTTACTCGAAAATGCGATCCTAGAGTCTAAGAAGAACTACAATAACATAACAACCCTGCTCGAAATAGCGCAAAAAGATGGCGATGACGAATTTACACAGCTTGCGCTGGTCTCGTTATGTAGAGTATTCCTACGTCTACTTGCATCTGGAAACATGTCGAGACGGGATGGGCAGTCGGAGAAAGACATCGTAGTCGTCCAATGGCTCAAGAAGAGACTGGGAGACTATAAACAGATCATACTCTCTGCATTCGAAGAAGAAGAATCTGCATCGACTGCTCTTACTCTGGCGATGCGCATCTTACAGGCCGAGGGCAAGTACACGAATGATAAGGATGAAAACAACTTTCCAAAGGTCTTCCTTAGAGAGATTGTAGACGCGCTTGTTCGAAGGGGCTCCGAGGACATTAGACAAGAGTTTTGCGAAAAATTCCTAGCCGAATATACGGATATACGGTTTTACACATTTAAGGCGTTGAAGTAAGTTGTTGGTTCTGTCGTAGATACGGTTCATCAATGCTAACATTTTCGCAGAGATATTCTTTCTCTGGATTCTGATGAATCTTCTGACGAGGATTTATTCAATAATGCGTTTGACTTGCTCTCTTTCTTTGAGGACGTTCCGGATTCTGCAGAAGACATGAGCCAATTCTACGTTGATGCACCTAAGAAAAAATCTGACCCGGTCAAGTCTGTTAATCAACATAAGAAACAAGCTCAGGAGGCATGGCTAGCACTGTTCGCTCTAGATCCTAATCGGGAGCAAAGAAAGAACGTGCTTCAAATCATGACTAAATCTATCGCCCCATGGTTTACCAGGCCCGAGCTTTTGATGGACTTCTTGACGGACTCGTATAATGCGGGAGGCGCAACTTCACTCTTGGCACTATCGGGAGTATTCTACCTGATACAAGAACGAAATCTAGACTATCCGTCCTTCTATCGGAAATTATACTCATTGCTAGATGCAAACATCCTTCATTCGAAGCATCGGTCAAAGTTTTTCCGATTGTTGGACACATTCCTGTCTTCTACGCATCTTCCCGCCGTCCTTGTCGCAAGTTTTATCAAGCGGATCACGCGGTTGTGCCTCAATGCCCCCCCTGCCGCTATCGTCGTAGTCATACCCTGGGTTTATAATCTATTCAAGAAGCATCCGCTTTGCACGTTTATGATGCATCGCGTACCAAGGACTCCGGAAGAGAAAGAGATCTTGGAAAATGAAGGGATGGCAGATCCGTTCATCGCCGACGAAGAGGACCCAATGGAGACGCGCGCCATTGATAGCTGTCTATGGGAAGTGGTTCAGCTACAGTCGCACTATCACCCGAACGTTGCGACCATCGCGAAAATAATATCGGAGCAATTCACTAAGCAGTCATACAATATTGAGGATTTCTTAGACCACTCGTACAGTAGCGTAAGTCAATCATGCCGCCGGCTCGCCCATCAGTTCCCCTTTTGCTTACGAATCTCTCTAGTTGCTCGATGCGGAACTTTCCAAGCAAGTAAAAAAGCCTCCTGTTGTGGAGTTCATGATCCCAAAGAGAGTATTCCTCCCGCAGGATCCAGCCTCGGGGACGGAAGACAGCCTTCTAGCCAAGCTCTGGGACTTTCAATGATCACCGGGTCAGACGTTTCGTATAGCCTAGAGCTATGGGGACCACGTCAGGATAGTCATCAGGATAACTTGAAAATCTTGGCAGGCAGCTCTCTAATCAACAGTATCAAGTTCGCACTATGGCTATCGGCCCCGATATTGATTACGCCATCTATTCAATGGATTCGAGGGATAGTCAGATAGTCCCTCGGGTCGATGCCGAAAGGGAAAAGGACGAGATGGTCTGGTTACGAAGCCACCTTCACCGCTCCGACTGGCTGCGTCGCCACCGTCGCCGAGCCCTGTTTTTCTAAGGTCAAAATTCTCGAAGTACTTTTGGTATCTTTTTTTAGGCCCCTCTAACGGCTTCACGCGACTATGTGCTACCAAGGCCATATTACTTAGGTACGCCAACGCAAGGTACGGAATGACAATCTGCTGCGCATCGTTCGATTGGGAAAATGCTTCGACGCGCAGCCTCAAGCTTCCATCTTGCCCTACGTAACGCGAAAGTGGAGAAAATCGCTATTTCAGGTGTTCACGTTGGGCGAGAAATACGTTTCAGAATGCTCACGTTCCGACGAGATGAGTGGTCGAAATCACTAGGAAGGATTCAACCAACACGTCGAGTATATTATTCTTTAAGAAGTTGCCTGTTCTGAAGACAAGCCGCACCTGGGCGCATGGGTTTCCCGGGCTATCGGGGCTACACCGCCATAATGGCTGACGCCTAACCCTGAATTTAACCTAGTGGAAATACGAATCTGAGATTCAGCTTGGCAGAAAAGGAATTGACATTGACAATTGCAACAAAAGACGACACAGACAGATGAAAAGGACGACGATATCGCTTTTTCCCCTTGTGTGACAAGAGATTTAGATATGACTCATTACCCAATCCCCGATTTAGGCATGTTAACAAGCAAGTATCGGGGTTCAAATGTTCCTGGTGGTTCGAACGTAATGTCGCATGTGGCCGGTGGAGCCAGACGGTACCTTAACTACCATTAAAGCTGCAGGTGTCCGATGAAAAGGTTAGATCTGAGAAACAGGCTCGAGAAGTAGGCCGATAGGTAGAAGCATTAAGACCATTTGCTTCGTCCGAAGCCGTCCACATCAACAAATGCAAATGCAATTGCATCGAGCAAGCTGCTCCTTGGATAGGTACGCCAGGGCAGGTAGGCCTAGGGATCATCTGAAAAATCGACATTTTCATGACGAATTCCCCATCTCGCCCTGATTTCCTATCCCTTTGGGCACAAACGAAGGTTTCGTATTTGACTATCAGTCGTAGTACTCCATACCAGGATCGATGTTCGCAAGCTGGTTGGTCGGCACAGAAAAAAATGCCACTCACCGCCCATTACGAGCTATCCCCTTTCGGCCTTGGGAGTCCCGAGCTGGCGCACATGTCTTGCACTCGGCAGGCTCAGACGAGCCAGACAAGAGCTGTCGAGGTTTAGTGTTCTCCATCAGCCCCGAATCCGTCCTCTCATCACCATCAGATCGTACCAGAAGGGGGATGTGATCAATCTTATGTGCGAGTGGCCGCATAAAAGCCGGCCCGCTAGGTGTCACGGCGCTGCATGTGTGCAGTTCGTGCCTAACGAGGAGCTGTTCCAACCCGGGCAAGTGCTCAAGTTTTTTTTTCTTTCCTCTTCAGTTTTGTGCAGTGTCCAAGCATTGTATCGTCGGTATTTCGGAATAAGGAACCATACTGGCCGCGGCCACAGTCGGTGTAGGTCGCGCGATTGGATGAGCTCCTTGCTGCAACAGGGTCGACCTGTTTCGTCCACACCGCGTCGCACCCACTGAACGGGTGGTGAGCTCGCTGGTGCGTCATGAAGGCGTTGGTCGTAACGCCCAAAGCAACAGTACATAGCTACCCGCCTGCTGCTACTGCTTATTTTGATCTAGAATCGTCCAATTCATTCATACTCAACCGGGTTTATTGTACTCAATACCAGATACCCGATACATACTCGACATTGCGTATCGCGGGTAGGGAAGTAGGGGAGGTAGACAACCTTGAAGCAGAAAACACGCGCCGCGACAAGCGTGGCCTGGTTCATGGCTTCTTTTTCAGCCGACCCGCAAGAGGATGCACAACTCACAGCCAATCACTCAGATGAGGCGAACGAACATTAGCAACAGTAGCAGTAGCAATTGAATTAGCACGTGCGGTTGAAGCATTCCCTCAAGCTCCTTGCCTCGGATTGAAACGAATTAAGAGCTGATCATCAAGTTTCTATTCGTATCAATTCAGGCGTCAACCGGATTACCTACTGTCGCCGATGACAACTTTCTTTCGCTTTTTCTCCGGTTGGCTACTCCCACCTGCGAACATCCAGTCCAGAGCCCACGATCATTCAAAATCTGGTCGCGGTGGCTCGGGGAAAATAGTAAAATACTGGTTACTGGTCCTAAATGCTGACAGGGCTGTGATTAGTGATTAGAGGATTAGAGGATATTATTCATTATTCTTTTCGGACATCTACTTATAAACAGAAGTCCTTGGTTTTTCATCCGATTAACCGTCCCCGTGATGCCATTTCCCCCCCTAGTAAAGCCTCGAACGGATCCTCCACGAGGCGTTCATTAACTAAGCTTCGTCGGGATCTACAGCTGCGCGCCATCGTTCGAACCGGACATTTTCTTGTTGGCCCCCATTTCCACATCCCTTCAACTTTTATACGGGGTGGCTGAGTAGGTTCTTGGATAATGGATTCTTGTTGGTGCATTCGCGTCGTCTTTCGCCCAAAGACCGAGTCGAGGACGACGCACACAAGTCAATGCCAACTTCGATGACCGCGATATGCAGACAATTCTTTCCCGAAAGTGCAATTGTATGTTTTTCCAACCTGGACAACAGCAAGCCATCCTCCCAAATTCTTCAATAGCGCCATTAGACCATCAGACCCTAGTCCCAGAAGACCCGCCTGTCAGCAGGGAAGAGGACCCGTCGCGTCAAACCCGTTACGTGGAAATCGAGGAGTCGGACCCATCGTCTGTGCTCAGTCTTCCACAACTTAGCCCTTAGTATTCTTCGAGCCTTGACTATTTTTAACGATATTTGACGAAAGATCGTCTTCACCGCAAGAATCTCGCGATTTGAACCAACCATATACATGCCAAACTAGATTGAGATCCTATATCAGACTGAGTCATATTAATTGAGAAAAAAGGGCAAAAGAAAAATGGGAAGAAAGGGTTGGAGGATTTCGATATAGGCGACGCCGAACGGAGGATATTCACACAAATCTCCAATCTGGCAATCTGCAATATCTGCAATCCCTTAATCTCCATAATCTTGAACAAGTAACCGACGAGGTGCCGACAAGTTCCAGGGTTCCAAGGTTCCCAGGTTTCGTAGCAGAGTCGGTTCTAAAGCATGGACCAAGGAAAAGATCGACCCCAGGCTCCCGGTTTCGCTTTAACCTGACACTTGGGTATCGCGCTCCCGTCGTCCCGTTCCGAGATCTGAACATGGAATGGCATGGTACCGTAGAGGGGTTGGCTGACTTGGGAGAGTGCACTATGCGTAGCAAGTATCATAGAACGGCCGTGCCGATGCAATCATCGTCAATTGCGGTCGCTGCTGTCGTAACTACCTCGTGATCTACTGTCATTGTCAAACCGGGCATGATGGGACGGACGCCGCATCGCTTCTCCGTGGTTCTAGGGATATGTGTGTAGTCGGTGTTTGCTTCACATCGAGACGTAACAAGCGGCCATGTCATAACTGTAAGAGCCACGGATGCACAAGTTTCTGCTGTCAGGCTGCAATCTTTTTATGTTTTTATGTCTTTTAAGCTCAGGCGCGGTATACTATACGCCCTCAGTACACTCAGTACAAACAGATTAGTTAGTATAGTGCTGGTTGGTTATGGTCAGGTGACACCGTTGGTAGCAAGAGGCATCGAAGGGCATGAGGAAGCATGAAGAGGCATGAAGAGCATCGATATCTGAGTATCCGTGAGCATCCCGGGTCAGCTCAGGTCTCCAGTAGGATCTCGGGGAAGCCCATCGCGTTTTTGTATGGCGCAGCTCCTCCCGTGCGTCTCGAATTATAGCTAGACGGATATTCGTCATCGAACAGCGCCCATCACCTCGACCACATAACAAATTCTTGGGCTCAAGCTAAACTACTCCAGAGACAGTCTTGTCTATGTACGGCTCGGGAAGCGACCGTCGCCATTGAAAGCAAGAAACTAACTAGTCTGTCTATTGTATCGACCGATCCGGTGGACTCGTAAGAGCAAGAGTGCCTAGCAAAAACGATCTTTTGCAAAGAGTTATCACCCCACCAAGCCCATTGCTGAGCAATAGGATGCCCAAGAGAGCATCCAGAGGCTGTTAGTGGACGCTAGATGGGTGCTCGTGGGTGCATGGTTCAGGGCTTTTAGGTATCAATTTTTGGGTCAAAAGTCTCTTTGATGCCCAACCCTCGGCAGGGCTAACATTCTGGCCTATAGACTTCTAGGGTCTCTCGTAAACACCGTTTCGGTTCCAAGCATCAATAAGTTCCGTTTTGGTCTAGTTACCGTACCTAAGTACAAGAGAGCTCCATCGATCAACTCCATCCCGTCGGCATAGTAGATCTCTACCATTTTATTTGCTCCGAGCTGCCCAGTCCTGCCCAGTCGGAGAAGGGAATGCGGAGTTGGTCCTTGCGGGCGTCGTTCTACAGATCAACACAGAAAGAATCACAAAAATCACGGAAATCATACACAGAACATACAATGATCCGCTGCCCTACCGTAACAAGAGTCCATACATAGTAGCTGCAAGCTCGGTGGCACGTATTCCCAGTGGTTGGAAGACAAAGCTATACTATCGTACTATCTTTGTTAGTCAAGGATCTGGTAAGCTTCCCGTCTACGCTAGACGCAATCCACCAACCGTTATAGCTGGGCTATCAGGGCTAGCTACTAGTATACTTACCTACATACCTACTAGGTGTATGTAGGTATGTATGTATCTCTCGTCGTCTTGGGGGGACCAAGTTTACCGTCGCACAAGACTATTCGGGAAGAAGAGAGAAAACGGTCGGACGGTTTTTCCAGTTGAGTTTAGAGTGCTAAGAAAAGGAAGAGAGAAAAAAAGACGGTGGACCGATGGGCGATTAGCTCGTTCTTGGCTGAGGATCACCAGTGAACCGGAACAACATCCATCTCGCTGCCACACACCCCCGTACCGTACCTACAGGGACCTTTACCCACGTCCCTCCCACACCATTCCACGAGCGAACCCAAGCATCGAAAAGATACCGTTCGTCAGTTGGTAAGTCTCATGGGCTTCCTTTCCCCACCAAGCTCGAGTGACATTATTTTTGTGACCCCCCGGTCTCCTTAGCCCACCCAAATCCACAAGCAAATCCATGGGAGTCAGGTTTCTTTCTTTAAGTACGACTGCCATCCCTCCACCCCCATCAATATTGCCCCCCCGACCATAAGGAATAACTTATAAGAAAAACATCTGGATTGCTGTTGAGATCGTTAATCACGCGATATCCAGCATCATCCATATCTCTATCAACTGCCATTACAACCATCTCTCATCCCCTTCTTTACATTCGTTCTGTTTTACATAAACAATTCTTTGTAAGACGGATCCAGACCGACTACATTACTATACTACTATTACGACATACACTCACGACAAGAAGGCATTATATCTCATATAGCCGAAGAAGTTGTAAGTAAAAAGTTGTTTCATAGTGTAGTAACACACTTATTTCTCACCTTCTCTTTTTTGGGGTCTTAATTTTTTTCAATTTCAATTTCTTTTTTGGAAAGCGAGAAAAGAAAAAGAAAGAGAAAAAAAAAGATTGCCGGTTCTCCTCCTTCTATCCCACCCTGCAAGTCTCCCCGCCGCCACACACGCTGCCAATACTACTACCACTACCACTCTCTCACTGCTACCATCTTACCACTACACCTCCAAATCCGACCAACCTCTTATCGGCTTCCCACACATACATGACTGCAACATTCCCCTCCCCATTGTCTCTCCATTAGCACTTACACATACTCCCATTCCGCATACATACACACACAAACGCATACCCTCTTCACTCATACACTCAAACACGACATTGCTCTTTAATAATCGTCTTAAAACTTGGTTCTATTATACCGAGTTGGGACTCGATTTACCTAAGGGAAAGAGAAGAAAAAAAAGAAAAAGAGGCTTATACCGCATATACCAACGACCGTCTACCCGGCACTAGTCGGATTCTATAATTATTCACCGCTCGATGCACTAACCAGAACAACCCTGCAGAGCAAGACCGACTTCTTCGATTATATTGTACACAACCCGCAGAGTTTTTTTTTTGACTCTCGTTTCTCCTCAAGACATTTTCACACATACACCGCCACACACACAAAAGACCAGCAATGGTCTCAACATTTCAGATGCAGGCCTTCTACCGGCCGAATCACTTATCCGTCGACACCAACCATGCACAGAAGTACTTTGAGGAAGAGGACCAGATCCTCGACGACAACATACTTGACAGCAGCGGAATGGACTCGGGGTTAGAACTGTCGCCGCCCATGGCCGGGAGCCGAAGAGATTCGTTCGCCGTGCCGGGATCGATATTCTCGCCCAAGACGGAAGTGGGGGATTGGCAGTCCGTCGACATGCAGTCGGTGCCTTCTAACAACCCCTTCCTAGAGCCCCAGAACAACAACCCTTTCACGAGAGCTGACCCGCAGGCCGCATACGGCTCGCAAAACCAGCAATGGATGGGACAGACTTCTGGCACCTGCACTCCGCTTCAGTATGACGGCCTCGAGACTGCGTTCGACAACAACCAGTCTATCTTCCAGCAAAGACCTATTCAGATGCAGACCCCCTTCAGCAACCCCGGACACCAAGTACCTCTCTTCTCCACCGTCGGTCCTAACAACCCCTCCATCCAAGCCTCAGCAGACAAGGACTGGATGGGTCAGGACTTAAAAAACCAGTCTCTAGTCAAGCGCATGCGCCCGGATACTCCGACGATCAGGTCGCATAACGAGCTTCGCCGCGGTGATGGCATCCGCAAGAAGAACGCGCGATTCGACATCCCCGCCGAGCGCAACCTCGGCAACATAGATCAGCTCATCGCTTCGACTACTGACGAGCAGGAGATCAAGGAGTTGAAGCAGCAAAAGAGGTTACTTCGCAACCGGCAAGCCGCGCTCGACTCCAGGCAGAGGAAAAAGATGCACACGGAGAGGCTGGAGGATGAGAAGAAGCACTTCACCAGCGTCATCAGCTCGATGGAGGAAGAGATGCAAGAGCTCCACATGAAGCTGGAACAAGAAAGACGCGAGAGGGAGTACCTGGTAGCGCACGTCGAGAACTTGACCTTGGAGAAGGAAGAGTTGATCCGGAATCACACCATCGAGACCGGCGACCTGCGCAAGAAGGTCAGCGTCCTCACCGACCACGTCCAGAGGCTCGAGCACGCCGCCATGCCCAGCAACACCGGCTACAACAACGGCTTCAACGACATGGACAGCCTAACCATGGACACCACATGGGACGGCATGGGATTCATGAACGAATTCTCCATGGACACCGACGTCAAGCAAGAGCTCCAGATCGTCCCCCAGAAGAAGCAAGAGGTGTCGCTACCATCCGACGTCGAGAAGTCCTCCACCCAAGGAGGTCTGCTATTCATGCTCTTCCTTGTTGGCGCCTTTGTTCTCTCCAACAGGTCGACACCGACCATCCCCCGCGTGTCGGAAGATGTGCGCGAGGCCTCAGCGACCTTGCTCAACAACATCTTCAAAGACGCCGGCGTCCCCAATGGCGCCGAGAGCGCCATCGCGCCCGCTGGTCCCCAACCCTCGGGCGCGGACTGGACATCGACTGCTTCGGTGCCCATGGCGAGCGGCAACATGGAAGGCGTCGCACCCTCTATGCTCGGCGACTTAGCAGACTCGCTAACGCAGCCGACGCAAGAGCAGACGAACGAGCAGATCTTCTCGCTGACGCCCGCGCAATACAACGGCGTGACGTCGCAAGACTTCCTCCGGTCGCCGGCGCCGAGGTCGACGAGCCAAGGACGCAGAAATCTCGCCGAAGCCCTAAGCAATATGCGCAACACGGAGAAGCAACAGGGCGCGGCAGAGGTATACACGCGATCGCTGCTGTGGGACCAAATCCCCGGCGACGTTGTGCGCAACTTTGCCAAGATGGTGGCCGAGTGCAACAGCGCGGGCGCCGGTCAGGCCGCCGGCGGCGACGTGAACTCATGACGAATTTACGACATTTACGAAAACAAAGAGCAAGAGCACGAGCAGCAAAATATGCAGTTGACGAAGACGACGATGATGACGACGCCTTCACACTGCACACGTTTATGAATCACACGAAAAACCAAGCACGCAGCAACTTCATTCCTATATTTCATTTCCATATTTATTTTTCTCTTGTTGGTATTTTTACACAAATCTATTCGTCTTCGGTTTTGCGAACCTTTTACCTTTATTGTTCATACAATTACTACACTTTTTTTGTCCTTGACGACGCAGTGCTCTCGCGCGCACAACCCAAAATTTTCAACAGATCCGACGATGCTCACGCATACCGAAACGAACTATGACTTTTTCCTCTCTACGATCATCATCATCTCATCCATCAAACAAATCATCATCATTCTGCTTTGTCTATCGAAATATCTCTCTCAATCCATCTCCATCTCCATCTATCTATCCGCAATCATTTATTGTCGACACTTTAGCAAGCGAAGCCAGCATTCATCGTCATTTTTCCGATCTGATTTAATCATAACCTTCGTCTGTCCCATTTATTGGAATAAACTCTTCAATCTAAACAAGAGTCATTTTTCAAAGCCCGATTTTTCATAATTCGGCACCACTTAACGTTATTTTTGCATGGCGAAAATGGGTCGGTCATTGGGAAGGGGGGTGGGAAAGGGGAAGGGGGCGGTGGCCGGGGGGGGAGGTGGAAATTGGCATGCTGTAAGCCCTGGGGACAAGTCGAGGCTAACGCATTTTTCATTGTACAACGTTCAAATGGGATCATTGGGAAACTTGGGGCAGACGCCAGAGCGGCAGGGAGGCCTTTTCTCTTTTTCATCGGGAACAGCTGATTGTTATTTCTTTGGTTTTCTATTTTCTTTTTCTTTTCTCTTACACCTTATTCTATTCATGTTACCATCCGCCCTTCCGACCTGTCTCCGCTATAGTCGGTAGGCTCTTCGCAAAGGGGCGGTGGTTCATAGCCGGCTTATTTGTCTCTTGAGGGGAAACTTGATCGGGAGAACGTCTCACGGCATAATAGCTTGGTTCAGTTTGTAGTTTGTGGCACTGGGAACTCCCCGATAGGGTTGAGACCCGGTGATGCTTACGAGAGCGATCCATCTATATGTTATGGGCACGTCTACTTCTATTTCTTGTCTTATCCCCTCGTTTCGATCTAAGCGGCGCCGATTCAGGCCTAAGGGGAGGGCGGTTTGGTTTATTGGTTGGAGCGAGAATCATCCATCATCATACGAGAATGACGAAGACATGTCACGGACAACAGCACACAGGAAGGCAGTCAAGAGACAGGCAGCTTACCAGGAGCTGGAAAGGGACACAACTACTACTTTATTTTTGGGAACAGCAAGGCAAGAGAGAGAAGAGAAAGGGCAAGCACAATTAGAGGCACCCATCATCATCATCCCCAATTTGCGGTTGTTTGTTCGTCTTATTTAGTTCAGCTTTTCAGCTCATCAGTCAGTTTTATTAGCGAGACGTCTAAGATGAACATGAAAAAAAACCCAGCAAACAGCAAAAACCAAACAAATATGAAAACTACAATGATCCCAAAAACAACCAGTCTTACACTCGCTCTTCTTCTCCTTGTCTATGATCGCCGGCTTTTAGTGGATGATGACGATGCATCTTCTCTCTTCTCTCTTGCTCGCTTGTTCTCGCTTCTCGCTTCTCACCCCCTTGGCCTAGTTACAAGTAAATGAAAATACATTCGAATAAGAAGAATACTACCGTCTTAGCGTTCTAACGTCCATCCATCGTCTAACTCGTAACATCGTAACCTGTAACCTCTAACGAATGAACTACCCAATGCTCCTCATGTGCTCTCTCTCGACTTATGCCGAGCGAGGAGCATATGCACGATACGGATACATTAGGTTAGAGATGTCAGATCAGATGGGGTGCTTCCACTTGCCTAAATCAGCTGTGTCCAGCCGAAAGCATTTGTAGGTACGCTATTGTCTCGTCTGTTCCTTTTCTCCTAGGACGGTGTCATTCTTATCTAATACTACATATACTTTGCTACTGCGTGCATACATTACGGGTCTCATCCCTTCCTACGCTGCTCACGGTAGATACATACTAGTAGGTACAGTGTGTGCAGGTATTATGTAGGTTAATTAATTTCTCCCTTGGAGTAGTTCGCTGCGCCCCGAGCCGGCTTGCACCAGTAGTATTACAGAGAAATAGTAATAAATTCGCACCCTCAACTATGGCCGATCCCGATTCGCTCACTTTTCTTACCTTTTCGCCAGACCGTAGGTGGGATGAACCTATCAAGTATCCTAGACATTCCCTAATCGAGCTAATAATAAAGAGAAGCCGATTCTGAGAAGTGATTGGAAGTTCGGATGCTGTAGCTTTTACTCTGCCAAGACATTTGTATGCATCTACGCTCACGAGGGCTATTGCTTGCGCGTTCCTATTCTTTTTCTTCGAGGTTTCGAAATCTACGCTCTTGATCCTCTCATTCTTTCGCGATTACAACAATACACGCATCGACTTTTCCACGTATTCCCGAACATCGCCGTGTAGGTCTAGTTCAAGGTAGGTATGGCGAATTGTTTGGTTCGAGGCCGTTCAAAGCGGCCGTCACGGCGCATATTATATGAATATTCCAAGACAGGGACCCGCATCGGTAGGTAACGGTGGGGGGATGGTAACAAGACGACCAAGGCGGGCTATGTATCAGGTAGGTCAGGTATGACAAAGCGTTCGTGTGTCTGTCTGTATGTCTTGGATTTCTGTCTCACACTGCTCATTAAAGCATCTCAATCTAGATAAACTAGAGAAAAAAGAGATAAAATAAAAATAAAAATCCCGATGAGCACCAGAGTGGGAGATCAAATAGCGCGCAGGCGTGACCTCACTCATCATCATCGTCATCCACACTTTTTTTCTTCAAGCACCACCCGCAAGCCACTTACGCACCTTTACCTATAACAGCACCGAGGCGCCCACATGCTGTCTCAAACACGGGACTCCGGGGGAAGCATGCAGGTTTTGGAAGGTTTTGGAGGAGGTTTTGTGGTTTAGTGTGGGAAGCAGATACATATTTTAGCTCGTTAGTTTGTTCATTCTGTTCGTCCTGTTCGTCGTTGGTGGAGTTGGTGGGTTTGGTGGGATGGGTGGTGTTCACGCGAGACAGGTTTGCGGTCCGGTCGAGCAGAAAGGGGTGGTAGATTAGTGGTAGATTACGAGGGGTTGGTTGATCTCGTGGTTTGACAGCTGGCATTTTCCCCATTCTCATCCCCCCGTTCGACCCCGTTCAACCCCATCCGTCCTCATCCATCTTCTCATCCACCCATACAAATCCCACGACCTACACACACTACACTATACTGTACATACAGAACCGTATCCACCCATATAAACATACATGCATACACACGCTTCACACGCTTCTCCTACAGTAGCGTAAGTACCTTACCTGACCAAGGCAGACTCTGTTCGAAGTGTGTGGGCAGACCTGCGCATGCGGTCTCTCCCATAGGTCCCTCGAATTCATATTATTGTCTGCTAATGGCCTCAAAGGTTGGTACGGTAGGTATGAACGTATGTATGTAAGATCACAAGTGAGATCGGAATACGGATGTTCGCATCTGCGCATCTGCTACTAATTCAAGTAGGTCGCTCACCTACTAGGGAGCTTACATACCGTATTCTCTAATCTGCCTTGGTTGGTAACCGTACTCTCTATACATGTCGATCTGCCTGATCTCTGTTGATTACGTCGATTACTGCGAGCATGTTTACGACGATAGCCGCACTACGTAAACATCTACAGAGCATGAAAAGACTAGCTTGAAGCCGAGATGGCTTAGGTGAGTAAGTAGGCACCATAGCAGGCGGACAAAGTTACAGGCGGCGTTGCACTGTCTCGCCTTAAGGCCTAGACCATCGACCCAACCAACCATGAATAAGAAACACAAGCACCTGTGCAAACCTTCAATCCCTTCGTCGCGACCATTATTGTTACCACTATAGCCTACGACCTACGACCTACGACCTACAGCCTACTAGTTACTTACCTAGGCATTTTATCCCGTCAAGCGACACCCAGATCAGACCAGCTCGTCCGACGACGCCCATAAACCAACGACCAGGCAGCCGGGAGCCCGGAAAGCCCCGGACTCCTGCACCGGGGGCGCTGCGAGGAGGTGCGGGTAGCTGCTTCGCTGCTTGCCTAGCTACGCCTACCTACCCTGTACCCAGCGTCTGCTCTGTGCTCTCCCTCCTGTTTCGCGGGACCCGTCAGTCATGCCATCGCCTGTGGTACGTGTCAGCATGTCTCTGGGGCGTCGTCGCACTCGGCACTTTATCCCCTCCCCTTCCTTCACGTTTTTCTTTTTTCTTCCCCACGGGGAAAGGGCTGTTTTGAGTCGTCTGCGTGTGGCACAAAACCTGGAAATCTTCATGATATGCGCGAAGAATAGGTAGGCAGGTAGGGGGACACGGAAGCCTGGTGGTGTGCGAACCTGTCTCGAGTAGAGTGCGATATCGAAGGGGTATAGCGATAACATTGGTCCTCGTTCGCCTTGAGATGAAACGGCAAGTCGCTGATATAGGCCGGTAACGGGTTCGGAGTATATTTTTCGTGGCACGGCTGGGGAGATGCTTAAGGTAATACAGGGGCTTAGGCGGCGTCCCCTAAAGTAATGATTTTCGTCCTATCAACAGCTATAGCTTCTCGGCATATATGATCTCACATACTACCCAGATCCACTGTGAGGGGGCAATAATAACACCGCCGTGCTTTCATCCCCAGACATTCGAAGAAAAAGAGAGGTAGCACCACGTTTATTTGCCCGTTTGTGCATGTGCTGTACCTAGTTTTCTACGATTGGCATACCTTCCACTGCTTGGATTATGACTCTTTTCTTGTCATATAGGTCCCTTTATGCCTTAGGCTACCTATCGATGAAAGATATCGTCGCACAAAGTTCTAGATATACTACGTCGCCTACGTGCCATGTAACGTTTGTAGCTACCTACGTTATACACAAACGGCTCGTCACGCAGCACCGGCGTGCTACGGGATCGTCAAATCCGCCACAGGCCAAGACGTACCTTGACTGCCTTGCTAGACGCCTAGGTAAGGTAAGTTCGCGCCCAGTCACAGAGCCCCGAACACGTCTTACGAACACAAATGGACAAATCAATTTCGCCGTATGGAAAGAGGCTCGTGGGACGATAAGGTCGCGGAAGAGGAGGAGTGGCGTTAGGAGATAGGGGCCTTTACGTACGAATATAACACGGGGGCGATGCGGGAGAGGCTTGATCGAGATATCCGAGAGCGAAGTGGGACATTGATAGATACCGCCGGAGAAAAAAGCCTGCGCAGGGTTTCGCAGCATGGATATGTTTCTTTATTTCTCCTTCGCGTGCATTCAACGCTTACCACGGCTTACGCCCATCCGGGACGTGCGGCGCCTGCCCCGGAGCCACAGGTTGGGGAAAGGCATTGTTGATCGCCGGCGCGATGAGACGTAGTCAAAGTAAGGAGGTAAGGCTCTGGCTCTATCTCTACCTCCATTCTATCGTAACGGGAAACCGTTATTCGCGGCGCGTTACACTAAAAGGTTGTAGATACGGACCAGGATCTTCGGGTTATACAGATTGGGAGACTGCGCCTGAGGTAAGGAGTAAAGCAAAGTAACATCCAAAGCCAAGGCTAGGCGCTCTCTCCCACGAAGCAACGGATGACATCGGGTGGTGAACCGTCGATGTTCTCCATGAGAGAGTGCGCTATAGCCAATGCTGATGCTGAGCTGACTGTATTTTATGCAAGACATAGGGAACAAAACAATTAGCTTATAACCCAAGCTGAAATAAGTCCTATATTCTAAGCCTGAGTCCAGGCCCTTGTCTAAGCCGTCGTAATCTACGCAAGTCAAGTAAAAACAATAGTGTATGCCTCTCCAACCCGAACGGGTCTTCGAGGTGCCAAAGAAGTGAACTCCTACCGGTCGATCCGGTATATTAAAGATATATGAAACAGCGGCAGGCTCAGTCAGCCGCATGCCCTTCTCCACACGGGGAAGCGAAGCTAGGAGCTTGTATGGAAGGGATAGGACGGGATGGACATATGGCACGAGTCCTCTGCGAGTCTCTGGCGTCCAGTCGATCAAGGGTAACTAAGCAGTAAAGTCGCAGCAATAAAGCCCGTCTGCCTCGACAAGACCAGCGCCGAGAAGCCACCAACCAACCAAGCAACCTAATTGAACAATTGAACCAATTCATTATCAACCGTGCTCCCCCATTGGCATTGGCATTGGCAAATCCGCACGCAACACGGGCGACGGGCGAACAAGCGAGCGGCGCGCTGTTGAGATACCCCAAAGTGCACATTTTGCGCATTTACGCCATCCAAATATCCAGGTAAACCCGTAAGCCAAGCAGGCAGACTTTCCACTCCGAGTCCCTTGTTCTACGGGATCTACGGCGTAGGCAGCACATCTCCTCCCCCCCTATCGACCTATCC